>CM012445.1:32861167-33476366 GCA_003999625.1 Oryzias javanicus
AATACATTTACATTTTGAAAATCAAAAAGTGTTTTGAGTGTTGACTTGAATTTTGAATTATGAGTCACGAATGCTCCCATACTTTTTAGTCAATTTCAAATTTTGAATGTTTTTATGGTTGTTACTGTAATATTCTCTGACTATGAATATTTGATTGATTTATTATATTTAAATCAAAATTTACTTTTTAACTGATAGATCTTAAATGTTTTTAGGGTTTTATTTATTTTCTATTTGTTTTTCTGTCTGTGTGGCGATTGTAAGCTGCTGGCTGTTTTTAAATGTCTGTCAGGATTAATAAAGCTATTCATTAATTCGTTACAATTTGACCTGTGCTTTCTGCACGTGTTCTCTGACCACACAGATGTACACAGGTCCTCATTACACAGCGGCGCACCGGTGTCGTGGCGGTGGGAACGCTCCGTGACAACCTGCTGCTTTGGTATGCAGGTCAGCAGCGTCGATGGCCGAGCCCGGTTAATAGCTCCTCTGCTGCAAAGCCTTGATCCCTCTGCACCCCCGGCTCCACACCTTGATACAAACGCCGAGTGGCACAATTTAATGAAGTTCTGTTCTTTAAAGCTAGTGGCGGTTTGCAGGAACGGCGGGGCGGAGGGCCTCTGCTCCTCCAGCTCATCTGTTTCTTTGAATAGTTTCCACGGCTGGATCAATGCGGTGGTTTTCTCCTGGCCTTTCAGCGCTGTCACCCGTCATTGAGGGATGCAAATTCCCGTCAGAAACTGGCCTGACACTTTTCCTGTCGGCCGCGGCGCTCGGAAAGGCTGCAGCTCAGCAATAAACGGGGTGAAGGCCTCATTTCTCAAAAGGCTGACGGAGAGGGAGACCTTTTCCATCAAAGTTTTCTCTCCCCGTCCTGACAAGACGGGAATGTAAAAGGACACTTGTTAAAGTTCATCTGTGTGCTGGCAGAAGCAGGAAAGCCAGAAAAAAGGTAGGAGTTCAGTGATGGGTGAAAGCTGATGAGGGGGGGTGATGGAAGACGGGCGGTGAGGCTGCACGGAGCGTCAGGGTTGATGTTCTCAGAAATGTTCAAACCTGAGTGTTTTTAAGTCATAGAAATGCAGCTGCAAGCGCTCACACACTCAACAAATACTCATCTAACTGCTGTGTTAAGACTTAATATGTGGAAACTCGGATAAATATTGTTTTGTAATTCCTCTCGTATTTAAAGGACATCTGTTTTGATATTTGACTTTTGAGCTGAATTCAGGCTGCAAAGTTATCCCAACTGGACATACAGGCTGTGTATGAGTAAAAACTGTAACAGCTGAACTGCACGAAAACATGTCAAGATCATAGAACCCTCAGAGAGCACAGAAAGCAAATATGTTCATGCATGTTTGTTCTATGAACGTGCTGCAGGTGACAGGTTACCGGTGAACACTTATACAACATGGAAGGCTAAAGTAAGTACTGGACTTTCTGCACTGGAGTATAAGTTCCAGGAGCAAGAAAAAAAAAAAAAGGAAGCAGCACATGTTAGATGCGTGTAGTGAGGACTGGGTTATACTGATTTTTTTAAATGTCTAAAAAAAGTCGTTTTTTTCATATTGGGTGATAACAAAAAATTAAATGAATTAATTGAACCAGGTTACGTCCCACTGCTACTGCGGGACCTCTTTCCATCCAGTCCCTCTGCTCACCTGGTAGGTGAGGCCAATGTGCCCCTGCTGGATATTTAAGACCGAGGAGGCCACATCAAGACAGGCAGGGAGCAGAGAGGCGGACTGGGGGGAGCGGGCTGGGGGGAGCGGGCTGGGTTTTAGTCTGTGTGGTGCTGATAGAGATTGCTAAACTTTAAACGGAGAAGATGGAAGTGACCGTGGAGGTACAGTGTCTCGTGAGCGTTGGTGCAGACCAAGGTTCAAAATAATTATCAAAATGAGAGAAAATAAACATAAATAATTAGATACAAACATTTACTCGCCATATAGTGACTAACTCTCTAACTTTTACTCACCAAAGAGGAGAAAATCTCACTGCTGACGAGAGTTAATTTCAAACCCTTCAAAATAAAAGTCTATCACGACAGACTCATTCCTCTATCGAGAAAACGTTATATCACGATATCTATCGTTATATCGCTCAGCGCTTTGTGTTTGTCACCTCCGGACAAACCCGCTAAGCCCGGCGTGATACGGCGTTCACACTCGACACATTTCACGCATCAAATTCACAACCGCTGTTTCTTTTGATCCACGTTGAATTTGATTCTCAATGACATGAACTGGACTTCTCTGACACAAATGATATTTAGAGATCAGGTTTATTTATTTTGAAATAAATAAAATAATCACATTTCCGTATCTGGGTCATGATATCTCTTAGTCTTTTTTTCTTGTTTCTTACGGTGATACATCTACATCTGAATGATGAACACTTTCAGCGGTACTTCTGTCTCTCTGTGACATAGTTTGACAATTTGCTGTTCTGCAATAGTCCAAAGATGGAAAACATTTCAACTTACAAATTGCCTAAAAAAAAAAAATGAAAAAAACCTAAATTGGCCAAAATAGCTAGTGTGTAAACATTAGCTAAACTCCGATACAGCCTAACAAAACACCAAAATTAGCTAAAACAGCTATTATTTAGCTGAAATATTAGCTACACTCCTTAACAAATGAAAAAAAGCCTAAATTATTGAAAACAGCATGTAGCTCGAACACTAGCTAAGCCTCAAAACACCCTAAAAACTAAAATAAAAGCCTAAATTATCCAAAAGAGATAGAATGTAGCTGAAATAAATAGACTAAAACATCTTACTAGATCTAAAAATAATCCAAAAGGCTAGCAGAATGCCCATTTTAATAACTTTAAAACAATAACTTTTTAACTTTACTATAACTAAAAACAGGCAGGAATATTATTCCAGAATAAATCAATTTAAACCTTAAATAACTTTCAATAATTTAATCTCCATAAAAATATATTTTGTAAAAATTATACAAGTTAGAAATACGTACAAGATAACATCGGGTCATTAATACCAATAAAATAAAAATGATCTGGAGGGCCGGATCCGGCCCCCGGGCCTTGACTTTGACACATGTGGTCTAAGGGATCAAAATTAATTAAAGATTTAGAGATTTCCTCTCATGACAGAAAGTCTTCTCCTCTTTCATCATGCAGAGCTTTTCCAGCTGAAACCACATTTCTTTGGTCTTCTGCCCTCCTGCCTTCCTCCCTCGTCTCCGGGGATCCCTCAGTGAAAACTCTCGGAGAATCGTCTGGAAACTGGAATGACTTTCGCTGAGCCCACCTTCCTCATCGTGACCCACTTTCAAAGTTCTGCACGGAAGTGAAACTTTGTGAAATTTGACAGTCTGGGATCGATGTGATCCTGGTTACAGCAGCACACCTGAGTGTGGAGCTACTGCTTTAGGTAAGAGTGACATCTTTTAGGTAGTGAAATGTTTACATCTCCAAACATCTTATTTTGCTCTTTTTGTGGTTTGCCTGTTTTAATGACACTGGCAAAGATAAATCATTTCAGGGAAAATACAGGTAGAAGGTCAAGGGGTCAAACCGGGATCAGCTTTATTGTAAATGAAACAACAAATTTTAAATGAAAAGAACATTTAGAAACAGAATTAAAGTCAAAAGTACACATTATAAACTTGAAGAAAATTGAAGATTGAAGACAATTGAATATGAAATAAAAATGTAAATTTGAAACTTGAATTAAAAGAAAAACATCGGAAAAATAATAAAAATAATGTTTATTTGTAACAGCTGCGATTTTATATTTTCATGTTTTTTTTTTTTTTCCAATCATGAGCTCCTATAAACATTGGTATTACATTTAACACATGCATTTCTGAGACCCCTATTTCATCAGCGTTAGACAAACTTTCCTTAAAAAACGATTGTTTAGAACTCGGAGCATGTTTTCTGCCCTGTAGTTCATCACCATTCCACTAGGGGCAGTAGAAGGGCTTTTCCTGCTTATTCCAAAATCACTGCTTCTGTGAAATCTCAAAAAGACTTTTGGTGGGAAAACGTTTTGCTAATTTCCTAAACAATAAAGTGAGAATAACTCATTTACTGTTTTGTGGTGTTAAAGGAATGCAAGATTTACTGATAATCAATTATTTAAAATGTCAGAGTCCTGGGGCTACCAAAAAAGGAAAGGATCATTACAAGTTTTTTTTTCTCGTAAATTCATGACTTTAAATCTTGTAACATTGTTTACGCTCTCCTTTGGTATTTCTGCACATGACAGAGACATGACGTAAGGTGGTGAAAGGGATTCTGGGTATGTGAATTGAAAGGGCAGAATAAAGTGGTGGTCATGCAAACGTGTAACTCTGAGCTCTTTATTTTACAAATTAAACTTTGTGTTACCAACATCAAACCCTAGAAAATCAACCTCACTGACATTATGATTTTGAGTCTCCAAAAGGTTCAAATTTTCTTTGTTTTTGACCCTGATCTGGAAATAAAACTTCACTTAATGTCTTTTATCTTTGAGCACAGCTCTTTTCTAGTTATTTTATCTGTTTTTTTAGAAATGAAATTAATTATAAATTCTCGTAAATTTATGATTTTTAATATTGTAGGATTATGGGTTTTTTTCTTGTAGATTTAAAACTTTAAATCTTATATTTGTACAACTTCTAATCTTGTAGATTTAGGACATTTAATCTTGTAAATTTACAACTTGAAATTTTGCTAATTTATAACTTTAAATCTTATAAATTTAGTATTTTTCATTCTTCTAAATTTACAACTTAAAATATTGTACATTTTACGACTCTTAATCTTGTAAAATTGTGACTTATAATCCTGTAAATTTATTACTTTAAATCTCATAACTTTGAAACTCTAAATCTTGTAAATTTACGACTCTAAATCTTGTAAATGTATGTCTTTTAATCTTGTAGATTCAAGACTTTAACCATGTAAATTTACTTTTATTTTTTTAAATTTACAATTTTAATTTATGTAAATTTATTACTTTAAATCTTATAAATATACAACTTTTCGTTTCTAAATTTTACGACTTTTAATTTTGTAAATTTACAACATTTATTTTTTTAATATTACAACTTTTAATATGTAAATTTACTACTTTAAATCTGGTAAATTTGTGACTCTTAACCTTGAAAAGTTACAACTTTAAATCTTGTAAATTTACGACTTTAAATCTTTTAAATTTACGACTTTAAACCTCATAAATGTGCAACTTTAAGTCTTGCTTATATATGACTTTAAATTTTATAAATGTACGACTTTTAATTATGTAAATTTACGACTCTAAATCTTGCAAATTTATTACTTTATTCCTGTAAATTTACGACTTTGAATCTTGAAAATGTACAACTTTAAATCTTGTAAATTTTTGACTTTTAATCTTGTCAATTTAAGATTTAAATTCTTGTAAATTTACAAATTAAAATTGTGTAAATTTACAGCTTTTAATTTTGTAAACTTGCGACTTTAAATCTCATAAATTTGTAACATAAATTCTGGGTAATTTTCTACTTTTAACCCTGTAAATGTATGACTTTTATTTTCATCTGAAGCTTCTGTCCTTCTCGACTTCATCCTCTGCTCTTCTCTTTTTTTTAAATTCTCCTTCTTTCATTCTGACATCAACTCTTTCATCCAGATGTGATCTATTTTGTCTTTTTTCCCTTTCTCCATCATTAAGATCTCATTAGCGGCTTTTCTTCATTAGTAAAGATCTTTTCTCATTTCTTCATATGATTTTCTGTTTTTGTTTTTTTCCTGAGGGCTCACTTTCCTCCCTCTCCTTCGTGCTCCTCTCTCCCTCCCTTCATCTGTCCATCCTGCTCTCTGTCTTTAGCTTATTAAGATTGCACAGATACAGATGGTTTGGGTTGATTGCTTTCAGGGTGTCTGCCGGTAATAATTACAGCTACAGCGGGTCTGGGTAGCGCTGGCGGGGCAGAAACGGATGAAAACTAGATTTTTTTTCTCTGAATTAGATCTGGGGGGGGCATGGGGGGGATCCATATATTGACAAGACATCAGCGGATCACAGATCAGGAGAAGTGCTTTGGACTTGTGGCCGAGGACGAAGGCAAACTGAAGCTCCGCGGCCTCACGGAGCAGACCCAGCCTTCATCTCCTGGAGGCGAGCGACGGCGAAGAGGAGGCCGCAGAATTAACCTTTTCTGCTCTGATGACTCCTTTGTCTCCTCATCCAGGACCTGAATCAAAATGTAAATGCTGGAAGCTCTGAGGGATCTGCTCCCATCGATTATCCGAAGTGAGACGCTGTGCTCAACAGCCCAAGTTTCCCCTGACGCTCTGTGACAGGAATTACCCAGAGTTCAGCTGGCTTTAGGCTGTACTGCTAATGATGCCACTGAAGTCCAACACACACACACACACACACACATTTCACCCTCTTTGAGTCCTATTCAGGGATTCTTGTAGTTAAATGTCAGGTAGAGAAGTGCTGGTCAGCAGAAAAAAAGTCTGAAACCTCAACAAGATTTTAATCTTTAAATGAATGCATTAAAAAATAGAAACTTAAACTTCATTTAAAATCGTAAAATTGTTACAGTGTCTGAAAAAACTTAAATTTGACCATAAATAGACTTTAAGGAAACAAATATGAGAGTTTCAAGAGAGTTTTTTAATTTAAATCTTTTGAAAAGAAAAGGTTTGGTTTTAGGCTTCTCCATGACTTCCTTTAGCTCTTCAGTTGATCAGTTGGCTGTCAACGATTACTCAACATCATCGACTATTTTTTGGTAATGTCGACGTGTCGTTTGCTTTGTTTTGTTTTTGTCATTTTAAATGATCATGATAACCAGCAGCCACAAACGCTCCATAACAGGAAGTTATGGGGCGTTGGGTCCGGCACTCCAGGTATTTATATCCGGCCCTCCAGTTCATTTCATTTCATTGTTTTTAATGATCTGATGTTATATTTTGCTTATTTCTGACTTGTATAATTTACAACCTAGGCAACTGCCTAGGTTGTCCATGCCCAGGGCAGGCCCTGATGGTTCTTGGATCATGAATTCCAGAGTTCATCATGAGGCCTGTGGCTCCTTCTCGTACTACATTCTTACTGTAGATTCCAGTCTGGAGGGGGGTTTGGGCTGGTAGGGGTGGGGTAAAGTGGTGTTACAACTGGTACTACATTCTAAATCTTTCCCTGAAGAACATCTGGTCTATGCTAACCTCCATGGCTAGCCGTGTGATTTGTAATTTTGATGGACAGTAATGATTTAATCTACAATCAAAAGGTCAATGTTTTGGTCTCTGGGATGTTGATCCTCAAGACGATCATGCTAGCCGAGCTTCAACCATCAGCGTGTCGCTGTGGAGATCTTCATGTGTTTGCTGAAGTTGTGACACGTCTGGCTTACATTTAGGAGCTCTGAAACTGAATCTTTCCTGCTTTCAGACTCGTTTACTCACAGATCAGAGTTCATGTTTTACTGTAAACATTCAACCTGAAGACAAACGTCAAGTTTTCTGTGGGAATTTCAGGCTACGTCCAGCCAGAGGAAATGAAACGTTCACGCTGCCTGTGGTGCCGTAAACACACCGTGGATTTTGTGTATTTGAATAAGCCAGCGTGAGCTTGTCTTGTAACCTCACTGAGCCTCTGTGTGTTTTCTGATGAAACTTTGGAGCCTTTTTCTGGGCGTGATGTGTTTGTGAGCGCTGGGTACCACAGCCAGACGATGCAGCTCACTGATCCATCCATCATCAGCCTGCAGTCTCTCTGCTGCGCTCTTCTCAAACTCACTTTTTGTTTGGAAAGCATCCATCATCTTTGTGAGTCCAAAGACACCGGACCACAGCTCTGTTTGTGTTCACGCTGCAGCTCCCACGTTCTGCTGCCGCGCCGACAACAGGAATCAGCCCGGAGTTGTTTTCAGGATGTTTGCTCACATGTGAATCCTTTGAGGGGAAATAAAACGCAGGAATGTAGTTTTGGAGGGAAAAACAGCAGAGCCCGTGCAGACAGAGCTGTTTGAATTCCTCTGAAATCAGATCTGAGCGGAAAAAAAATCCAAATCCAAAGAACTGGACATCGTTAAAAAAGGAAAAGCATTTGTCCCCTTTCAGCCGTCCAGCAGTTCTGTCTGGCCAGTTTTTGTGAAAATGTTGAGCAACAAAGGGGCCAAAATGAGAACTTCCACGCCGTCACTGAACGCAGCACGCTACAGCTTCTCATCACAGACACATTTACGACAATATCATTTCCCAGACAAAAACAGGTTTCAAGACCATGAAAGACTATCGCTTGATCTGTCATTTATAACAGGCAGGATTTTGTAGAGTAATCGGTGGCTGAATTATCCATTTATGATGAATTGCTCCATAAAATAATAATTTTATTTAACAGGATGATGTTAGAAACATAATAGTTCATATTCACGAGGATGAATTTGTTTGAGGAAGACAGAAGGCTCTGAAATCCACGCAGTTTCTGAGTTTTTACCTAAGTTCTTATGGGAATAAAATGAAACGTTTGAAAACAGTTTTCAACCCATTCGCTGAAAGTTAAATTAGCTGAAAACAAAAACAGTTGGAGCAGGATAAACGACTAAAAGGTGCTGAATGGAAAACATCATTCTATAAGATTTACATGAAGAAACACAAGTTTAAAAAAGAAAATATCTAGAAAAACTGTAAACGCTTAAAAGGCTGATGCTTGATTGAGATGATTTAGCTGAAAAATGTGTTTTATAAAATGGAACTTCTTGTTGAATTTTTCATTTCCACTTTTAATAAGCTGTTTTTTTTAAAAACAGCTTAAGATGTCAGAAATAATAAAGTAATGAAAACTAAAAAGTACCATTAAAAAAATCTGCAGTAGAAGCTGAAGATTTTGACTTCAGAACGTTCGGAACAGTTGAAGGAGTGAATGAATTTGAAGGAGCTGAAAGCAGAAGAAGACGAGAATCTTGAAGTGATGGTGGAGTTTACTTCAGGAAGAAACTGTCTTTAGGAATTGAGCTGCTGAAGAAAACAGAATCTATCAAAGCTGGGATGAGAACGTGTCAGACGAGCGTCCTCCTCTTCGAGGGTCATGTGACCCGTCTGCCTCTGCTCTGTAGTATGAACTGAAGGACGCCGTCCGTCCTCCTGAACCAAACAGCAGCTTCAGTCTGAGGTGAAAAAGCGGCCTGTCGTCCAGCGGGAGCGGCCCGTCTCTGAATCTGGGTCTGCACGTTTGTGGACTCGGAGCTACAAATGATGTGATTATGATGTATCATGTAACAGAGAAAGTCTCTTTGTTTCTGCGGGGAAAAAACCAGCAGAAATCGATGGCGAGGCGGCGTGGAGCCTTGAGGGGCCGCGGCGCGGTCTCCGGGCTGACCAGGTGAGGGCGAGGCCCAGCCGGAGGTTCGGGCGCCGCAGAAACGCTGATTCCACATTTAGCCTGACAGTGATGCATGCTCCGGCCCCCACGCCGGGTCAGCCTGGTACCTGAGGGCCCGAGCCGAGGAGGATCAGCTGCACACCGGGACGGGGTGGGGGGGGGGGGGGGGGTATTTTTAGAACAGAAGGAAGGGGGGATGAAAAGAGAACCTGAGAATCCTGCCAGAAAAAAATAAGTTTATTTTTATTCAACCTTTCAAATTTATTTCAGCTTTTACAATTGAGGCCAAAGTTCATCCTTTCAGCTTTTGGTAGAGCGAGAAAAATAAGTAAATTTGATGTTTCAAAGCAAAAGCTTTCATTTTTAAGACGTCCTCACGAAATTAACACAAACGCTTTTTGATTTAGTCAGATAAAAACATTCATAGAGAAAATAGAAATAATATAAAACAAAAAATCACAAAAACCCCATCAAAAATACTGCCATGTTTATGCTGCATCAGTATTATAGAGAAAAATGTTTTAAACATTTGAAAATAAGTCATTGTTTTGTCAACAGAACGCTTGTCATCAGTAAAATGTAGCATTAAGATTAGGCCAAAGAGGAAAGTGTTGATAAAAACTAATTATTAAAGGTAATAAAAACTGACCTGATACCATAAATGTTTATTCTAATGCAGGGATCTGCAACCTCTCAAGTATCACCCAGATTATTGTGTGCGTAATTCTTGATTTGTTACTAATGTAATACATTTTGAGTAAGTACAACAATTATTAAATAGAAAAAAATACAATTTACACAAATACACGAATTAAAATTACAACAGCTTGAATCTAATAACACACGTAAATCTTTAAAAGTTACACGCAAAATACTTGTTACGCACCCACAAAACCTCTGTTATGCACAAATCTGTGGTGAGACTTATTTCACATCTCAGAGATTCATCTTGAAGTGATCCGTTTACTAGAATCGTGGGTCCAGCAGAGTTTTCTCATCACCTACTTTGAACTTACACTGTAAATAATATCTGGTAAAACTTGATATTTTCCCACTTTCTTAACCCCAGAACACCTTCACTATTTAAAGTTACACCATCAGTAATTTTTACCCAATACACCCGATAAAAAGTATTTTTCATAAAAAACAGAACAAAGTATGACACCACATAATAAATTAGAGTATCTTTCTTTTATTTTAAAATGTGGTTTATGTAAGAAAATGGAAAATATAAATATTAGAAAAACATGTTTGAAAATGACGGAATTTGAGAACAAAAATTTTAAAAAAGTAAAATAATATTTATGATACTGGAGACTTGGTCCTTGGTCCACCCATTCCTGGAACAGGTATGACTTTACCCAGAGATCCACTCAGAAAAATGCAACTGGAACTCACATAAAGACTTTTGCTTGGGTGAAAATCCCCCGCGGTAGTGCTCTAGGATTAAACAGATGTGCAGTCAGGTGAAGCTGAGCCTCAACACCAAAATATAGCCCAAAAATGCATAAATTAAATAAGATGATATACTTTTAAAATTAATAAAAAATCTAATTTGATTTTTTTAACATCTCTTTTTTCCATGATTACCTTTTTTGTGATGGTTTTTAACATTTTTTCGGTTAAAAGAAAAAGTAACAAATTTACGACTCTGGGTGATGCAGCTGTAGCTCCATCCGTACACAGAGCTTTACACTCTGACTGAAACTGCAGCTGACGCATGCCTGTATTGTTTCAGTCTTTATTTTAAATTGACCTAATTTGCTAATCTCTCTACACATCATTACATTGCTGCCAGTTTGTGACTTATTTAGTCTTGTTATCCAGTAAAAGTGTGTTTTAAAGCGGCCCTACCATGAAAATTAAACTTTTTGAAGTTTTAAATGCATTTTACTGTTCATTTCTCACTATAAAGAACCCCAAAGCGACATTTTGATCTGTTCATGCATTTAAGAGTAATCCTCTCAAAACCTGCTCTGTCTGCAGCAGCCCCTCCCATACCCACGAAAACGGCAGTAAAAGTGTTGAATCTGGCCTTCATACAGACGTTAAAAATCCATCAGCAAAATAAAAAGTTTGAAAAAAAAAATCCTGACAAGATTTTGCAGACCACAATGCATCCATCTTTCTTATAGTTATGTTTATGAGTTTGGTTCACGCTGGAGAGGCGGGCTCAAGCATGACGTGAAATGGGCGGGACCGATCAGGAGGCTGGGGGTTCAGAAATCGAGTCGTATTTCTTGCGGGGATTAAAACGGGCCACAAAAATGACTCATATTTCATAAATAATTTGTTTTTTAGTGTTCTAAATGTAATATATGATCATATACATGGATATAGTTCACTCTGAAATGCTGAAGAAAATCATGGTAGGGCCCCTTTAAGAACACACTAGGTGAGGCAGACAATCCGCTGGTCTCACTGCAGTACCCATGCCACAAGCCAGAGGGCGCTGGTGAGCCCAGAGTGTTTGTGACACCGCGGCTGAAGAATAATAGATTTAGTGGTAGCAAAACAAGTGTAGCCGTCCAGTTACTGATTAATGTTGTTTAGCGTCAATTTATAAATGGAAGATTTGGTTTTTAAGCCCCTAAACTCAAGAAATAGTTTAGACACGTCACTGGGAGAGATCTCTACTGAGACAGAGAGACTTTAACTCTGAAGGAAGAAAAAGAAGACTTCTACAAACAGAACATTCATCTGTTTCTTCAGGAGCAGCGCAGACTTCATTCAGAAGGAAAAGTAAGTCAATAACAACAGTTTTGGTGATTTTTTTTATGTTACAATTTGTAAATAGAAGAAAAATGTTGAAATAAAATTTTAAATATTACACTTTATTTGTTGTCAGTCAAATGGTTGAAGTCCCCCCTTGAGATTTTTCTTTTTCTTAAAACATTTCCAGTGGGGTTTTAATTAGAACTGTGAAGTTTTTAACCAAAATTCCACATCCTAGATGTCTTAAAAACTCATTTTTCCTGTTCATCTGAAGCTTGCTTTTCCAAAAATTCCTCTGTGTGGGCGTGGCTTATGGTGCTGAGCTGTGTAACCCCTCCCCTTATCCCCCCAGACATTCTAGCGAGACTTTGATAAGCCCATGAAAGAATGAAATCAAACAAGACGAACAGCAGCAGCACTAGCTGGGGTTCATACCTGATTTCATGCTAGCACATGCTGATTGTTGAATTCACTTCAACAAGAAATTAATGAAATGAAATGCCAGAATACAGAGAGGGTCTAATCGCACGTCAGTTTGTAAATGCGTGCAGTGCTGATGTTTGTGGATGCAGAAGAAGAGTTTTGTTCAGGAGAATGGTTCCGGTGTCCGGTTAAACCCCCCTGTGGATCCTGAGCGGAGCGGCTACAACAAAGCAGCGGCGCTCCTTAGAGCAGCTCGCCGACCGTTTGACTGACAGAGATTTAAAAGGAGAAATACTCAGGAAAAGGAAAAAATGAAACGATTTCTTATTATATTTTTTCTCTTTCAGAAGAAAAATGCCACACATACATGTTAAAAACTAAACAAACATGATTTTCATTGGAGGAGGCCTTTAAGCTTTCCAGCCCTTTGTAAAGTTTGTACGTTTGTAAATCTGACTGATGACGTCAGTGCCTCACCGCACGTCACCGCTGATAATTATTATTAAAAAAGTCTAAACAAGCTTTTATCCCGGCGCCGTATCTGCAGATCAAAGTTGGTTGGTGCTGCCTGCAATCCGTGCATTTGCCAGCCAGAATTCCATGCATTGACTGTAAAAAGGTCGGTGGCGGCGGCGCGCTCTAGTCTGGTGAGGTGAGGCCTCTAAGTCTTCTAAACACCCACGGGTTTAAAAGGGTCCGGCCCCGCCTGCTGTCCCAGAGAATGGGGACCAGCGCTTGGGACAGAGCCCAGTGTCAGGGGCGGGGCTACAGAAATTATAATATTTTTTATTTTTAATGAGATAAATATTCTTAAAATGCTAGTTTAGACTTTTTTTTATATTATTAGAATGAAATCATTTAATTATATTTAGTTTGAAAAAAATTATTTGTATTCTACATCAAAGTCTGTATGTTTATATTTAATAGTAAAAGGAGAAAAAGATAAAGGAACACCAAAGTCACAATGATAGAAAAGATGTTTGGAGGATGCATTTTATTTTGAAAGGAACTGAGCTGCTTTTGAAAGTAAAAGAAGTTCATTTAATAGAGAAAAACTCTAAGCTATATTTTATATACGAATGGCTTAATGGCCACAAAAACAAAAAGTGTATTTTTTTAACTTTGAGGTGAGGACTCGTTGGATTTTAGTCCATTAAACCAAATCATTTGGCTTTTTCAACATTAAAGCTTGCAGACCCCTCCTCTAATGCAAACCTTTTGTCAATAAATTCACCTGAAGGACAAAACTTTACCACCTCTTTTATTACAGAACTCTATTTTTTTCTAGAAATATTTTTCTGAAACATTTAAAATAATACCTGCTTTTTATGCAAGTATTTTTATTGTTAGTTTATTTTGGTAATTTAAGTTTATCTTTTAATAAAATCAAACCAACAAACTCATGTCAGTCTCTCTTAAATTGTTTTTTTTTTGTTTTTCCCTGTCAGATTTCATTCTGAAATCAAACATGATTTGGTCTTTCTGTGAGATAACACTGAAAAAAGTAAAACATTGGATTAATTAAGAAAGGGTCTGTGATTTGTTAGATTTAAAATGATCAGTTTTGATCAAATTAACATTTTGAGTTGTTGGTTGAGGGTGCATTCACTGTCTGTCAGTGACAGCGGAGAGCAGAAATCCTCTGTTGAAGTCCGACTCAGGTTTACCATCTGTCAGCTTTGGCGACCCCTCCATCGATCCAAGACCAGGGTCAGGCAGGACCCTGACCCCCCCGTGCCCCCCCGCCCATCACTGCCTGACACACACACCAGCGAACAGGCCTGTGACAGTGATTTTCCCAGCCTGACAGCTGTCAGTGAAGGCAGCACCAGAACATTTTAACCTTCAAACCGAGCAGATCAAACAGCAGCTCAACCCGGCCCGGCTCTGGGTGTGCATGTGGGCGTGCACGTGTTTCAAAGTTTTGTGTGAGGGTGGGGTGGGGGGGGGGTGGGGGGGGTGCTAATTTGAACTTTACTTTTCGCAGGATGAGGCTGAAATTTAAGGAAAAGTTCTTTATACCGATGTTACGCTGTCATCACACGTGTGGACTGACAGTGAGGTAAAAGGTCATCAATGCACACTAACCCCGGGCTCACACCGCCAGCGTACAGCTCAGGTGCGACCGCCGCAATCTTTAAGTAAATCTAAAGGTGCATTCACAGCAAACGCGATGTACGCGATAAATTCACGTGCTCCACCCCTCTATCGGCGCCCGACAAATTTGCTGTTCGTCGCTTGTCAAAAAACGTGTTCCTGAGTTTGACAGCGTGACCGCATGTGGGAGGAGCTACATGACTGCATGTGGGAGGAGCCACAAGCTGTGTCTGTGGATCTCTACCCACATAGGCTTAAATGGGAATTCAGTGGGTTAGCGTGCTACGCTAGCCAGCTGCCCTGGGGAAAGAGTGCTAGTGAGCTGTGCTGTAGCATTTTAGCAAGCTATAGTAAAGTAAGGTTCATTGCAGCTTGCTAGCAAGAAGCACTGTAGCATGCTATCGAGCTCTGCTATAGTGAGCTCCTCTGTATCGAGCGCCATTGTAGCATGCTAGCAAGCTCTACTGTAGCAAGCTAACATGCTCTACTGTATTGAGCTAACAAGTTCCGCTGTAGTGAGCTAGCACCTCCTCTCTCCACAAGGAGGCTGGCTAGCGTAGCAAGCTGACCCACTTAGCGTCTACTTAAGCTAATGTTAGCAAACACAGGCGGGGCCACCAGAGAAACCCATTGGGGTCCACGTTTTCTGGCCACTTTTAAAGCATACGGGGTCCACCTGGCCTTGCTGGCTGTGATGTCACAGTTGAGGCGCTCATGCGCTGCGTTTATTCCCACGTGAATGATCTCAAACTAAAAGGAAAAAAATTGTGTTGGGAGAAAAAGATTTTATTTTCAGGTGTTTCCACACTGTTCCTCATTGAAGGGTTGAAGATCATCTTTTGATCAGATTGGGATCTGATTTTGGCGCGAGCCGCTTTTCTCCTTCAGAATCTACTGGAATAATCCTGTTGAAAATGTTAAATATTTATATTTAAGCGTCACCGACGACGCCTCAGGTGTGCATGAAAGAGGAAAAGTTACAGATCATCATGAACATTCAGATCTTGAAGATCTCAGATTCTCTTAAGGACCCCCCAGCACCCCCACCCCCCAGAGTGGGTGAGCTGCAGTTTTTCTTCTTCATTAGCGCCCGTGCCTGTAGGTGTTAAATAATATTAATGACCTCCAGCATCATTACTTAGGTGCGTGCTCGGCCTGGCCTGCTCTGATGTTATCGACCCCCCACCCCCTTCCCACTATCCTGCGCTTCTGCGTGTTTGCGCCTCTGCACTGATATTATCGCAGCTTTAATAAGTTGATTAGCAGAGAGAAGCTATCTGCTAACTGGATCTAGATGATGATGTTGATTGGACGCAGCGCCGCACCATCCATCTTTCTGATTGGCTAATAACTGAAATCCATCACTGCTTGGCTGGAGCGCTCTGCGAGCGTGCACGTGAGCGTGTGCACGCTTGCTTCATTTTCCTCCCTGTTTGTCCTTTTAAATTCCTGTCTCCCGCTCGTCTGTTTATAACCTCTCCCCCCTTCGTTCTTCTTTTTCACAGTTTTTGCCTAAACATGTTTATTTTTTTTAGGTTTTGTTTTTACTGTTAAATCGACAAACCAGAGTTTGATTAAACTAAATGATCTTCCAGTTGGAAAAAAAACCCTCAAATGTTCTCTTAGTGAAACTGATGCAAATCTGGAGTCAGAATTCATGATCATTCATACTTTTTTTTAACAAACTTTATTTAAAAAACACAAACTTCTGGACAAACGATTAGAAAGACGCAAAAAAACTAAAAAAAATATTTTTTTAAAAAGTGTGAAAGAAAAAAGATCATTTGATTGAGAAATTTCTTTAAAGTCCTAAAAAAAAAAAAAAAACTGTGTCAAAGTTCTTCATCTACTAGTTTGGATTCTGAGATGAGTTTAGAAGTTAGAAGAAATTTTAGATAAAAAGTCCATTAAACATTTAAGTACAGCATAATACCTTTTGATTTTTAAACCAGTCTAGAGTTGAGAAAGCTTCTTCTATAAGAGGGAAAATGTCTTTAGCTAAAAAAAACTAAGTCCAGATGTTTTGGAACTGTTTCTGTGACAGAACCATCCTGGATGAAGCACAGTCTTAACAGAGACAACCTTTTACAGGGAAGTGTCAAAGTCAAGGCCCGGGGGCCGGATCCGGCCCCCCAGGTAATTCTATCTGGCCCTCCAGATCATTTTATTTTATTGTTATTAATGGCCCGATGTTATCTTGCACACATTTCTTACTGGTATAGTTTTAACAAAATATACTTTTATAGAGAGTAAAATATTGAAAGTTATTTAAAATTTAAGTTGATTTATTCTGGAATAATATTACTGCCTTTTCATTGTTCATAATTATGTTAAAGGTTAAAGTTTTAAATTGGCATTCTGCTAGCTTTTTCTGAATATTTTGGCATTTATTAAATTTTTTAGGCTATTTAGGAGTTTGGCTAATATTTCATCTACATGCTAGCTGTTTTGGCTAATTTAGGATTTTTTTCAGGTTTTTTGAAGTTTAGCTATTTTTTAAGCTACATGCTAGCATGTTTTGGTTAACCTAAGTCTTTCTTTTTAGTTTTTTTTAATCTAATTTTGCATTTAGCTAATATCAGCATCAGCGTTTTCAACTATCAGCTTCAACGTTTTTAGCAATCAATTTCAGCATCTTCAGCTATCAGCATTAGCATCTTAAGCGGCCAAATTCAGCTTACATTATTCACACGAGCATTATCGCAGGTAATACTATATATTTAGTTCATAAATCAGAGGGAAGTTTCTTTCTGATCTTTTTTATTTTGCAGTCCAATCTTCCTTGTTTCAGTGACTTCCTGTTTTACTTTGAAGGGTCTGCCCCAGTGCTTTGTGTCTCCACTTGACCTCCTGCAGCTGAATTATTTCAGTTATATCAGACACTTGTCTCCCTCCTTACCTCAGTTTCATTCTGATCCGTCTTCACGGCTGACCTCTGGTTCTGTTTTGCTTGTGGAGGTGATGAAGGTCATTTACGACCCAGAAGTGGTGGAAAACTGCCCTAAAAGAAGAAGCAGACATGACACTTCACTCATTAGGTAAAAAAAAAAAAAAAACTTGTCTGTAAAATTAGTTGATAACAAGAGTGAAAGAAAAACAGCTAAGCTAACTTGGAGCTAAAGTAAGCTAACTGATAGCCAACAGTGGTAAAAACAAACAAATAAAAAAACCAAAAGGGTAGGAAGGGTACATCTGGACAAGTCTAGGGGCGAGGATCCCCCATGCTGACATGCTGATGGTCACACTAACGGTGTTGTGCCAAGGTGTGTTCCCCCTGCCGAAACGTTGCCTGAGACTGGGGGAAACAAATTCTGACAGGGGACATTCTTTGTCAAAACACCGGCATCGGAGGGGCAGACAGCAGAACGGCAGCGGTAGAGAGACGGGGATCCCTCCGCCGCCTGTCCTGCCGTTTGTATTTTATTTCATCATTCTCTTATTACCATCTTTATTTCTTGCTGTTAGAATCTTTTCTTTTTTTTTAAAGCTAAGCCAGACAATTTTCCTGCTAGGGGATCAATAACATTCTAAAAAGTTCAATTGTTGACAGGAGAAATTCTTATTCAGATCAAAGAAAAGACATGCTAATTTTTTTCAGAAAAGTTGTGCTCAAAATATAAATTTTTATTAATGTGTGATTTTGACAGCTAAATTACTCCATTTAAAGGCTCCATAGAAGCAGGTCTTGATCCAAATCCACAGCAGAACTCCAATGATGGAGGTTTGAACGGATCATCCGGGTCTGATTTGATTGGTTTCTGGTGTCAAAGCAGGGTGAGGGATTAGAACCAGCAGTTCTCATGAGAACTGGTTCTTATGCAGAGCCACGGTCCGGTTGTCATGCCAGTTTGGATGAGGTTAGACACTAAGGTTACAAGGAATGTTACTGTTTAGTCTTTTAATAAACGTCCAAACCAACAATTTGCTGCAGCGAACCTGTTGATTGGTGTTTGTGTGTCTCTGCGCATGCATGTGTGTGCAGGTTCCACGTCACTCTGAGTAATTAGTCTTAGAGCTCAGCAGAGAGCTAATACACTGTTTCTACAACAGCAGGCACTCTTGAGACCTAATGACACACAAACAAACACACACACACTTACGCACACAGAGCAGGTTAGATTAATGTGTGTTGTGTTTGTTGTCCCAAAGGAAAGCAGTTCACTTAATAAAGAAAAATAATTCTTCCCTCTTCCTCTGGATTCCCTTCACTTTCTGCAAACTCTGTGTGCGATTGTGTGTGTGTGCTTGTTTGTTCCAGGAAAAATGCAGTTTTAATAACATCCCGGATCAACATGAATTTCATTATTTGAGTTTTTTTTTTCTCCTGTCACACTAGTGTGTTGTGTTTTCTGTTTTATGCGCAGCGCTCTAATTTTGTTCCAGCACAGAGGAATTCTGCAGCAAAAACCACAAGGAATACCAGCAGCAAGAAACATTCTTCTGGTTTTCTCTGAGTGGAACTGATGCGCGTGAATGACAGCTGCAGGGTGGAGTTAATATTCACATTCCTGCATAATTATCAGGGAAACAGAACATCTGTGTGTATAACTGAAGCAGGAGAAAATACAAAACACACCTTCGGTCACGGGCCTAACAGGATAAACATTTATTGAACACTCGGAAACTAAAATTTAAAACCATAACTTTTTGATATAATTAGATATACTGCAATAATTCTAGTTTTAATGATGTAAGCTGAATTTGGATGCTGAAAATGCAAGTGCTGATGGCTGAAGATCATTGAATGAATGAATGAATGAAATGGTTTATTTCAAGCAATCAGGTTATAATACATGGAATAACATCACATAATAAATCACAAATAGATCGCTTGAAAGGGGGTGGAAGGAAGCGAACATATATAATCCCACCCCGACTCGACCATACCATTTTCTCTACAAGAATAATCATTAAATTGATAGCTAAAAATGCTGAAGCTGATAGCTGAATTCACTGAAGCTCATAGCCAACTAAAATATAAGCTAAATATCAAATTAGCCTAAAACAAGCTAAAATAAAAGAATGGTTAGCCAAAACAGCAAGCATGTACTTCAAAATAGGAAGGAATTACTTAGGAATGAAACTTCAAAATAGAGTAAGAAAATATTTAAAAAAATCTAAAATTAGCTAAAACAGCTAGAATGTTGCTGAAATATTAGCAAAACTCCAAAACAGCTTAAAATAAAAAAAAGCCTAAATTAGCCAAAACAGCTAGCATGTGCTTGAAATATTTGCTAAACTCCAAAATAGCCTAAAAAATCTTACTAAATGCCAAAATAGTCCAAAAAGTTAACAAAATGCTAATTTTAAAACTTTAAACCCGTAACTTTTTGACATAATTAATGAATAATAAAAAGGCATTAATCAACTTATTAAATAACTTTCAATATTTTACTCTCCCTAAAAATATATTTTGTCAAAATCACACAAGTTAGAAATGACCATACGCTAAAATTGGGCCATTAACAACAATAAAATAAAACGATCTGGAGAGCCGGATAGAATTACCTGGAGGGCCGGATCCGGCCCCCGGGCCTTCACTTTGACATGTGCATTAAAACCAGACACCAGTGACTAAAATATTGACCCCATTCCTGCACTTTTTCCCACTGTCACAGTTCCAGTAACAGCAACAAGATAAATTCAAAATGTTTCAGTTACTGGTTCAAATGAAGGTGATGACCCATAGCAACCATAGAGTTATTTTCATATCTGGTCCTGATAAACAAACCAGGTAACTTTCATGTCTCTACAGCAAAGTACATTTTCAACTTTCCTTAGCAACCAGTTACTTTTTCAATTATACATATTCTAGTGTTTGTCTCCTTTAATATTATGTAGCTATGATGCATCTAAATAGGTTGTGTCATTGTGACTGTGGTGCAACGGTTGACCTCAGATCAGAAGGCCACAGGTTTGGTTCCTGCCTTGACCGCCTGGCTAATGAAGTGTCCGTGGACGAGAACCCTGATGACTCCTGGTGGTTATAGGTTGGCGTCAGAGTTAGGCTGCTGGGGCACCATCAATGAGTGTGATGAATTGGACCATGAGTGTAAAGCATTTTAGGTCTTAAAGCAACATAGAAAATGTTGAATATGCACCATTAATGATTACACAGCTGATGTATCTTCAGCATTTCAAATGATCAAAACAAGCTTTTTACTCTGTCAGATGAGGATAATGCATTGATGGTTTGGTCTGATCCATCATTTAAGATGGACAATAAATTGGAGTCAAAAAATGTTGTTTCTGCCATGTTAAATTCTCCTGAAGGAAGGCCATACAGATTATATATTCGATTAACAGAATAATGCAGTTTAAAGCAAAAGATGTTGAACTCAAACTTAATATTTTTGTAATGTGTTGGATTTTTGGGTGTGGTAATAAACCTGCTGTAACAGCTTTGCATGAAGAGGAACATGCTGGTGTGGCCCGCTCCTGCTGTCAAACGCTCCCGTCTCCAAACCTGAGTCCCTGAGCATCACCAAAGGCTTTTAGAGACTGACCCTTCTCCCCGTCTGAAAGCAGCTTCATCTTAGCCTCACAAAGGAGGTTTGCTGTGTTTTTCTGAGAACACATAAACACACTCGGTCGTGTTGAAGCGGAGTTGTGTCATCATTTAGCCTTGTTTTATTTCCCCTGCTTCCTCGTTAGATTGAAGCTGCCGGGTCATTGGTCTTCATTTGGACCAGTAGAGCGGCCTAATAGACCTCTGTGTGTGCGTGTGTTCTGTAATTAGCCGGGTCAACCTGATCGACCCCAGCGCGCGTTAGCCTCAAACTGCTAACGTTAGCAGCGCAGCGACGCAGCTGTGATGGATGTGACGCAGATCTGGATCCAAACGACAGAAAAAGCAACCACCGTTGCTTGTTCGTGGTCATGAAGACGGACAGTTTTAAACCAGAAACTAACACGGTCACTCGAAAGCTAAAACAGTCTTATATTACAATCTCATGTGACAATGAGCGCAAAGATTTTAAAAGATGACAGAAATTACTTAAAGATTGATAATGAAAAGGAAGAAATACATGTCAAAATCCAGAAAATCTTACAAGTCTTCATGAAAGAACAGCAGATTAGATTGATTGGATGTACAATCAGAAGTAAAAAGTGTGACATTGAACAATAGGGATACTTGTTAAACAAAAACATCTATAATAGGGGTGTCAAAATGCCGCCAAAATCCAAAACACAGCTTAAATTACGGGCTGAACAGGATAAACATCTATTGATCACTCTAAAACTAAAATAGTACAATTTTAAAACCGTAATTTATTAACATAATTATGAACTACATATATAGCATTACTTGTAATATTGCTAGAGTGAATGCTATAAGCTGAACTTGGCCGCTGCAGATGCTAATGCTAATAGCTGAAGATGCTGAAATTCATAACTAAAAAAGATGAAGCTCATAGCCAGCTAAAATATGAGCTAAATGCCCAATTAGCCTGAAAAACTAAAAAAAAAAACAACTTCAAAATATCCTAAAAGTCTTAGTAAATTAGAAAATAGTCCAAAAAGTTAGCAGAATGCCAATTTATAAAACTTTAAAACTGTAACACTTTAACATAATTATGAATAATAAAAAGGCAGGAATATTATTATGGAATAAATCAACTTAAACCTTAAATAACTTAACAAAATTTTACTCTCCATAAAAAATATATTTTGTCAAAATTAGACAAGTTAGAAATCTGGATATGTTTACAGCTGTGACAGTGAGGATGGGGTCAATATTTTTATCACAGGTATCTGGTTGTAATGCACGTGTCAAAGTGAAGGCCCGGGGGCCGGATCCGGCCCTCCGGGTTATGTTGATTTGTTCTGGAATAATATTCCTGCCTTTTAATATTCATAACTTTTTTTTGGGACTATTTTGGCATTTACTAAAATTTTTGGGATTTTTTTCTAGTTCAGCTAATAGTTCAGCTACATGCTAGCTGTTTTGGCTAATTTAGGCTTTTTTCAGTTTTAGGATATTTTGATGTTAGGCTGTTTTTCACATGGTAGCTGTTTTGGCGGACCATCGTTTTTTTGTTTATTTTTTAGGCTAGTTTGGCATTTAGCTAATATTTTAGTTAGTTATTGGCTTCAGTGATTTTAGCTATCAATTTCAGCATCTTCGGCTTCCAGCATTCACACTAGCATTATTGCAGCTAATGCTATTTATCTAGTTCATAATTATGTTAAAAAGTTACAGTTTTGGATTTTGTGTCCCTTGTTGTTTGATACCCCTGAAATATTGTCAATTAAACCTTAAAAAATGAAGAGGATCTGATGTAACAAACAAAAATGACTGCTAAAATGTTTCATGGAGGTCATCGTTTGAACCCAAAGGTCAACATCCCAAAACCACTGCAGCGTCAGGAGTCAGCTACAGGCTCAGCTGTTGGAGTAGGATATATCTCACACAACTGCTGGATTTTAGAGAGTTTATTTTAGTAAGAATAATTTCAAAGAAAGTCAAATGATCTGGGAAGGCTTTGTTGAAAGAGTCCATTGATCAGCTGTGTGCTGGTAAATGCTGTAGTTACAGTTACATTTACTGGGATACTTCCAGTAAACGGTGGTGCTCAGAGCGCAGATGCAGATTTATGAGCTTCATGTGGGATCAGAGCGGCCGCCGGCTAACAAGCACGATGGATTTGCTCCCGCGGCCCGCGCCCGGCCTCCCTGTGCCGCGGGGCCCGGTCGGCGCGGTGACGGCGGTATCGACGCCGCGTGCTGGTTATGATTTACACCAACGCCTTTTTACAAATGAAGAAACCATAAAAACAGAAAGTCATATTTCCTCGCTCGGGAGGATTTTTTAAGGTGGAAGGAGGAGATGGATGGGGCCTTAAGGTGACGGCGGTGGTCTGTGACTGCTATTGAATGTAGCACATCCTTAACAAATGTCCCCATCACTCCTGCTTGTGCAGCCCTGCGTCCCCCCCCGCGCCCCCCCGCTGCAGAAGATGGATGTGTGTGTGTGTGGCCTATGACAGAGTAATGTGTCCTGGCATGCTAGTTGGGTTTATTAGCAGAAACTAGTTATTTCTGTGTGTGAGGGGGCACGCGGGGGTGTGGGCCGGCGCCCGTGCGTGCACGCGCACGAGTTAGCAGTGATAGATGCAGTGGCGCTCCTGTTGATTTTGTTCATTTGTCAAACGGCTGGAGAAAGGGTTAATCAGCTCCCCCTCTCTTTTTCATCACCCCTTCCCTCCATCTCGCCTCGTTTCTCTCTCAATTTGTTTGCTCCTTCATTTTTATGGCCTCAGAATGAAGCCGAAAGTACAAATTTGATCTGTAACCTTTGCTTTTCCTCTCAGGCCTTTTAATGAAACCTCCGTCTCTGAGCCAAACTCAGTGAAGCTCCACTAACATCAGGAGGAAAACCACGTCTGGGCGTCTGCTGCTCGCCACCGCCGCCGCCGATCGCTCAAAGTTTGGCTTCAAAAACTTTGCATAAATTCATGGAAAAGGTGAGAACATTCTTCCATCCTAACACTGAGTGTGGAAAAATGACTTCAATTGTTTGACCAATGAATCAAATAATTTATGGGTTTATTTCAAGCATTAATTAGGGAATAATTCTGTAAAAAATCACAAAACTAAAATCTATTAAACATTTTTCAGAAATGAAATAATACATTGATTAAACATTGAAGAAAAACTAAAGAAGATGACAGAAGAGGATGCTAACTTCTTGACAGTAACTTATAATTGGATGTTTTTAAGTGACTCATTCAGAACATACATATTAGATTCATTAAATACAATGATTATCAATTAAAGTCAAAGACAAGTTTGATTTCTTTCAGTTTTTTGAAAAAGGGTGGAAAGAAGTGAACTCGTGTAATCCTATAAGACCTCATTTAACCTTACTTAGAAACACATGATTTTCAAAAAACTCTCAAAACTGCTTAACAAAAAATGAGGGAACTTAATATTTTGTTTTATTTGTTTTTAGCTTTTAAGGTTGACAACTTTAACATCTGTCCGGATGTAAAATAGCTGCATGGCTAATTCTGGCTCTTTGCATGCACTGCTTTCATGTGCACTGTACCTGAGAAATAAATAAGATTGAAATTGCAATATTACAGAAACTATTATGTTTTTAAAAAAATCCATTCATTCATATATTTTTATTTTAATTCCGATTTTTTTTTTATTATTTGAAAGGTCCTAACATTTCACTATCACAGATTTACTTAAATTTTCCCAAAAATGCACTCGTATGACTTCCTGCTAAATGTTGTTGCAAACTGTTATTTTTACAGCTGAAAGATTTCACTAATGTTCAAGACAAAATTAATATCTTTAAAAAAGTATTTTTTAGTCATTGTAACCCAACATCAGGGTTGAAAAATTGTTTTAATTTGTATAAAATTAAAGATGAGTTCCTCAGGGATCTGGGCTCAGACTTCATCAGAAGATAAATCCCTGACTTACGTTGATATCTTTAGTTTTTTGAAAACACAAAGATTACAGTTCTGCTTAATTATTCTCTAATCGTGAACACAGCCGAGGCTCTTGGAGACTAAATATTTGTGACATTGTGACAATTTTCTAGCTATCATATTCGCTCTTGTACAGTTTCAAGCTTTACTTTAATCAAATGTTGGCAGGACTTATCTTTTCCACTCTGAAGAGGATTTCAGATTTTGTATTGTCTGGTTTAGTTTGTAAACTTTAGGAGCATCTAAACTCATGCAGGTTCAGAACTAATCTCTGCAGAAATATATTCTGATCATTCTTATTTTTTTTGTTTGGTTGTGTTTTTTTGAAACTGAAAGTGCTGATATTATTCAGTGTAATAGTGTGAATGCTTCAAAACATTCACACTATACTGATTCCCCAGCTCATTTCCAGATGTTTTTCTGCACATAAAAACTGAATCACACTTTCGTCGATTTTAGCAATCTTGGTAACAAAACATTTAGCTCGCTCAGAACATTACTGCTTGTACTTTTGGTATTCATATACTTTAAAGTTTTTAAAATATTGAGCAAAATACGACCCATAGGAAGTGAATGAGAACATTTGTACTTAGAAACCAGTCATTTTTTGATGGGCAATGTGCTGTTATATTAGCATTATGCTAACTCATTTTGGTCATTTTAAATCTACTTTTTATGTTTTTAGGCTATTTTTGAGTTTAGCAAGGAAATAGTTTAGCTCTTCCTAAACTTTTTGGCTAATTTTTTACGGTGTTTGTTAGTCTACTTCTTAGTTTAGCTAGGAAAAGGCTAATGTTCTTGGATAATTTGTTATGAGGTTTGATTTCAGTTTAGCTCGGGAGGCTAATGTTTTGGCTAATTTATGATCTACTAAAGTTTGCTAGGCTAGTTTAGAGTTTAGCTTATATTTTAGCAACAGGCTAACACTTTTTACTAATTTTACTTAGGATTTTTAGGTTATTTTAGAGCTGTGGTAACTTTTTAGTAATGTGCTAGCTTTTTGGATAAATTGGCATCTAGGGTTTTTTGGGCTAATTTGGAGTTTAGCATATATTTAAGCAACACACTACATGTTTTTACAAAATTGGCATGGTTTTTAAGCAAAGTTACACTTTTTCAGAAATTTAGGTCAGCGCTCTTTCATAGTTCTTCAACATAATTTAAAATTTTTTCTCAAATTTTGCATTTTGAAAATAAGCTTTTGCCTTTTCAACAACCGTATTTAGCATTCACACTAGCATTACTGCAGGTAATGCAACTTTTTATAGTTTTCTGTTTTTTTCCATATAAATTTTGATTTTCCTTTCAATAAAAATTATTTTCTTATTTTTTTCTGCAGAATTGGTCTGATCCTTTCCAAAGCTACCAAAACTCTTTTTTGCGCAGTTTGTTTGAAAGTTTCGTTTTTTATTTAAATCTTTTCTTCTCTTTATTAAATTTATTCTTCTACTGGACCAAACAGATTTTCTAAGCCCTAATGGTTTTTAATAGATATTTTGTGGACAAAGCTTAATCTGATCCTAAAAGTGAAGCGAGGACAGCTGTAGAAGAGAAAGACATAAAACATATGGAGTCATAAATTACAATCAGGACAAAAACTGTGAGGAAATCCTAAGAATTGTGGATAAAAACAGAGAGTAGGAATGACGGCCGAGAAACAAATGGAGAAAAAGATCAGAAGTAATGGAGTGAAAAGACAGAACCCCTCTCGTCCCTCTGTCTTCCGTCCATCTCAGCTGGTGGAAATAAGGGCCTCTCGGCTGTCAGCTCGTTAGTTTCCCTCCTCCTCCTCGCTCGCTCTCTCAGCTCTGGGCTGCCTGGCTCGCCCTCCTTCCTGTCGTTCTGTCATGTGTGAAGGTATCGATTTGCCAGCGTTTTAACCATCAAACTGCAGCTACGCTTTTTAAACAATATCTGACGGACGGAGGGAGGGGGGCGGAGGGGGAGGGGGGAGAGGAGGAAACAAGCGAGGAAGAGGAGGGGAGCTGTGAGGAGGGAGGTTTGAAACTAATTTGATTATTTCAAAAATGGATGAAGAAAGAAAAACATAGAAAGACGGAAGAAGGAGGAGAAATGACAGAGTTTTATGTGAAGAGGTTTTTTTTTTTTTTGGTCTAGAAAAAGCTAAACGTCTTCTTTGGGTTTGACCAAAGTCTGATTTGGATTAGTTAAATTCATCCATGAAAAAAACAAAAATCCTTGGAGGAGTTTAACTGCAAAGATGTTCGTATGAAGTTTTGTTTGGGTGAATTCTGCTTCCTCCTCTTGATCTGCTTTTGCCTCGAAAATCTTTCTACATCAAAAGAGATCACCGGTTCCAAACATGTTTGTTATATAGGAAACTGCAGAACAGTTCAAGGACAAATATGATGCTTTAAGAAGAAACTTACATCTTTGAGGAAACTTAAAGTATTTTTTGATCTATTTGTTAAAGCATTGTCAGTGGTCTTTTAATTATGATTTATTCTGATGTTAATTATGACAATTGTGCATTATGCATCAGAATGGGGTGGAGAAGGCGGTTGTGGACCCCCAGAGTATTACTACATCATAACCCAGCCAGAAAGGCCAAGCGGGGCCCATATGGTTTAAAAGTGGGGAAAAAAATGTGGGCCCGAATGTGTTTTTCTGCAGTTTCCGTGGTGGCCCCACCTGTGTTTCCCACATTGGCTTAAGTGGACACTTAGTGAGTCTGTTCGCTACGCTAGCCAGCCTCCCGGTGGACAGCGGAGCGTTCTAGCTCGATACAGCGAAACGGGCTGCAGTGGAGCTCGGTAGCGCGATACAGGGGAGCTCGCTAGCTTAGGACAATGGAGCATGCTAGCTTGATACAGCGGTGCATGGTAGCTCGATTCCATGGAACTCGTTAACATGCTACGCCATCCCCCAGTAGGCTGGCTAGTACAGTGAGTCTAGCCACTTCGTGTCAACTTGACCCAATGTGGACAAACACCACGGAAACCGCGGACAAACCCAATCGGGGCCACATTTTGTGCCCACTTGAAAACCATATGGACCCCACTTGGCCCATACGGTTAGGGCCTTAGCTTGTTGTTTTATCATCCGCTCCTGATTCACAATTCACTACAGAAACAAAAGCAGCTTTGATCTTTATTTTCTCTACACATGTCCTTCATCATGAGGAAAAGGCTACAACTAAGTTTAAATCAATAAAAACACAATATTCATCGTAGTGAGTCTTTAAACAGAAAAAGAAACCTTCAGGAAAGAAAAAATGAAATGTACCAGAAATAAAAGTTCAGAGAACTAAAGCTACATACAAACCTACCTTTTGAGCCATGTTCAGAACATGGTTTTTAATATAACCCATTATGAGAGGTTTGGGCATCTCAGGTACTGTTCTTAACCGGTTTTACTCTTATCTCACAGATGGAAGATTTTATGTAAATACCGATACATGCTCCTCAAAGGCATATAAAATCAATTGTGGGGTCCCCCAAGGATCAATACTGGGCCCACTACTTTTTAATCTATACATGCTGCCACTTGGGGACATCATCGCGAGGCATGCCGTTTGTTTTCATAGCTATGTTGATGATACACAACTCTACATTGCTGTGTCTCCTGATGATGAAGGGTCAGTTAATACTCTTTTAAAATGTATTTTAGACTTTTCTAACAGCTCAACCAGGATGAAACAGAGGTTTTAGTGATCGTTCTAAAGACAAGAGAGTTTGGTTTATCAAAACTAAGAAACTATAAAACTTCTCAATGTGTGAGAAACCTGGGTTTTATTTTTGACTCTGAGATTCATTTTATTCCAAAAATTAAAAATATGACAAAGACAGGTTTCTATCATCCTAAAAATATTGCCAGAGTCCGCCCATTTCTCTCTCTTGTCACCACAGAAGGGCTAATTCATGCTTTTATTTCCACTATAGATTATTGTAGTACCCTGTTCTATGGTCGTCCCTGAAAAAAGATATCAAACCTTCAGGTATCACAAAACTCAGCTGCAGCTGTCCTGACGAGGACTGAAACACATCACACCCATTTTAAAATTGCTGCATTGGCTCCATGCAAAATTCAAATTGATTTTAAAATTCTTTCATTGGTTTACAAATACGGTATCGGGCCTTCACATCTATCGGATATGATTTTAAGGTATGAGCCCTCGCGGAGCCTGAGGTCTTCTGGTACGGGCATTTTGGTTATTCCAAAAATCAGAACTGAAACACACGGCGAGGCCTCATCCAGTTTCTATGGACCCCGCCTGTGGAACAGCCTCAGGGCCGCAGACACTGTTCATGTTTTTAAAGGGAGGTTCAAGACCTACCTTTTTAATCTGACTTTTTGTTGAAATTTACAAACTTTTTCATATTTAAAAAATTGTATGTTACTTACATTTTTTATGTCTTTGGATTCTTATTTGGTTCTTATTTACTTATTTAATAATTAATGTACCTATTTATTTTGATATTAATCTCTACTTTTCTTTTATTTATTTTAGTTTATTTTTTTTACGTTTTTATTCAGACTCCAGTGTTTTCCTCAGAGGGACCTCCTAATCAGTAATTGTATCCTGTCAGCGAACAGGGTCGCTGCACTGGGACATCACAGGTCTGGCTCCTTGCTCTGATCAAGGGGGATCCTACGCTGGCTTCCTCTGTGAACGTGAGCGATGAGTCACTGATGTGGACAGCTCCCCAATTTATCGTTCCCCCACTTAGTGTCAAGCCAGATTTCCATTCATATTTTCTCATTTCATTGGTGCCTCATTTTATCCTTTATTATGATGTGTGTGTGTGTGGGGGGCATATTTATTTTACCAACTTCTTTTTTATATAATGCTTGTTCTGCTCCTTGGCTCTTAAATTTAAGAAATGTTTTTAATATGAAGCATTTTGAGCTTCAATCGTTGGAAAAGTGCTTTATAAATAAAGATTAGCCATGCGTTTTGTACGTAGACCCCGAAAATGGTTGTAGTTACGAGTTAACACAAGAGTTTTGAACTTGGAAGTCTAAAATCACTTTTACGCACATACATTTATTGAAATAAGCAGCTTAAAAGCTCATTGGCGAGGGAGATGTGAACCAAGCGGATCAGGGAAAAAGCATTTGAAGCAATGGCCTTAAAAGTATGGGTGCAGCACAAACCAGTCCAGAAAAAGGTTGTTCTGCTGTTCAAGGCAAAGCATCATTGATCCGCTGTCTGCAAAGCATTTATCACTCTCTGCTTGTTTACTTTGTTTACCGCGGTGCCTCTGAAAGCATCAACACGTTTGTTTTATCGGACAAACTGCCGCTCGTTCATCTGCATGAATGTCTGCGATCTCAACAAAAAGCAGCGATGGAGTCGGAAAAACTCATTTCTCCTTTTTAAAGCAGAGGAACCTCCCCGAGTGGAAAGACTTCAGGACAAACACACACACAGCCTCGCAGGGGTGTCCGCGGGGGTCGAGCCCATTCAGTGGAGCATCTCGTCCTACCCGAGTGTGAAAACAATAAGAGAGATGGAGGAGGAGGAAAAATCCATCCATCCCACCGAGAGAGGCCGAGAGAGCTCCGTCACCCTGAGAAAACAGCTCTCTCTCCGTAGGTGGTTCCACGTCTAACAAGCTCGGACTCAAACAGCTGAGACTTCCTGAAGAGCTCATTAAAACCAGAAAAACTCTCAACTTCCTTCATAAGACAAACGTCAGAGCGAAGCTTCAGTTTATCGTTTCTAAGCTGTTTTCTGAGCGTTCAGGCGGGAGGCGGACGCCCCGCACTGCGGCGGCGCTCACAGCTAAAACGCTTCGGATCCAGTTAACCAGCAGCTTCAATCCTGCTGTAACAAGTATGAGGACATTTGAAGCAGTTTTAGTTGTATCCTGTTTTGGCCAACCTAAGGTTTTTTTTTCTTGGCATTTAACTAATATTTTCATTTTAGCGCTTTTAGCTATCAATTTCAGCCTCTTCAGCAGCCAAATTCAGTTTTACCATATTTTGAGAGGATGCTTGATCTGAGCTGAGAGGAACGCTCCTTTGAGAGAAATGAAGATGTTCAGAAACCTGAAAATATTAACAATCGACACGATTTAGCTGAACTCAGCCTAGCTAACTATGGGCTATGTGGCTAGTTCACTTTTTTTAACCTTTATTTAAAAGATAGTCCCTTGAAATTAACATCTGAGGTCGCGGACACTCTAAAACTAAAAAATTAAAACTTTGAAACCATAACTTTTTAGCATAATTATTAACTAGATATATAGCATGACCTGCAATAAAGCTAGTGTGAATGCTGTAAGCTGAATTTGGCTGCTGTAGATGATAGCTGAAATCACTGAAGCTAGCTGAAAACGCTGAAGCTCATAGCCTGCTTAAATATTAGCTAAATGCAAATAAGCCTAAGAAACTTTTGGAAAACAAAACAAACCTAGGTTTTCCAAAAAGGTCAGCATGAAAAAATAGCTAAACCTCAAACTAGCCAAGAAAATTGAGAAAAGCCTAAATTAGCCAAAACAGCTAGCATGTAGCTGAAATATGAACTAAATTCCAAAATAGCCTAAAAAATCTTAATAAATTCCAAAATAGTCCAAAAAAGCTAGCAGAATGCCAATTTTTAAAACCCAAAACTGTAACTTAAAAAAAAAATATGAATAATAAAATAACTTTATTATTACTCCAGAAAAAATCAACTTAAACCTTAAATAACTTTCAATAATTTACTCTCCATAAAAATATATTTTATAAAAATTCTAATAATAGTTATTAATACCAATAAAATTAGATAATCTTGAGGGCCGGATATAATTACCTGGGGGGCCATGACTTAGGGAAACATGTTCCTGCAGTCGGAAAGAGTTCCGAGTGCTATTCCAAGAGATCGGAGCAGCATTGGAACAGGCGGTTTTCTCAAGCTCTGTGCGGATCCACGGAACGAAGACCAAAAGCCGGTGTAAGGGGTTGTGTCTACTGTTAGCAGGAGACGGCACAAGGATGAGCTTTCCTATACCGGCCTTTGGGTAAAATATTGCTAGTGTCTTTGTCTTCTGATCAGTGTGAGATGCAAATGACAGTTTCTCATCAATCCACACACCCAGATATTTATAAGAAGAGAGACTTTTTTTTTTTTTTAAACCACTCCTTCCAGAGTTTGAATACCAGCCTGTAATGTTGCTGGGAGGAACTCTGGAGCTCATTCCCAGTATGAGAAATTGAAGCGACAGTTGTGTAGATGAAAGTATCATCTGCATATAAATGTAACTTAGCATTTGGCAATGCACTACCCAAGTAGTTTATAAAATCAGTTAAAAGCACAGGGGCCAAAATTGACTATTGTGTGACTTCTCTGCTGATGTTCAAGGAGTCTGATTTCACACCTTCAACAAATACATGAGGTTCTCTCTTAAAGACAGTCCTTAATTCATTCAATGGCAGGTCATAGACCGCTAGCATGTCATTGCTGTGAAGAAGGCTAAACTAAATGCTGGAACTGCTCATTTTTAATGCTAAAGAACAAAAGGAAGAAAAAGTATGCTAGAGAAAAAAAAGAGAAAACATTTTTTTTTCTCAGAATGTGAGAACGGCTACATCTGCTAATTTATTTTATTTGGTAATTTTCTCAAGACTACGACTTAATGAGTTGTTCTAATGAAATAACGACAGTTTTCTCCAGATGGTGGAATCAAATAACAGATCATTATGTCAAGATCTTGGATTCATATTGGATTCACATGTTTCAAAGTCAAGGCCTGTTTTTTTTTTATGTTCACGACTATGTTAAAAAGTTACAGTTTTAAAGTTTTAAAAATTGGCTTTCTGCAAGATTTTTGGACTGATTTTCTAGGATATTTTTGGAGTTTAGATCATTTTTCAGATACATGCTAGCTGTTTTTAGGCTTTTTTCCAGCCTATTTTTTTGTTCATTTTGAAGTTTAGCTAATATTTCAACTACATGCCAGCATTTTTGGCTAATTTAGGCTTTTAAAAGCATTTTTTAGGCTGTTTTGGAGTTAGACTAAAATTGACATGCTAGCTGTCTTGGCTAATTTATGCCTTTTTCAGTTCTTTAGTCTATTTTGAAGTTTAACTATTTTATTCAGCTACATGCTAGCTGTTTTGGCAATTTTCTTTTCTTATTTTTTTGTTTTTTAGGCTAGATTGGCATTTAGCAAATATTTTAGCTGCTATCAGCTTCAGTGATTTCAGCCGTCAACGTCATCGTTTTTAGCTATCAATGTCACCATTTTCAGTGGCTAAATTCATTCGCAGTAGCATTATCACAAGTAATGCAATATATTTATGTCATAATTATGACATAAATATATTATTATTTATTATGTTAAAAAGTTACAGTTTTAAAGGTTTAAAAGTTTTGTTTTAGAGTGTTTTATCTGTTTTATCGGTTTATCCTGTTCGGCCCGTGAACTAAGGTGTGTTTTGGATTTTGGCTCCTTGTGCGATTAAGTCTGACACTCCTGATCTAAATTAAAAAACACTTTGAGACTGATTTTGTACAAGTTAATCAATTAGCAATGATGTGTTTGTCTAAAATTATTGATAAACTTTGGTGTTTGTGATTTTTCAAACATGGAAAATGCATATTATCATTTTTAACAATATCTATAATTTTTTTAAAGATTGTGACGCAATTACCATTTTTCTAGAGAATCAATAGTATATTGCTTGTTTTCTCTAGATAATGGGAAGTAACTTAATTCCTTAATATAAAAATAAATAAACTGTTATTGCTATGTTGTGACAATCTTTTATTTCTACAACAAAAAAGAAACACTATTTTGGCTGTTTTTGCTTTCCTAGAAAATGTTAAATAACATAAAAAAAATCATACATTTATGTGGTAAATGCTGACATAATGAAAACATATTTAGTAGAACTTGGTGCCTTTTCCATTTGCCGAATAATAAAATCTGCTGTTGTTGTGTTTTACAAATGAAAAAATACAATATTTGGTGTAAAAATGTCATCAGGAAGTATTACTTTGGCTGCAGCTTATTCCTTAATGTCTGATGTTTTTTCTTTGTTCCAAAAATCACTTATTGGATGATAAATCTAAACGGAGGTAGCTTACTTCTTCTTCTTCTTCTTTCTGTGCTCATTACCAGACAACACTAAACTTAGGTGAAGATCACAGTAAAAAGGTCCATTCATCAACATCATAATGTGAACTTTCTTCCTCATTTTGGTCCTCTGGCTCCTCAGCTCTCCTCCCGTCGGCCCTGCCTCGCTCCTCCCCTCTGCTCCGGCCTTCACTGATAATTAGTTTCAGAGGGAGAAGAAGGAGGCAGGGAAGACAAAAAAGGACAGATGAGGAGAGGGAGAAGGAGGAGAGCGGGACAAAGAGAAAACGAATAAAAAAAGAGTTTCTGCTAACAGAGCAGAGATGAACTGTAGGAGCAGAGGTGTCTCATTTCTGTTAATGTGACGATCATCACTGATCCATACTGTAATGATTTACTGATACTAATACAAACGCTGAGCTTCAGACGGAGAGAAAATCAACACATTACACTCATTTGGTTTATGTGTTTATGTCCAAAAAATCTTTTTAGCAAAAGATTATGAACTCATTTTTTAAATAAATTTTTATATTTCCTTTTATCAATAAATTTGTTTTTATGTTTTCACCAAAAACTATAGAAAAATAATCAATAGGATGGGCAAAAACCTCAAAGATGTCATAAAACCTGATGAAAAATGGTATATAAAATACTTTATTAGTAAACGTCGAAGATCGTGGGTGAAGGCTCAGATTTCAGACCAAAATCCAGATACATGAGAATTACATTTAAGGAAAAAACTGTGTAAAAGTTATAATGAAACTTCCACTGGTCTGAAGCTTTTTATAATTTTGCTTCTTTGGCTGTAAAAGATTCAGAAAATCGCAAAACTCTTCACTACAAGTTCCTAATTATCTAAAAAACAACAAATCTTAAACATTAAAAAATAACAAACTTAGTTTTAAAATTATGAAGTAAAGTAAAACCTAGTTCAAGGATCCACACGTGTCTCTTTTATCTCTCCATTGTGGCTCCGCTGATCCAGCCATGTCGACCGTTTGAGTCAGCAGTTCCCTGCCTAAAAAAAACGAACAAACAAAGCCCACAAACTAAGACTACCATGGTCCAACCCCAAACTAAAATAACAAAACCCAGCAGTGGAAGACTGCTGAGGACAAAGAAGAGAAAAAGAACCAAAAAAAAGGAGAAGAAAATAGCAAATTTTAAAGTAAGGATTAGTAAATTATCATGTATTAAATTTAGATTAGTTAAATTTATAAATTGATGTCTGAGATTCACACACATGATAAACTTTGTAGGTTTTTACATCTGTTGACCTGAAGACGTCTTTTTTTTCTCAACATAACCTAATATTATAGGTATTAGGTATATAATAATTATTATACCAAATATTATCTTATTCTGGACAACATTGGTTACTAGCTCCCAGAGCTGCACTGAGAAGATCCTGTTTGCCACAAAGTATCTTTTATTTAGAAAATAAGTTATTTGAGCTTCTGTCAAACGTTAAGGAAAATCACATTTTGAGAGACGCTAGGTTCTTTTTATAGTTTTGCTTTTGTTTACACTCTCAGCTGCAGCTCCTCCCATATCCATGAAGACGAGAGGGTTTTCACAATCTGACATCACAGAGTGAGACCGCCCCTTTCAGGAAGTCTGCTGTGACAGCTCCGCCCCCAGTCTAACACCAACACCAGCAGTGGTCAGCAAAATTTTTTTTTATTTTAGATGCAGAATAATGTACATCTTCCATTTGTGTCCTGTCCTCAATAAATCCCCCCGTCGCAGTTGTGCAGACCCTGAATGTACTTATGTCGTGAACCAAAGTTAAGCTAATATTTCAGCTACATGCTAGCTGTTTTGGCTAATTTAGGCTTTTTTCATTTTTTTTTTAGAATATTTTGAAGCTTAGCTCTTTTTTCAGCTACAGGCTAGCTGTTTTAGCTAACCTAAGTTGTTTTTTGTTTTAGTTTTTAGGCTTATTTTGCATTTAGCTAATACCTTAGCTGGCTATTAGCTTCAGTGATATTTAGCTATCTATTTCAGCATCTTCAGCTATCAGCACTAGCATCTTCAGCAACTAAATTCAGTTGACAGCATTCACACTAACATTATTGCAGGTAATGCTATATATCTAGTTCATAATTATGTTAAAAAGTTATGGTTTTAAAGTTTTAAAAATGTAGTTTAGTGTGTTCAGGTGTGTTTTGGAGTTAGGCCCCCTGTGCAATTGAGTTTGACTCCCCTGATCTAGGATGATGTCATTAAATGGGCGGCACTCACACGTAGCGACTGGCGGAGCTTCAGGAATCGAGTCGTTTTACTCCCGTATTGGAAAAACCAGTTTTTTAGTGGTCCAAAGTTAATAAATGATCATATATATGGATATAGTTCACTTAAGAAAATCATGGTTTGGCCCCTTTAAGCTAGTTTTTGTGAACTAAAACTTATTAAACTTACCAAATCACCAACAAATCATGCTTAACCCCATTTATATCTCTTAATTTGATTATTCTGATTGCAGTCTGCTGGATGACTCAGTCGACTGTGTGCAGGCCTGGCGGATGGGAAACCAAGGTTCTTTTCCCAGGGGGTGCAACGAGTTGACTTCAGGCTGGGTCCATTAGGCCAGACCCTTCACGCCGCTGCCTAATTATGTAGCCACGAGGGGTCCCGGTCTGAGTCTCCTTGTGCCGGTCCCCACCCCGGGTAAAATACAGGGCTGTGTCAGGAAGGACATCCGATGTGCAAATCAGTGAAAAGCCGATTCGCTGTGAAGGAATGTACTGAAAGATGAACAAAAACATATAACAAAAACATACTCATTTCAACAAATTATTAAATTTCTCTATTCTTCAATGTTGTGCGCTCTGTAGAGTTAATACTTAAGATGCAAAATTCTGGACTAATTTAAAAATAAACAGAAGAAAAGAAATATTAGACAAAAACAGTAAAATCCTGGGAGTATTTCCATCACCTTATAGGAAAATCAGAATCCTTGAATCTGAATTTTATCCAAAGATTGAAGTTTTTCCTGACCTTCGGTGCTTGTTTCTCCGTTTTAATAAATAACATTTGGTGTTGTTCTGGATGAGCCTCAACCCCGGACCAGTTCCCGTGGAAACGGGCAGTTTTAATAAAAAGGCGGCTGACAGAAGAAGGTGACATAAGAAACTCTGCTGTGCTCTCACTGAGGACTCTAATTGGACGATGAGAGCGGCCCGCTGAGGGCGTTCTTGTTTCTGTGAGCGCCTGAACGTTTCGATTTTCCTGCAGCCTCCTTCTCTTCGGAGGAGGAAGAGGAGGAGGAAGTGTCACCAGGCTGCGGTTGCCGTCGGTGACAGGACAGCAGCTGCTTGCTCTTCCTCCCCTTTTTCCTCTCATGTCTGTCCTCCTCCTCCTCATCAGTTCGGATGGACGAAGCTCAGGGGAAATCATCACTTGTTTACTCTGACCGCCCCCCCCCCCCCCCCCCCCCCCCACACACACTCGTCTTGTCCTGGCTGGCCCACCCCCCTCCAGCCCCCTTCCATATCTCTGTTTTCCACCCGATGATGGTGGTTGTTAGACAGACCATCAGACCCCCCCACACACACTCTCTCTTGTAAATTTGTGACCTCCGCCAGCATCCCATAGAAAGAGGGGGGGGGGGGGAGTAAAGGCCAGACAATTGGTGGTGAGGGATGCACGGGAAAAGGATGAAGGGGGGAGAAAGAGGCCTTGAGAGGGCGATCAATGCGATGTTCACCTGCCGTCCACCCCCCAATTTAAAGAGAAGGAGCTCTAACGATTTCTTGAGCCGGTTCCCTCCGACTGATGGACCCGGGAGGGTGGGGGGGGCTGGAGAAAGTAGAAAAAATGAGGCTTCAGTGCAGCAATGCATATAGATGGGAACCGGGGAAGGGGGGTACCGTTAAATGGAGAAATGCGTGCAGTTAAGACTGAAACAAAGCAGGAAAATGGCTTTTAATGTGCGGGGGGGAGGGGGGGCTTTTGAGGACGACTGCATACAGATGGAGGAAAATTACTGGACAATTAGAGGTTAATGATGAAACGTGCAGAGAGGAGCAACCCGACCTCCATCCTGCACGAAAAGGGAGGAAAAGAAAAGCTTTCAGTGAACGAGAGAAAATAAATGAGACAAAGAGAGACGGAAAACGAGAGCACGAGCCGATCTGAACAAAACCAACACAAACTGGAGACTTCAAGTTTCAGCAAACACACATTTGACTGGAAATCCGATTCTAAAGACAATTTGATGATTGAATAAAAAGCAAAACTCCACAGAAAGATTAGATAATTAGAACAAAAGCACTTCCTAACAAACAAAGATCAGCTTTCACCAAATATTTTAAATATAAAAAAAAACTAAGAAAGAAATGTTCCTGATCATATCTCAGAATTTAAGATTTCATCTAAAACTGTTGAGCTTAACTTGGTTGTTGCATTTAGTCTGGAATGTGCAAAAACTGGAGGTGTAGGACCAAAAAGGCAGGAGACGGAAACTTCAAGATTGACTACAGAAACCTCGAGATGACGGAGCAACCAAACAGGTGACAAGCAGATGACCTGACAATGACGAGACCCTCCAGGGTCTATGTTCTTTGATTTACTGTAACTTTTCAACCGTTAACACCATCATTCCATTAATGTTAAAGATGTTGTGTTTAAGCGTCACCAGCGACTCCTCAGGTGTTAAAGGGTTAAATTTAGAATACGAGGTGTAAACGATTAGCATGAACCAAGAGAGACTGAAGGAGATAAAACAAAATGACTAAAAACATCAATGTAACACCAAACTGAACCAAAGAATCCTCACAGAATGATTCTTTAGTGCAGGGATGTCAAACTTAATCACACAAAACACACCTGAGGTCGCGGGACGAACAGGAAAAACATTTATTGAACACCAAAACTACATTTTTTAAACTTGAAATCCGTAACTTTTTAACATAATTATGAACTAAATATATAGATCTATGATAGTGCTAGTGTGAATGCTGTAAGCTGAATTTGGTCGCTGAAGATGCTAGTGCTGATAGCTGAATATGCTGAAATTGATAGTTAAAAACGCTGAAGCTGATAGCCAGCTAAAATATTAGCTAAATGGCAAAATAGCCTAAAAAATAAAGAAAACTTAGGTTAGCCAAAACAGCTAGCATGTAGCTGAAAAAATAGCTAAACTTAAAAATGTCCAAAAAAAAAACTGAAAAAAAGCCTAAATTAGCAACATCAGCTAGCATATAGCTGAAATATTAGCTAAACTCTAAAACAGCCTAAAAAACTTTTTTAAAATCCCACATTAGCCAAAATAGTTAACATTTAGCTGCAATATGAGCTAAGCTCCAAAATAGACATACAATTTTTTTTGAAAGCCTAAATTAGCCAAAACAGCTAGCATGTGGCTGAAATATTAGCTAAACTCCAAATAGCCTTATAAAAATCTTAGTAAATGCCAAAATAGTCTAAAAAGCCAGCACAAGATGATGAACTCTGTAGGTTTTTACATCTCTGCTGACCTGAAGACGTCTTGTTTGTTCAACTCTACCTCCAGAATGCACAGATTGAAGGTCACGAATGCAAATCCAAATTTCCCAAAGACTGGGCAGCCCCTTCTAGGTTTTGATCCGTAGAAAACGAGCTCAAATGGCTCTTTTACTGTTAAAGGTTGCCGACCCGGTCCGGACCGCGGTGTAACAGCGGATAAACTCGAGGAGAACCGGCAGCTCTCGTCCCTGAGAGTGGATGGAAGTGTGACCCGGTGACAGTGTGATGGCCCGCTCAGTTCTGCAGTCTTCCCGTCGATACTCCTGTGAAATGTCAGCGGTCTGATTGGAGGGCATTTCCTGCTGCTGGTGGCCCCTGTGATTTTGAATGTGAATTGACTCTATGTCAGCGTCATATTATCAAATGTACAATAAGACACACTGATAGCTGGGAGCTCCCTGGCTTTGACATGTGTGACTATTCATGTTGCTGCACTGCTACCCCGACCTGTCAGCCCTGTCAATATGATTATTCCTCCCTGTAATTGAAGTCAGAGAGCAGGACAGCATCCATAATTATGCGAAGTTCCTGGAAGTATTGATCAATGATCTAGGGATGATCTTTCACAAAAGCACCGACAGAATTGTTGGCCATGAACATTGCTCAGACTTGCGCATGTGAACCCTCCCTGAACGATGTTTCTTTAATGTTGTACCGGTGGAGCTAATAGTAATCAGTGTATTGTTGGCCTGGTTGCTCAGACTTGATGTTTCTTTGTTGTAGGAACGTTATGTAAACCTATATTATTGCCTGAATTGATGATTTCTTCAGGTGTGACATTATCACCGATTATCACCGACACATTATGTTTAGGCTGCTAATAATCCACAGTCGTTGGATGCTACTGCTACAAGTAAGTGTCTGAACAACCGTCTATCAGCCAGAATTAAGACTGCTTAAAATAGTCCTCCTTCACTTATTATCCTGTATTAGAATCACCTGTTTGACACCTGTCCACCCCACACAATCAGTAAATCCTCGTTTCACTCAGTACAGTCCAGTTTGATCCGGTATTTTTAGTGTTTTCATTATTAAATGGACACATACCGTACCAGAGAAAGTACCAATGTAGCGCTAAGCTAGCGATTAAGTTTTCCTCTTTACGCCGGCATTCTTCTTAGGTCTTCTTTAAACGGCAAATTCCTGTTATGCTCGATGTACAAAAAGTAAAAGACGAGCTGCTGGATGACCTTTGCTAGTCGTCGCTCTACAATGACGCAATGACATGCTAGCGGTCTACCCCACGCATGCACCGTGAAAAAAAAAAGCGCTCAGTGAAACTGAGACTTAACTGACTGGAAATGCTCACCAGAATTAGACCTTGCCGGACCGCTCAACAGAAACAAGGCTTAAGACTCCAGCTACTAACATGGCCAAGACCGAAGAGCTGTCCACAGACACCAGAGACAACATTGTAAACCAAGAGGGAAAGGGCTACGGGGCAATCAACAAGCAGCTCGGTGAAAAAAGATCCAGTGTTGGAACAATTTTTAGAAAATGGAAGAAGCTAAACATGATCGTCAATCTCCCTCATACTGGAGCTCCATGACAGATCTCACCTGGTGGGGTCTCAATGATCCTAAGAAAGCTGATGACTCAGAACCACATGGGAGGAGCTGGTCAATGACCTGAAAAGAGCTGGGAGCTGGGAGCTGGGAGCTCAAATTTTGTTTCTCAGGAGATCTGTGTGGAGGAGTGGGCCAGAATCCCTCCTGCAGTGCAAACCTGGTGAAAAACTACAGGAAACGTTTGACCTGAGTACATGCAAACAAAGGCTATAATACCAAACACTGACATTGAGTTTCTCAGGTGTTCAAATACTTATTTGCAGCAACAGGATACCAATAAATGATTTAAACCTGGTCTCCTGCATTTGAGGTTTTTCACCTCCAGTTCCTGACATCATCAGTAGAGAACAGCTCAGCTGCAGATACCCAACTTCTGCCAACACTTGTTTCTTTAAATTTTAGTTAAAATAAAAAATAATTTAAAAAAAACGTGAAAAGGTAAAATAGGTAAGCATGTTTGTCAAGTAAAACATATTCTTTGATTGAATTCCTACAACAATTATCTTTTGAGCTACTATGTCCTCCAACACGAGAAAAATGCGGTAAAATCTTTAAAAACATTGGAAGCATTTCATTGGAGTGGATTGAAAGTCTTCATCAGAAATTCTAATTTATTTCATAAACACAGCTGGGGAGGCTCTGAAGAACTTCAGTAGACTCTAAAACACGTGTCAAAGTCAGCCGGGTAATTCTATCCGGCCCTCCAGATCATTTTATTTTATTGTTTTTAATGTCCCGATATTATCTTGTGCTTATTTCTAACTTGTATCATTTTGACTAAATATATTTATATGGAGGGTTATGGATAATATTGCTGCCTTTTTATTATTCATGATTTTGTTAAAAAGTTACGGTTTTAAAGTTTAAAAAATTGGCAACTTTTTGGACTATTTTGGCGTTTACTAAGATCTTTTGGGTTTTTTAAGTTTAGCCAATATTTCAGCTGCTTTGGCCAATTTAGACTTTTTTTTTATATTTTAAAATTTAGCTATTTTTTTCAGGTACGTTCTAGCTGTTATGGCTGACCTGCTTTTTTTTTGTTTTTTTAGGGTAGTTTGGCATTTAGCCATTTTTAGTTGGTTATCAGCTCCAGCGTTTTTGACATCATGTTCAGCCTCTTCAGCAGCCAAATTCAGCTTACAGCATTCACACTAGCATTATTGATATGTATGTATCGATACTGATATATATGTAGTTTATAATTAAAAAGTGTTAAAAAGTAAAGTTTTCAAAATTTCGTTTCAGAGTGTTTTAATGAATCTTTATCTTGTTCAGCCCGCAACTTAAGGTGTATTTTAGATTTTGGCTCCTTGTGCGATTGAGTTTGACTCCCCAGCTTTAAAAAGTTTCATCTTTTAGACGAAAGAACATTTTCACCTCAGCAGACAGTTTCACTTCAGACCATTTTCTTAAGTTTTTTAGATTGATCTTCAGAGATCAGAGTTCATTCAGGAAAAACTGGATCGATACTTAAAACCAAGAAGTTTTGCAAAGTTTGGAGACAAACTTTCTACTGCAGAAGAGTCACTCTGAATTCTGTCCAAGATGAAGATGATATGAGTACATGAGAAGCTGTCCTGACTGTTGTTCCATCTGCAGACTGAAGATCTGAGCAGTAGAGGAGGATCATGAAACATCGCTTCAATAAGGCTTTATTATACAGCTGGAACTATCTGTACTCGTTAACATATTTAGAACTCAATAGGAATAAAAAGATTTGAAAGTTTGGAGTGAATTAGATTACAATGCCCATAATTAAACTTTACAAATAAGCTCCATCCTTGTGAGGGTGGAGTAAATGATCTTTTTGAAGTGCACGTTTTTTCTGTTAATATTTTAACAGCTGAGGCGTCGCCGGTGACACTTACACACAAAATCTTTAACGTACTGTAACTTCTCAACCGTTAACACGATAATTCCAGCAGATTCATCAAGCTGCTTTCTCCCTTAGAATCTGCTGGAATTATCGTATTTACCAACCATGATTAGTTGACTAATCGACTATTAAAATAGCTAACTAAGGACATTCTCCCAGAAGTTTTGTGGCGTGTCAACATGCATTTTTGCAAATTCCAGTCTCGCTTTTTTTTTTTTCTAATTCATTGTCTTACTATATCGTGGTACGCATGTGCATCGAGATATGTATCGCATCGCCAAACTTTTGTCAATAAACACCCCTAATACATGTAAACACGTGGACAAAATTGTTGGTACCCCTCAGTTAAAGAAGGAAAAACCCACAATTCTCACTGAAATCACTTGAAACTCACAAAGGTATCAATAAGTTTAAATTTATTGAAACTTAAATAATCAAAATCAGCCATTACTTTTTAATTGTTGATTAACATAACTATTAAAAAACAAACTAATGAAACCGGCCTGGACAAAAATGATGGTACCTATAACTTAATATTTTGTTGCGTGCACGCAATAGCTAACTAATTTTTTTAATATTTACTTTATTTCTAACTTGTATGCTTTTGGCAGAATATTTTATTATGGAGAGTAAAATATTGAAAGTTATTTAAGGTTTAAGTTTATTTATTCTGGAAAAATATTCCTGCCTTTTTATGATTCATAATTATGTTAAAAAGTTACAGTTTTAAAGTTTTAACAATTTTGCTTTTTTATGATTTCAATAAATGTTAATCCTGTTCGGCTCCTGACTCACAGTGGAGTTTAGAGTTAGACACCCCTGCAGTATGCAAACTCAACAACTGCAGGGAGCTGATGGGGTTCGTTCAGTTTTTGTTCAGCTGCTGCTTCTGAAATTCCCCGTAAATCTTTTTTTTAAGCAGATTTAAAGAAGTTGTTGCCTTGGATCGCATTACTGATTCACGTTTTTTTAAATTTTAACTTAAAAAAAGTTAGTGAATGCAGTTCCTGCTAACAGTTTCTGTTTCCTGCAGAAAAGTGACAAAGATTCTGCGTAAAAGCAGAAAACCGAGAAAGCGCCGCGGTGCTGCGGTTAGGGGTATTCGGGTTAGCTGGTAGTTCTTACTGTCTGATGATGTTTGCTGCTGACCTTTAAACAACTGTCCCATCATGCTCTGCTTGTAAAGCAGAGGCACACACAAAGCGTGCACACAACTAACACAAAGAAAGATTTTTCAGATTCACACACTCATGCATGTCTAAATGCTTCTGCAAGGACGCAGAAACTCACTGCATGCTCGTAGAAACATCCACACACACACGCACACACAGAGCATCACTGTCTGAGGTTTGGTGGTAATGAGGCCTGTCATCCCTCCACACAGCCTCACTCCCTCCTTTCTCTTTGTTTCTTACTTTCTCCTTTCATTGATCCACTAACAGATCCCCAATATAACAACTAGCAGTCGCCGTGGGAGCCTCACCTCCTCCTCGACACGCCTCCCTCCAGACCATTTAAAAATCTACCAGCCCTTTCCCTCTCTGTCTCTCCATCTCTTCTTGTTTCTCTGTTCGGTCCTGGTGCCGGCGCTCTGCCCCCTGTCTCTGCCTCAGACAGTCTTGTTATATCTGCTGACAAACACGGGCCTTTCTGCCGCTCGCGCTGGATGTTCAAGCTTTGTCTGTGCGTCTCACCTGCAGGTCCTGCAGAAAAAAATGAAACCGCAGACGGCAGAGAGCGCAGAGCCAGCTGGGGCGTCCCAGCAGAACCGGATCAGAGCATGACATTTCTGAGCGGAGCTTGCTCTGTAAAAGCTTTAAACTAACGTGCAGTCTAAAGATCTTTCTCTGAAATGTTGCTCTTAAATTATGAAAATCATAATAATGAGAACCTTCTATTGGTCACACTGATGGTAAATGTGTCAGCATTCTATTACACTACGATAGTCTGCCAGCTTCAGTTTAGTAGAAAATGCTGCAAAGTTTTGACACTTGTCATTATGGGATGGATCTGCACAAAACAAGCTTTGTTTAGAAAGGAAAATAACAGATCTGCTAGTCCTCTGATTATCATCTACTAACCAAACCTCTACATTTCCATTGCATTATGGGTACAGATGACTTGTTTCTCCATTCCTTCTTTTCATGTATTAATTCATTTCTATTCTTTAATGCACTAAAATAAGGCTGTGTGCAGTAAACCCCTACGATATCTGTTCATGTCTGCTGTTAGTTAATATTTACTACCACTGGGAAACATCTGTAAACAGAAACATTATAGGTACACTCCGCTAAAAAGCGTTAACATTTGTAAATAATTAGTGAACAGTTAAGCCTATAAATGTGGAAAACATTGGAAATGTGAGGGTAGAACCTGCTTTGGAAAATGTTAATAAACTTTGGTAAACGTCAACAAACTTTACCATTAATCAACACATTTTAGTAAACATAAATAAACTTTGTTAAATATCAATAAACTTTTTGTAAACACCAATAAGCTTTGGTAAAGATTAACAAACTTTACTAAAAATCAATACACTTTGTGTAAAGATCAATAAACTTTGGTGAACATCAATAAAATTTGGTGAATGTTAATAAAACTTTAGAAATTTCAATTAATTTTGGTTAGCATCAGTAGACTTCGGCAAACATCAATAAACTTTGGTAACCATTAACAAACCTTACTAAAAATCAATCAAATTTAGTAACCATCAGTATACTTTAATCAACATTTTGGAAACTTTTAGACATTTGAAAACAATCCGGTTTAAATGTGACTCAGACTTATTACAATTCTGCTCATTTTTAAGATTTAAATTCAAACCTTTTCTCATTAAGTGTTGATTTTAACTAAACCAAACTGGAACTTTCATTGAAAAAAAGAAGAAATTGTGTTTATTGAGTTTATTAATCAGTGTTACATCTTGTAAATTGAGATCAAATGTTATGTTTGTATTTATTTATTTCACCTGAGCTTTAATAAAGCACTGGTACTCAGGAAAAATCTGGAAACTTTGTTTGGCAATTGTTACACTAAGTAAACATTTGTAAATATCAGTAAACGTTAACTAAACATTTTAATTTTTAAAAGAGTTTTGTAAATAACTGTTTTAATGGGGGTTCTTGCAGATTTTTTTTAATTGTTTACACTCACGTTTAAAAACTGGATTCTTTAATATCCATTGCTAAAATGTTATTAGTTGTAATTTAACCAACACCATCCCCAGTGATTAGATGCTATTACAGCCAATGATGATTCGTTAAAAAGAATAAAATTGATTTAAAAAATTTTAGAAATAGCAAACGTTAGATTTTTGGACAAATATTTTTAAGTAAGGAATAATTTAAATGAATAAATAAAAAGAGACAGACTCACACAATTCCATATGTTTAGTTGGAGATATAGTGAGAATGTACACAAACAGGCCTATACAATCTCCAATCACTGCACAGCACTGATTCTAAAGAATGGATATTTTAATTACTGGTTTCAATAATTGATTATTAATTAAATTCAATCTTACTGTGTAAACAATTGTAAAAAATAACTGTAAATCTTGACAATAAATAGCGTAGTCACAGTAAGGCCCGGTCCACACTGGACACGAAGCGCCGTGAAGGGGCGCGGAACGTAGGCTGCCTTCATTCCCTTGTTAACCTTTGGTGCAGTTCACACCAGACGTGGAGCGCCGCGGTCCTCCGCGCCCGGCTCGCTCCGCGCCCGGCTCGCTCCGCGCCCGGCTCGCTCCGTCTAGCGGATGGTTTCAGCGTCTGGTCTATTTTTTGTGCAAGCCGCGAGCGATCCGCATCAATTTAGGCTGAAAGTTACATCAAGATACACGAGAAAATCTGGTTAATTTTCAAAATATAAACAATCTTTCATAATAATAATACAGCTGTTGACAAATGCAATCATATTTTTGTTTCTAAACAGACTGTAGAGATGAAAATATGGATAACCCCGTCTCTGTCTCACCCCCACCCCCTGCAACCAAAGATCCATACTCCTAGAAAACACTTGTGATCATGTTTTGTAAATATTTATTAAAGAACATTAGAGTATTGCTTTTCATGAGGACTGTCACTGTCTCTCTGTGCTCCAGAAAAGCGTGTGCTTCCTCCTTCAAGAGCATCTCTATGCAGAATTTTCCGGTTCCATTTGTAATAAACACCTGCTCTGGATAATAATTCAGGACATTTCCGAGCTGCTTCTGAGTCAGCTGATGCCATTTCTCCATGCAGGCTCGCCGTGAGTTAGTGCACGCCTGTATGTATGTGCGTGTAGCAGACAGGCTGGCGTGCTCTTCATCTGCGAGGAGTCATGTGACTGAAAAAACACAGGTCAATGTAGTGGAGCGAGGGTGGGTGTGGTTTTGTGTGTCTAAAAACACAATCAACGAGAGAGAGGCAGAGAGCAGCTGGTGACAAGTCAAGATGGACGATGTCTCATTTATTTTAGAAGCTGTAAATAACAACAGCTAACCAGAAGCGCCCGTCGACCGTCGCGAAAAAAGACACGTCTGAACTGGAGGTGAAACGGATACCGCACTCTACTTTCGGATCCAGTGTGAATCCAGCGTAAGACTCGTTTTAGCTTTATTTCAGTCTTGCAAACAAGGTTAGATATTAAAGGTTTTGTGAATATGTGTGGTTATCGTGTAGCGTGTTACAAACAAGTTCTAGTTACTGTGAATTATAGGGCTGTCACAATTAGACGACTGATCAACTAATAAAATAGTAGACGACTAATTTAAAAGTTGATTTGTTGTTACTTTATATTAAATAGGGTTGGAGTGTAGTAAAGTTGAAGCTCATAATTGCTTTCTGCTAGCTGTTTGGACTGTTTTTGCATTTATTATGGTTTAAGGCTATTTTAGAGTTTTACTAATATTTCAGCTACATGCTAGTTAGTTTTGCTAATTAATGATTTTTTCCTGTTTTTTTTAGGCTTTTTTAGAGTTTAGCTAATATTTCAACTACATGCTAGCTATTTTGGCTAATTAAAGATTTTTTTCAGTTTTTTAGGCTATTTCAGAGTTTAGCTAATATTTTAGCTACATGCTAGCTATTTTAGGTAATTAAAGATTTTTTCAGTTTTTTAGGCTATTTCGGAGTTTAGCTAATATTTTAGCTACATGCTAGCTATTTTAGGTAATTAAAGATTTTTTCAGTTTTTTAGGCTATTTCGGAGTTTAGCTAATATTTTAGCTACATGCTAGCTATTTTGGCTAATTAAAGATTTTTTTCCGTTTTTTAGGCTATTTCAGAGTTTAGCTAATATTTTAGCTACATGCTAGCTATTTTAGGTAATTAAAGATTTTTTCAGTTTTTTAGGCTATTTCGGAGTTTAGCTAATATTTTAGCTACATGCTAGCTTTTTTGGCTAATTTAGGCTTTTCCATTTTTTAGGCTAATTTTACATATAACTAATATTTTAGTTTTCTGTCAGCTTCTGCATTTTCAGCTTTCAGCTTCAGCACTTTAGCTATCAATTTCAGCATCCTCTGCTATCAGCACCACCATCTTCAGCAGCCAAATTCAACTTACAGCTTTCAAACTAGCATTATCACAGTTAATTAGTTAGTTAAAAGCTGATGGTGGTTAAAATTTGTGCTTTACATCCAGTTTGTGTATGACCCGATTAGTTGACTAATCTGAAAAAATTATCAGTGATTAGTCAACTCGTAAAATAATCTTTGGAGCAGCACAAACTGTGAATGCAGTTAAAAAGTCGGACTGACAGATTATCTCAGTTTCTTGTCTCGCTTAATTTGCCTTAGTCGGTACGCCTTCTTTACATATTACATACGTTTGTAAACAGACCATTCATTGACTGTGTGCCTATTAATTGACGGTGTGCCCTATAGTGCAGAAAATGCGGTATATAAATATTAGTAAATGTGTAATTGTCAGTAAATATCTCTATGAGCATTAGTAATTGTAGAGATCAGTAAATGTTGGTAAACATGTGTAAATGTCAGCAAACATTTGTAAACACAGGAATAATTTGCAGATCTGCCTCCTCAGAGGATGGCATGGAGTCGACAGCTCTGATATATTTCACTGTTTTCTGTTGACTTCCTGTCCACCTCCAGAGAGTTCTGCTCCGCTCTGACCTTTGTGCTGCTCCGTGTTTTCCTCCCGTGTGTGTGCGCCCGCAGCGTCCGTCTGTTTGTGTGCCGCAGAACAGGGGAGAACAAATCACCCGCTGTAGCTCTCATTAGCAGCACTTTTGTGTCAGCGCTGAGAGATCAGCTGTCAGCCTCTGCAGCTTCACCTTTTACAGACCATAATTACATCGTTTAACGGCAACGCCTCAAACTGCAGCCTCCAGACCCACAACTGCTTCAAATTAGACACTCAAGAGGTCAGCGTGAGAGCCGCAAGCTTTAATTCAAGCTCCATTTTTGAGTTCCTTCATTGACACTAAAACCACACAGAGACGCTGAAGCTCCTGTGAACCAGGAGGCTGTCGGATCACCCACTTCTCTGTCAGGGACGTCACAGCATTGTGGAAGCGTTTCTCATCACACCAAACTCAGGTTTAACTCCAAACGAAGGGAGGAGCCTCTAAAACATGTCAAAACCAAGGCCCGGGGGCCGGATCCGGCTCGCCAGGTTATTATTTCCGCCCAGCAGATCACTTTATTAAACTTTTTTTTTTTTTTTTTTTTTTTAATGGCCGATGTTATCTTGCGCTTATTTTTAACTTGTTTAATTTTGACAAAATATATTTTTATGGAGAGCAAAATATTGAAAGGTATTTAAGGTTTAAACTGATTTATTCTGGAATAATATTCCTGCCTTTTTATTATTTATAATTATGTCAAAAGGTTACGGTTTTAGAAGTTTTTGGTATTAAATATTTTTTTTAGGCTATTTTGGAGTTTCATTCATATGTTAGTTACATGCTGTCTGTTTTAGCTAATTTAGGATTCTTTTTTTTTAAAGTTTTTTAGGCTGTATTGGAGTTAGGTAGTGCAGGTACCAGCAACAGTAAAAGAGGCGTTTGAGTTTGTTTTCTACTGATCAAAACCTGGAAGGAGCCGCATAGTCTCACTTTAGTCTTTAAGAAATTTGGATTTGCATTTTTGACCCTATTTTTGAGAAAAAACATGTTTATTTTTGGCACAAACAAAAATATATAAAAAAAACTAAACGTCTCTCAAAATGTTAATTTCTTTTTTCTTAATTTATTTTTAAAATAAAAGATGATTATCTCTGAAACAAGATCATCTCTGGGTAGCTTTTAACCAATGTGGAGCGGCATAAAATATGTGGTTTTAACTCGTACAAGATTAAACTTTTTACCACAGTTTTGCATATAAAATCTGATCTACATAGTTTGTGATCTATGTGCACCTTGTCTATCAATTCATAAATTTAACTAAAAGAACATCATTTATTAAATTTAAATGTAATAAATGCTAATTCAGTAACCCTTTTTTTAATTGCTATTTTTTTCTTTTTTTCCCCTCTTTATCCTCAGCAGTCTTCCACTGCTGGGTTTTGTTATTTTAGTTTAAGGTCGGACCTTGGTAGTCTTAATTTGCAGGCTTTGTTTATTCATTTTCTTTAGGTAGTTTTGGTTAGGCAGCCATTAGCAGGAGCTGCTGACTCTGACGGTCAACTACATTGTTATTTCTTTTGGCCAAGGAGCCACCATGGAGAGATAAAAAAGCCACATGTGGCTCTGGAGATGCAGGTAGCAGACCCCTGGGCTGATCTCCTTCCAACCGGAGCGACGGTCCACCTCCAGTTATTTTACCGGTTTGTAGCTCCGGACCACTCCGGTTTACTCTCATCCCTGATTTCAAGGAAAATGAAGAGGCTTTCCACCAAGATCAAACTGAGAAGCAAAAGTCTGTCAAACTTAAACTTCTTAAAAAAAAATATTTATTAAAACAGCAGAACATGGAAATTATTATAAAAAAGAATGAAATCATTTAAAAATGTTTTTTTTTTGTACAAAAAAAGTTTGCGGGGCTGGATTTGTTCATTTTTGTGTCTGGGGGGTGCAGCAGCCATACTTTGAGAAGGCCTCTGCAAAGAGTTCAGTCCACACTGAGAAGTAGCACGGCTGATGGAGCTGGAGGATGAGGAGGAGGAGGAGGAGGAGGAGGAGGAGGAGGAGAGGAGGAGGAGGAGGAGGTGCAGCTTTGTTAGACACCAAGGGAGAGAAAGATCTTGGAGGAGAGTCCGAGTCTGAAGAAGGGCTCAATCCAAACTCTTCAACCGCTCCGGTCTCAACCAATCCTTCAATATGTTCTAGATCAGGGCTGCTCATTCCTGGTCCTCGAGATCTACCACCCTGACTATTTTCCAGATCTCCAAGCCCTGCCACCTGCTGATTGGCTCAGTCAGATGTCTCCACAATCTGATTGAAAGGACACACCTGGTCCAGGTAATCAGCAGCAAGCAGTACAGGGAGAGCTGGAAAACAGGCAGGGTGGTAGATCTTGAGGACCAGGAATGAGCAGCCCTGTTCTAGATCCTTCCATTAAAGGGTAACACAACAGGACAGGTGGAGGTTGACTTCATCTCAGCCCAGATTTGACAAATGGAAAAAAAAAAAAGAAAGGCGGGGGAGGTGTGGTTTGGATCTGTTATGACAGTGACGTTAGCTTGAAGCAATAAATGATCTGTTTAAATTCCTTCCCTATAATAGTGAGTTTGTCCAAATCTTCAAGTCCAAACCCGAATGCACTAGAAATTTCCCAGAAGCCTTTGCATAAAAACCAGTGTCCATCAATGCTCAGTACATATGAATATTGACCACAATGCATTTTGTTTGAACAATTTTTGCAAAAAAAAAGAAGTTTAAATACAATTTTTATATCCACGTTTTCATCATCACAACACAGTGGATTCATAAATAGACGTAAAATGTTTATATAGATTAGACATTCACTTTGTGAAATCTGTGACGCCATTTAGGAAAAAAAAGTAGTGAGCATGCTGTCTGAATTGTTTTTAATATTTAGGGCACTATCTAGTTTTTTTTAGTGGTTAAAGAGTAGAAAGGGAATTTTGACATAGCCTCAGTCACTCTTTTCCATGTAGATAAATCCATAAATCCATCCTGCAAGTTGTACTCAACCACTGCTGCTGAACTTGTAAGTCCACCGTGAAGGTGTGCGAGGCGGTAGATTTTTGACGACCGAAAGCAATACGCCTACAAGCTAGGGTTGGGTATTGCCGATCCAGAAATATGGTCTGTTGATCTCTATAAATGGGACTTTGAAAGTGCTGTCTGTTGGTTGTTGATACATGTTTGAAAATTTTAAAATAATCTTGTTTAATTCATGAAATTATAGTCTGTGTGGTTGAAACAATGCATTGCATTTGAATTTTGTGATTGGTCAACTGGTTTAAGTTTCAGGATTTTCACACCATCATGCTCTGCAGCTCCAGTATTAAAGCCACGGCCATCTTTGATTCTGTAACAGTCTGCCGTCATCATGTTAGCTTTAGCATGGCCCGTCCACGAGGTTGAGGAGTGTGTTCGCAGGAATTTTGGACCATTCTTCCAAAAGCGCATTGGTCAGGTCACACACAGATGGCCTGGCTCTCAGTCTCCACTCTAATTCACCCCAAAGGTATTCTATGGCAGGGGGTGTCCAAAGTCTGTCCTCGAGGCCCGGTGTCCTACATGTTTTCCAACCAATCTGCCACTGAAGCTCCTTACTGGCCAGCAGATAAGAAAGGGTTTCCGGGCCAAAGTGCTTTACAGTCCCAGTCCTGCCGAACAGTGGCGCCAGAGGTGCGGTTCAGTGTCTTGACCAAGGACACCTCGTCACATCGAACTTGCAATCTTCCTATCTGAGGTTGACCGCCCTACCGCTGCTCCGCCGTTTTTACTCACATCAAAAGCAGTAACCTATTCTCTTATCATGATAACCACCATGAGATTACAGGATTTGTGCTGTTTTAGTGTCTGGATTCATTCTCTCTTTCATGAAACGATGACCAAACCTAAATAATGCAGATGAGTGTCATAAGTGAATGACATGCGTTGGTGCTCACACACACTCAAACCATCACACAGCATCCATTCACACAACTAATAAGTATATTTACTGCATTCATAGAAGACTTCTGTCCCAAATCGCTCTGACTGATAAGGACTGCAGGTCTTTAAGTGACAGGTTGATACATTCAATATACAAGCAGTAATACATTTGGCCTCCATCTTCCTTTTCTGTCATTATTTATGTCAATGCCCAATTCTCCAGCTGCATGGCTAGACAGGACCACAGCACTTCATTCTGAGAATGCACCTTACTCAATAATTGTGTTGGAGATTAAGAACATATCAACTCTTAAGTAGGTTTTATGACATGCAGAGAGATGAAAGGAAGTTCCTTTTGTCAATGCCAAACATCACTGAGCAATTATCTGCATTCTACAGACAGACAGCAGCTTTATCTTTAGGAAAAGGTGGTTCAGTTGGTGTCAGTGCATGATATCATCCGTTCAGCCCCGGGGTCTTGTTTGATTCATCAATAAAACTGGGACCCTGCATTTTAAACAGTTTAAAATGACAGTTTTCTGCGCACTAGAGGAAACAATGTAAATGAATGGTCTATTTTCAAAGTTATGACATAAATAAGGTGTATGAAGCGAGACAAAAGAGTCAGAGATAGGTCCATCAGTCAGTCAGACTTTATTAACTATGTTCTCTTGAACTCGTTCGGAACACGCTACACATTAGCCACGTTAAAAGTGTTAGCCGCGTTAGTGTATCAACAATACCTGTAATTCACAACTTTGTCTGTTATATGTAAAAAACAAACTTTTACTTCTAAAACAAACGTGGCTGTGACAACGTTTTCAGATACATTACTAGTTTCATAACGACACCCAATCTTGGTCGATTTGCAAGTCACAAGTAAGTCTGAAATCTTTGTCCTCATGTCTGAGTGAAGTTCCAAGTCAAATGCAATTAAGTCCCAACTCATTTTAGATCCCACTTATACACAACTGATCATTCATGCAATGTTTACATTTCATATATAGTCCCAAGTCAAATGCAATGATTTTATTTACATAAAACTGTGTCAAACAGCATACAGCTGTCAGCTTTTCTGTTCTAAATGCGAACGCTAGAAGTAACTATTTACTTTGTCAGCCCTGCCGCCATTTTGTCTGACGTCCATTTAAAGGGTAACCAAACCCTAAATTAACTTTGTTTGGCTGTTGACATATATAAATGGGGCTTTAAAAATTCTGTCTGTTGGTCATTGGCAAATTTTTGACAAATTGAAATAAAACTGTTTAAATCTTCAAAATGTTCCCACAGCTGTCTGTGTGCTGCTCCCTATAGGTTGAAACGAGATATTACAGTTGAATTTTGTGATTGGTCAAACCATGTAAGTTTCTGCAGCTCCAGGTATGGGTGTGTTTGAGATCCATCAGGCCTCGCCTGCATCATCGGCGAGACCAAGCTGCTGCTGGCGAGGGGCGGAGAAAGGCGCCTGAGATGAGGGTGAACTCCGACACTGTACAAGAACAAGGACTAGGGGGTTGTCCGTTCCGTTGAATTTTAATATCTCTCCTCCTAGTATGATCTGTGCTGTTCTGTCTTTTATATTATTTTTAACATCTGTCTGGGTAAAACAGATTAAAAAAAGCCTCAGGATGAATTTCATAAACACTGTCCCAAATAAACAAATAAAATATAAATTAAAATTTATTTTAAAGGCAATAATTACACACATAACCACAAATTATTTGAAATATTGTTTAATTTTTCATCAAGGATTCACTACTTTTCAGAAAGAGTTACAAAATACACAGATTTCCTTCATTTTGCTTGAGTTATTCCTGATCAGTTTCACGTCGAACTACTAAAACTTGCAGGACACCATTTCCCACAATGCATTGTTTTATAGTCATCAAGGCAGCTTGAAGCCAGCATAGTACTTATTTTCTGGCTGCGCTGGCTTAGGAAGGCGCCTTGAAGCCGCCCTTAACCAGCACACACCGCGCTGCAGTCGACCTGCACAGCGCCGCGTCCGCCTTGGTCATCTCAAACATGCGTAATGATGACAGTCCTGCCCCCAAGCCCCACCCCTCTGACTGGATTATCAAATTTCAGCTTTGGGTGGAGTCAGCTTCCGACTTCCTGGTTTGGTCACCCTTTAAAGTTTAAAGTGAAGTTCAGAAAATAAATTTAAAACAAACATAACCAAAAGCCCAGAAGCTATTTTAGTTTGTATTACAAACTGCAGATTTTTCCTTTTACTGATAGTTATTTATCATTTTCCCCTCTCATTTCCTTTATTTTACCATTCATCTCTGCTACCATCTTCCAGCATTCTTCCTCCTCTCCTCGGTGGGCGGGGCTCTGTTCCAGGCTCGGCCCACAGGGGGCGTGGTTCCGAGCTGTGACGGGGTCCGGAGCTCCGTCTGCGGGCTCGCCTCTCTGCGGCTCCGGCTGCCTGCGCTCCGGTGCTCCTCTCGGGTCCAGCATGGTGGGGAGCTCGGTGCTCCGCGGCCTCCTGCTGCTCCTCTCCGCCTCCTGGCTGCACGCGGCGTCCCGCAGAGGACCGAGGGTCACGGAGAAGGTGAGTGACGGACGGCGCTCCCGCCGCATCGCTTCACGCACGCACGCACGCGCCTCTCCGTTGCTGCTGCTGCAGCTAGCGGGCTGCTTCAAGGCGCGTGCGCTTCACTATTATGCACGCGTGAGCGTGCAGGTGTCTGTGTCTGATTTATTATGGAATGTGAGCAAGTAGGACAGCCCAGACGAGCACGCGTGCGCGTGCACAGCTGTACACGTGTCCTTTGAAATCACTAAGAAAACAAGTGCATGCGGGCCGTGCGCGAGCGCCTCAGTCTGACCTCAATTCATTTGGAGTTTTTGGTTTTTATGTTTATTTTTCGACTCAAGAATAGAAACTAGTAGAAAACACGAAACATTTCAGAGGAAATCCTGGAACAACAACAGACCAGAACCCTGACTTCAGAAGGTTCTGTTGGTCCAACACTTTCACACAACAGCACTTTTTTGGGTTTTGGTCCATCCTGACAGGAGAAGATGGTCCCTCCATTAACGGGAACCTTTAACGCATTTGGGTCGATTTCTCAACCCATAAGGAGCTCCACATCCTCTAGAAAAATAAGACTTGGTATTTATTTTTCTATTTTAATGACAAATATAAATAGAATATTATTTTTTGGCAAAAATAAAAACAAACTTTAAGAGACTATAGATTTTTTTCCCTAATAACTTATAAGTTTCAATAGAGACTTTCTTTCAAAATAAAAGACTTCCTGTGTCTCACCAAAGATCCTCTCAATTGAGCTAATCTAGTGGTAAGTAATGTCAGCGATGAAAAAAAAAAAGTTTGTGGGGCCTCTTAGCCATAAATTCATGAATCTAACAGCTAATTAACGATGTCACGAAAAGGCGACTAATCGACGACTAACTGACTACTAAAATAGTCGACGACTAATTTAATAGTTGATTGGTTGTTTATATATTATATGGAGTTAGTGTGGTAATGTTGAACGTTATAATGGCATTCTGCTAGCTTTTCGGATTATTTTGGCATTTATGAAGGTTTTCAAGGTTTATTTGGAGTTTAGCTAATATTTCAGCTGCATGCTAGATGCTTTGTCTAATTTAGGAGTTTTTATTTGCTTTTTAGGCTAATTTGGAGTTTAGCTAATATTTCAGCTACAGGCAAGCTATTTTGGTTAATTTAGTTTTTTTTTTTTCCTTGGCTATTTTGGAGTATATTTAATATTTCAGCTACATGCTAACTGTTTTTGCTAACTTAGACTTTTTTTTTTTTTTTTTAGGCTAATTTGTCATTTAACTAATGTTTTAGCTGGCTATCAGCTTCAGTATTTTCAGCTATCAGTTTCAGTATTTTCAGCTATCAGCTTCAGTATTTTCAGCTATCAGCTTCAGTATTTTCAGCTATCAGCTTCAGTATTTTCAGCTATCAGCTTCAGTATTTTCAGCTATCAGCTTTAGTATTTTCAGCTATCAGCTTCAGTATTTTCAGCTATCAGCTTCAGCATTTTCAGCTATCAATATCATCCTTTTCAAAATGTTTAGTTCTTGATTATCAAACCACTATGACTAGTGTGCTTTGGAAGCTTGCAGAGTGATATGTTATTTGACTTTTTTTTAACTCTACCTTACAGTTAAAAGCTTTACATTTGTGTTAGCCAACGAGCCACAATGGAGGGGTAGAAGAGCCAGACGTGGCTCTGCAGCTGCAGATTGCAGACTCCTGTCTTAAGAGAACAGCAAATTCATGGTAAGGAGACCAGCTGTCAGGCTGGAAGGATCCATGAGGTCAAGAGGAGACGGACATGATTAGAAACAACATCGACTTGTTTCCACATTGTTGATTCCAAGACTTCGGCCCTCAAACCTGATTTGGCTCCAGTTCTTTGGTTTTAACGGTCACATCTTTTCCCACCCAAAATGAATTGGCGTTTACTTGGTTTGACTTTCTAATGCTGGAGACGTTGCTGGTGACAGCTGAATAACACACACTCTTTGACATACCATAACAATGACCGTGTTCATGATCAACATGAATCAGCTGATAGAAAACACACTCGTCATCAATCAAATAACAGCTATAGAACCTCTATCCTCACCAATGTCCATCATCCATGTTTTCCATACATTGTAATCTAGATAAACGCAAACATCGCTCCATACAGCAGTCACGCTAAAAACGTTAGCTGGTAGCTCCTCCCACATGGCAGGCATAAAGCGACAAAACAGGGGTGGGCCACACAAATTTATGGCGCGAATCGCCTTCTGTGTGTTTGAAGAATTACGTCAGTAAATTCCATGATGATTACGTGTTTATAGAGTCAGTTCCTGAGTATTCAGGCCCTGGGTATGGACGCTTAAACCTACTTCTTGGAAAAGATCAGATAGTAACAAACCAAGCATCTAACTAGAACTAGGATTCCAGATATCTCCCCATCGTTTGTCCAAAAAGTTATTTAATCAACACAATGTTTAAAAGACATCAGCAGTTGTTGGAGACCAACTGTTATTGGCCTTGCAGACGAAATGTTAATGGGTAAAGTGGGTTCATTTGGCAGGAAAATACATTATGGCACCATAGAGATCAACCCCTGATGAACATTTCAGGATTCAATGTGAGTACAGCAGCACTGTATTATTAAAACACAACACAGTATTACTGTAAGCATGAAGAACAGGTACGGTAGACATGGGATTTTCTTGCTATCATTGCCCTGTAGTCAGGCCACAAACATTTATTTTAATAGTCGACTAATCATAGATTATTTTTTCTGATTAGTTGACTAATCAGGTCATGCGCAAAGTGGATGTAAAGCACACGTCTTAACTATGATCAGCTTTAAAGTAACTAAAAACTATATGCTAGTGTAAATGCTTTAAGCTGAATTTGGCCACTGAAGATGCAAGTGAGGATAGCTGCTGAAATTGATAGTTAAAACGCTGAAGCTGATAGCTGAAAACGCTGAAACTGATAGCTGAAAATGCTGATAGCTGAAAACGCTGAAACTGATAGCTGAAAATGTTGATGCTGATAGCTGAAAATGTTGATGCTGATAGCTGAAAATGCTGATGCTGAAAAAGCTGAAGGTGATAGCTGAAAACACTGAAGGTGATAGCTGAAAATGCTGATAGCTGAAAACACTGAAGGTGATAGCTGAAAATGCTGATGCTGATAGCTGAAAAAGCTGAAGGTGATAGCTGAAAACACTGAAGGTGATAGCTGAAAATGCTGATGCTGATAGCTGAAAAAGCTGAAGGTGATAGCTGAAAACACTGAAGGTGATAGCTGAAAATGCTGATAGCTGAAAACACTGAAGGTGATAGCTGAAAATGCTGATGCTGATAGCTGAAAAAGCTGAAGGTGATAGCTGAAAACACTGAAGGTGATAGCTGAAAATGCTGATGCTGATAGCTGAAAATGCTGATAGCTGAAAACGCTGAAACTGATAGCTGAAAATGCTGATAGCTGAAAAAGCTGAAGGTGATAGCTGAAAATGCTGATAGCTGAAAAAGCTGAAGGTGATAGCTGAAAACACTGAAGGTGATAGCTGAAAATACTGATAGCTGAAAACACTGAAGGTGATAGCTGAAAATACTGATAGCTGAAAACGCTGAAGGTGATAGCTGAAAATGCTGATGCTGAAATCGAAAATATCAGCTAAATGTCAAATTAGCCTAAAAACCTGAGAAGAGCCTAAGTTGGCCAATAGTTAAACTCCAAAATAGCCTAAAAAAATCTGAAATCAGTCTAAACAGCTAGCATGGAACTGAAATATTAGCTAAACTGCAAATTAGCCTAAAACCTTAATAAATGCCAAAATAGTCCAAAAAGCTAGCACAATTCCATTATAACTTTCAACATCACTACACTCTGACTTCATATAAAATAAAGTAATGACTAATAGACTATTAAATTAGTCGTCGACTAGTTGATTATTCGTCGATTAGTCGACCAATTGTGGCAATCCTACTGGTCTGCAACTTTTCCCATAAAAGCACTCATCAGACAGAGAAGTCCTCTGCAGAACAGAGGAAGACACAATAAGCTCTAAACTCAAACAAACATTATGACAAGAGGTTGGATGAGATACTATATAATACTCTACTGTGTATCTTCCAGTAGTAGCCCTGGTGCTTATTAGAAAGTTATTCTGACACCCTAGCGTTTAAATAAGACCATTGACTATGGAGCCTGTTGTCTGTTTGTCACAATCATGGCTACAAACTGCTGTTTGTTGGAATTTAGCACCAAAATGAGATGGGCCACCTCTAGAAGACATACGGTATTCTTTAGTGGAGATGCGGCAGAAGTCATGTGACAAGAGGAGTGTGTTAGAAACTATCCCCACACCATCACACTATCACCTGAAGACAGCCGGGGTCCATGCTTTCAGATTCTAATCCAAACATCACAGAAGAAATACATTTAAATGACTGAAAATCACTTTCCATTTCCATGTTGTTCAGTGTCCAAGTCTGAATTTTGGATTGCTGTTCTTGTCTTACCTTCTCCTGCAGGGATCGTCTCTCACAGTGGATCTACTTAAAGGGTTTTTGTGGTCTGTAATCTGACTGTAAGCAGACATGAATCCAGCTTTTACCCTATAATATCCTGGTCTCTGCAACCTTCCTACGTCTGTTGGATTACGGGGATATTTAGTAAATGAATGTCTCTAAACCCCGTGCAGCAATATACAGGCTGTGCATGAAGGTATTCTCATTGAATGACTCTGGTCTACAAAGCGGAATTAAAATTAAAAATAAGATATCAAAGCAAAATATCAATGCAAAGAAGAAAAGCCTCTGCTGCTTTATCTCTGCTACACACAAGCTTAGCTTCAATGAAGCTATGGTGAGAGGCGGCAGGTACATGCGTGTACATTTAAAGAACAAAATCATTCTGTACATGCAGTAAATATCTGATTTATTAACATACATGTCTGCGGCTTTTAGTCCGGTGCAGCTTGGGGTTCTTTTTTTTTTTTTTATAGAGTTGATGCGGCTTATTTTAAGATATGCTCTATAATCCAGAAAATACAGTATTTAAGTTCTCTACAACAGTCAAGAATCACAATACTCTCTGTTCAAATGATTTCCTTGTTCCTTGTGTCAGGACCAATCTGGGGATAACTCAAGTACATGCAGGAAATATCTGATTTATGAAATACATCTTCTTTTTGTGCAGCTTGTTCTTTTTTAAAAAAAATAAAAAAAACAACTACATATCAACATGACAATTCTTTTCAAACATAAAGTAATAGCTTGACCTCTGTGTCTGTTTTTTCTCTTCTTTTCTTAACTTATGATACTCAAATGGAATAATTGATAATAACCCTATTAACCCCAGAGCATTATCATCGGATGATTTTCACCTGAGTAAAAGTCTTGACATGATTTACAATAACTTGCATTTTTTTGAGTGTCATGGGTCCTCGGCTAAAATCATTCATGTCCCAGGAATGGGTGGACCAAAGACCAAGTCTCCAGTATCATCATTTTTTTTTTTTTTAATAGGAATTTTTTGTTCTTAAACTCTTAATTTTTCTGCCATTTCAAGCATGTTTTTATGATCTTCCTATGCTTATATATGCTTATATTTTCCATTTTCTTATATAAACTACATTTGAAAATAAAAGAAAGCTACTCTAATTTATCATGTGTTGTCATATTTTGATCTATTTTTTATGACAAATACTTTTTATTGGGTATATTATGTCACGTACTTACTTTCCTACTTCATTGATCATTGGTCCACATATTATTTGGTTTTTCTTTATATTTTATGTTTTTATAAATTACTGCATTTTTATGTATAAATCTTGCATAGATTTAACAAAAAATCTTTCTCTGTATATAATTTGACATATTTTTGACATATTTTTCTTTCTATATTTTATATTATATTTTATATTATGTCTTGCACTGAAACAGTTGCTGCACTTTTGTTGCCCCTGTCACAACGACAATAAAGGCCTATTCTATTCTAAAAACAGGCATTTCTTTGTTTAAATATTTTTTTGTTGTTTTTTTCAAGAACATGGTTAATGAGACATCATAACAAACTATTGTTCTGCCATCTGCCTGTTTTTATTTTCTTTTACGGTTTTACTTTCATTACTTCCGTTTGTCTTCTCTTCTTAAACCGTTTTAGTAAATGACGTGTCATGTGACCTCTTGGCCAGGTTGATATCTTGCAGAGAAGATTTTGGGTCTTTATTTGGTTGAAAGAAGTTCAATCTAATCAGTTCTCTGTTTTCAGTTTCATCCATGTGGATGTTTGTGGAAAACCTCGAGCATTTTCATGAACCTGGGCTCTGTCGTCTCCTGTTTCAGGTCTTCTTTGACGTGACGGTGGGAGGTCATGAGGTGGGACGCATCGTCATCGGCCTGTTTGGAGAGGTCGTCCCTCAGACTGTCAATAACTTTGTCCTCCTTGCAACTGGAGAGGTGGGAGAGCACGCACGCTAGACCTGCCACCAATGAGGATTTTGGTTGTTGATCTGTTGACTGATCTGTTAACTGAATTTAACATGATTCATTTGAAAGCATCAATTCCTGCTTGAGTCAAATCCGTGTAATGAGAGAATCATAAGAACATTTCCATGTGTTTGTCCTGAAAATCCTTTTAAGAGTGTTTCTGTACATTTGAGGGAATTTCTTTAACAAACATCAGAAAAGTATTTGTTGTGAGGCTGAATCCTTGCAGTCATGAATCCCCTCAGCATTAACAGTATGTTGTCATCCGTCAACGTTATTCGTTATGCTGTGAACCTGGAAATAAGTTTTTATGAGGAACTCTTACATCGACTGTATAAGAGAACTGGACTGAGAGTGAGACGTCATCCTTTGAAAATTAGTTGCTTCTGGTTCCAAACGAATGAAGTCGATTCAGCCAGTCGACATGTCCGTCGCCTTGTTGGAACCAGATGTCTTAAATCAGGGGGGTCAATCTCAGTCGGACAGGGGGCCAAAATCCAAAACACACCTTCGGTCGCGGGCCGGACAGAATAAACATTTAATGAACACTAAAACTACATTTTTAAAACTCAAAAAACGTACATTTTTATCATAATTATGAACTAGATATATAGCAATAATGCTAGTGTGAATGCTGTAAGCTGAATTTGACCACTGAAGATGATAGTGCTGATAGCTGAAAAATGCAAAATTGATAGCTGAAAATGCTGAAGCTGATAGCTGAAAACGCTGATGCTGGTAGTTTGCTAAAATATTAGATAAATGTTAAATTAGCCTTAAAAAACTAAAAAAAAAAAAAAAAAAAGTAGGTTATCCAAAACAGCAAGCATGTAGTTGAAATATTAGATAAACTCCAAAACAGCCTAAAAAAATCTTCGTAAATGCCAAAATAGTCTAAAAAGCTAGCAGAAGGAAAATTTGTAAAATTTTAAAGGGGCCCTACCATGATTTTCTTCATCCTTTCAGGGTAAACTGTATCCATATATATGATCAAATATTACATTGGAAACACTAAAAAAATATTTATGAAATATGAGTCATTTTTGTTTCCCGTTTTAATACCCGGAAGCAAAACGACTCGTTTTCTGAGCCACCGCCTTTCTCTCCTTGTCGGCCCCGCCCATTTCTCGACATTCTCATTCTTTAGCCCGCCTCCTCACCGTGAACAAACTTCGTTGAGAAAACCACATGACTAAAGATGGATGCACTGTGGTCTGCAAAATCTTGTCAGGATTTTTCGCGTTTTCAAACTTTTTACTTTGCTGATGGATTTTGAGCGTCTGTATGTAGACCAGATTCAACACGGTTTGGTACCACGAAGGAATCCTGGATGATGGTTACTGGTTTTTTGGTGGTGTTAAAATAAATATTCTACCAAGTAAATGGTTGTAACATTTATTTCCTTGTGGATAACATGATAATTAATGCTCTACATTTGTCCGCGGTTCACCGATCACCTCATTTCTACCCTGTTTACATCACATTGGGTACGGTGGCCGTTTTGGTTCAGTTGTTTCGCTCTCGGTTCGTTTCATATCTAGACTGAGGAATCTCAGAGTGAACCGAAGTTCAGCCCGACTGGAAATGAACCGAGACTACATTGAAAAAATGGATCAGAGAGCGGTTCTGGTACAGAACGGTAGTTATCTCCTACCACAGCTCCATAGAGAAGATGGGTGTGTGTTCTTTGTAGTCTGGGGGCGGAGCTTGCAGCACAGGCTCTTCCTGGAGAGAGCTGTTGGCAACGATCTTCCATCAGCACGTTTCCAACCGCTCGTTTTCGTGGGTATGGGAGGGGCTGCTGCAGACATCGCAGGTTTTGAGAGGATTACTGTTAAATGCATGAATGGATCAAAATGACGTTTTGAGGTTCTTCATAGTGAGGAATAAACAGTAAAATGCATTTAAAACCTCAAAAAGTAGATTTTTTCCTGATAGGACCCCTTTAAAACTGTAACTTTTTAAGATAATTATGAATCATAAAAAGGCAGTAATATTATTCCAGAATAAATCAACTTAAACCATAAATAACTTTCAATATTTTACTCTCCATAAAAACATATTTTGTCAAAATTATGCAAGTTAGAAATAAGCGCAAGATACCATCGGGTTATCAATAGCAATAATATAAAATGATTTGGAGGGCCGGATTTGGCCCCCGGGCCAAGACTTTGACCCGTGTCTTAAGTAAACCGCGATTGATCTGTGTCGAACTGAGTCACAGTTTCTATGGCAACTACTTTTTCCAATCAGGAGTGAGATTGTTAGAAGGCCACACCCCTTCCACTAGAAGCAGACAATCAGTCAAAGACTTCAAATCTTTGACGCGAGGCCTCTGATTGGTCAGTTTATAACTTGAATACAGAAGAAACAAATCTTATGAGAAAAAAAACAAGTAATAGTAAGATCATGTTAAAAAATGTATCAGAACAAAAATGATTATTCTGACCAATAGAATGACTGAGCAATAGCTGTCTATTTCTCTATAGAAGTCTATGGGATTTTGGCTTTTTGCCACCGATGGAAACTTCCTGTTTGGAACGCCAGGAATACGGGATCACTCAGACCAGTTCTCACATAGACCTACTGTCGACGTTTGTGACCCAATCAGAGGATCTTCTCTCCCACTGATGCTGTCTCATAGTGTTTCTTTACAGCTTGTATTGTTGGTTTTCCCACTGGTTCTCAAATGTCTCTGCAGAAAGGTTACGGCTACAAAGGAACCAAATTCCACAGAGTTATCAAGGACTTTATGATCCAAGGAGGAGACTTCACGGCTGGAGATGGAACCGGAGGTGAGACCAGCCATGAAGAGGCAGTGAAGGCATCGATCTGTTCATGTGGAGACGTCTATGGAAATGAGGAGCAGCGCGTGTTAAAGCTCTTCTTAACGAACATCCCTACAGTAAAAGCAGGAACGCTCCAGAAAACAACCAGCAACGGACTCAGCCAAAGAACTGAAAACAAATTCACTCTGTCCCGCCAAATTCTACGTTTGGTCTGCGTTTAAATCTCAAGAACACGATCTCTTCCTGCCTGTTACTAGAGAATTATTGACCTTTTGTTGATGTTTTACAACAGATTGATGGAGTACCATTAAAACTAACAGAAGTATTTCTGTACTTTTGGAGGTACGGATGTCTTCATCATAAGAACAGGAGTGATGCGACCGTACTGCCATTTACAAGTGAAATACAGAGCACAAACAAGGATCCACGACACGAGCCTCATTTTGAGTCCACTAAAACATTTGAAAGACCTCGTCACACGGCCACTGCATACGTGTAGCTCATTTTCCACGTTTGGCATTTCAGTCTTTGGTGATACATGCGTGATACATGCATAATTCACAAGGGTTTCTTGCGTTTGATGTGTGCAGAAGTCAGTCGAGAGTTTCGGCCAACGGGAATTTGACTTAGAGCTGTTCAAAATGTTTTTTAAGAATCTACGCACAATTATTCCGTAAATGTTGCAGAGTTGTGCAGAATTTTTTCTAGAAATTTGTGTCTTTCCACGTATGTTCACGAATGTCTAACAGACTTTTCACGCGCGTACCACCGATGCGTAGCTTTTATCTGGCATATACGCCGCACATATCATGTTAGATTACATAGTTGATGCACAAATCACTGATGATCTCTCAACATACAATCACTCATTTAAACAGGGCGATAATTGATGCACGATTTGAATATTGTGGTTATTATTGCATGTAAATCGGCTGATCTTTCACCCTCCTGCAGTCTACTGTTTAAACATAGTATCATGAAGGCGCGCGGCCTGTGCTCTGAATGTCAAAGAGAAGAAATTCAATGATGTTTCATGCGTTCTCTGCACGGTTTCTTCCTATTTCTTTGGTTTTAACATGATTCATTTTATGAAATTGTCATGTGACTTTCCAGTTTTCATCCGTGCAATATGCACAAAACATGCTGTGTGACACGGACTTATGAACAAATGATTGTTTTTTGACCCTTTGAGGTGGTCTGTATTCATGAACTCTCCTTTACCTCCAGGCCACAGCATCTACGGAACAACTTTTGCAGATGAAAACTTCAAACTGAAGCATTTAGGAGCCAGCTGGGTGAGTGACATCAGACATCCAAACAAGAACGCACAAATGAAAGTCTGGACTCCACCAAATACAAATGTTCTATCATTCAAACTGAAAGCAGAGTCAAGCTGAGGCTGTACGGGCTGTATGACCGTTTAAAGTTAAAGTCCCATCAGTAGTCATGCACCTAGATGTGTGTCATTTGTTCAACGCATTTGACCCACTCCCTTGTGGAGGGGTGAGCTGCAGACACCTTTTCAATCCAACCCCTTAATGCTGGAAGGCACTGGGTCCCACTTTTAGAGTCTTTGGGACGACTCGGCCGGGATTTAAACTCATGACCTTCCAGTCTCAGGGTGGACACTCTACCACTAGGCCACTGAGCTGGTCCACTTGGTCCAAAAATATGTTTTTTGCCACCCACTGCCTACGTCTTTGCTCCATTGTCTATGTCTACGGAACAGTTTCTGGAGCATTTGTTCATGTCTGTGTACTACTGAGCGATATCCTCTGTGACAGGACAGGAGCTAACAACGCTAGCAACTGTTGCTAAGGACTTTTCTGACGACCAGATCCAATAACAATAGCAAAAGCAAAGATTTAAGCTTAAAGAAATCTGAAACATCACAAAGCAAATACAAAGAAATCAACAAAGAAGCTAGACATGCAGAAGATATTGTTTAGCGGACGGTGAAGGCGGGGGTCGCAAAATATTGACTAGGGGGCCACAAATGGTCAGTTTGAGACCCCTGATTTGGACAAATCTACTGAAGACTCACTGCTGACATAACTACAGAGACACTCAACTCTGTAGTTACTTAGTACTAAGTTGGAACCTTTAGTTTAAATGAGGCTGTATGTGACTTTATTTATAAATCTTTTAAAACCAAAAATTAAACTTCAGCTTCTGATTTGTCAAAATACGACAATTCTGTAAACATAACAGAAAAAAAATGTGTTCTGCAGCTTTAACTGATGTGTAGAATCAATGGTGACGCTCATAATTCACATTTGTTTTTAAAAGTTCACTAAATAAATGGAAGTTTTCACTCCTGACCAGGTGAGCATGGCCAACGCCGGCCCGGACACCAACGGCTCTCAGTTCTTCATCCTGGCCGCCAGGGCGCCGTGGCTGGACGGGAAGCACGTGGTCTTCGGCAAAGTTCTGGACGGGATGGTGGGTGGAGCCGCGACCCGACGTCTGCACAGAACCTATCCGATGATCACAAGGATACTCTAAATTATGGAAAGATCTTCTGCAATAACCTTTAGAAAGGAAATAATGACAAAACATTTTTTAATTTTTTAAGAATATTACCAATAGAAACACTAAATTAATAAAAAATTAATAGAAAAACAAACCTAAAAATATTAATGTACATCTGAACATAAGTCATTATTTTTGCTGAATTGGTTCAAAAGTACAGACGGCTAAAACTAAGGCTTATCATCACTGCTAAATGCTGCATAAAGAAATTTAAAAAGTTAATGTAGAATGGGAAATATGCAAAACGAAAGCTGGTTACTGATAAAATGTTTCACTGATGCAAAATTCTTCTTTACCTGAAGAATTTCAGAGCATGCTGAGGGTAGAGTGTCCTCGGCATCTCTAAAAATAGAAAACGTGAAAGTTTAGTTCTTAAAAAACAAACTCCAAATTACTGAAAAGAAATCGAATGTTGCTTTAAGAAGGTAGAAAGATGAATGCATAGCTAAACTCCAAAGTAGCCTAAAAAACAGAAAAATTCCCAAATTAGCCAAAACAGCTACGTGTAGATATTAGCTAAACTCCAAAACAGCCTAAAAATCTTAAAAAGAAAATTAGCATAAACTGATGTAATTAAGCAGAATATTAACTTAACTCCAAAACAGTCTAAAAAAATCTTAGTAAATTTAAAATTGTAACTTTTTAACATAATTATGAATAATAAAAATGCAGGAATATTATTCCAGAATAAATCGACTCAAACCTAAAATTACTTTCAATAAGAATATATTTAGCTAAAATTATAATAGTTAGAAATGAATGCAAGATAACATCGAGTCATTAATAACAATAAAATCAAATGATGTGGAGGGCTGGACTTTGACACGTGCTGTAAAGGGTGGAGGGGATGAAACTGAAGATTTTATTGAGCAGGTTCTGCTGTTTGTGTAACATTACAGTCAGCATCACAACTCTTCCACTGTTAATGTCATCAATGGGAATCATGGAGAAAAGCCGCTTTTCATAACGGCTTTACGCCAAAATGAAAGACATTCTTAAAGTTTTGCACAACAGTAAAAAGCTGCTTTATTCTGTGACAGAATCTGCTAAAATGACATTACCTGCATAAAAGGATTAGCAGGTATGACACTGGAAAGAATGTCAACACTAAGCTAGTGCTGTTCTCTTTGAGACAGATACTTTTTACATTTCCTAACACGTGGCCCCTAAATGAAAAGGTTTCAGACTAGAAAGAACCCTGTGAGTGAAGAGTGTGGTCTCTGTGTGTCTGCTTTCAGACTGTGGTTCACACCATCGAGCTGCAGGACACCAACGACAGGAACCTGCCGTACACCGAGTGCGTCATCGTCAACAGCGGCAGGATCCCCGTCAAAGAGCCCTTCGTCGTGGAGGTGGACGGCTGGTAGCGCCGCAGCTAGCTTCCAGTCTGTCGAGACGAGCAGAACTGCTGATGGAGTCCACACCAGGCTGCGTCACACTGCCGCTACGCACATTCAGCGCATTTTCCTACATTTTCGAGCTGCCTCTGGTCACACGCGTCAGGGTCAGTCTGTAGCCGGAAGCGGAAATCGTAACTGTCGTCGGTTGCGTAAGCGGAAATTTTCTAAACTTTAGAAACCCTTTCAAAAAGATAATTTAAAACCTTGTCAGAACTTCCAGCTTTAACGCCTTTGAATGCAAATAAACTGCAACTGTTTTTTCTCCGTGAAACAGCTGATCAGAGCTGCTAAAACGCTGTTTTGTTGTAGCAAAAAGAGTCGATAAAAGTGAGAAAAAAAATGAAAAAAGGTCGAAAGCTTGAAACGATGACAAGGGGAGGGACTTCCGGCTAGTCATTTTCGGGTGCGATATTTTTTCTCTATGGCCAGATTCTCTTAAAAATGTCTGTCTTATGGAATTCCTAAGTGTTTTGACCGACGAGTCTTTACCTGAATTCAGTTTGGAGATGTTCCAAATTTTGGGCATTTTACGTAGTTTATACACAATAATTATATAAATCATACGTAATCATGTGGGATTTTTGTATTCGACACACATATGACGTTAAAATGATGTAACTGACCCACTAATCACGAATGAATTGCATATAAACAGCACAAAAATCATGCACCGTTTGTGCACTATTGGGACATTGTGTGACGGGTTAACAAATCGGATTGGACGTGGCTGGGCCCTTCTCGCGGATCGACCAGAGGAAGATATTAAAAAAATTATTTCTTCCTTCAAATGGAGGGGAAGAGAAGAATTCGGATTGGGCCAAAGGACGGGTGCTGACGAGCTGTTAAATTGATTCCTGCCCGGTAATCTGAATGTCAAAGTGAAGAAATTCAATGACGTGCAGGTTTATGTGGGTTTTTTGTGTGGTTTATTCGTACTTCTTCTGTGGTTTTAAAGTGGTTCCTTCATAACAAATCTGTGAACATTTCACATAAACACACAACTTTTCTCTCTTTTACCGCTCAATCCATGTATGACCGATCTTCACGTGCTCCAAATGTACGTGGTGGCAGTGTGACACGATCGTTTAAACGGTGTCAAATTCACATTTTACTACAAACGTTGGCCAAAATGCTAACCTCCTCCAAATGTTATCCCAGGAGGCTTTAAAACCACTAACTGACATGAAAATACCAGGAACCAAAATGTATGATAATGCTAGATGCTAATTCTGAGCATGCTAACGTTTGCTAGCTTAAAATGCTCCTCTATGATTTTTCTTTAATGTTTTTGAGAATTTATTAAGTTATTCTGAAAAATGCATGATGGGATTTTACAACCATAGGGTGGGGTGTTAGCTTAGCATCTTTGTAAACACACAGGGAAACTTGTTCTTTTCACAGAAACTAGCTTTAACCTTTTGAAACACAACCGCTGTCTGATCGCAGACAGAGTGCTGCTGTTCACACTCCTCACACCTCGTTCAGACTCGGACACAAAGCAGTCTAGTGATTCTGTGAGGACACAAATCCGTTTTAAACCTGAAACACACTTCCTTTAAGGCCACGGCTGATCCTGTTTGGAGCAAAACCCATCAGATTTGAGCTCCGTAGGATGTTCCAGGTATCGTCTTCCCTAAGTTTTAGCATGAAAGTAGAAGTTAGAACCCTGACTTATTAATAAAAGTATATAAATCTATGGCAATGACCGTCCAGATGCCAAATCAAGTCATTTTGCCAAACTACAGAACTGACTGTTTGCATCTAATCCACACATATCAGCTCCAGGGCTGCTCACATTTATATGCAAAAACTGAGTGCTAAAAACCGATGCAACATATCCTCTTTGCAAAAATAAGGACAGCACAAATTGCACAAAAATATAAAACAATGGAATCTTGTTGGAGTTTGGTTCAACGTTCTTGTTTTTAGCTGTTTTTCGTCCAACAGCTGAAGGGTTTTGTAGCAACAATGATTCCTCTCGTTTCTCCAAGGTTTATGTAGCATGTGAAAACTCTCAAACATATCAGAGTATCTGTGTCTATGTTTTCGTTCATGAACAATCGTGCCAACACGCGTCAGACTGCAGTAAACGTTGCTGCTGACAGTCTGAGCTGATGTGCTGTTTTTCCTGGTTCAGTCCAGTTTGATTTCACCAAATAAATCCATTCAAACATGAACAGTTTGTCTCGATCTCCTGATGTAGACCAGACAGATTCACAGATTTATGTTCTAAACAAGCACAACTCATAAAGTTTCATCTCTGTTCTGGAAAAAGCTGTTACTTCAGAAAAGCAAAGGTAGTCTCGAATAGAAAACATTTAGGAAGATGTTTTACAGGATAAAAATCAGGAATGCAGCTCAAATATTTGACACTGAAGATCCTGAATCTCTTTTCATGTTCAGTCTTGCAGCAGGGGCCAAACACAGAATATCACAAGAAAAAACCAAATTACTGATCATCAGGATCTTTTCAATCCTGTTCAAACATCAGGTTAAATAATCCTGTTTACCACAAAAGTTTAACAGGTGAAAAGGGTCAGATAAAAGTAGTCATCAGTTGTTTATCATTTTAGGAATGTGGTGAAGAAAGCTGCAGCTTTAGTCATCAGATTACTTTGAGACACAGACTTGAGATAAAAATTCACTGCTTCTGTTTTTGTTGTTGAATCAGCTGTTCATGTAGAGTTTACAGATCAGCTGTTCTTTGTTTATTCCAGGAGTGTCAAACTCAATCGCACAAGGGGCCGAAATCCAAAACACAGCTTTGGTTGCGGGTCAAACAGGACAAACATTTATTGAACTCTCTAAAACTACATTTTAAAACTGTCACTTTTTAACAGGAGCTAGATATATAGCGTTACCTGTGAAAATGCTGGTGTGAATGCTGTAAGCTGAATTCAGCTGCTGAAAATGCTGAAATTGATAGCTAAAAACACTGGAGCTGATAGCCAGATAAAATATTAGCAAAATGCCAAGTTAGCCTCTACGCAGATGATCATCTACTCTTTCTTTCTAACACACTTGTCACTATCCCCATCACCATTAATCTTATAAGCAAATTTGGCAGACTATCTGGTTACAATTGAACCTATCTAAAAGGATCCTTTTTCCAATTAACCGAGCAGCTCAGGAGATAGATCTCAAAAATTCCTCTGACAGAGTCATAAGGGATCACTTCAGTTCAATTATTTAGGGGTCTGTGTAACTTATAAATATGACCTGCTCTTTGAAAACCATTTCAAAAAGGTGTTAGATGATGCAACAGAGGACATGGATAGGTGGTCAAAACTTCCACTGTCCCTAGTTGGAAGGGTTAATTCTATATTAATTCCAGACTGTACCAGTCTTTATCCCTAAAACATTCTCTAGGAACCTAAATACACATATTTCTTTGTTCATTTGGAATAGAAATGTCCCTCGCATTAGAAGAGAATTCCTAGAAAGGCAAAAGGAAGATGGCGGACTATCATTACCCAACTCACTCTGCTATGGGCAACAAATATTCAATATAAGCTGCTATTGTGGATCAGGGATGCATCTCCATCTTGGTTTCACCTTGAACAGTTTTCCTGTAATCCAGTTTCACTTGGTTCTTTGTTGTGTCGTCCGCTTCCCCTGAGCAAACAACTGTGGACAAATACTAAGGTGGTCCAGGGAGTTTTAAAAATATGGTTTCAGTTCAGAAGTCATTTCAAACTCAAAGATCCACTAATTGCAGCTCCAATTCAACACAATGTTCACTTTACACCCTCCTTAACAAATCCGTCTTTCCAACAATGGCATGGGAGAGGACTGAGATGTGTGAGGCATTTTTTCAAACATGGTGCATTTATTTCATTTGAGCAGCTTAGAAGTGATTTTGATTCTCCAAAGTCATGAAGACATGTTTCTCTTTAAGTTTGCCTCCAGAAACATGCCTTGATGGACTTGGATCTGTCTGATAAAAGGCCTGGTTTCATTAATTTACGGCAAAATCCAAATGTATCAGCTCCATCACCAAGTCATCTAAAGGTCAAATGGGAACAGGAACCGGGTGAACAATTAGCTGATAAAACTTGGCAAATGACAATTCCAAGGATTCATTCATCCTCTGTATGTATTAGACTATGGTCTACGACAGTTTAAGGTGTTGCACAGGTTGCATCTTTCTCCATTTAAACTAGCAAAACTATATCCATGGGCTCACCCTTCCTGTTCTAGGTGTGGCCTCATTCCAGCCAATCTGAATCACATGTTCTGGATTTTGGGTAAACATATTTAAAACCATTTATTTTGTTTTGTAAAAAGAATATTGGGCAAAGTCCTGTTACTGCTCTATTTGGGGTTGTCTCTTTGGATTTTTCTGTGACATCTTATCAAAGGAATGCTGTAGCCTTCATGACATTGATGGCAAGACGCCTGATATTATTCAACTGAAGAAAGCCGCCCCTCCATCATTTAAACCAGGGCTGGATGAAGTCATGTCCCATTTCAAGCTTGAACATTTGAGACATACAATCAATGGATCTATTGAAAACTACTCATAATTTGATTTTTTCTTAATAGTTCATGGGTCTTTGCTTTATTGCACAAAGATTGACTGTGATTTACTGGACTCATCTGAACTAACTGGTTAATTTTTTTTTGTTCTGGCCTGTGGTGCTGTTTCATTGGTGCCGCGTCCTGTCCTTTGGTGTTTGCGTCTCTGTGTTCTGTTTTGTGTTCTGTTGTGTTGATATATCTTGAAAAATCAATAAAAAAGATCTTTAGTAAGTTAACCTAAAAACTTGAAAAAAACGTAGGTCAGCCAAAACAGCTAGCATGTAGCTAAACTTCAAAATATCCTAAAAAATAAAAAAAGCCTAAATTAGCCTAAGCAGTTAGCATGTAAGTATTAGCCTAACTTCAAAATAGCCTAAAAAAATTTAAAAGACAATGCTAAATTAGCTAAAACAGCTAGCATGTAGCTGAAATATTAGCTAAACTCCAAAAAAGCCTTAAAGATCTTAGTAAATGCCAAAACAGTCCTAAAAGCTTGCTTGTAACTATGTAACAAAATTAAGAATAACAGAGTATTATAAATAAAACATAATTCCAGAATAAATTAACTTAAACCTTAAATATATTTCAATATTTTACTGTATCTAAAAAATTTATTTTGTCAAAATTATACAAGCTAGAAATAAGCGCAGGTTAACATCGGGGCATTAATAACAATAAACTATAATTGCCTGGAGGGCCGGATCTGGCCCCCGGGCCTGACTTTGACACGTGTCCTAGAGCACTTTGACAGCATGTCTTCATTTCTCTCACGGAAATAATCCAAACTTCTTCAAATATGGAAGTAGGCGGTCAGTCGCACAATGATTTTTTCTGCTTGCGGGAGGTTTATACACAAGTGTGCAGAAGCAGAGAAACGCTGGCGGGTCCGAATGATCCGCAAGGAATGTTTGGACATGCACTGGGATGACTTCTGATTTCTGCGTAAACTGCGCCGTAGTGATCCTGCAGATCATGGTGAGGATGGGAGCATTCGTCATCGTCACAAGAAGACGCCGCTGCGCCCTCTTGGCCACTTACATGGTTAAGATGGCCTTAAAGTCAATTCAAATCTTTTTGGTTTTCTCCACATCGTGCATCAGGAAGTTTTCCCTGAGGCCGACTACTATTGGCTCCACCTCCTCCCTGTTGTCCTCCTTAATGAATCCCACTAATGTCTGCAAACATGGCAACGTGATTATTTGGCTGATGACTGATGTGAGAGATGTAGAGAGGAAAATGCACCATTTACCTCTTTGTGCAGATGATCCGGTCTATCAAAAAGTCACTGAGAAGTAAAACAAATATTAATTTTTGATTTAAGTTTCTGGAAGTAAATAAGCAGAACACATGTGTTAAGTTTGAAACAATCTGAACAAATAAAGATAATTGAAGCTAGGACTGTGTGGGAAAAGGAACCCGACTTCCAGCCTCATATTTTACCTTCAGATGCTTTATCTGTCTTTTACAATTATCAGTTTTCATTGGAAAGGGAAAAATCCTAGAATTAAGCCTGTCAAATCACATGCATCTAAAACCAACGGGGGGTTGGACTCATTTAAGACTGGTTTGTTCGTTTTTTTTCTTTTGAAATGACAAACTGACAAAACTAGAATGAATTAGAGTTGACCATTTTTGAAAATCCATATCCTCTCCTTTCAAACCAATTAAGTTTATTTCTCCCTGTTCTGTTCTGTTATGTGTGCAAATCCTTTTCAGGGGTGTCAAACTGTAAACTGTCATTTTCTCCAATATGGCAAAAACTCCAATTTGTTTGGAGAAAGCATCAAGTTACTGGAAACGCTGACACAAATGAGTTTGTGTGCATCAGATGACATTTCTTACTCTGGCATTTGCATCCTATAGCAGTCTGGTAAAGGAGTATACATTTAACTGTAATATGTCAATTGTCTGACAGAATAAAAGCCTCTAATTTCAAGACGGAGGCTGGTAAAAAAAATTAGAAAATTGTAAATGACTGACCCTTCTTACCCCTGAGTGTTTGAGGTGTTTACTGTAACCTGTTGTCCGCAGATGCCGTGGACGGAGCGGTTTCTGACTTTTTGATTTCATATAAAGTTTGCCCATTATAGTCTGTATCCACTGTAAGGGCAGTTGTGAGTGTTTGTGTGTGTATAGTTGTCTTTGTGTGACTTCGGTGTACCCCGCCTTCACCTGACAGAATAGGTAGACTCCAACAAGCCAATGACCCTGAAGAGAATACAGAGTCTTAAGAATGAATGAATGAATGAATGAATATGCTTGTTAGTTTGGCTGAGAAAAGTCCTTCTTTGGTGTCTAAAACTTGGGGCTGAAGAACAATTCTGTCACATGGAGGAAAGCAATGCGTCAACAGAATGACTGTAACAGATTCTAATAGAGGTTAGCTTTACAAACTGATCATAAAACTTCATCTGAGAAACCGTTCTGACTTATTCGACTGAAATAGCTGAAATAGCTAATTAGATGTTTTCTACTGTACTGACATAAATTATTTTCTATCATTTTTTGGATTAATATCTGATAAAGAAAAATGTAAATCTATAGTCTAATCTACATAAATACATACATATATCATATATATGTGTATATATGTATGTATATATGTGTGTATTTTAAAGATATTTAAATAATATATATATATATATATATATATATATATATATATATATATTTGCTCATCAGTGCAAAGAATTAAGATAAACCGATAAACATCAAAATTCTGAAAATTATGGCGGGACAAAACTAAAGGTGCATTCACACTGAACTCGATTAACGCGCCGAGGCGGTCGGTCTCAATGTTAACCATGGTACTGGCCCGCTCTGAGGCGACTTGAAGCCCTGCGGCGTGGAAGTATGCTAGCAACTTGATTTGAGCGATGAGGTGCGAAACGGGCGGCGCTGCCAAAGTTTAGATTTCTGAGGTTCGACAGGTCGCAGCATTCAGGAACGCAGCTTTGGCCACGTGACGTTTTCAGTGACCCGATTAGCAGGAAAATACGAATCTAATACGAGCGCACCGCGGCGGTTCTCCAGCTGCAGCCAGCCTGCCGCGCTTCAGCGGAGCTCGCTCACTCAGTACGCCGGGACAGACAGCCTGCTCGGGTCTCCTGAACTGTGATATTTTATTTATTTTCCTTGAGACAATTTTTACAAAAAAATACCCTATTTTTCCCCTCTGTCGGGTTAATGCAGGACAGTCTTCAAACTCAGGTGGCTGTCATCCAGACACACCTGCAGAGTGAGCTCAAAGCCGCGGTACAGAGAAAATCTTTGAAGGATTTCCTTTTATGTAGAACTACTCACAATAAATAAATATGATCTATCTGTCTTCCATTTATTGGAAGTGTGGGGGTGCTCATGCGTTGGTGCGCGTTTTGGGGGTCCATTCAAACATGTAGTGCAGAATTTCAGACTTCTACGCGCCTTTGCATGAGCCTTTCATTGGGAGCGGCAGCCGCTGTATGAGCACCTTGACATTCACAGACACAGCTCTATGGAGAGAAAATAGACTCACTCTGATTTGGGCGTTCGTAATTCTTGATTTGTGCGTAAATTAGGATCTGTGCGTGTGTATATATGATTGGTGCATGCATAATTCTTGATTCGTGCATAACTTTGGATTTGTGCGTGCATAATTCTTGATTTGTAACTAATATAATAAATTTTTTGCAAAAGTAAAAAAATTACAAAAATTAAAAAATACAAAATGCAATTTACACATGCACAAATTAAAATTACAACAGCTTGAAACTAATTACACAAACAAATCTCTTCACACCTAGCCAATTTACACATAGATCAAGGTCCAGGACGTACTGTCACATTCAAGATTTTACGTGAACAAATTCGCAATGAAGCGATGCGTTAAGTACTACCAGAATGTTCGACCTAACTGTTACCGTTTTAAACCGTTGAATAACATCCGGTAAAACTTGACATTTTCTCACTTTCTTAAAAATATATTCCCAATAATTAATATAAAAAGTCTAAATAAGCTTTTTTAAAACACTTATACTTTTAAAAATAAGAATATTTCCAGAAAAGGGCACATCGAGTTGCAGCACAGATCGAGTTCTGAATCTTTGGGTTCGGTTCTGTATTCAGACTCCCATCAACCTGACAGTTCTGTGTAGAACTAAACCATGTGTCTTAAACCTCCTCAGTTATGAAGTCTGGAGTCATTCATCAGGAGTTATGAAGGATGGGCAAAGCAGCAACAGAAAGAATAATGGTAGTCCTAACTTTATATTTCACTGATCAATTATCAATGTGAAACTCAACATTGAAGAAAAAAAAACAGAAATACAGCGTATCATTCATTTTTCAAATTAAAACTAAAAATGATGAGAGAAAAGGGACTGCTTTATTAATCTATTAAATTCTAAACTACTTTAGTAAAACAAATTATTTTTTATTAAAAAAAAAAAAAGGAAAATTACATAAAAAATTATGCGGGCTTTAATGATTAATTATTTTCCTAAGAAAAGTGTTGGAGAAAACACCAAAAGAGGAACTGTTAGAAAATGAATGTATTTGCTTCATTGTCATTTTTTTTAAAATGGGAACATCAAACATTTTTGGTATAATTAGAGAAGTTGATATATAAATAAAGCAGCCCCCCCCACCCCTATTTCATTTTTTGTTTTATTTTGAAAAACGAACTAGGCGGAACTAGTTTTAGAGGTGAGAAATACTTTCACAGGCTAGCAGCAGAGAAGAGTTTTCAGGAGTAGAGGAAGAGTTTGATATATATGCGCGTGGGAGACTTTTGGCAGAAATTTAACCCCATATTAAACTTAGAAAATCCAAATCAAGGAATGAATGTGTTTCCGTCTAATGTCTGATGCTGGTTCTTTACGTAGAAGCAGTTTGTATCAGTGCTGAGGCGCATTAAACACCAACGCAGAAGAAATACAGCTGAAGAAGAGAATATAATCCCAGCTGAATACACGTCCATACAGATGAATTATAATAGTCAGCTTGCCGTGACCTTAACACATGCAGACACACACATCCACAAGCACACACGCACACAGTTATCGGCCTCCTGTCAAAGCAGCCCGTCCATTCGTCTTTTCCTGCCTCCGTCTGCCCAATTAATTAAGCAGAAATGTAAACATTTTAATTGAATGTCAAACCGGACCTTAACAGCATGCTCATATGTAAATGAATGTGGCACCGCTTTAACGCTGCATGTACCAAGGTTACGGCGCCGCGCTCGCGTGTTTGTGTGCACGCTGCAGAGTGTAAATGAACTGCAAATGCTTCAATTGAATTACCGTCACTTGTGCGCTAACTAACCCTCCAGGATTTGAACCAATAAAGCCTCAATTAACCTGCAGTGGAAACGCAGCCTTTAAGCCTCTGTAAAGTTCCCTTTAACAGTCCCATCAGTGATTTATGAGCGCGGCAAGTAAAAACAAACACATTCATTTTGGGTCAGGATTTCAGAGTGTTGATTAGCTGATCATGACTAAAATGATTTCTGATGTAAAACTTCAGTTCGTTCTCATCAATGAGTTACACTGTGGGAGGATTCACACTGGAAGAGTTTTTCTGGGACTTACAGCAGGAACGTTGTAGAATCAGTTCCACTGTCTCTGACGTTTTTAACACCAGAGATCCAGTCTTTATGTTCTTACTGTAACGTTTCAACCGGTAACACAACAATTCCAGTAGAATCTGACGAAGAAAAGCACCTTCCTCCTACAGAATCTACTGGAATTCTTGTGTTAACGGTTAAAAAGTTACAACATGTTAAAGGGTTAAAATACATTGTTGATTCATGGAGTGAAGGTTTATGAATAAAATTCTCTTTTGATTCTGGCAGCTTGTGAATTACAAACTGCTGCGCTGATTTGAAAGGAATCAACAACCCGTTATGTATCAATAAGGAACAGACCAAAGCAGCCTGTAGGAAAGCTTAAAAAAGCCTAAAGAAAAATTTAAACAAATCAATGTTATATTGATGCGTATGCCAAAGGCTGTAAACGTCAACTGAGATGCAGAAAAATAAATAAATAAAAAGTTCAGTATATGTTCAGGACATCTTAAATGGCTAAAATTACACATTTGATGTGTTAAAGTAATTGATTTAAATGTAAAATTCTACAATAGCTAAAAGTTCACTAAACCATGAATAATAAAATGAAATTGTGATCAAAAGAGCTAACACCTAAATCAGTTCCTTAAAAATCGTACGTGTGGAAGCTAACATGAAGCTTATTTAATGAATGATGTAATCAGGAAAACATAAATGTAACTTATTTAATGTCAAATGTCTGACACAGTTGAGCAAACACGAGGAAACCCTTAAATACAGAGTCTTCATTGCTGAAGTGCAGGCAGCTGTGAGCTGCTATAGCAAAAGGGGTGGGCAAACTACGTGCCGACGGGTTTTTCACATGCGTCCCCTTAAGCCAGTGTTTTTTCAAACTTTTTTGAGCCAAGGCACACTTTTTTTACAATGAAAAAAATCCCGCGGCACACTAGTTATCCGAAAGGTAAAAAATTTTAATCAGGTATTGAGTACACATCTAATTTACATTTTTTAATAAGTGGGAAGCGTCATTGCAAGACAGAGGGCTGTTATCATTTAACAACCCAGTGTTGTCTCAATGTCAATTCATCTATGAATTAGCCTCCAGCAAAAATGTCATTTGTTTAAGCTAAATATCATGTTGCCATTAGTCGTCAAACATTTCTCAAATTCTAAAGAATCTAAAATCGATCTGGTACTCAGTCACAATGTCTCTGGACAACTTATTTATCACTGTAATGCTTATACATCTGATTGTCCAAACGGAAAGCCAGTATCTAATAACATTTATTTATAAGCGATTCGAGGCCATTTTATGTCAATTAGGCATTCTCAAAAGGTAAAATTTAAAATGAAATAGTGGCGCATTCCAAATACAATTTTCTCGTACAGCACACAAACACAACTTTTCTGCGATTCATTGGTACCATTAGTCAATTTTCTCAAGTTAATTATACTCTTCAAAACAGTCTACATTTATTATCATTAAGGAATGATTTAAAAAATATTTAAAAAAAACTTATAAATAATCAGTTTTTATTAATGTTTCTCTTTTTAAGAATACTTCCAAAACTTTAAAGTAAAAACAACAATCTTTCCTGTTTCCCTCACAGTCGTGATGGGAATTCTGGCTTTTTCTCAAAAATTCTGTTCTTTTGCATTAGCTCTCTGAACAGCGGCTTTTTCAGCTGCAAATGACTTTTTAAGTTGTTTTTTGCTTTATTTAATTTATCATAAACTATTATATAAGATTATGCACAAAGTCCATAATGTAAACATGTTTTCATTCATTTAAAGTGTCTATTATGTTTATGTTGTTATTTATCCTTCCAGACAGAATGTACAAAATCAATGAAAAAAAGAACTATTAACTATTCAATTTTTAACTCGATACATTTTAAGTTTTTTCCTTTTAAACACATTTGAAGTGAACACAAAACTCAGCAACCACAACCAAAAATACAATTTAAATTGTGAAAAACTAATAAATAAGGGCTTTTATTCACAATACAATTAAGAAAGACAAAAGAGTCTCAGCTTTGAGATTGAAATCTGGTTTCTTCTCTCGGTCTTCTCTCTCTCTATATATGTATATAATAAATATAGAATATATCTACACATATAGAAGGATTTCCTGCAAACTCTGTTCCTTCATACTGTCAAAAAAGTCAAATGGTTCCAGTTTTTTTATTCTTTTCTAATGTCTCGAGTTTCTTGAAGGTTTTGTGTTGACGTTCTCTCTCTCTCTCTCTCTCTCTTCTCTCTCTCTCTCTCTCTCTCTCTCTCTCTCTCCTCAGCTCTTGCGCTCCTGTACACCCCCCCTCCTCCCCCCCAGCACGCGCACTCTATTTCTCTCCGTTGTTTCTTTTAATCTCCGTTAAATATTTTTCCATCACAATTCTTGAGGTTTAATTCAATATTCTTCTCTCTGTGTGGATATCCCGGTCACTGTCTGTCCTCCGATCAACTGTTTAGTAACTAAAATAAATGGTATGATCCCTGGGTCGCACCGCGCCCCCCACCATTTGAGACCATTTTCTCTAAATTCCGTATTATTTTTTTAGTTTATGAGATTGATTACCCAATTTCTCCTTCCATCTGCTCCTTGTCCGGCCCTTATGCCAAATTTTAGAACCCTATGTGGCCCAAGAGACAAAACAGTTGCCCACCCCTGGCTTAGCAGGATCCACAGGAGAATGGGCGGAGTCACAGCAGCCTGCACAGAAGCAAAAAAGGAAAGTAACTGAAGCAGAACATGACACATTAAAGAAGAAAAAACTGCAAAGAAAAGAAGAAAAAAAAATCAATCCCAACCACCAAACGTTCAAATACTGTAGTTCATTTATTTACTAAAACAAAATCAATAAAACAGTGATTAAAAAAAAAAGATAAAAATGTAAAATTTAATTAAAAAAACCCAAAATATAGCAAATAATAGTAGAGCAGTAGAAATGAAATAATTGAATGAACATTTTTAATAATCAAACTGATTACTAACTAATAATAAATTTGGTAATAATAGAAGAAAATTTAGAATTCAAAAAAGCAAACTTTGCTAAAATATTACAGGTTTTTGACGGAATTCATTATTAAAGTAGAAAATTTGCATTATGCGTTTGTGAATGCTTTTGGCTGAATGTGGTCGCTGAAGATGCTTTGGCAATTTAAGAAATTGCTGAAACAATTTGCTGAAAGTGCCAGAACTATTTTTAAAATATGTACCCCAAAATTTTAGCTTCACTCAGAACTTAGCCCAAAAAACCCTCAGTAAGTGCCAAATTGCCCAAAAACGCTAACACGTTGGAAGTTGCTAAATTAGCCCCAAAAAAGCCAACAAGTTGCTAATATATTAGCTCAACACCAAATTAGCCTAAAAACGTCAGCATATACCAAATTAGCCAAAAAAAATATTAAAAAAAATGTCAAAAATTGCGTGAAATTTTTAAAACATCAAACGTATGAATACCAAAACTACAAGCATGAATGTCCTGAAGATGCTGAACCAAACTTGCACAAGGTGAAAGGTGCACAAATATTCCATTGACTTAACATTGGCCGAAAAATCACTTAAATTGCTTCATGTTTTTAATTACATACAAATACCAAAAGTACACACAGTGATGCCCTGAATGTGCTGAACATTTTGCCACCAAGATTGCATAAGAAATTGAATAAATTGTGATTTAGTTTTTAGGAGTTGTTTGGTACTTAAGGTTTCAAATTCCCTCCTTTATTGTGGGAGTTGCATTCTAAAAATAATAAAGAAGTAGTCATCTTATTTTTTACAATTATTACTGATTTCTTTTAAGGCGTCTTAACTTCTCACGCCTATTTATGTTTCTCAGACAGACATGAAGAGTTTTCCCTCTTGCAGGGAAATAATTCCAGTGTTACAAAAGGAAAACAAAGATCTATGATCAAAGATTTATGTAGATTTGAAAAGCTGGACGCTTTCTGTACAGGGGACACAGCAGGGAGGAGATTGACTGACAAGGTCAACAGCCAATCAGGATGCAGAACACAGTGAGAAAAAACGTGCAAACGAGCACAGAAAAAAAATCAGAGATATCCAATTTATTTTGGATTTCTGTGCATCATTCTCTTTAGTTTTGATGTCTGGTTAGTCAGAGAAGGTCTCCAACGTAGTGGCCTCTTCTTTCCTCAGCAACAAACACGCACAATACAAGCGAAGAAATCCTCTGACCTAAATAATAAAACTCAATCATTTTCCTAAGTGTCACTCCAAATCCATCCATGCATCTTCTTCCGCTCATCCGGGACGGGGTCTTGGGGGCAGCAGTCTAAGCAAAGTTCCCCAGACTTCCTCCAGCTCCTCTGGGGGGGCGTTCCCAGGCCGGTCGAGAGATGGCCAGCTACGTCCAAATTCCAACCCAAATCCCTAACAACTAAAAAACGATATAGTGCGAAGTGAAAATCTTATCAATAAAAACATTTTTATTACATTTGTTTATGACTCCACTGTGTTCTGAAGCTGAAAACGTGTATAGTTTGTTAAAAAATTACATTTAAACACATTTTTTCGCAAAAATTGTTTGACTGCAATGCCTTGTGGTCTATATTCGCTGATCTATCGATGCACAATGGTTTATGGCAAAGGCTTCTGGGAAATTTCTAGTGCACGCGATTTTGGAATTGTCGATTCAGACAGCACTAGAAAATGAGGAACGCACTATATAGTGAGTAATATAGTGAAGGAATTTGGACATACACGTAGTCTCTCCAGCGTGTCCTGGGTCTTGGGCCTGATGTCATTTTGTGCTTATTCCTAACTTGTATAATTTTGACAAAATATATTTTTATGGAAAGTAAAATACTGAAAGTTATTAAAGGTTTAAGTTGATTTATCATTTTTATTATCAACAATAATGTGTAAAAGTTATGGTTTTAAAGGTACAAAAATTGGCATTACGCCAGCTTTTTTGGACTATTTTGGCATGTACTAAGATTTTAAGGCTGTTTTGGTGTTTAGCTAATATTTCAGCTACATGCTAGCTAGTTTTGGCTAATTTAGGCTTTTTAACATTTTTTAGGTTGTTTTGGAGTTAGGCTAAAATTTACACGCTAGCTGTTTTTGCTGATTGAGGCTTTTTTTTCAGGCTATTATGAAGCTTAGCTGTGTTTCAGCTACATGCTAGCTGCTTTGGCTAACCTAAGCTTTTTTAGTTTTTCTAGGCTAATTTTTAGTTAATATTTTAGCTAGCTATCAGCTTCAACATTTTCTGCATTTTTGGCCAAATTCAGCTGTCAGCATTCACACGAGCATTATAGCAGGTATTGTTATATATCTAGTTCATATTTATGTAAAAAAAAATACGCTTTTAAAGTTTAAAAAATGTGTTCAAAAGCGTTCAATAACTGTTTATCCTGTTCGGCCCGCGACCTAAGGTGGGATTTTGGCCCCTTATGAGATTGAGTTTCACAACCTGTACTAAATCCTGACAAAAATAAGAAATCCCTTCGTAAAAACAGACACTTTGTTATTAAATATGTGTCCATGACAACATGTGTTGTCACTGGTTTAAAGTGACTTCTGTTTTCTGACGTCACTGGACAGTTTCTCCACGTGTTCTGACCTTCATCTTCATGCGGGGCTGCCAGCTCTCATCTGTGACGCGGGATTTAAACTTGATATAGTTCATGTTTGAGAATATCTGCAAGAATGTTTATCCAAGGATGGAGAAAATTCCTATTCATGCATGCACCTCTAACTGTCAGGAGGAGCCTTCATGGTTCAAGCGCAGGTTCCTCAGGTCGTTTCCATTTGCTCTAATTGTGGCTTTGACATCCATGGTCAAAGACACACCCACCCGGCCAGCACAGCGCCGCGCTCCCTGTGGATAAGACGCTAATCTTTGATTACAGAAATGATGAAAATTAATTTTAATTATGCACCTTTTTAAAGTGTGGGAAAACGACAGGAATGTTTGTCTTGAAACCATATTAAGCTTTTTCTTCCCATATTTTACCGTTTCCATTTATTTTTGAAAAAACTCCAAGGAGCTAAAAAAAAAGAGAAAGAAATAGACAGAAGTAAAAATAAACTGAATACCTCTGAATAATACTAAATATCTTAAATTAAACATAATTTGAGTGAAATAACACTGCTTAAAATGGTTATCCCTTTTATGCACTTTTTTTTAATTACAAAATAAAATATTCTTCTGAGTTTTTTTTCTTTTAAGGTGATGTTTAACTAAGCCGGGGATTTAATGATACTTAAATTCAGGAGAAAGGGAAAAATAAATGAAGTTATGATAGGAAGCTAAAACTATATTATCCAATAGTAAACACAGATTTAGCAGAAAAACAAAACTCCAGCTAAAGAAAGATTTGTGCTGAAGCGGACATGATGCAGTGAAATCAGTAAGAGGAAATGGAATTCATTTACCGTCAAAATAATAAAAATATTTAAAGTGGAAAAAAAGATAGATGACGTTAAAAAGCAAAATTAAACAATAAAAGAGAAACAATTTGTTAAAATTAAAGTTTGCTGTTGGATTATGTCAACATAAAGCTTTCCCCGTTCATTTGAATGAACCGATCACATTTTTTCCATCCTTGATTTAAACTGTATTCCTGCTTCTTCTGGTCCAACAGGCCAGCTTGTTCTTCTCATTGTCACACAAACACACACTAACATAAATAATCACTCATGACTGCGTGACTGTCATGAAATCCAAATATCAAAACCATGGTGGGATTTCTGGTCAGTGTGATGCAAATAAACTCCAGAGGGAGAATGAATTTCCTTCAGAAGTTCTATAAAAAAAACTGCATGGAGTTAAACAGAAAGACTGAAAAAAGTCTGTTTTCTTCATAGTTGGTTGAGTTAAACGTTCCTGAAGTGACGCTCCAGCAGCTGCAGCAGCTTCACCTGCAGGAGGAGCAGCTAAATTAACTCTTGTTAAAACAGAATCTTTTTTTTTTTTTCCTTCCTGCAGCCGTCTAAATAATTAGCTTTTGTTGTAGAAAATGATGAATTTGGGCAGTTAATTTATTGATCGGTCGGCTCCTTTCAATGCGCTTTGCTTTGGAAAGCCATTAATCAATGCATGAAAACACCTAATCCTCCTCCAGCTCTGCTTTTCTCTCTTCCCCGTCGTGTTTGCCGTTGGAAAGAGACGATCCCTGCATGAGGAAAACTCAGAAAATGGAGCATAAATTTGAAAAAAAAAAGTGTAAAAATTCAATAAATAGCAATTGAGATCTATTTATTTTTCATTAAAAAATTAATCAGTCACATTTGGAAATGCTTATAAAAATCACACATATACAAAAATCAAGAGAAAATTTTTATAACAGAGGTATTAATAATGTATAACAAAAAACAGAAAATGCAACAAGTTTATTTTATTATTTACCAATTTAAAGAAACATGTACCATATTATCTGCACTTTATTTTTCCACACAGATTTAAAGGTGCACCCTGAAGAAATGGTCTATTATCAGACTTATGTCATAAAGAAGACCCACTGAACTTCAGACTGAAGCCTGTCAGCCAGTCAGGTTTTATTAACTTCTTTCACAGTAACTCTAGTTAGACACGTTAGCCATGTTAGCGTATTCACACGACCTGTAAATCCCAGTCTTGTCTGAAACACGAAATACTGCTAAAACAAAGGTTAATGTGGCTATGCTAACTCCCAGCCTTGTTAGTAATAATAAAAAATTGAAAACCGCTAGTAACTGCGGTAGCGTATTCACATTAGGCTACCAGTAACTCAGTGATGTTTGCAACACATGAAAAAAATGGCTGATACTGCTAAAACAAACGTCACTGTTACTATGCTAACTTCAGATGGTTAAAAACATGATTAAAAAACACAATCTGAAACCGCTCGTGCAACTGCGTTAGCGTACTCACATTCAGCTATCTGTAACTCCCAACAACAACAAAAAACTGACTGAAATCAACAAATTACGTTTATAGATTTTTGAATAATATTCCTGCCTTTTAATTATTCATATTAATGTTAAGAAGTTACGGTTCAAAGTTTTAAAAAATCTGAAATTTCATGGACTATTTTGGCATTTACTAAGATTCAGGCTATTTGGTGTTTAGCTAATATTTCAGCTTTTGGCTAATTTAGGCTTTTATTTTCAGGTTTTTTAGGCTGTTTTGGAGTTTGGATAATGTTTACATTCTAGCTGTTTTGGCTAATTTTGGATTTTTTCCCATTTTTTGGCTATTTTGAAGTTTAGCTGTTTTTCAGCCACATGCTAGCTGTTTTGGCTAAATTAAGATTAGATAATTTTTTCAGGATAGTTTGGCATTTTGTTCAAAGTTCAGTTGGCTATCAGCTTCAGCGTTTTCAGCTATTAACTTTAGCATTTTTAGCTATGAATTTCAGCATCTTCAGCTATCAGCACTAGCATCGTCTGCGACCAAATTCAGCTTAAAGCATTCACACTAGCATTATCACAGGGAATGCTATTTATGTGGTTCATAATTATATTAAAAAATAACAGTTTTAACATTTTAAAAATTACGTTTTAAAGTGTTTAACAAATGTTTATCCTTTGTGGCCCGCGACCTCAGGTGTGTTTTGGATTTTGGCCCCTGGCGTGATTGAGTTCGACACCGCTGCTTTAGAAGGTAACAGGAAAGTTGTAGGCTGACTCCGCCCATGAAAAATATATAAAAATCCGCTATCTGCTGTACGGGGTGTGAAAAAACTCATTCAGCTATTAAAATATTCAGCTCTTTTTATGGAAACTTTTCGACTGCTTTGGCATTTACTAAGGCTATTTTAAGGTTTAGCTAATATTTCTGCTACATGCTAGCTGTTTTGGCTAAATTCAACATTTTCAGTATTTCAGGCTAATTTAGAGTTTAGCTAATATTTTAGCCTAATACTATAGCTGTTTTGGCTAAATTACACATCTTACCAGTTTTTAGGCTAATTTATTAATTTGGCTTATTTTTCAGCTACATATGCTAGCTGTTTTGGCTAATATAGTGTTTTTTTATTTTGTAGGCTAATTTGGAGCTTAGCTAACATTTTAGCTTTACTTTATGCTAGCTGTTTTGGCTAAATTAAACATTTTAAGATTTTTTTAGGCTAATTTGGCATTTAGCTTATATTTCAGCTACATACTAGCTGTTTTGGCTAATTTAGGATTTTTTCTGTTTTTCGGGCTAACTTGGAGCTTAGTTTATATTTTAGCTTTATGCTAGCCGTTTTGGCTAAATTACACATTTTAACAGTTTTTTTAGGCAAATTAGGGATTTATCTTATATTTTATCTAATGCTAGCTGTTTGGCTAATTCAGATTTTTTTTCAGTTATTTAGGCTAATTTTGCATTTTGCTAATATTTTATCTAACTATCAACTTCAACGTTTTCAGCTATTAGCATTCTATAAGCATTTTTTATTCAATGAACGAGCTGCAGTACATTCTAGTTGACAGACTTTGAGGAGAAATAAACTAAAACCACTGGAAGACTGAAAAGTTGAACTACCTACCCTGAGACTCACTGCTGATTAGCGTCAACGCTTTTGCACATTTTACAGCCAATCAGACGCTCTGTTGCAGCGCCGCATTCCTGAGTGCTGAAAAAGTCACTCCAAGCTGACAAGAGTTCATTTTCAGACACTTATGTTTGTGTTTTTATTCGTTATCAATCCGCCAGAGGTCCCGAGGATGACAAATGAGGCCTGTCAGGGCGACGCCAGCCTCAACAACACACACATGTGGCTACAGTCTCTGAGATGGAGCTCTTATCCACACACACACACACACACTGGCTGGTGTGTGCATGTGCAGCAGACGGGTGGGAACAGTGAGGGTCGTGGATAACAAGTCAGACCCAAAACACAATGAGCTTAGCTAAACCTGTCTTATCTGCACACGCAAACACACACTCAAACACGCTAAATGAACATGAATGAGGTGAGCTGGCCGCCGTCATGAAGAAAGAATAATAAATGCTGTAAGAACTCTAATCTCTGATTGGAACAAAGAGCAGCTTCACGCTCTCAGAGAACAAACTGATGAAGGTTAAAGCTGCCAGCCTCTGCGCAGAACACAGAGTGGAGAGAGTTTTACAGCGTCCATTCATCAACCGTCCAAACCTTCTCTCCATCCATGAACTCAGACAGACGCCAGAAAACGTGCTGAGAACTGAGACGACCAGCTGAATATTGCTGGTCAAAGCAGATGGAGCTTGGCTGGTGAGGTCCTTCTGAGAACGAAGCACATCTACACTGAAAAGAATAAGATAATCTTCCATCAGATACCAAATATTTGAAATTTTAAATCAAAGTTGATCATCTTAAATTCAACTTGTTGATAACAGATGAAGGATACTGAATTAACCTGTTACCATGGTCACTTGAAACGTGATAACTCAACAAATGAGCTAAAGATCAAATATTTGCTGTTAATGTAATAAGATTTAATGTACATGAAAAAAAGAAAACCAGAAGATCAAAATATTCTTCAAATCTGAGTAATGATGCTTTAGTTTTATTTATATGTAGTCACCTGACGAGACCCACATTGAAGATCAGGTAAGCTTTCACACCTTCAAAATAAAAGGACTGTCCATAGAAACAACAAACAATAACTGATGTTGTTTAGTGTAGACGCACCTCAAGAATGCTTTGATTTCAATGGTTTCTCTCTGTTGGAGGATCTAAACTCCTCCACCAACGACACAGAAGTGGTTGAGTGTAGAAAAGGCCTTTCTTCTGCTAAAAATAGACTTTCAAACATAAAATAAATATTTTTGAATAAAATAAGTTATTTTTTCACTCTCTTCACAATGACCATGCTGCAAGTTTCTTCACGTAAGTTACTCAGAGAAATATGCTAAATTAAACATTTCCATCGTAAAACTTTTAAAATATTTACCGTTATGAAAATCATCTCATAAATCATTTTTCTGTGATAAAAATAATCCAGTTAAGATGAGACGGAACAAAGAGCAGATGAGACTCATGTGTCCGACTGAAGATGCCTCTGAACCGGAGTATTGTTCAGCACAGCTGGACCTTCTATAGTACTTTTACTACACAGCTTGACCTTCTTATAGTACTTTTACTACATAGCTGGACCTTCTTATAGTACTTTTACTACAGCTGACCTTCTATAGTACTTTACTACAACTTGACCTTCTTATAGTACTTTTACTGCACAACTTGACCTTCTTATAGTACTTTTACTGCACAGCTTTACCTTCTTATAGTACTTTTACTACAGCTGACCTTCTTATAGTACTTTTACTACACAGCTTTACCTTCTTATAGTACTTTTACTACAACTTGACCTCTTATAGTACTTTTACTGCACAACTTGACCTTCTTATAGTACTTTTACTACAACTTGACCTTCTTATAGTACTTTTACTACAACTTGACCTTCTTATAGTACTTTTACTGCACAGCTTTACCTTCTTATAGTACTTTTACTACACAACTTGACCTTCTTATAGTACTTTTACTACAACTTGACCTTCTTATAGTACTTTTACTGCACAGCTTTACCTTCTTGTAGTACTTTTACTACACAGTTTAACTTCTTTAGCTGTATCCAGCAGTTTCATGGTCGTCTAGAAATAACAACGATCTGTCTGTGGTAATTTGTTAATCAAATCTCATCAACTTATATCACTCTAAAATCTTTTCCAAATGAAAACGATCTATTATAATCAATATTGGAAAAAGAAAACATTTAGATTGAAGTATGGTAGGTTCACTTTTCTAAAATGACTTGAGTCCCATCACACATATGTGATGCAGCAGAAACTGATCAACCATCGTTCCAGTCCAATGTGTGACCATACAGTCACATGACAAGAATGTTCTAAAAATACATTATTCTGATGTGGAAAAACAACAACTTTATTAAACTAAAATGTGATTCATTGATTCTTGTTTACTTGTATGTACACACATTTACTTCATTATCTTGAAGAAATACAAGAATTTTGGAAAACTTCACCTGCAATGTTCAGTATGAGGTTGAAGTTTTGGATAAAGATGTCCTGGATTAGGTCAGTGAATGGGATCCAATCGGATTGAAAAAAATTACTCAATATTGACTATAGATCAGATCAACAACCATTTGAATCACATTGTTGTTCAAGTGAGTCCTTACACCCCGACTAACCATGCATCAGAACACTGTTGTACAGAGTGGAACTGCATGAATCTGCTGAAAGTTACATTCTGACATAATGAATTAATAACTGTTCATGTAAATGATGGGTCTTTCTCACACAGAACTTTCTGTCATGGTGTACCACAGGGCTATGTGCTTTACCAACCCTGAAAGCATACCTTAAATTCCATATTCCAATATTATGCTGATGATATTTGACTCTATCTAGAGGACCAGACCTCCGTCCTCCTGCTCTCTGACTTCTGTTTGTCAGTTTTTCATCTTGAAGCATCCGGCCCTCCGGATAATTCTATTCGGGCCTCCAGGTCATTTTATTTTATTGTTAATAATTCAATTCAGTTTTGTCTCTATAACTCAATATCACAAAAAAAATTACCTCATTGGGCTTCATGTATTAATGGCCAGATGTTATCTTGTGCTCATTTCTAACTTGTTTATTTTGACAAAATATAACTTTATGGAGAGTAAAATATTGAAAGTTATTTAAGGTTTAAGTTGTTTAAAAGTTGAAAAGTTACTGTTTTAAAGTTTTAAAAATTGGCATTCTGATAGCTTTTTGGACTATTTTGGCATTTACTAAGATTTTTTTTAGGCTATTTTGGAGTTAAGCTAATATTTCATTTACATTCCAGCTGTTTTGGCCAATTTAAACTTTTTCAGTTTTTTTTTTAGCTAGTTTTTAGTTTAGCTATTTTTTTAAACTACATGTTAGCTTTTTGACCTACGTTTTTTTTTTTTTTTTTTAGTTCTTTAGGTTAATTTAGCATTTAGCTAATATTTTAGCTAGCTATAAGCTTCAGCATTTTGATCAGTTGTTTCAGTGACAAAATTTATCTTCCAGCATTCACACTAGCATTATTGAGGTAACGCTATATATCTAGTCCATAATTATGGTAAAAAGTTACAATTTTAAAGTTTTAAAAATGTAGTTTTGGAGTTCAATGAATGTTTATTCTGTGTTTTGGATTTCTGCCCCTTGACTTTGACACCCCTGTGGGAATTGTTGCATTTTAAAGGCAAAAGGAAAAAAATAAGTATACATTCCTATGATATTTGCTTTACATTAATGACTCTCCCAATGGAAAAGAATCAGTATATAATATTTGTTGATGTTTCATACTTGATTTATATTAATGATTTGTTTTTAATGTAAAAGAATCCATATATTTTGATAATATATCTGCATATCATATCAAAATATCTACTATCATAGTCATGTGATATATTGAGGATTCATAATAACCTGAATCTCTGTTTTAAAGATATAAATATCTGATCTTAAGTTCTGATAATGATGATAATGTTTGATTATATAAGTTTGCTTCCTCACACGCTCTTTCCGGCAATCTCTTAATGTGTTTGACATGTCTTTATGGATGTAAACTTGATTGATTGTGTTGTACGTCAATTTACTCAAAGGCGATCTTGTGGCGATCTGTCATTACAGAGAAATGAAAAAATCTTCATCTGATGTAATTTAAATCTGAATTCATTTGTTTTTAAAAGACATCTCTGCTTCTTTGAACGCTTGTTTAAATCTCCAAATCTCTTCTTCTTGAATGACCTGCAGGTCCAACATTGCATCACAGACAGCTTCTTTAAAATGTTCCAAATGTGCAGCTTGATCCCCTGAATTCAAATTTGAATCGCTGCTCCTTCTAGTTGGTTCTGGATGAAGGCCTGAAACCAGAACACCTGCAGAACAACTGCAGCGAACATGAACGGGAAGTTCTGGAAAAGTTCTTGGACTTTGCCAGAGTTCTGCAATAAAGTTTGCAGCAGACAGCGGATGTGAACTTTGACCTTCTGATCTTTGAATGAAGAAGAAAAAACGTGAGGATGGACAGAAGAGAAAAAGAAACAACAAAGCTGGTTTGGGAAGAAAAGAGAAATGAAAGAGAGAGCGGGAGAAAGCCCGGGAGGGAGGGAGGGAGGGAGAGAGGAGGGGACGGGGCACGTGAATGGAGGGGCAGAGGGGAGGGGAGGCGGGGAGGCGCTCGCGCGGCAGCCGCTCCGCCACTTTCGGCTTCGGTGCCGCGCAGGACGCAGAGGAGAGCCGCTCCCCGCGGAGGAGGGAGCCGCGTTCACCGCCTCAGGACTCCGGAGCCCGCAAACTTCCGCAGAAGAGGAGCCGGGAAAGAGCGGACATCCCGCGCGCTCCTGCCCGCGCGCTCCTGCCCGCACACCGCTGCCCGCGCGCCGCAGACGCCGGACCAGGCTGGACTTAAACGGACCGTCCACGTTCTCATTGAAGAGATTTTTGCGACGGAAAACTTTTCCTGTGGGCTTCATCTGCGCTGACAACTTCCCAAAAGAGCACACGTGAGTGCGCGCGCGCCCTTCTCCCTGTTTCCTTTGGTGCGCTTTTGTGCGTAAAACTGGATTTAGCAGAAGAACTGCGGGATTAAAATGACGGACACAGATACACGAGAACGACACAATTATCAACACATTTCATGAATAAAAACACACAAAAAGTTTATTATACATACATATATATAAAAAAAAAACAATCTCAAACCTAAACGTCTCTCACGATTGTAAAATACATTTGGAACGTTACATTTTGGATTAATATTGACCCTAAATTTTCCTCAAAACGAAAAGGATCAAAGATCAGGCCATAATCTGATTTAAGACTAAAAAACAAGCATAAATACATTTAAATAAATCCTCATTCAAATCGAAATATCAACGTTTCGTCTGTAGCGGTGCGTCATTTGTACCGATAAAGTCATCCTAAATTTCACTGAATCAAACTTTATTTAAGACTATTTTAGATATAAAAACATTTCTGATTCGGTGGAATAAATGAACATTTAGCTGAAGGTTTGAGCGACTTCGTCTTCATCCTTCAGATTCAGTTTTTTTTGTAAACTGAATCTGTTTGGGTTTTTCATTTTCAGATCTGTCAGGTTTTAATGCTCATATTTAGATTTTCTGGATGTTTCTCCGCATGTTGGTGACTGCTGTGACCCCCCCTCCCCCGCAGCGACAGGCCGCCATGCTGAAGCCGGGTGACCCGAGCGGCTCGGCCTTCCTGAAGGTGGACCCGTCCTACCTGCAGCACTGGCAGCAGCTCTTCCCTCAGGCTCAGCTGAAGGCGCCCCTGGCCCCGCAGCTGCCCCCGCCCGACCGCCTCTCCATCCCCGTGGACGCCCTGCGCCAGTCCCGCCTGCACAGCCACCTCTTGGCCCCCCCTCACTGCACGTCCAGCTCTTCCTCCTCCACGTCCTCCTCCTCCTCCTCGGCTTCCTCTTCGTCCTCCTCCGTCTCCATCTGCACCTCCTCCGGCCTCCCCCAGCTCCCCGTCCCGCAGCAGATTGCGCTCTTCGGGCAGGCGTTGGCGCCCGTGTGCACCGGGCCCGTCGCCCCCCCACCAGGGGCGGGAGACCTGGTGGTGGTGCCCCCAGAGAGCCAGCAGGGGCCGGGCCCGGCAGCGGGGCTCGTCCATCAGGCCAAAGAGTCGAGCTGCGGGGGGGTGGGGGTGGTGTCGTCCAGCGTGAAGGGAGGGGGCGGCGAGGAGGGGGCCAAAGGCGCGGCGGCGGGCTTCAAGCTGACGTCCGAGGAGCTGGACTTCTACCTGTACGGCCAGCAGAGGATGGAGATCATCCCGCTGAGCAGCCAGGCGGGGGAGCTCAGCAGCCGTACGTGCACACGCACACGCACACACGCTCGGGGTCTGCAGGGACACTCGCTTTGATCTGTGACCTTTGACCTCTGCATGTGCCGCCGTCTCCGCTGCTTCTGCAGATTTATCAGGTTTGGGAATGAAAATGAGTTTTGAATGGAACTTTGATTCATTCAAACATTTTCAGTTTTTAATTTTTTTTTTTAATGAAAGCTGCTTTTATTATTTTCTAATCGATCTTACATTTTTAGTTTTGTTTTTGGCTGTACACAAACAGATTATTTCATTTTGGTGAAATGTAATCGTCCTAAATTAACAGAAAGGTTTATTTCTAAATTAAGCTTTATTAATAAATTATTATAAAGCACATTTTTATTTAAACAAATGTTGCCTTTTTTAGTTGAAACCATTCAACATTTTACAACCGCATTTAAATGTTCTCTTAATATCTCTTAGCTAAACATTTATTTTTATTCCTTTAAATGAAGAAAAAAACTGTAAAACCTTCAAATGAAGTTTGAAATGTTGATTTTCTGAGCAGCTGGAGGACAGTGAGTGAGGCTGGCGCTGCTTTGATGTGTGTGTGTTCGTGGGGGGTCAGAGGTCAGAGGTCAGCTTCAGGCTTCTTCATCTTCTCTATTAACCTGATTCACATTTTTAATTTTTATTTTAAAAAAATGAGGATATTTAAATAAAAGGTTTAGATCTTTTTTATAATTATTATAAAAAAAGTTCTGAAAAGTCAGTTGAACTGCGGGACGTGAATGCATCATTTTTATTTGATCGTTATGAACAGCTAGACTTAATGCGCGCGCGCGCCTTAAACGCCACGCGGCTTTTTTTTCAAAGGGCTGTGGATGACACGCGCGCGCGTCGGCGCCTTTGAGCTTTGCGTTTCATCTTGATAATCGTTTGTTTCTATAATTTTTCTTTTCTAACTTTCGTTAAATTGTATTTGTTTTTATTTTTTAATTTTGATCATTTGAATAAATTGTAAAAATGTAAAGAGATTTTTTAAATTATTGTTTTAAATGTTTGAAAGTATAAAAATGTTTTAATTAAAATAAATACCTGGTCATTTTGTTGCGAAAGTTTCTCAAGTATTATGTAAAAAACCAGAATCATTCACGTCACCGATCGAAATCTTTTTATTGACAGAGAAATACTTCCCGGAATCTCCGTTTCGGCAGAACTAAATTAAAATCTTTCATTTCCGTGCTTTCCCGCTCTCGGCCGCGCCGCGTGCCCAGAACGGCACCGCGAGCGTGCGCGCGCACGCATGCGAGGTGATAAAACGGCCCATCAGCAGTAATCTGAGTCGATACGCGGCGGCAGCCGATGAGGGATGGGGGGACAAGCAGGAATTAATTGCCGTATATAGTTTTGTGTTTGTGCGGGGAGGGGGCGGGGGTCGGAGGGCTCATCGATCCAGCGGCCCGCGCGCTATTTATCATCCCAAAGCGCGCGCGGAGGAGCAGATAAAGCAGTCATACTCTAATGCGCGTCACCGTCTGTACAGCTATTATACAGAATATTATCTCACGGAAGGAAGTTTTTGGTTTTTAATGAAGTTAAAGAAAGTAAAGAAAACGAACAAATTTCAATTTATAAGAAAAATAATTAAAAATTAATATTAAAAGTTTTATTTTGAAAAAAATGTTAATGTCAAATATTGATAAAAATGATTAACTTTTTTTAAACAAGTTATATTTGTTTCCTTTTATGATTAATCTTTAAAGGTTTTGTCATAAATTAATATTCAATAATTAAAACGCTTTAAAAATATAATACAATTATTATTCTTTAATATTAATAATTTGTGAGATATCCAAAATAAAGCAAAGAAAAATTTATTCATTTAAATAATTAACCTTCAGATTAAAGAGCCTCAAGTATAAAAATCCAAAAAGATTATTAAAGTGTTTGTGTCATGAAGGTTTTTTCTTTGGTCACAGAACAACGTCGTCATCATCTAAACTCTGCAAGAATTTCCCAAAACAGAAAATGATTCCATCAAAACGATTTCTTCTGACTCTGCAGCAGCTCAGTTCACAGAAACCAACGTGAAAGCTGTGAGGTGAAGCAGGAGTTTCTGATTTTACGTTTGACATCCAGAAAGCAAAAACCCTTTCAGAGGTTGTGGTTCAGTTTGGCTGAGAACTTCAGCTCTGCAGGATCTCTGAGTGAAGCTGCAGTTTCCGGCGCCGCGCAGGTTGAAGTGTGAGAATCCACAGGAGGACGCAGTCAGACAGGAACGCCAGGATAAACGCCGGTGTCGGTCCGAGCACAGAAACATCCCAGACGCCACTCTGCCACCGAATCGCAGAAGAGGGATTTTGAACTCTCATCCTGAAAGTCCAAACGGCGTAGTGACGCTGTCATTCCTGGATCAGCTGACCCCTCGACCGAAGGACCATCAGGTTCCATCTGATCCTGTTTCAGAACTTACTGCATAGCTAATCAAAGTTAGAAAAACAGAAATTTAGAGTTCCCTTTTACAAATGTGGATTCATTTGTGACACGTGTCAGAATGTCAGAGCGGCGGACGCTTCTGCACAGCTTCCTCAGCAGACTGAGTTAAACCGTTTGTGACATCAATCTCTAGAATTAACCAGAAAAGTTGCATTACCTGCGATAATACTGTGAAGATTACTTTAATCGCTGCAGAGATTTGCTGAAAATGCAAAAGCAATTTGTGAAATGTTAAATTTGCTAAAAGAATGGAAATTTCATTGAAGAACTATAAAACAGGACTGAAGTTGACCCTAAATTTCTGAAAAATGTTTGTATTAAAATAGCTTTAAAATCCCTAATACATGCCAATTTTCAAAAATATTTAATGTGTTGCTTAAATATGAGCTAAATTCAAAATTATCCCAAAAATCTTAGTAGACATCTAATTAGAAAAAAAAAGGTAGCTAGTTGCTTAAATAAGCTAAATTCAAAATAGCCAGAATTCCTCAGTAAACTAAATTATTCAAAAATGTTAGCATGTTGCTAAAATAGAAGCTAAAGTCTAATCAGAATGACTATAAAAAGAAGAAAACATACCGAGGTATATATTTAAAGTCTTGTTGCTAATCTACTTAGTTAAAATTCTGAAATTTGAGGACTTTCTCATTCATTTTCTATGGGAAATATTTGCTCAAATTGCTAAATTTGATAGCTAAAAATGCTGAAGTTGATAGCTGTAAATGGTGAAGCTGATAGCCAGCAAAAATATAAGTTAAATGCCAAAATGCCAAAACTGAAAAAGCTTAAGTTAGCCAAGACAGCTAGCATGTAGCTGAAATATTAGCTAAACTCCAAAATAGCCCAAAAATCCTTAATAAATGCCAAAATAGTCCAAAAGCTAGCAGAATGCCATTATAACTTTACTACACCCCGACTCCATACAATATAGAGTAACGACTAAAAGGCTATTAAATTAGTTGTTGACTATTTTGATTGTGGCAGCTCTAGTTCTAACTGACGCTCAAATTGCATTTATTTTCAGTTATTAACTGAGTCAAAGATGACACGTCGACTTGAACTGCGATATTTTAAAAACCACAAAGGAGTATTAAAAATAAAGATGCCAAAATCTACTGCATACTTTAAAAGTTGAATGGTTTCTGTAGCTGAAAGTCTGCTTGACTTCTGTTGTTTTGTAGAGCTGAAAGTCTTTAGCTGAAAAGAGGCTTTTGAAGATTCCGCAAGACGTTTTCAATATAGTTGAAAAAGCAGAAGTTGGTTGAATAGTTTAAAAAGTTGAAGAGTTATAAAGTTGAAACTTTCGAGCACCCGTCTCCTAAAAGAGCTGAATATTTCTAAATAGGTGAAGGGGTTAAAGAACTATTGACGGACAGAAAACGTACGGAGAAAAATAGATCACCAGTGCACGTGTGTCAAAGTCTAGGCCCAGGGGCCGGATACGGCCCTCCGGGTAATTATTTCAGACCCTCCAGATCATTTATTTATTGTTATTAATGGCCTGATGTTATCTTTTGCTTATTTTTAACTTGTGTATTATTTTGACAAAAATATTTTTATGAAGGGTAAAATATTGAAAGTTATTTGAGGTTTAAGTTGATTTATTCTGGAATAATATTCCTGCATTTTTGTTATTCATAATTATGTTAAATAATTAGGTTTTTAAAGGCTTTTAAAATTGGCATATTGCTAGCTTTTTGGAATATTTGGCAGTTATTAAGATTTTAGTCTATTTTGGAGTTTAGATAACATTTCAACTACAAGCTAGCTGTTTTGGCTAATTTAGGCATTTTTGTTAAGTATTTTTAGGCTGGTTTGGCATTTACCTCATAATATAGCAGACTATTAGCTTCAGCGTTTTTAACTATCAGTTTCAGTGTTTTAGCTATCAATTTCAACATCTTCAACTTTCAGCACGAGCATCTTCAGCGGCCAAATTCAGCTTACATCATTCACACTAGCATTATCACAGGTAATGCTATATTTTATATATTATAATTATGTTGAAAAGTTACGATTTTAAAGTTTTAAAAATGTAGTTTAGAGTGTTCAATAAATGTGTATTCTGTTCAACCTCAGGTTTGTGTGATTGAGTTTGACACCTCTGCTATTGTATGAATGCTGTGGAGCATTCACACAGTGTTTGGTGGGTGCTGCTCTCTGATTGGACAGTCATACATCCATGAAAAGGACTTGTCTGATGTCCGCACCAGGTGACGGGTTCATCAGAACCTCTGATGTGAAGGGTAGGATGGCAGGGTTGGTTTGTTTCTTCAGCCTGGACCTCCCTGTGCGAGTGGGGCTTCCCTGTTTTACAGGCTGAAGAACTGAAGGCTGCAGAGCAGAGCTGCTGCTGCTGACGACTGCTGTTCCTGTGGAAACACTAACACAAGAGAAGTGTCGATTGCCTGGATCTCTGGAGGTTGCTGGTTTGATTCCCCGCCTGTGCTGCTCTTTTGCTTTAGCCCACATCGACGGGTTCGAGGCGTGAACGCTCAGCGGTTTTAGATGATCCGTAATGCGCCGTGGTTCAGAAATGTTCTTCATACACGGAAGCCTGATCAAGTTCAGGTCAAAGGTCAAAGGTCAGCTTCCCATGTTTAGTAAATGAGCAGATTCAGTTTGAAGCACACAAACAAACTCGTTTTAGTCTCTCAGTTCTTGTTTTGTTGGTTCCTGAAGGATCGTTTGTGGCAGTTTTGAATGTTGTGCGTGAATACAAATGTAGTGTGTGTCAACATTGTGAAAAATGTGTCTTTTTGTAAGTGTGTTGTTTACTGTATGTGTGTGTGTGTGTGGTGGAGCAGTTTTGTGTGTGATGTTTTTGTGTCTCATCTTCAAGTTTAAAGCAGTTTTGGAAAGTTGTGTGCTAAAAGTGTGTGAGAGCATGTTTGTGTGATTTGTACATGACAGATTTGTGTATTCTTGGTGTGAAAAACAGTTGTGTGTCTGATTATAGTGTTTTCCAAGTCTCTGCTCGCTGCCTGTCAATGAATGTGTTCCTGACGCCGCGGCCGCATGTGGGAGGAGCTACCATCTCTGTCTGTGATGTTGAGGAAGGAGGTGTTTAGACGTGCTGGTTGTTGCCGTTAAATCAGAGCTCCCCAACCTCTGAGCTGCTCCGCCCCTCTTTCACTGCACGGCCAATCCGCTGCTCGCCGTCGGTCAGACGTGATCTTGAGCTAGACATGGCGCTGCGTGTGGTGTCGGGGAATGTCAGGGTGCTCACAGACCGGTCATAGACATGAATATCAATGGACACCGCAACCCCTCCCCTTCCACGTTCCAAACAGGAAGTACCAGAGGTTTCCAGGAAGGCCAAAGTCCAATAGCACACAGTTATTTTATTTGTCAGAATAATCATTCTTGCTCTGACGCTTCCTTCTTAACACATTCTTTCTAATCCCAATTTTCTTTAAAGACAATTTTTCTTTATCGCCAGTTATAAAAGCATGTGGCTCCTGCTGGCCCCGCCTCAAACGTTTGATTGACAAATTCCTACAAGTGGAAGGGGTGTGTTTAAACCAAGTTGGAACGATCTCACTCCTGATTGGTTGACAGTACTTCCTCTAAAAACGTGACTCGGAGCGACTCGGATTGTCGAAGTGTCGCAGTCGCTTGCGATATGGCGGTAGAGGAACCAGTTTTGTGTGTCATTGTGTAAGTGTAAATCATTTCTGTGCTAAACAAAGTGATTTTGTGTATTTTGTATATGTTGTGAACTGCTTTGCGTATTTTTTGTGAGTGTGAAGTAGTGTTGTGCGTGTGAGAAACATTTTCTGTATTGTGTGTATGTGTGTGAAGCTGCTGTGTGCTTCATCTGGGAGGATGAAACCGTCTTTTATGTTGTGTGTGAGGCACTTTTGTGTGTTTTTTGTGTTATAGTGTTGAATATTTTTGCTTGTGAAGTAGTTTTGTGTATTATATGTAAATATTAGGCAGTTTTGTGTGTTCTTTTGAAAGTGTGAAGTAGTTTTGTGTGTCTAGTACACACAGTTAATGATTTTGTGTATCATTGTGCGGTATAAAGCAGCTTTCTATAACGTGTGTGAAGTAGTTTGTGTGTATTTTGAGTGTGTGGAGCAGTGTGTGTATCATGTAAATATAAAGAGGTTTTGTGTTCATGTGTGATCAGAATATTTTTTTGTGTAGTGTGCATAAGGTTTGTGTAATGAGTGTAAAGGCCATGTGAATATGAAATAGTTTTGTGTGTCTTTTGTGTGTTTAAATACGTTTTGTGAGCGCGAAGCAATTGTGTGTGAATATGAAGAGGTTTTGTGTGTCTGCATACACTAGTTCTATGTGTTGTGTGTGTACAGTTTTGTTTATCATATAAAGCATTTTTTGATATTGTGTTAGAGTAAAAACAGTTGTGTGTATTATTGTGTAGTGTGAAGCAGTGTTTTGTGTTCAAGTGTGAAGAATCTGTGTTCTTGGTGTGTAGTAAGGCAGTTTTATTTGTGTGTGTAGGAATCGGTTTTGTGTTTCTGCATCAAGCAGGTTTGTGCATCATTCGTGAGTGTGCAGTAGTGTACATTTGTGTGTCATTATGTGTAGCATGAGGACGTTGTGTGTATCAGTGTGAGTGAGAAAAAGTTTTTACGCATTATTGTGTGTGAAACAGTTCTGGTGTTGTTTGTGTGAAACAGAGTAGTTGTGTATTGTGTCTTTTTTTGTTAAGCAGTTTTTTTTTTTTTTACATTCCTTGGTCCAGTTTCTGTGTTTTCTTTTGTGAGTCTGTGATTTCCTGCTGTTGAAACACAGGTGTGTAGCTGTGTGTTCCGTGTTATTGTTGTCTCACAGATGTGTGTAGTTGTGTGTTCAATGCTGCTATCCTAACACAAGTTTGTGTGGTTGTGTTGTGTGTTTCTCTTACAAGTGTATTAGTTGTGTGTTCCTGTTGTCACAGTTGTGTAATTGTGTGTTTCATGTTGCTGTTCTCACCCAGATGTGTGTGGTTGTGTTTTGTGTAGCTGTCCCGAATGAAACGGCGTTCAGATCTGGGCTGGAGGAGCAGCAGAAACCGTCTTTTCTTCTGTTTCTGCTCCTTCATAAACGATCTCGATCTGCTTTAATGATCGTCTATCAATCATGCCGTAAAAGTAAACGTCAGTTTATCAAACTTTTATTTTGGGAAAGTCAGAAAAAGCCCGCGAGCGTCCGTTCCCGCTCGGCCTGTGGGAGTTTTCAGGCCTGATAATCATCTCTATTATGTTGCTGCAGTCAATTAACATCCATTACTGTCAGCCTGCATCTCTGAGTAAATGTTGACACTCACTAATTCCCAGCAATACGCTGCTCGCCACATTTAGTCTGGAAAAACACCCAATCTGGACTTCAGCGTGGAAACGGGAACTTTTTTTTTTTTTTTCTTCACTTTCAGTTTTTCTCTTTTCTGTTTGTAAAGATTTGAAATATTTTTTGCTCTTTTAACCCTTTAACACAAAATCTTTAACATACTGTAACTTTTCAACCGTTCACATGATAATTCTCGCAAATTTAAAGGAGAAAATCAGCTTTTTTAAGCCAATGAAAGAACAAAAACACTAGAGCTCCAGTGCTAAAGAACTAAAGTTATTGAACGTTTTTCAAACTCCATAAAAACCTTAAAGAAAAAACTTTATCAAACTTGCAACAATAAAACTTTTACCAGCTTGATTAGATTACATTAGATTAGATTTTTTTTATTTTTAAGCAGAAAAAGAATTACATTCATCCTTTTCCTAACAAAAATGATTAAATAAAGACATTCAGACGTTAAATTCAAAGCAGCATTTTTGCTACAAACATGTTGACCGACAAAAACTGAGTATAGTTTACATAATGGAGAGTAAGGCTGCCACTGATTATTTTTTCCGAGTAGTTGACTAATCGGGTCATTCGTAAAGTGGACAGAAAACACATTTCTTAACCGCCATTAGCTTTGAACTAACTAAAAATAAAGGCAATTAAGATGATAGTTTATTAAACGTTTAATGAATCTTGTAGGCTCTGGTCTTCATCAGTTTCTGGTATTAATTAAATAAAATGCAGTTGACATCTGAAAAAAGGAAGTATGTTTCACAAAAGATAATGTTTGGTCTCATTGACTCAAATATAACTAAAAAAGGTTGTGATAATACCAGTATGAATGTTTTTTGCTGAAAGTATTCACATTCATTGCTGAAGGGATTTGCAGAAAATGCAAAAGCTGTTTACAAAATGTTAAATTTGCTTAAAGACAGACAAATTTCACTGGCAGCACTGAAGTCGACCAGAATTTCTGAAAAAATTGTGGTAAAATTGCTTGAAAATCCTTACTACATGCCTATTTTGTGAAATATTCAGTGAGTTGCTTAAATATAAACTAAATTCCTAGTTAGCCCAAAACACTTTGATGCCATATTAGCTGAAAAAGCTAGCATGTCACTTAAATACTGACTAAACTGTAAAATAGCTTAAAATTCCTCAGCAAACCGAAATTAGTCAAAAACGTTAGCATCTTTCTTAAATAAGATAAACTCTACATTAGCCTAGAAAAACCTCAGTAGATAACAAATTAGCCAAAAACATTAGCATGTTGCAAAAATATTAGCTAAACTTTAAATTATCCTAAAGGACATCAGAATAAACAAATTAGCCAAAAACATCAGCATGTTGCAAAAATATTAGCTAAACTCTAAATTAGCCTTAAAAACCTAAGTATAAACAAATTAGCCAAAAACGTTAGCATGTTGCTAAAAAAATAGCAAACTCTAAATTTTTAAAGAACTATAGAAATAAAAGCATAGCTCATGAATATATTTAAAGGGTTGTGCTAATTTACAAAAAATGTTAAAATTTGAAGTTTTTTTCATTGTTTTTTCTCAAAATGTGACAGTATTTTTATGTGCCAAAAAACATACGGAAAGGAGCGGCAGAATCTCTGTAGTGTGAATTCTTACTCACCATTCACGCAAAAAAAGCTTATTTTTTGGTGCTGAACGCTCTCAACTTTGTTCAACTTTACTGCTCCATAAAACATAAAGTAACGACTAATTGACAGGGATCACAAATGAACCTCAAGGTACTTATGTGTACCTTTTTGAAGGCCTTCAAGGTACATAATTGTTCTGAAGCCCAAAAAGGTACATATTTGTACTACTATTTTAAATGTTAGGGTACAATTTATGGGTGGGACAGTTCTGTGTTTGGGTGGACGGGGGTAGGGGTGAAAAACAAAAGCTTAAGACTTTTAAGAGATTTACAAACATATTATTCATTCAGTTTTTAGCTACTTTATCCTCTCATTTTATGACTGTTAGGAGAAAATTATTTTATATGAGTGAAAGTGAACTATTAATGTCATACATTTGATGTTTTGTATCATATGAACTTTTAATAAGCCATTGTTCTTTTCTTTTCTTTTTTTTATTTTTAATTTTACAATGACAAAGACCAAAAGAGATACATATGACTATTTGCCGAAATATAATGTCAGAAAAATTATGGTGAAAAACCTGACGCATTTACAAATCTTCCCGCCCTTGAGTATTTGACTTTGAACAACGTCAGCATCACAGAGTCTGCGTGAAGCGGGAGGAGCCGTTATGAGACTGCTGAGCTTTCGGTGGAGGAACTTTGAAAAAGGCTGCATGGAAGAAGCTGGTTGCACGTATATAAATATAAATGAAAGTTATTGGGCTGCACGGTGGTGCAGTGGTTAGCGCTCTTGTCTCACAGCTAGAAGGCCCCGGTTCAAATCCTGGCTGGGGGATCAGAAACACCAACTGGGACCTTTCTGTGTGGAGTTTGCATGTTCTCCCCGTGCATGCGTGGGTTCTCACCGGGTACTCCAGCTTCCTCCCACTGTCCAAAAACATGCTTCATAGGTTAATTGGTTACTCTAAATTGTTCCTAGGTATGAATGTGTGAGTGACTGTGTGTGCGAATGTGGCCCTGCAACAGACTGGCGAACTGTCCAGGATAAACCCTGCCTTTGCCCATCAGCAGCTGGGATAGGCTCCGGCATCCCTGAAAGGGATAAAAGCAGCATGGAAAATGAATGAATGAATTTATTGGTCCCTGTAACCCAAGTTTGTACCTTTTTATTAAAGGGAACAAAATTGTACTCTAGAATTAGGGTACTATTTGGCCACCAGAGGTACTATTCTGATTTTGATAAGGTCCAAATCATAGGGGTACAAATAAGTACCAAGTGTTGGGGGTACACCAGAAGTACCCTTGAGGGTACCACCCCAGTGACAAGCCATTGTACCCCTAAAGGTACAATTTGGTCCTTCTTTTTCTGAGAGTGTTTGATTTATTTAGTATTCCCAGTGGTCTTTTATTTAAGATTATACTTTTCATCACAGTTCATCACAAATTCCCCTCTGGGTTGTGGGCGGGACTGTTGGTGTGGAGCAACCCCGCCCCCATTTATTTTTTCTGTTAGCTAACTGCGACTCACAACTCCATCCTAACATTACTGTTGCAGCAAAAATGGTGATCAATATCATTTCTATCCAGCTGAACAGTTTAGATCCAGAGTCCAGCGCAGACGGGGAGAACAAAGACGTTCATGGATCGATTTGTCCACCAGGGTTAGGGCTCAGTGGAAACGAGGCATAAGAGAACCAAGTCCAGACGGCTGTTTTTTTACCTCCTACTTCCGTAGAATCAGCCTAAATGAGCGAGCGTCCTCACAGACCAGCAGACCGGCACAGTTTGTAGTCTAAAGGTTCGGTCCGACTTGTTCTGAGTTGTCCTGTTCTTCATCACCAGGCTGTGACATGTGTGCCGACAACAGGAACGGAGAGTGTCCGATGCACGGCCCGCTCCATTCCCTGCGTCGCCTCGTCGGCACCAGCAGCACGGCGGCGCCGGTCACCCTCCCGGACGTTCCTGATTGGCTGAGAGACCTTCCCCGAGAGGTGACTCCTCCTGTCCGTTTGTCTTCCTGTTGCAGCAGCAATGTTTAATACAGAGACACCTAGTGGATAAAACTGTAAAGTGCACTTACATGGTCACTTACAAAAGAAGTATCGATTTAATTGTTTTCAGTGCTTAAATGTAATAAATAAATAAATTAGGTTTAAAGGTCTCACATCATATCAGAGTGAATGATATCCATATATGTGATAATATAGAACACTAAAAAACAAATTATCTATGATCAATTAGTTATTTTGTGTGACTTCTTTCCTACCCCGAATTAAAACGACTCAATTCCTGAAGCTCCGCCTGCTGCTGCATGTGGTTGCCGCCCATTTCATGACATCATCTTAGAGTCTTTCTTTCTTCGTATCCAAATTTTTCAGAGATGTATGCACATACCATACATCTGTCTTCAGTAGCTCTGACCGTCACTACACCGCTTCATAACACAAACATACTCGACGTCTGCACGACTGCGCCCGACGGGGTGGTGGTGGTGGTGAGGGGGGTCTTAATAGAGCCCCGCGTCAAAAGTGACGAACACCCGTTTGAGCTGGAATTTATTGGAGACAGGACACAAATGAAAGACCCCTGCCACTGTCATGATTCAGTGCTTAGGTTTTGTCATGTTCTGTTTTCTGTCAGTTTCACCATGTTCAGGTTAACCATCCACAGCTGTCTTCATTTAGTTAATCAACCTCAGTGTATTTAAGTGTCTGGTTTTCAGTTTCTCATTGTCAGGTCATCTGCTCATCTACGTTCTGTCGCCGCACAGGTTCATGCTCCTGTTTTTTTTTTTTTTTGTCATGTTTAAGTTATTTTAGTAAATGTTTCTGCTGCACCAAGTCTGGTCTCCTGCATTTGGGTCCTCCACCACCATCCCTGACAGTCAGGGTGTCAAACTCAAGGGGACAAAATCCAAAACAAGCCTTAGGTCACGGGGTGAAGAGGATAAACATTTTATAATACTCTAAAACGACATTTTTAAAATAGTAACTTTTTAACATAATTATTAACAATAAAGAGGCAGGAATATTATTCCAGAAAAAATAAACTTAAACTTTAAATACCTTACAATATTTTACTCTCCATAAAATATATTTTGTAAATATTTCACAACAATAAAATAAAATGATGGATAGAATTACCCAGAGGCCAGATCGAGTCCTTGAATTTGACTCATTTGATAAATGCTATTCTGCATCTAAAATTAAAGTTTTTTGCTGATCACCTCTAGCTCTGGAGAAATTAAGTGTTAGACTGGGGGGGTGCTGTCAGAGCAGATTCTTCCTGAAAGGGGCGGTCTCACTCTGTGACATCAGATCGTGGAGACCTGCTTGCTTTCATGGGTATGGGAGGGGCTGCTGCTGATAGCGCAGGTTTTTAGAGATTACTCTTAAATGCATGAACGGATAAAAATACCATTTTGGGGTCTTTATAGAGAGGAACGAACAGTCAAATGCATTTAAAACCTCAAAATTTGGGTTTTCATGGTGTGGTACCTTTTATATCGCTTTTTAATAAAAGTGGACCATTTCATACACAGTGCAACGCATAATGGCTACCGGGCCGCACGACCTCAACCTCAGGGGCAAAGGAAAGCGATCTACATGCTCATGGTCATGACTGGTTAAATAGAGCATCAGTTCTGAGTGAAAGTTCACCTTTTGTTGCTGAGTTTTGTCCAGATGATGAAGTTTTCATCTCCCCTTCTTAGATTATTTTCTCTAAATGATCAAATCAATCAAGCAGGTTAAAGGAGACTATAAAATCACACATTTTTATAGTGTCGTGCTGTTGTGCTAAACTGTAGAACATATGATACATTTTTAAATTTGTTTAAAACATGTTAATAATTAGAATACCAACTGGCATTAAGACCAGTGAAGTCATGTTGAATATTTGTGCTGTATGACATCATCACTCTGGTAAATCACTGTTTAATTGATGGTCTGCAACCAATCAGAATCGAGTATTCAAAATCGACTATTTAAATAGTCGGCGACTAATTTAATAGTGGATAAGTCGTTACTTTCTATTATATGGAGTCAGAGTGTAGTAAAGTTGAAAGTTATAATGGAATTATGCTAGCTTTTGGACTATTTTGGCATTTATTAAGGATTTTTAGACTAATTTTTAGCTTAGCTACTATTTTAGCTACATGCTAGCTAATTTGGCTAATTTAGGACTTTTTCAGTTTTTAGGCTATTTTGAAGTTAAGCTAATATTTCAGCTATATGCTAGCCATTCTGGCTAATTTTAGCTTTTTATTTTTATAGGCTATTGTGGAGTTAGCTAATATTTCAGGTGCATGCTAGCTGTTTTGGATAAGTTAGGCTTTTGTTTTCTTTTTGGCTAATTTGGCATTTAACTAATATTGTAGCTGGCATTCAGCTTCAGCATTTCCAGCTATTAGCTTTAGCGTTTTTGCTATTAATTTCAGCATCGTCAGCTATCAGCGCTAGCATCTTTAGCAGCCAAATTCAGCTAACAGGATTCACACTAGCATAATCACAGGCAATGCTATATATCTAGTTAAAGCTAATAATGGTTAATATGTGTGCTTTACATCCAGTTTGTGTATGACCCGATTAGTCAACTAATTGGAAAAAATAATTGGTGATTAGTCGACTATTAAAATAATCGTTTGTGGCAGCTCTGATTAGTCGTGACTGTTTTAATAGTCGATTAGTCGACTAATCGTGGCAGCTCTAGTAGACTTGAGCGTTACCGGCCACCCTGGCTTCAGTGTAAGGGTCCCCACAAGATGGAACCAGGGGTGTCAAACAATTACATCTGATGATCAGTTGGATCAGTGGAGAGTGAAAATGAAGACTTTTATGAATTAGAAAAGTTTCACAGATGAAAGTGAAGCACCAATTCAGAACATAAACTCTAATACATATCTCGTATTTGAATATGAGGCTACATCATCTCCTCTCATCAATATGGGATGTTTTGAACCCAAACTCTCCTCTCCACAAATGTGTTCAGTTCTTGTTTGAGTCCAAATGTTTCTGGGAGATATTTCCTCATTTTTATCATTTCTGTTCATTTAAGTCAAAAGTACAAAAAAACCACGTCAAAAACTTCCTTTTTTTTCAGTTTGAGGAGCATCTCAGACCGTTTTGACTACATTAGTATTTCCATTAAGGTTGATCAAAGTTTTGAATAATTTAAAGTTATATGATGGTAAAAGAAAAAGGTGGTGAAAAAATCAGAATAAAAAGCAAAACTATTTACATTTATTTGATTCTAAAATACATATTTGTAAGGCATTTTAAAGATAACATTTAAAAACACATTGTTAGCTGGGAGCTAAACTTCTAAAGTGGCATTCAGGTAGAAGTTGTCACACTAATTCCAAAAGATTCAAAATTACGTAACTTGATTTGATCAGCAGATTTCATGGAGATGATTCCTGTCTTGTATTTGTGCGGCTGTTGCATAACTGCATGAACGGGTTTGGTGTGTGCAGGTGTGCCTGTGCACCAGCACCGTTCCTGGTCTGGGTTACGGCATCTGCGCCTCCCAGAGGATCCCTCAGGGAACCTGGATCGGCCCGTTTCAGGGCGTGCCGCTGACCCTGGACAAGCTGCAGTCTGGAGCTGCCAGGAACACCCGGCACCTGTGGGAGGTGAGGAGGAGGGGAGGGGCGGGGGGGGGGGGGGGGGGTGTCACCTTGATGCACAGAATCTGAACATCCCAGTCATCTGCTGAGCAATGCTCAGGGTTCTGTTGTCTCTGCTTAATGCTTGAAACTGAATGATTGAAGTCAGATCTGTTTATTGTCCATTAATAGAGAATCCCTGTTTTTAATGAATGACTATTAACTTTTTAAATATCAAAAAGTGAAGAAATTCTGATTGCTTTCTTTTTAACCAGATGAAAACCCGTTGAGATCAGGGATCTTTTTTTCAAGAATGACCTGCCCCAGAGGTCAGCAGCACACGTCTTATGAAGAGGGTTACAGTGTATCACAAAAAATGAAAAAAATGACAACTTTAGGATATTTACTGTATAAAATTTGAAATTTAGGTACAGGAAAGTAACGGTGATTTTTTTAGATAGCATAAGTAAACAGTTTGGAGAGTGTAAAAGTTATATGCAACTTGACATGAATGAAGTCCAGTGATAGTAAGGTGGAATCTTTTATACAGTGAACATGAGAAACATGAGCAGTTATGGAGAAAGTCTTTTTCTTTGTTACACAGAAATGAGCGGAAAAACCCCAACGAAGCGACTTCAGAACATTTCAGGTCAGTTTGAATCGAGTTCCAGGCAGAGTCAGCAGAAAAAAAGTTTCATAATTCACGTCAGTGAACAGAACTTCAGTGTCAGTTTTTGAACAGAGAAAAAGCTCTCGATAGTTTTACTTAAACCGGAAGCTTTACTGACACAAAGATTGGTTTACTTCCAGTGACAGTCAAACCACTCTTTCAGTTTTATTTTAGTTCATAAACTTAAAATCCAACAATATTCTGCATTTCAGAGCAAAAATACATCGTCCCAAGATAATAGTTTACAACACTCCACTATATTTATAAAGATCGCGAATCAGCGATATTGGACGTTGAGAATATTCGAACTCAAATTTTTAGGAAGCAGATCGCGAGTACCTGAGTACCTGGATACTCGTTACAGCCGTAATATTTTGTGGTTGAAGACATGTAGATGAAGCATTTATATAAAGAACGTCTCCATAGTCTATCAGAGGCAGAAATTTGGCTGTTACCAGAAACTTATTTCTACAATAAAACTCAAGCTTCATTTTTAGTTTGTGTAGTAAAGAGGCTGCATACACTTTAAAGGAAAGCTCAGAATCAAGTACGAAACCGAGGTATTTGTAGCTGTCTAAATCTATTGGTTTGTTAATTTCAGTTTTTAGTGTGATCTTCTGTGGCTCATGTTTGTGTGAAGAAACCAGCACCTTTGTTTTTTTTGTGTTCTAAGGCGAGTCAATTGGTAGGAACTCTAAAGCTTGTGCTGTTGTCTGTGAGCTGCAATAAATGACAGTGTCATCTGCATAGAGGTGAGATGATGCATTTGGTAAATTATGGAACAAGAGTTGTGACCAAAACCCCCCCACTCACTTTATAGTGCGTTCATCATTTTCTAGTTTCAGTACGAATCTTCTAATTGCTAAATCGACTGCACTAGAAATTTCCCAGAAGTCTTTGCTAAAAACTAGTGTGGATCGATGCTCACTAGATTAGCAAATACATTGTGGTTGAGCAATTTCGAACTAAAAAAACATCTTTAAATGTATTTTTTGAATAAACCATCCACATTTTCAAATAAACATCGGGAAATGTTCATATTGATTTGTTTTTCACTTCATGAAATCGGTGACATCATGTCCGGCATTTAAAAAAACAAAAGAAAAGGAGTGAGCATCGTGTCCGCACTAACTTTAAAATCCAGGGAACTATATAGTCTCGACTATAGTAGTTAAGGATTAAGGGGGAACAACCAAGTTGTTGATGTCAATAGAGAGCAGAATGGGATCTAGAACTGAACCCTGTGGTACACCTTTTCTGAGTCTTACGAGAAAAAGAAGTAGAGCCAGACGTTTGAATAGACTGATAGACAGATAAACCAAGCAACAGCTTGATCGGAAACACCAATATTACTCAGTATCTTTATCAGGAGAGTGTGATCCACTGTGTGAAATACTACACAGTAGGGCCTGTATTACATCATTTAACTCAACTTCATGCTCAATTCTTTTATTAAAATAATCTAGACCGCATGTTCTTGTAAAATACTTTGATTAAGTTTGAAAATTATTTGTATTTGTCCACTTTACTTAACAGGACAAACATGTTTTTTAACTATTGTGCCGTCCTCCTATCCTGCTACTGGTTGTCATGGTGACGGTATCCACAGGGCGGGGTTTGCTGTACACCTGTGTTTTTCTTAACATCTAGGAATAAAGATCGTGATAATTCCCGGTTGAAGGGGTTAAACTTTTGGTCTTTAAGTGTTTTCCCTGCTTTCATTGGGTTCATGGCGTACGACGGCGCCGCTCGTCGTGTCACCTCCTCGCCCATTGATCAGAGCAGAGAGTATTTACATACGCTGGCAGGAGACGGTCAATGTGGCGCTCACACACGGCTGCATTAGCATCGCCGCAGCAGAGGAGGGGGGGGGAGGCTGGAGGGAGACGGGCAGGGAGACTGATGAGTCCCCCGCGGCGGAGCCGTTAAAGGTCAGTCAGCCGGTGGTGACGGGACATCAGTCTCCGAGTCGCTGACCGGAGGAGGAGAGGAGAGGAGAAAGGAGAGGGATCACAAGTCCAAGTGAGTTTGAAGAGGAGGACTTTAGTGATGACAAGCGGAGCGGCAAAGGTCGCCGGGTCACAAACACACGGGGGGTTTCCATAGAGACAGACGGCGATGCTGAACAGACTGACGGCAGAACGCTGGAACCTTGAGTTTTTCTGAGTTTATGACCATTAACGGCAGGTTCTCTTAATCAAAAAACTCAATTTATTTTGGCCACAGGCCGGTTTATTGTCAGAGAATATTTTCACAGACAGCTTTGCACGAAGCTGAAGTGAGTGTGGAGGGTACAGTTTATCTTCATCCTCTGTTAAATATCTGCAGCTGCTTTAAACTTTATTTGTACTCCGGATAGGAACCATTCAAATGTCATTTAGACCAGGGCTCGCAGGACTACGGCCCGCGGGCCGGATCAGGCCCACCTCCTCATTTGACCCATACCGTGATACGCCGATAGAGATTTATTCCACCATTCTACAGTCTGAAATATGACGGTAGAAGATAAACAATTTAATGATTCAATAGTCTGATTCCTGTAATTGTGATGCTGTGATTCCCTTTTAATTTATTATTATTTTTCTTCTGTACGTTTTTTTTTGGACGTCCATATCTCTTCAGCTCTTTCAGATATTAAGAATTAAGCTCTTTTTACATCTTTTTTACTGTTTTGGCAGTTATTAAAGATATTTAGGCTATTTGGAGTTTAGCTAATATTTTAGCTTCATGCTAGCTGTTTTGGCTAAATTACACATTTTTCCATTATTTAGGCTAATTTGGCATTTCACTAATATTTTAGCTTTATGCTAAATGTTTTGGCCAAATTTGACATTTTACTAGTTTTTTTTTTTTTGCTAATTCAGCACTTGGATAATATTTCAGCTACATGCTAGCAGTGATAGCTAATTTAGGCTTTTTTCAACTTTTTAGTCTAATATGGAGTTTAGCTAATATTTTAGCCTCATGCTAGCTGTTTTGGTAATTAGACCTTTACCCGTTTTTTTTTTTTTTTGGGGGGGGGGGGGGGGGGGGCTAATTTGGCATTTTGCTAATATTTCAGCTACTTGCTAGCTATTTTGACAAGTTTGTAATTTTTTTCATTTTTTAGGCTAATTTGGCATTTCGCTACTATTGTTGCCAGCTATCAGCTTCAGCATTTTTAGTTATCGATTTCAGTATCTTCAGCTATTAGCACTAGCATCTTTAACAGCCACAATCAGCTCACAGCATTCACACTAGCATTATCACTGGTAGTGCTATATATCTAGTTTTTTTTTATTTTTTGGTATTATTTTTTTTTTAATGAACATTACAGAAATTAATTATTTAACATTTGGATGTCTGGGGCTTTCTGGAAAACCGTAAATGTTTACATTTAGGCTGTGATTGTTACACCTTTTCTGCTAGCCTGCAAACCGGCCCCCCATCAGAGAAAAACAAGAGTTATGTGGCCCTCACAAGAAAAAGTTTGGGGACCCATGATCTAGATTTTCATTTAACCTGTAACTGTCAAATTGGAAGTTAAAAAAAAAGCAGACACAAACTTCAACTCCGTCTGAATTTTAAGATGCGATTGACAAATAACAATAATAAAATTCACTCAAACTGATATTTTCTAAATATAATAATACAATGGATTCCACCATTTAAGTAACTTTATTAGCAGCATCCTCATAACAATAGACAGTCGGTTGCTGAATTTTCTGGCATTTTTATCGTTGTCTGTGGGAACAACTGTCACAATAAATCCAGACTCCTGGCTTCTGTCTGTTAAATACAGCTTTCTTTTATTTTGAAGTCAAAAGCTCTTCTTCTGTTTCCTCGCTGGATCTGTTCTGCCAAAAGAAATGTGTTTGTTTTTTGTTTGGGATTTCAGTTTAGTGCTGGATCCAGCCGCTTTAAGAAAGTAGTGGATGGATTTACAACATAACACCAAGAGACCAGACATGCGTGAAGATTGAGTCAGATGTAGTGAAGAATCTATTCGTTTTTTTCAAAATAAGACTTGAAGGTTGTGTTTTTTTTCTCTATTGCCCGGTACCAAATGCCCCACGGCCCGGTATCGGTCTGCAGTCCTGTGGCTGGGAAGCACTGTTCTAAAATAAGATAGCTGAAGATGCTGAAATTGATAGCTAAAAACGCTGATGCTGAAATTAATTAAGCTAATAGCTGAAAAGCTGAAGCTAAAATATCAGCTAAATGTCAAATTAGTTTTAAAAAAACTAAAAAAGAAAACTTAGATTAGCCAAAACAGCTAACATGTAACTGAAAAAAATAGCTGGACTTGAAAAAAGTCCTAAAAGCTGAAAAAAAACTAAATTAGTTAGAACAACTAAGAAGTAAATATTAGCCCAAATCTAAAACCGCCAAAAAAACAACCAAAAGCCTAAATTAGCCGAATTCTGCTAGCATGTAGCTAAAATATCAGCTAAACTCCAAATCAGCCTAAAAATTCTTACTAAACGGCAAAATAGTCCAGAAAGCTACAAGAACGGCAATTTTTAAAACATTAAATCTGTAACTTTTTACCAGAGTTATGGATAATAAAAAGGCAGGAATATTCTTCCTTTCAGAAGTTTCAGCGGTTTCAGGTTGTGTTTTTTTTTTCTTCCATGCTGCTAATGAGGTTGGAAGTTAGCATAGGAACAGTGACAGTAGTTTTAGCAGTATCATTGGGAGTTACTGGCAGCCTAAGGTGAATATGCTAATGCAGTCAACATGTAGCAGTTTCAGATTGTGTTTTTTTTGTTTTTTAATCATGTTTTAACGAGGTCTGAAGTTAGCATAGTAGCCAAAATAGTCCATAAAGCTAGCAGAATGCAATTTTTTAAAAACAGTAACTTTTAAACATATATATGAATAATAAAAAGGCTGGAATATTATTACAGAATAAATCAACTTAAAACCTTAAATAACTTTCAATATTTTACTCTCCATGAAAATGTATTTTATCAAAATTATACAAGTTAAAAATAAGCGCAAGATAACACAACCCATAAATAACAATAAAATAAAATCACCTGGAGGGCCGGGTAGATTTATGTGGCTTCGGGTGAAGTTGTGTGTTTGTGCTCTGAAATCTTGATCACTTTAAATTTTCATTTCTGCCTTTTTGCTGATAAATAAGTATGTTTCAGAAATTATATCTGAAAACTTTCATAGGAAGTTCTGAAAAAATGCATTAAAAATCCCTGTTTGGATACTTGAACGATGAAGCTATGGAGAAGCAGATGCTCTCAGTGTTCGCGCCCCCCCCGGGGCTCTTAGACCGACCACCAGATCTCCAACTTCAGAGGATTTGTGATCCGATAACCCCCCCCCAAGCATTGGCAGATTATTGGCTCATTAGTTCCATTGATGAAGCAGAGTTACACACAGATCCTCTTAAAGCTCTCTGGTTGTTAAACTCACCTATCGACACCTCCTAAAACACGAGGAGATTTCTCCTGAGCTGATCTGGGGGGCTGGTGTCACGTTGGCTATGGAAGCCAGAAAGTATGGAGAAAAAATAGACTATTGTAGAACTATTCACAATAAATAACCAGATTTCTCTAAATCTTCTGTGTCTTCCATTCCTTCTAAGTGAGATATCCACAGACACCGTTCCTTATAGCGATCACTCTAAAAACACTAGCTGGTAGCTCCTCCCACATGCGGGAACCAAGCGAATTTGTCGAGCAGTGAAAGAGGGTGGGGCACACAAATTTGTCACGCGAATTTGGTGTGAATGCAACTTTAGAACGTTTAGAACGTCGCTAACAAACGCCTTTGAAATGTAACTTTTTAACATAACTACGATTAATAAAAAAGCAGGATTATTATTCCATAAAAAATCTACTTAAACTTTTAATAACTTTCAATATTTTATTCTCAATAAAACTATATTTTGTCAAACTTATACAAGTTAGACATCGGGCCATTAATAACAATGAAATAAAATGATCTGGAGGGCCGGATCCGGCCCCCGGGCCTCAACTTTGACATATATGGTCTAACTGAACATAGAGACTTGGTATCATGGAGTGTTGTCTGCATATCTGTGACAGAGAATAACGATTTATTTAAACATTTAATGAAAGCGTTGAAGTAGTCAGGACTTCATAAGAACTAAAGATGAGTGTCAGCATTTTTCTGGCTCTGAATCTGATTCCTCTGCAGAAATCTTCCTCAGGTTTAGAAGAGACGAGGTTCTTCCAGAAAGTCCACTGATTTGCCGGCGTGTTTTCCCCGCCTGGTTTGGACCCGGCCTCGTCTCGGTCTGAACAGCGAAAGCAGACGTGGCGTCATGCCGCTCGGCTCTGACCTTGCAGGAGACTTTTTTTTTGAAGAATTCAGATGTGGGGCAGGAAAACAGCAGCAGAACTTCAGAGCGGTTTGAGGGGAAAACATTGAGTCGGAGCGGGATGCTGATGGGAGTCGGGAGGATTCCCAGCTCCTGACAGCGTCCCGGATTTTTGTTTTATGGAGTATTTTCTTTGTCGGCGTGTGTTTGCCGGCATGTCCATCATCCCGCTGCGGCTGCTCTCCCTGCAGGCTTCCTCCGTGTTTGTGGTCTCTGATGTGTTTTCTTGACTGATCTCATTATTTGATGTTTGTGGGTTCTGGTCCTTTCAGAGGCCCGCTCGCCTTCAACATCCTCACTCTGATTACATGAAGAGTTTGAGTCAGATTACTGCTTATTTTTGCTGGGATTTCAGTCACAGAGACACAATCCAGAATCGCATGTTCCTGTTTCATGAAACTCTTTTCTTTGCAGAGCGTTCCTCTGCCTGGGATTTATTAAAAGCAGAACTTTTAACGGAGGCAGAAAAGTTCTCATACATGAACTTTGAGCATTTCTTGAAACAGTTTTAAACATACAACCTGGACTCTTCCTCAGCTTTGGTGAAGGCTCTGTTCTTTTCTCTGGTTTCTTGGCATACGTTTCATTAATTTGTATTTGTTATTCAAACACAAAAAAAACAATACTATCAAGTTTTTATGAGCGGCATTTACCGTAATTCAATAAATCTAGGATTAAAAGGCGTAAGGTGACTTCATCACATCTTCAACAGTTCTTTTAGGATCTTGAATCTTCTTCAGCCGCTGATTCTGGAGCGATTTTGTGGAAAAACACCGGAAAAATATTGGCCTCAGTATTTAGGACCTTTACCCACAATACTCTACAGCAGGGGTGTTAAACTCGATCGCACAAGGGGCCAAAATCCAAAACACACCTTAGGTTGCGAACAGGATTTACATTTATTAAACACTCTAAACTATATTTTTAAAACTTAAAGCAGTAGATTTTTAGTATAATTATGAACTAGATATAAAGCACTACCTGCGATAATGCTAGTGTGAATGCTGTAAGATGAATTTGGCCACTGAAGACGCTGAAATTGATAGATAATAACACTGAAGTTGATAGCTAAAAATGCTAAAGTTGATAGCAACCTAAAATATTAGCTAAATGCCAAATTAGTCTAAAAAAAAACAAACAAAATAAGAAAACAGGCTAGCCAAAACAGCTAATATGTAGCTGAAAAAAATAGCCAAACAAATATCCTAAAAATCTTAAAAAAGCCTAAAATAGCTAAAGTTTGCTTGTAGCTGAAATATTAGCTAAGCTGAAAAACAGCCTATAAAATCTTAGCAAATGCAGAGATAGTCCAGAAATCTAGCTCAATGCTAATTTTAAAAACTTAACTGTAACAATTTAACATAATTATGAATGATAAAAAGGCAGGATAAATCAAGGTAAACCTAAAATGTTCAGTCTCAACGCAATGAATATAGCTGTTTAAAACAAAAAGTGATAGTTTTCGAATAAGAAAAAAAAGAATTTTAATTACCTCATGTAAAAAAAAAAATCGCCTTCTCTTATTTACATCACTTCTTATCTATTTGAAATTTGCTATTTAGACAAACTTTAAATAACTAAAAATTGTGATTATGTAATAAACTCCATGCCATAATTTTTCAACTTTTAACCCAAATCACCTTCACTGCATGAGGGTAAAATGCAGTTGCACCTGCTGAATATTATATTTTGAGTTTTTCGTTGCAATTTTTTAAACTTTCACTATACAAACAGATTTGTTTTTTTTCATGTAAAAACTATTTTGTTTGGGAGCTTTGTGACGATCAGACAGGACAAGTTTGAACTTAAACTGTCAGGAACTTGCGGAGTAGAACCCAAAATGGAGGAGCCAGGCTTTAGGTAGAAACTCAAAGGTGTAATAAATAAAGTTAAACATGAGCAAACCGTCAAATAAATGCAATAATCAACATGAAGAATGACAACATAGACTACCTGATAAGAATTAATTCAAAACAGGAAACGTAACTGAGAAGAATTAGGTTATATTAGAGCAGCTGTAGTTGATAAGAAACTTTAATCTGATGTTACTGTGTCAAACACAAAAGAACACTAGAAAAGTTGCCTATGATAATGAATGCTTTTTGCTTAAAGTTGTTGTTGAAGATATTAAAGCTTTTTGCTGAAAAGTGTGACACAGTTGACTTTAATTGCTGAAGGAATTTATGCAAAAGCTATTTGTAAATGTTAAATATGTTAGAAGACTGGAAATTTCATGAAGAACTTAGAAAGAGTTGACCTACATTTCTGACTAAGTTGTACTAAAATTGCTATAAAAATCCCTAATCCATGCCAATTTTGCAAAAGTATTTAGTGTGTTTCTTAAACTCCAAATTTGCTCAATAAAGCTAGCTTGTTGCAAAAATACTAGCTAAACTCCAAAATAGCCTAAAATTCCTCAGTAAACTAAATTAGTCACAAGCTTTAGCTTGTTGCTAAAATAGAATCTAAATTCTAAATTAGCCTATAAGAACCTCAGTAGATAACAAATTAGACAATAATGTTAGCATATTGCTAAAATATTAGCTAAACTCCAAATTAGCATAAAAACCTAATTAGCCAAAAAAGATACCATTCTGCTTAAATACTGGCTAAACTCCAAATTTTCTCAAAATTTCTCAGTAAATTAAATTAGTCAAAGATATTAGCTTGTTGCTAAAATAGAAGCTAAACTCAGTAGATAAAACGTTAGCATCATACCAAAATATTAGCTTAAGTCAAATGTTTTTGAAAATCACCATAAGATGAAAACATAGCCCATAAATATATTTAAAGGCTTGTCGCTTATTTTACTCCTAGATGAAATGGTTTGATTGAGTTTTTAATGTGCTGAAAAACATACGGAAGAATCACTGTTGTGTTAGCATCCACGCTGTAATCTCTCATTAACGTCACTGACACTCATTGAGAAATTTACCAAATCGGGCATATTTTAAATTCAATAACAAGGATTTGCATAACAATCCAAACATGTTTTAGAAAAAAAGCCTTAAATAAATTGGTTTAAGGCAAAATGTGTGTAAATGAAAACAAAAAAAATAGAATAGTGTTTCTTATCTTACTTTTGACAAATCGGATACAGTTTTTAACAAAGACCAACTGGTTTAGAACAGTTTTGTCTTCTATAGAATATTAAGGGATGGATTTGAGGTATTATGGTCCAGCAGTTCACAGCCATTTAACTGTGATAAACAGCTCTTCCCTTACTTTGTTTTTTTTAAGTTATATTAGTGTAATTTGCAGCAGGATGAGCCCTCTCAGCCACCGTAGGAAACCAGGGAACGCTTTGCGATCTCCTCGTCTGACATCGCCGCTCCGCACCATCAGAAAAACAGCAGATGATGTTGTGGTTCACATGAGAGCCAAGCTGCCATTGGTTTAGCCCCCTCCACTGGATCCTCTGTTCAGCGTGGAGTCAAACAAACAATTCAGCCGTGTGTGTCCATTGATTGAGAAACTCCGCGGAGGTCTGGAAGCGTGTAACACAGCCCGGAGGAGTTTGTGATCTGAGCCCAAGTGAAATGAGGAAAAAGGGCCTGCAAGGATGCAAGTGGAGAAAAAGTACACTTATCCAAACATTGACAGACAGCCTCGAGTCTGCACCGCTTATCCACTTCATTCCACTGGAACTGTGGGAAAGCTCATTCCAGCCATCAAAACTTGGCTCCTCTCATTTTCTTTTCGCAGGAGTGCAGTCAGGTGATCCTCTTCTGTATTTGTTTAATTTGGCAGCAAGAAAACTAAAAAAAAGAGGAAAATCTCTGGAAGATCTTCAGTGGGGCCAATGCAGGTTCAGCGGTGGGAGTTTCTGTTTCTGGATGTCATAGTTAGGATCTGAAATGAAGAAATGGATGAAAAGGAAGTGTTACATTTTTTTCTTTTGGATAAAAAGGTGACCAAAATCCTAAGAATTTCTACCAAAACTGATACTTGCTCACAGAGATGCTAGCAGCTGCACTGCTGCCTGATCAAACTAGGAATAAATGCTACGAATATGAAACTTTAGTTTTTCCTCTGAGGCAAACATGATAACAGTGAGGCGTCTTTTAGACTTTTAAGATTTCAGGTCATGACAGAAAAAATAGGTGAAATAGCGTTATATCCCAGCCAGCTAGGCGAATGGGGCCCCCTGGGGTTTAAAAGTGGGCAGAAAATGTTCTGTGGTGGCTCCACCTGTGTTTGCCCACATCATCTTAAATGGACACTCACTGGGCGGGCTCGCTTTGCTAGCCAGCCTCCCAGTGGAAGGCATGGCATGCTAGCTAGGTCCACTGGAGTGAGCTCCGCTGTAGCGAGCTTTGCTGTATTGAGCTAGCGACTGCCAATGTCTTGAGCTAGCAAGCTCCGCTGTAGCAAGCTCCACTGTAGCGAGCTCCATTGTAGCGAGCTCAGGTGTATTGAGCTAGCAACCGCCGATGTCTTGAGCTAGCAAGCTCTGCTGTATCGTGCTAGCGAGTGCTGCTGTAGTGAGCTAGCGAGCTCCGCTGTTCCGAGCTCCACTGTATCACGCTAGCGAACTTCGCTGTAGCGACCTCTGCTGTATCAGCTAGCAAGCTCCAATGTAGTGAGCTAGCTAGCGCCGCTGTATCGCACTAGCAAGCTCTGCTGCAGCGATCTAGCGAGCTCCGCTGTATCGACCCATCATCCATCAGGTGGCTGGCTAGCATAGCGAGCCCGCCCACTGAGTGTCCATTTAAGATGATGGGAGCAAACACAGGTGGAGCCACCACAGAATCTTTGGACAAACCCCATCAGGGGCCACATTTTCTGCCCACTTTTAAACCATATGGGGCCTCTTGGCTCTGCTAGCTGGGATCTTCTCTCTTAAAATGCAATATCCTAAAAATCAGGACATGAAATTGATGAAACTAGTAAAGAAAGATAGATTTGTGTTTTTCATGCAGAGGTGATGAAGAGTTTTGTCGACAGTTCAGGTCCTTCAGACTCCCCTCAGCACCTCCTTGTTTAGCCGTTCCAAGCAGTACATCAGACAGGTACTCTGGTAGTACTTCAGACTTTTGAGAAAGGAATACTGTGTATACCGTGTTCACATCAGTGAACAGGATGCAAGACTATTTCTGCATTGACCAGGTCACATGATCTTGCATCGTGGTGTCTTGGTGTCAGTGAAGTCACCTCATGTGTTGGAGTCGGTATTTCAACGGTTTGTCTGTAAACCAGAGAACTCTCACATCTGGTAAACGACCTGCAGCACGTCTGGGGGTAGGAGTCCTTAGGTTCAGGTCATTGTTGTGGTCGGTCACTGGCTTGGCGAGCAGTGGTTCGACCAACAGCATGATGAGTTTTGTGCAGCATCAGAGCCATGTCCTCATTTGGACCCACGGTGGAGGAGATTATTGATATCTGGTCCATGTCAACAACCCTTGCTGAGTACCTGTGCTTCTACAGTACGTTTTTTGACAATCAAACGGGGGCAGCGACCCTCCTATCGGTCAATTATTGCCCCGCTGTCTCCCTGACACCCGCCTGTCACTGGACTGCCGTCGCGGGACCTCCAAATGTCCTCGAGCAACCACTGACCAGTGACGATGAACCGTCCGGTCGCTGTAAAAGCCTAACTTTTCCTTTTAACCTCTGTGGTCACCGCGCGGCGTGTAAAAATGTGTCCATTTGCCAAATTTGCTGAAAAACTTGTATTTGGAGTGAATGGAATGAGAAGAGAACTCATAGACTAAACATGTTTATGTATCCTGAGAAACAGACAAGAATTTAAAGATGATTAACTGCAGGACTGAGACTATAAATTAATAAAGCAAAACAACATTTGTGTTAGCATAAATCTGAAAGTGCATAAAAACAGTTCCCTGCCAATCAAAGCTGTGCTGGGATCAGACCAGGACCACATGTGATGCATGTGGTGCTGAGTTTTCGACTTTTGGCTTCGTCGTTTGCAGTTTTTGTGTCAGAACTCCTCGAGCCGCTGTGACCTGCGGGTCGGACTGCGGCTGCTGTAAAACCGCCGCTCGGCCCAGTCGTGTTTGGTTAAACCCTTTCGGCGCTTTGGGCCTGCTCGATCTCATTACTCGCTCAGCGTGGTGTCGCGCTGTGGGTATGGCGACCGCGGGGTTCGGGAACAAAGGTTGGGGTTTTCCACCCGGGCCTTGCTGTCAGAATAACAGTGTGGACTCTTCACGCCGCTGCAGAATGTTTGATCTGCATATTTGTGCAGCGTTAGTTCTCTCTCCTGGTCTCTGCTGTAACTTCCGGTCTCATCTGCAGCACGCTCACTCATCGTTAGCGTGGCCGTCACAGTTTACCTTTACTCCTAAAACATCTATCAGTTTTTTTATCAAAACCTCCTTTCAGGTCAGGGTTGTGGTTTTTTACTAACATTGTTGGCTTCATGGTTTCTGCACCAGAATCTTCATAAAGGCATCAAATTCTTCTTTAATTTGGAGCAAATGATGCATCATAATAATAATAACTGAAGAAACAAAAGATACAAACTATAATAAGCATTTGCAAACATGCTAACTCTTCCATAGCAGACATGCTATGTACAGTCATGTTTACTCCGTTTATTGACCACGGGACATGTATGGGGTCAAATCAGGATCAGCTTAAATTAGGGGTGTAACGGATCACGGATAATCCGGAGGCCACGGTTCGGGACATGTGTGTACGGGCTTACCGCTTCAACACCCACCCCCCCACACCTCGCGCTAGCATCATTTAAATCAATTGTCCGTTCACATTGAATGGAAATTGTGTCAAATTCCTGTAAATCCTCTTAGTTTTGACGAGCCCTAAAGTAGCTGCTTCATGTTTATCTTAAACTCTGCGTGTGGGCGGAGCTTCTGCCAAAAACTTTTCTCGACTTCACAATGAAGGACGCGGATCGACAGATATCAGGTTTATTTAATCTTTTTATCGGTACACATTCCCATTTCTGGATTCAAAGAATCTCCCAGTTAAGACCAGCATCCGTCCCGCGCAGGAGAAAGCTGCTTCTCTGTAACGGACTCGCCGGTGCCGTCACGGAACATTGTATGGCAAGCCAAATGGGTCAAAAATCACCAGGAAAAGCGAGTGTGGTATTGCCACGTTTAACAGGTAATTATTATTTACAACATTTAAATGTTCACACAGTTAGTTTCAATAAAGCAATTAATACCAACAAATAATTGTAAATGTTTTATTTATGATTTAATTTTTAGGAATAATCCAAATAGATTTGGTATTTTCAACACTATTTTCAAGCATTCTTTTCTCAGTTTTTGTAGATTTGGTCTAAAAACATGCAAATTTAATCAGAAACTACATGTTTTAGTATTTTGTTTGTGTTCAAAGTTTAAATATGTTTTGTTTTAATTAATAGACCTCAATGAGCAAATGTTTTAATGTTGCATATATGAATGTTGTGTGTGTGAAGTATTTAATTTGCTTAATTAATATATGATTTGAAGTGTTTGCCAAAATTAATTTAGCTTTTATATTTCTGTTTTTTGTCGCTTTCTTTTTAAACTTTTTATTGATCTGAAAGATGATCCGAACCGTGACCCTAAAACCGTGACGCGATCCGAACCGTGAGTTTTGTGATCCGTTACACCCCTAACTTAAAGTGTAGCCAATGAGCTCAAAGCCTGGCCATGTGTAAAATTAGGCAGAGAGAACTCAAAAATCCGAATTGAAACTGTAAACTGAGAACTGAAAGTAAATGTTTAAAAAGCAAAAAAAAAAAAAATTCAAAATTCAAAACAGCAGCTGTTACTAATGGATACATTATTTTTCAATTGTTAATTTTAACATCTATAGTTTTTTATTCATTCAAGTTTTCAGTGTTTTTTTTTTTTTTTCAAATTTTCATTTTTTTTAATTTAAAACATCTAAAATGTCAAATAATAAAAAAAAAAAAAAGTTGTAATATTTTTCAAGTTTTCAATCTTTTTTTTGTCACTTTAAGCTGGTCCTCATTTGACTCCATAGACACGCCCATTTACGGTATGACGTGAACAAATTAGGATACCCAATGAAAGCCTGTGTATTTTCCCACATCTTTGGACACATTTAATATCAAACTGAACATCTCGGAGTGATCCATATGATTTAGCTTGACATCAACATAATTTTTAAGACTATTGAATTCCAATATTATGATAATGTAAGTTTTGCTTATGTTTAAACTCAGGATACATTTAAGGGACTGAAAAATTCCACAACAAAGTGTCTCAATGAAGCAATTTAAACCAAAAAAGTAGAAATAGTTAATAGGAGGCAAGAGGTCTAAAGGTTGACCGTCATTAAAATATCAAGTTTTGTTCAATTTTTTTTTAATTTTAGTGGAATATTAGTTATGCTTTAGTTTTAATCAAGTCACGTCCTTCTTTTTTTTTCTTTTTTTTTTTTAGAATTTTCAAAATAAGATTGGACATTGATATATGACTGATTATTTAATGAGGGTGTCTTCGCATGACTACATGTTGGAAGTCTTTTTGAAGTGCGAGTTACTTCAGGATAATTAGAGCATTTTTATACTGTCACCTTTAAAGCTTAAATCTTCAAAACAAATGATTTTCAATAGAAGTTTTCTTTTTTTTGTTTCAAACTGGTTTATTTTACTCACAGTAACCCAGAAAACCTGTTGTGCGTTCCATCCTAACAACAGGAAACAAGGTGCTATAGCCTTGCTTCTTCCTCAAACAAAATGAATCTATCAACTGTATTATGACAATCAAATGTCAGTGATCATTATGAGGCATGTGAGGAACATCAGAGACTGAAGCAGCTCCGTGGTGGAGAGCGGTCAGGGGTCTGGGTTGGGTCTGTAAAACAGCTGGTGAAGAGAGGAACGAGGCAAGAAAAGCAAACTTTATTGATCTAACACTTTTCAAAACAGCAGCTCTGACGAAAGGATGGAAGGAATGAAAACACCAGCAAGGAGGGAACACAGAAAACATAAAAACTAAAGATTAAGCTGAGAAAACTCTGTTTGTCTTCATACAGAAAAGCGTTGGTCAGGTTAAGATGAAAGACGAGCGGCTCAGCTGGACTCACTCTCTAAGAGTTTTGATCCGATTATTTAATCTGAAGAGGAAAAGATTATGGTGGTCCTGAAGTGAAAATCACGTCAACAAATCACTCGACACAAAAGAAAAAGAAATTTAAAAACAGAATTACATTTTTGAAAACAAAATTCCACAAACCAAAACATGAAAAACTTTAGAAAACATAATTTCCATCAAACAAAAAGAAATGTTAGAAAAATGAACACGAGGGATTATATCCAGTAGGGGTGCAAGAAAATATGAATTCAGTGAAATATCTTGATACTTCGTTTGTCAATACTTTTAATATTTAATGAATTATCTCTAAGCAAACACAGAGTTCAGCATCTTTGTAGCTGCCGTCAAAGGCAACTCTAATTCATATGTTTGGGTTTGAAAATATTTTAAGTTAAAAAGGGTAAATAATAGAAAAAATGTTTTCTAATCATTTGAAATAACAAGTGATATTTTACAGTAAATAAATAATGGTGTTAATCAGTTAAAAATTGTGTTTAAAAGGGGGGAACTTATTTGTTTCTCTTGTAACTTGTGTTTCCATGGGAGATTTTATACAAGTTACCACTCCTGAATGAGTCTCACACGGTCTAGATAAGACAAATCTGCAAGAGTTATGCCTGAGAAAGAAGTTCTAAAAATAAGGAAGATGTTTTTGAAGTTTCTCCTCTTGAGTTAATGAGGTATGGATTTCATTTTTGTATCATTTTAATTAATCTGAGATCACGTTAAAGCTGTGAAAGGTCTAACTGAGCGTAAGTTTTACATATGTGTTTTTTTTTATTATTGTCTGTGAGAACACTTTGTTAAAGTGGTTGATTTAAGTTTCTGTATTTTATTTCATAGTTCTGACACGGAAGAGGCATGTTAAGACGTGTTGAAGAACCTCTGTGACCAGATAAATGTCTGTTAAAACCAAGAACTGTTTGGAATAAAAACAAGTGAGACCAGACGGACACGTGTGCAGCGTGCACCCCGGGTATCGGATAAATTAGTACATGTTTCAGGAAACCTTTAGTGTCCTTTTAGATATACAATATACTATACTACAAAATACTCCCACAAATGTGGGCCATTGATTAACAAACAAGATTATTTAATTTGTGCGCACAAAAAAGTGAATTTCCCCACTAATTCATTCAAGTCCTTGTTGCAAAAAGGAGTAAACCCAAAGTATAGTGTTAGGAGAAAAGCCACAAAATTCAAATTAACAGGCATCTGATGATTTATTTAAGATCTTTCCAGGACACGTGACTATAAAAGAGCTTTGCTTAGTAAAGGAAAGTACTTTTCATTTCATGCCTTCAGAAATGGCTCTTCATGGAAGAGAAATGTCACAAAATCTGAGAAAAGAAATCATTTCTTTACACAAAAAAGGTGAAGATCAGCAAAGCTTTACACAGCAGTCAAAATACTGACGTCCTGGCCGTCCACGGAAGTTGACATCTGGACAGAAAATCCCCACGCAAGTTCACTGCAGTTAGCTGAAGTGGTAGAAAGCCAAAGTGGAGTGACCGTTTCCCGTGACACGCACACTGCACAGGAATGGCCTGCATGGGTATGGTCCACGATGGACGCCTCTCCTGAAGCCCATGCACAAAAAAGCACGCCCAGAATTCTCCAGAGCCCACGCTGAAAAAGAAGACGACGACGACTGGGACTCTGGAGTGATGAGACAAAGATCAACGTTTTTGGAACTAAAAGTTTTAAAACTGCGGCGTCGTAAAGGTGAGGACTTTAAAGAAAAATGTCTGGTGCCTACAGTGAAGCATGGTGGTGGCAGTGTCCTTATGTGGGTGCTGCTAGTGTTGGGGAGCTGAACTCAACAATGCACTGCTCTACACTGAAGGAGATGATGCTGCCATCACTTGGTGGCCATGCACCTTTCCAACACGACAATGATCCAAAACTCACATGGAAAGCTACCGCCGCATTTCCGAAGAAGAACAAGGTGAAGGAGATTGAATGTCCAAGTACGTCTCCAGATCTGAATCCAATAGAACTCCTGTGGGGAATTCTGAAGCGACAGGTTGAGGATCTCTCTCCATCCAGCATCCAGAGGTTATTCTTGAAGAATGGAAGAAGACAGATGTTGCAAAATGTCAGAATCTTGTTCATTCCATGCCTAGAAGACTTGGTGCTGTCCTTAAACATCAGGGGGCAAAATACTAAATACTAGATATTTATGTTTCAGAGTGTTTTCATTTTGGCTTCAACCAATTTTAGTAAAACTGAAGATTTTTGTGATCTAAGTTTCATTATAATTTCATGTTTCAAGTGTTCAATTAAACTCATCCTTGTGAAAAGTTTGGAAATTATTTTATTCATTGAGCTGCTGAAAAATTACTACTTTTTAAAGAGAGTGGACTCATTTATGCTGAACACTGGATATATGTGTAGAATATAAATTTACATGCAAAAATATGATCACATTTGTCCATCGTGATATTTTATTGTGGAAAAATTGGTTACATTTTGAAAACTGACAGGATTTTCTCATGTTTTGGCGTAACTTCACGTGGATTGCTCGCGCGAAAAAATAGACCGGACGCCAAAACAACCAGTGCACAGCACGAGGCGGCGCGGAGGACCGCCGCCCGTCTGGTGCGAGCTGACAATCCGGTGTGAACCCGGCGTTCATGCTTCAGCACGCTGAACCGTTTCAAGAAAGAACCGTTTAAAACGACACTGTCAAAACAAACTTATTCCTCATAATATCTACAAAATACTTCAAAGATTACGCAAATGCTGAGATTTTTCTAGAAAACAACTTAAAGTTTATCTGTTTTTATGAATCATCAAAAATGTATGTTGTTTATTAGTAAGATTTACTTTTCAAATTGTTTTAATCACTTTTGGAACATTCATTGATATTATGTAAATGTAAGTTTTTTTTTAATTTACTTCAAATTGGATCATAATTTTACTTGTGGACATAAGTAGATTTTACTAGATTGCTGTTGGAAGTTTTTATATTCATAAATGCAGTAAAAATGTAAATAGTTAGTGCAAATTGTTACAAGGATTTTCTTTAGTAAATCTTATTAGTAATTTTTTTCAGTGTACCGTTTCAACCACAGAAACAAATCATTATATTTTTTTCAACTACACATATTTAACATTATTGGTTAAGACTCATTCACTGCTTTGCTGAAGAATATTTTGTTGTTAAAATCAGAAAATAATAAATTAATTCAAGAAAATCTCCATGAATTTGCTTTGATAAAAGCATTTTCAGATTATTAAGTAAAATGTATTTCAAAATTATATTTGTGAAAGATGCGTTAATGTTCATAAAACACATTTTCTGAGTCGTAATTTAAAAAAAAAGTGAATTATTGTGTTGGGATATTTCACAGTACGTATTGTATCATGACATATATGTTGTGATATGTCATTTATCGTCAGACTCTTGCTAATACACGCCCCTGTTATCCATCATGGCTTCATATCAAACAGATTTCAATTGAAATGATGGAAAAACCTTTGAAGAGCAAACGTAATTCACAGAAATGACCACTTTGAGTTCAGGGTTTATTGTTCTCTGTTGTGTCTACAGTTTGGACTTTTTTTTAAAGAATTCCAAAAAGCTAAAGTCTTAAATGATCATTGTGGCTCATCTGAATTAGAACGGAGGCTGCCCGTATAAGGTTCAGGTGGGTGGGTGGGTGGTTCCCTGCGCCTCATGGTGGGTGGTGTCGGCGCGTCTCGCTTCGCTGCTCCTCTCTGTTGTGTGAGAAAGCAGCTGCTTTCTGCTGGCGAGGCGGATCGAGTCGGTTATCCAAATATTGTCCGTCTCTGTGCGATTATTACCCGTCTAATTTATGAGGCGGCCCGGCCGCCCGCTGCAGGCCCAGGTTCAGGCCGTCTCTGCTCGCTCATGTGGAGGTCCCGACTGTTGCTCTTGGGTTTGACGCGATGGCGGCACGGTTCAGAATGCTCGCTGCTGGAAAAAAACAAAAGTTTTCCTGAAACTCTGACGAACACGGAGATTTGATGGACGGAAAAAGTGGCGTTTCAAACTGTAAGAGTGAGGGACTCTGTGGCTCTTTGTTGACGTTACTTGACTTCATTCCAGCGCAGCTGGAACGGCGAACAAACATGGCGGTTCCAGAAGATTGAACAGAATCAGAAGGATGTGAAAACAATGAAGAACATGGATGCAGAGTGAGAATGGGCTCACGCCGCGACACAGACTGGAAACGGGTTTATAGAGGTCACGATGATGAAAAAACACCAGCTCTGTATGTTTAAGGCTTCATGGAAACTTTATTCTAATATTGGTGTCAATAAATATGTAACAAAAAAAACTGCAGGACCTGTGAGACCTGAAAGTTAGAAAGAAGCTTTCCTTTAGCAGAGAGAACTAACATGTAGTTGAGTAAATTACTTAAAGTTAAGTTTTTTAAGTCACATGAATACATAGTTCTGGATATATGGGGTCAAGTTTAAATCAACTTAAAGTTGATCTAAAAAACAGATTGAAACTCAAAAGAACACACTGTATATCACCGTAACCTCTATCAACTGATGTCAATCATGTCCCCATAGCTAATTGGCTTTAAGCCCCGCCCCCACCTAAAATTAGACTCAATACCGAAAGAGGAAATTTTAAATCGAAACTAATATTAAAACTGAAAGCAAAGCAGGAGGAAAATATATAAAAATAAATTGGAAATGCAAAACTCCAGCCATTTGCAAATAAATGTTTTTTATTTCTTAAAAGTTTTTGATTCATGTTTTTTTAAGCTTTTATTTTTTTTTGTAATTTAATATATATATTCATATTCTCAAATTTGCAACTATATATTTTTATTTTCAATATTTCTTTTAAGTGAATAATGTATACTTTAGAGCTTAAAATTATTTTCAATTTTTTTCAGTCTGTTTTTTTTTTTACTTTGAGCTGATCCAGATTTGACCTCATATGGGCATAAGGAGAATAAAAAAGCTGATTGAAATCATTTTTTTCTTGCACAATTAATCAAATTTATCAACAAATTTTATATCAGGTTTTTTTTCTCTATTAGTTTTTAAGTTTTTGGAATAAATAAATAATTTAATTATGAAAGTTTGAACTTTGTTTTAACCCATTTTAAAAATCTTTTCCAAAACTAAAATGATTCTGGACAGAAAAAAACAAAAACAAACAGATTATCAAATCAAATCAAACTTTATTTATTACAAAAATGAACTCTTCTCATACTTTCGCAGCTTCGATTATTTCAGCTGTCAAATTCTAGGTTTTCAGCTATCATCCTTAGTGATTTTAGCTAGAAATTTCTGTATCTTCAGCTATCAGCTTCAGTGATTTTAGCTAGTAGCTTTAGCGTTTTCAGGTATTGCTTCAGCATTATCAGCTTCAGCGTTTTTGGGTATCAATTTCAGCATCTTCAGCGGCCAGATTCAGCTTACAGCATTCACACTAGCATTATCACAGGACATGCTTCACATCTAGTTCATAATTATGTTAAAAATTTACGGTTTTAAAATTGTAATTTTAGAGTGTTTAATAAATGTTGATCCTGTTCGGCTCTTGACCTAAGGTGTGTTTTGGATTTTGGCCCATTTTGTGATTGAGTGACAACACCAAATTTCTCTGAACTTCTCCCAGGTTGTCTGGAGTTCCTGCAGGTCGAGAGCGTCTGCAGAGATCTTCAGCTGTCAATTGTCAGCGGCTTACAGCTCCTCTTTATCTTCTCCTGGTGGACAGTCTGGTCAGGTGAAGGAGGAGCTGTTGAGGCGGGAAGGTGGAAGAGATAAAGTGAGCAGATAAGTGCAGTATTAGTAGAGTTTCATTGATTAGCTGTAAAGAACAGTGTGCAGCATTGATTGGCTTTCAGAGGCAGTTTTACAGGATTTAGACTGAAAAGGAGAGAAAAAACAGGTTTACGTGTAGAAAAACATCTCAAGAAAGAAAACAAGACACTGTGGATGATCGTCTGACTTTAGAAACAGTTCATGCACTCACTGAAAGTTTATATTCGTTCTGATAACTATAAACAGCACTCAGCCGATGACAGATCTCACCTGTTTCTTCTCTTTCCTCACGAATGTCAGACTGAGATCCACAACTTTCAGCAGCTGAGCGTAGTGGTGGTTTGTTTCTGTAGATGAGAAAAGTTACAAAGGGCAACATGATCAGACAAAAAAACAAAAAACGTAAACATGGCATCAAGGGTCTATAAAACATGAATACGAGTATATCAGAACCAAAAGGCAGCCTCATTAGCCTAAAGCTACCATAAATAAAAAATCTTATCCTGTATTCTAAAGCTGTGTTCAGATACTGTTTGTGTGACAGGAGCATCAATGATCAGAGGTCCTGCAGCAGTTTTGAGTGTGAGCGCAGCATGGCAATCTGATGGCAGTTTGGTGGCAGTGGTGGCATTCTGTGGCATCCGGCTTGGCATTTTGGTGCAGTCTCGGTTGGCATTCTGTGTGGCAGGTGGCCGAGTGGCAGTCCAGTAGCATTTTGGTGGCAGTCTGGTGGCAGTCCGGTGGCATTTTGCTTCTGGTGGCAGTCTGGTGGCAGTCCGGTGGCATTTTGGTGGCATTCTGGTGGCATTTTGGTGGCAGTCCGGTGGCAGTCCAGTAGGCATTCTGGTGGCATTTTGGTGGCATTTTGGTGGCAGTCTGGGGCCAGTCCGGTGGCAGTCCAGTAGCATTCTGGTGGCATTTTGATGGCATTTTTGTGGCATTCTGGCGGCAGTCTGGTGGGATTCTAGTGGCAGTGCGTTTTGGGTGGTGCAACAACACGGCGTGGCAAAGATTAGCAGTGAACATTTTGCCGTGCAAAATGACGTATTGATGACTAGAACAGTGGGTGGAGTCCAAAACCAACATGAAAGAGAATCTGATCAATCTCCTCTTGAACTTTAGAGTTTTCTTCTTTGCATCAAGACAACAATAATACGCTTCTCTTGTATTATTTTTACTACTTGTACTACTGCAGTGACAGAAGTACCACTGAAAGCATCCATCAATCAGACAGCTCCTGCAGTAGTGATGGTGCAGATGGTGAACCTCATCATACTGGGAGAGTTTCTGAATGATCTCATGAATCCAGACATGGAGGTGTGTTTACTGATGTTTCTGTAGAGTTCTTTATATAAACCTGATCTCTCAATATTATCTGTGTTTTCCATGCATTGTAAATGAGATATACAGTCAATGCTTCCATGTAGTGATGACGCTGAATGCTTTGGAAAGTGGCTCCTCCCACATGCAACAGGAGCATCAGATTTATGAATTAATACTTGGACAATCATCCAAGCATCTAAGCAAAAAATGGAGGGAAAAAAACGCAAAAATGGAGAACGTGAAACACTTTCCTTGTGAACGCAGTATTATTGAGGTGCAGGGCATTATACAGACATGGTGGTTCCACAAGATAAAATGAAATGTGATGTCTCCTCCCCTGTTTTTTTTAACACAAGGAATCGGTTCTATTAAGTAAATGACTATTTTGGCATTTATTAAGATTTTTTAAGGTAACTGTAAGTTTAGCTAATATTTAGCTACATGCTAGCAATTTTGGCTAATTTAGGCTTTTCTTTTTAAGTTTTTTAGGCTGTTTTGGAGCTGGGGTAATAGTTAAACACTGCAGCTGTTTTTGCTAATCTAAGGGTTTTTTTTTAGGATATTTTACTAGCTACATGCTAGCTGTTTTGGCTAACGTAGGTTTTTTTTGTTTGTTTTGTTTTTTTAGGTTAATTTGGCATTTAGCTAATATTTTAGCTGGCTGCCAGCTTAAACGTTTTTTTCTGTCAAAAGACAGGTAAAGGTTTAGAGAAAAAAGAAGATGGTAACAGAAGGTGGTAAAATCATAAAACATAAAAGTATAAATAGCAAACCTGGTTTCTTATCTTAGCAGCAGTACAATGAAAAGACAGTTAATTACATCTCAAGGTTAGCTATGCTAGCATTCAAACACGAATTAACACATTAATTCACAGCTTATTCACAGATTCTTTTAATGGTCGACTAATCACTGATTATTTTTTCCGATTAGTCGACTAATCGAATCATGCGCAAACCGGATGTAAAGCGCACATCACAGCTTCTTCCCGCGAGCCGTCACTCTGATGAACTCTTGACCAGTCTCAGAGTACGGTGCACAACATGGGATCTGTTTTAACCGGACACTGTTGTATATATCTTTATCCCCCTTGTTATTTTTCAGATGTGTATATATATATGTGTATATATATATATATATTCATATTTCTATTTTATCTTTTTATATTATTATTATTTTTTATCTTTTTTCTATATAAGAGCACAGGTCACTGGAACCAAATTCCTTGTATATATTCTATACTTGGCCAATAAAGCTGATTCTGATTCTGATTCTGATTCTGATTAACCATCATTAGCTTAAAACTAACTAAAACTAGATGTGTAGCATTACCTGTGATAATGCTAGTGTGAATGCTGTAAGCTGAATTTGGCCGCTGAAGATGCTGAAATTGCTGAAGCTCATAGCCAGCTAAAATATTAATTAAATGCCAGATTAGCTTAAAAAGCTTAAATTAGCCAAAACAGCTAGAATGTAGCTGAAATCTTAGCTAAACTCAAAATAGCCAAAAAAACTTAATACATGCCAAAATAGTCCAAAAAAGCTAGAATAATACCAGTATAACTTTCATCTCTACTTCAATAAAGTAATGACTAATCGATTATTAAATTTGTCGTCGACTATTTTAGTAGTCAATAAGTCGTCGCTTAGTCTACTAATTGTTGCAGCCCTTCTATGGAGCAAGAATCGAGCCTCATATGTTTGACGTCAAACAAACATGTTTTAAGCGTGTGGATTGAATCCCAGAATCTCACAGAACTGAAATAAGGAAAACCTGCAGCTGCTGTTGGTAGTGTGTGGAGGTCCTCGTCTGTGTGTGGATGTGATGGAGTTAGTGCAGGACTGAGTGTTGTAACACCTTCAGACACGATAACTCACAGCTGCATTAGTGACACACACACACACACACGGATAAACGCACCCTCGTCACACACACCCCACGGGTGACGGCCGAGCAGCCATTTGCATGCCTGTGTCGACGCAGAGCTGCACTCAGAGTGTTTTCTCTGATAAATGAGCCACATTCCTGTCTGCATTTGCGCACACACACAGACACGCACAGAGAAGATTGACTCTGTAATCAGATCAGCAGGTGATACTGGAAAGCTTCTCACACATCGTCTTAGGCTCAGTCAGACGCAGGAGCAGACACTACAACCTACTCCACTATTGCAGCATTCTGTCACCCTCACTGAGGTGAATATTCTCCAAGAAGGGAAATATTTGGTCCAGGATTTCCTGACTTTGAGCCTCTTAGCTCGTCAAGAGTCCAGGACCCAGGGTTCCAATAGCTCCAAAGCCGGCGCTCTGGTGGACCCGAGCACAGTTTGTTTGTGAAGAACAATGTGAAGCTGGACTGGGAAACCCATCTTTCTACAGGACTGATGGAGTGAGGGGCTTCAAATGTTGCTGATATGTGGAAACATTTGGCACGAGTGGAAACCCTGTAGGAGAAACCTAGTGAGGCGTGACTCATTACATGATTATAAACATCTTAGCATGGCTGTGACGGAAAACTCCTAATCTAAATTCAGTTTAGTGGAGACATTTTAAATAACTGATGCAAACTTCTCATTTTGAGCCTGAAGGCGTCCATGACGCGCCATTCCTGTCAGTCTGTCAACACTAAAACGTTGACTAGAACAGGTTTGATTCAAAATGACTTCACAGTTTGGTGGGTCACTGCATACATTCTCTGGACTGTAGGTTCCCCTCGACTTTAATACATTTACGAAAAAAAAGTCGTAAATCTACGAGATTAGAACTCATAAATTTACTATATTTAAAGCTGTAAATTTACGAGAAAAAAACTCGTTATATTACTTTTTTTTTTTTTTTTTTTGGTGGCACTAATACTCCGTCATACAAAGCATCTACAGCAGAGGTGTCAAACTCAACCGCACAAGGGGCCAAAATCCAAAACACACATTAGGTCGCGGGACAAACACGATGAACATTTAATGAACACTCTAAAACTACATTTTAAAACTTTAAAATCGAAACTTTTTAACATGATTATGAACTAAATATATAGCATTACCTGCGTTAATGCTAGTGTGAAAGATTTAAGCTAAATTTGGGCACTGAACACGCTCGAGCTGATAGCTGAAGATGCTGAAATTGATTGATAAAAAAGTTGAAGCTGATAGATTAAATCAGAAGCTCAAAGATGAAAACGCTGAAACTGATAGCCAGCTAAAATATTAGCTGAATGCCAAATTAGCCTAAAAACAAAACAAAACAAACAAAAAAAAATACTTAGGCTAGCCAAAATTGCTAGCATGTAGCTGAAAAGAATAGTTAAATTTAAAATAGCCTAAAAAACTGAAAAAAAAGCCTAAATTAGTCATAATAACTAGCGTGTAAATATTAGTCTAACTCCAAATCAACTTGAAAAATTAAAAAGAAAAGCCTAAATTTGTCACGTGTTTCCCCTGGGCTGATTGCCACTCCTCCCTGACGGGCTACACCTGTGTCCTTTGTTTTTTTCACTCCTCTTTCTGCTTATAATGGGTTCCTAACACTCACTTCCTTGCAGGTTTGTTTTGTCACCCTTACCCACTAATCTCGTCTCCCATTCCAGGTTCTTGTGTGGTTTTTTGTGGAGTTCGGCCTTAGTTATTTATGGACTTTGACCTTAGTGACTGATCCTGTTTTTTCAGCCTTGTGCTCTTCCTTCGTTTTGGATTTTGTTATTAAAAGACACTTTGATTTGGAGCTCGCAGCTGTCCTGCAATTGTGTCCGCACACCAAAGCCTGACAAAATTAGCCAAAACAGCTAGTATGTAGCTAAAATATTAGTTAAATTCCAAAAAAGCATAAAAAATCTCAGTAAATGCCAAAATAGTCTAAAAAGCTTGGAAAATGCCAAGTTCTAAAACTTTAAAATTGTAACTTTTTAACATAATTATGAGTAATAAAAAGGTAGGAATATTATTTCAGAATAAATTAACTTTAACCTTAAATAACTTTCAATATTTTACTCTCCATAAAAATATATTTTGACAAAATTATACAAGTTAAAAATCAGCGCAAGATAACATCAGGCCATTAATAACAATAAAATAAAATGATCTGGAGGGCCGGATCCGGCCCCCGGGCCTTGACTTTGACACATGTGGGCTAAAAGAACAAAAATATGTCTGATATATTTTATTTAATTTATATAAATAAATATATAGGGTAGGGCTGGGCGATATGGGATTTTTTATATCACGATATAGCTTTTTACATATTGCGCGATAACGATATTGATCACGATATAAACCAAATAACTATATTTGAACACTTTGTGGCTCAGAAATGAAATGTAAATTCATCAGCAGGTTGTTTAAATTTAAATATTTATGTCCTATCACACTAAGCATAACAGATCCAATGGAAATTATGCAACTAGTTTTTTAATAACCAAGACTATATATATAAATGAACTAAGCTGAAAATTAAAGCAAAAACTTTCAAGTTTCAAAAGTTTATGAAATAGACTACTAAACTGTTTCTTCAGTTCCATTAAAAAACAAAGCATTAAGTCTACAAATAAATTCTAATGTTTTCAGGGTTCACATAACAAAAATGTATTGTCTGGAGACAAGTCTGCAAAAACTGAGAGAAAGGAATGCTTAATATGCTATCCCACCAAATTAAATTGCAATTTTGAAATTAAACTTTCATTATGTTTGGTATTAATTGTTGTATTGAAACTAACTGTGGCAACATTTAAATATGTCAAATAAGTATTATTAACCATAGTACATGTCCAGGTGACGCACTGCCATACCCGCGTTTTTCTGGTGATTTTTGACCCTAACGGCTTGCCTTAGCTCTACCTGTCGGCTCTTGCCAGCTGCGTGCAGGAGCGCGATGCGTGTGCGACAGCGGCCGCTCCTCACTGGAAGGTCTCCTGAACTCCGACACGGAGATGTGTACCGATGTTTTTATTCAGCTCTTCAAAATAAATCAATCTCTCTGTATCCGCGTTCTTCAAGAAGAGTTCCAGAAAAGTTTTGACGGAAGCTTCTCCCACACGCAGCGGAGCTTCAGAGCAACAGACTTTCTGATGACTGACAAGCATCAAATCTGACGCTTTTTAAAAATAATACAGTCTACAGTAAATTAATTGGACGCCAAATGCATTCGCCGTGGACAGACGATGATTGTAATGAACCGCGCGGGGAGCGAGGTACGCAGCTGCAGCGGGGGTTGCTGGTAGAAGTCGGCTCGTGCGCGTTTGTTTACCTTTCATGCGGACGAAGGACGCGGAGTGGAGTCCAAAAAATGACCGAAATGAGAGCTAATAAACACAATAATTAGATACTTACTCGCCCTGTGGCGGCTAACTCTCTAACTTTTACTCCTCAAATAGGAGAAACTGTTCGCTAGCAAGTGTTATTTGAGGACCCTTCAAAATAAAAGTCTATCGCGATGGACTCATTCTTCTATTGAAAAAATGTTCTATCGCGATATCAATAATTATCGTTTTATCGCCCAGCCCTAATATAGGGTAAATTATTTTTACATTTTTGTTGTATTTACAAACCCGAGCATAAGTCAAACCCAAACATTCAATACATTTGAAATATGAATGGGTGTCTATACGATGGCTCTACCTTGACAGTGGAATTGTTTTTCAATTTACTTTTTGAATTTAAAACTTGAAGTCTTATAAGTGATGTCTAAATAGATCAGAAATGATAATATCATGGATGAATTAATTGACTGAAAAACAACTTCAATCTGTTTTTTTTAAACCCAACTGTAATTGGGATAAATCTGTTGTTCATGTGAAGGTCGCATGTTAAAGATTACTCACCCATGCAAACCTCATCTCCTCTTATGAACCTTCACTGAGGAAATCTCTCTGGATTCCAACACAGACAAAAAAAAAAGTGCTTGAGTTCCACTCAAGCATCTACTTCAATTCCTAGTTTTTTTTCCAACTGTAGACATACTATTATGTATGTCTATGCAGTTATGCTTACAGGTTGCACTCCTGATGAAATGCTTCCAAATGTTGGTGAAGAGATGATGGGGTTTCTCTGGCCTGTTCAGTCGATGGGACTAGAATGCCGTTTGAGCCTTTGACCAATCAGAACAAAGCTTCACTTTTCTGCTCTCCTCCAAACAACAAAAATACATTTGTGATTCAAAGATGATCACACATGTTTTAATCCACCAAGCAGACAAAAAAAAAAAAAAAAATTTTGTTCAGTAATGCTCATCGTCCTTGAGTTTTTTTAGGTGTGACCGTACAGATTCCCCAGAGGTCATACATTTCATCTCTGCACACAGAACAGTATGTCATCCTATAGGAGGGCGGCGGCGCTGCCTCAGATGAAGGCTGCAGAGTTTGCGGATGGAGTGACACTGACGGACATAAAGTGCTTACATCCAGAGAATAATAAATGAGGCCGTTTCCTTTAATTCTCACACTCATTTACTGCATCGATTGTTTGCTGGCTGTGTGGACAGCACAGAGGAATGCTATCGGCTCAGGTCATCACCTTATAAACACGCTCAACGCCTCCTCAATACAGTCAGAGAGGAGCTGCACGGATGGACGGAGGGATGGATTTATAATGAACACAGAAGCTGAACGACATCGACTGGCTTTAACTGCTTATGATCTCCATTAACTGGAGTCTTCAGCTTTCTGCTGATTTATCTTCTTGTCTCTGATGTTGTCTTTACTGAGGTTTGGCTGCGACGTTCAAGTCAGCTGGAACTCCAAATTGTCTTCACCGACAGAAACCTGTTTTTGCTCTTTCAATTAATCATTTAAAAAAGGGAGAGAAAGTCTGTGAAAATCGAACTAATCCTCATAAAATTTACTGGTTTTGAGTGGATCTTCAGAAAAGTTCTGGTGGTTTGGAAGAACTGTTTCATTCAGAGTAGTTTCAGTTTCACACAGAGACCTCTGGTTCTGTTTCAGCAACACATTCTCAGTCCTAAGTCCTCACATATGGAAGTTTGGTTAATGACCCCTCCGCGTCACTTTTTGACTTTTTTGGTGTCCCCAACTTGTTGTTTTTTTACGTACTGGCTGTTCCCCTTAAAACATGGGTCCCCGAACCAGAACCGGTCCAGTACCCTGACGCGTAGTGCACCGGTACCCAAACCCGGACGCTTAGTGCAAATCACACGCTGTACATGACGCAAACCAGTACCAGGTTAAGGTTAGGATACCGGTACTTGACTCGTCCTGAGGACCAGTGCACATCTGGTATTGCGTCCCGAGGGTTTGCAGACCCTTGATTTTACAAACGACAAGTTGGGGACACTCAAAACCTCAAAAAGTAACGCGGAGAGGACCTTAACCAAACGTCAATGTGTGACGACTTGGGGATGAGAATGTGTTGGTTTTAGTGTTGGGCACCGATTGTGTTTTATTTGGTTCTGGTGCCAAAGCAGTTCTTTTGTTTCGGTTCCTAATCGGTGACAATTTTTGATACTTCATTACTGAAACTGGTGGCCCCGCCCCTCTTTCCTGATCCTGATCTTGACACCGTGGCTGAGCTGGTCTGAGGGGTTACTGGGGCTTTGATCTCACCTGTGGATGTGTCTGGATGACAGCCGCTTCCACTGTGGTTCTGCGTCTCTATGAATGAGTTTGAAGACTGACCTGGATTAACCTGAGAGGGCACAAAATAGGGGACCTATACAGTTCAGGAGACCTGAGCAGGCTGCTCCCGCTCCCCGCAGCGGCTGTCTGTTTGCCGGCATGTGGAGCGACCGAGCTCCGCTGAAGTCCATGAGGCTGGCTGCAGTCAGAGAACCACCAATCTGTCCAGAATGTATCCCGCCTTCACCCAACAGTTGCTGGAAACGATCTCTAGAAAACCTGCCAGCGGGTTAAGAGAATGGATGGAAGTTCTGGATCTGTATTGGATTAGTATTTTACTCGCTGATCGGGTCACTGAAAACATCCCGTGTCCAAAGCTGAGTTCCTGATTGGACATTCGTCATGTCTTATATGACCCCGTCCACTATTGCAGGAAAGGCTGAGGGATTGTCTAGAACAGAGGTCGGCAACCTTTAAGAGTAAAAGAGCCATTTGGGCTCGTTTTCTACTGATCAAAACCTAGAAGGAGCCGCATTGACTTACGTTAACCTTTAAGAAATTTGGATTTGCATTCATAACCTTCTTTTTGTTTATTTTAAATAAACGTGAACATGTGTATTTATGGCACGAAAAAATATATATATAAAAAGAAACTAGCATCTCTCAAAAAGGTATTTTTTACGTTTTTAACTTTAGAAGCAAAAAGCTAGCTTGTTGCTAAATTACTAGCTGAACTTCAAATTAGCATAACATTTCTCTGTAAATTAAATCAGCCAAAAATTTTAGCATGTTGCTGAAATAAAAGCTAAACTCAAAATTACCCTAAAAGCCCCAGTAGATAACAAATTAGCTAAAAATGTTAGCATATTGCTAAAATATTAGCTAAACTCCAAATTGCATAAAAAACTAATTAGAGGCCAAATCTGCCAAAAATGCTAGCTTGTTGCTTAATTACTAGCTGAACTCCAAAATGGCGTAAAATTCCTTAGAAAACTAACTTAGTCAAAAATGTTAGCATTTTGCTTAAATAGAAGATAAACTCCAATTTTGGATAAAATTTCTCAGAAAACTTAGCCAAAAAAGTTATCATGTTGCTAAAATAATAGTTAATCTCTATTTTTTTTTTAAAATTTACTATTATTTTATTTTTCTTCAGACAGAGAGCCACCATGGAGAGATAAAAGAGCCACATGTGGAGCTGCAGGATGCAGACCCCTGATCTAGAACTTCAACGTACTGAACAAAGTAAAAGTGATTGACATGTCCTAAGATAAACTGACCTTCAATGTAACTAAGCACCGAAATGCAGAAGCGATCACAGCTTCTTTCAGTTTCGGTAGAACCGCGGAAATCATAACGGTTCCTACTTGGAACTGAATTTCGGTGCCCAACCCTTGTTGGTGTTGGAGAACCAGAAGGACCAAGCTGTCTTTGCTTTTCACTCTGACTCGTTACTTCAAACCAAACCTCCATCCAACAGCTGATCCGCAGAGAAACTGTGATCCATGGTTCATGATCCACATCCTGAAGCTGTGGAGATCTGATCCAACAGCATTTTTGTGACAGGGAACCTAAAAACCTGATGGGACCCAAAGCGACTGAAGGTCTTCAAACATTTCTCTGAAGAGAAGTTGAGCAGATTCTGGTAACATTGGGTTTCTCTTTAGAGTCATTCATCAGCTAGTTTCCAAACTGTCTTTTTGAGTATTTCAGTAACTCAGAGGTGAATTTGTCCCAGACTGCTGCTGCTCTGCAGAAACTACATCCTAGAAAATGAAGCAAGTTTTTTTGATTTTGGATGAAAAATGCAAAAATTGTGGGATTGCTTTGACAATATATCAGAGTAGGGCTTTAAGGTCTGTCCTCGACTCTTAGAAATAGTTTCTATCCTATAGAGTGGGTTTTTGTGTGTATGTTTCTGTGTGAGCAGTGAGGCTTTTTACTGGCTGTAAATCAGATCTATGTGCTGTTTATCCCTGCAACCACAGCTCTGCTAGTCAGGGATAAGAGCTGCGTAAGTCTCTCAGATTACCTGGATTTATGTGTCTCTCCTAAAGTCACTCATCCTTTACTCTTTCACTTGTTCTTAAGGAAACACATCATCACACATTTCTGGTGTTAATCTTCACCAAAGTATATATTTAGGTTTGTTCTGCCATAAATACTCTCACACTACATGCAGTTTTACACTTCATCCAGCCACTGTGTGTAAATGATGAGGAGAGAACTCCAGCGTCTCTGAAGGTTGTATATTTTCAGCTTGTGGTGAGTCCCCCCCTCCCCTCAATCCCCATACAGACACCTCCCTATAAATTTAGAGACCTCATGTTAACAATCTGCTTACTTCTCCCTGACTTGGAGAGCTGAAGAGGAAATGAGCATCAAGTCTTCTGAATGTGGACAAATCTGGAGTCTCTGTGAAATCGGTGTCACTGCAGAGAGCTGTGGAGACCTTTCAGAGAGGATCTTCATGACTGAACCTGCAATCTTAGTACATAAATCATGCTGTGAAGTGTGGCAGGCATTTGAGATGTCAGGTTCACTTTAGTGCTGGTGAGAATTAAAAAAAAAAAAGAGAAATGATCAAATTTTGAAGATTTGAAGCAGTTTGAGAACCATTTAACCTTTTAATGAATCATTTAAGCTGGTTTTTATACTGATCAAAACTTACAAGGAGCCGCATAGTCTTACTTTAGCCTTTAAGAAATTTGGATTTTCATGATAATCAAAATTTCTTTCAAACGTCTTTTTTTTATAATAATAAATAATAATAATGTCTATTTTGTGGCACAAACAAAAGCAAAAATATTAAAAGTACCTAGCACCTCTTGAAATGGGATTTCTTTCTTCTTCTTTTTTTGTTACTTTTTTTCTAAATAAAAGACGCTCTGTGCCAAACAGGATCAACTCAGCTTTGGGCAGCTAGTAACCAATGTTGTGTAGCATCAGATAATATGTGTTTCTAACTCATAAAAGATCAAACTTTTGACCAAAGTTTTGCTTTGCAGATAAAATCTGTTCATTCTGGAGGTAGAGTTGAACAAACAAGACGTCTTCAGGTCAACAGATGTAAAAACCTACAGAGTTGATCATCTATCTATGTGAACCTCAATTTATAAATGTAACTAATCTAAACGAATGCTAATTAAGTATTCCTTTCTTTAAAAAAAAATTCAATTTTAATTTTCTTTTATTTTTGTTCTTTTTCTCCTCTTTATCTTCAGCAGTCTTTCACTGCTGGGTTTTGTTATTTTAGTTTGGGGTTGGATCTTGGTAGTCTCAGTTTTCAGGCTTTGTTTATTTGTTTTCTTTAGGTAGTTTTGGTTAGACAGCCATTAGCAGGAGCTGTTGACTCAGACGGCTCACATCGCTGAGTCAGCAGTCTCCATGATTTATTTTATGTTTGGTCAAGGAGCCACAATGGAGAGATGAAAGAGTCTCATGTGGATCTGGAGCTGCAGGTTAAAGACTTCTGGGGTAGAGAAACTGGGAGGGGTCAAAGAGAAAAAACATTTTATTATAATGTTGTTTCCCAGCAGATCTTTTCTGTAACAAGCAAACCCTCACTCTTTATCTTTCAGATTTATGACGCAGAGGGAACATTACTGCACTTTATCGATGGAAATGATCCCAGTAAGTCCAGCTGGATGAGGTACATCCGCTGCGCCAGACACTGTGGAGAGCAGAACATGATGGTGGTGCAGTACAGGTGAGAGGCCAGCCTTCAGATTTTGGATCTAAATCATAGCTATATCTCAACTATGAGCATCTCATAGTCTTTGGAGTGGGTCTTCAAAGTTTTTCATTTATAGATATTTACTGTAAATTAAAAAAAAAATTCTAACTAGATTTGTTTCCCAAAATATTAAAATTATAAAATTATATAAATTATTTTTTTGACTTTAAAAGTATTTAAAAATCCAACATTTGGTTGAAAGCAGTTTTATTATTTTTGCTTATTTCCACAAATATTGACAGGATTATATTCAGATGTAAACAAATCAGCATTTAATGGAAAACTGATATAATCAAAACCAGAAACACGATTAATCCATTTGAAATTTCCACAGATTACATTTTAAAAGAAAAAAAAATCCATCACACTTTGAGAGATTTGACATTAATTTAGACTTTTTCTGATTTTTTTAGTAATTATTTTAAATCTAAAAAAAGAACAATGTTTTGATGTTAACCCTTTAACTCTGGAGCTCCAGTGTTTATGTTCTCGACGAGCCGCTTTTCTCCTCCACAATCTGCTGGAATTATTATGTAAACGGTTGAAAAGTTTCAGTATGTAAATCGGCGACGCCTCAGGAGTTAAAGGGTTAAATGATGCATCAAAACCAACACATCTCATAGAATACTGCAGTTCTTCTCCGAAGCTTTCTGCATTTGTTCTTCGATCCACTCGTTCAGTTCTTGCTCGTGTTTCACCTGAAGCTGACTCATGGCTTTGTTGCGGGCCTCCTCGTCCATTTGAGGAAGGATTTCTTGGAGGACGGCACTTTTTTCGTCCTCTTGTTGCCTCTTCAGGAGCTCGTACTGTTTCTTGTATGTCTTGTCCTTGATGAGGCTTTTCAGAATGATCTTGTTCTTCTTCTGGTCCTTTTCCTTCAGCTCCTCGATCTCTTTGTCATGTTTAGCCATAAGCTCTGCAAAGTCCTTGACGTATTTCTCCTTGAACTCGTTGAACTCCTCAGCTTGCTTCCGGGCTCCTCTACATTCCTCTCCTGGATCTCCTCCATTTTTTTCGTGAAGCTTTCTTGCGCCTCTCTCAGTTCCTTCTCCTCCTGTGCCTTCCTGACTTTGTCTTCTTCTTTTCGTTTGGTTTCATATTCGCCTCTCTCTCTGTCGTATTCCTCTTTGAGCTTCTGGAGCTGCTCCCTCTCCTGCTCCTGTCTCTGCTGCTCCTCTTCTTTCCGTTTCTGCCACCACTGTTTGCGTTCTCTCTCCCAGGATTCTCGTTCCCGCTGCAGCTCTTCCTTGTACATCTTGGCATCTTTGTCAGAAACTACATTTCTCTCCAGTTCTGATCTCATTTTCTTCTCTAGAGCGTCAAGTTTTTGCTCCCATTCTCTCCGCAGTTGCTCCTCTTTAATTTTCTGATCCTTGTCCTCCTTTTCTCGTTCCTCCTCCTCTTTCTTTTTCCTCTCCTCCTGTTGTTTGATGTACTCCTCCTTCTCTCGGAGCGCCTTCTCCTTCTCCACTCGTTCTTGCTGAATTTTCATTTTCTTCGCTTCGATTTCTTTCTCAAACTCTCTTTGCAGCTCCTCCTTCTCTCTCTGCATCTCCTCCTCCTTTTCCTTCAGGATCCTCTGCACCTCCTTTTGGATGGCTCTCTCAGCCTCCTGGAACATTTCTGTTGTGTAGCATTGGGCGCCGTTTTTCTTCACCATCGCGTCGATCTTGTTGAGAAGCTCAGTGACCTGTCTGCGGTTCCTCTGATCTTTGTTGTTGAACACGTGGTACCGTCCTCCACAGGATTCAATCAGCCCATTCATGTAGTCGTCGTTGGCCTCTTCTATGTAGCTCTCAATCGTTTGATCCTGAAGGTCGTCTCCTCTGGTGAAAACAAGGATGATAAAATGGACGGAATTCTTGCCGAAGAATTCTCTAATAAGATCCACGGTGTCCCTTTCTTCTTGGGTGAAGCGACCAACCTGCACCACCAACAGGAAGACATGAGGTCCAGGAGCCATCAGGCTGATGCACTTCACCATCTCCTGCTTCACCTCCTCGTTGGACAGCTTGGTGTCGTACAGACCAGGCGTGTCGACCACAGCGACCAACCTCCCATCGACCGCCGCACTCTGCTTTTCACAGATGGTGGTCACGGATTTCATGCTAGACTTGGCGATGAAACTGTTTTTCCCCAAAATCGTGTTTGCAGTTGCGCTCTTCCCACAGCCGGTCTTCCCAACCATCACTATCCTCAGAGGTTCAAGCTTCGGTTTTCCATCAGTCGTTGTCCGGATGTTTCTCTCTAAAACTGTTCGTGGTTTTATCATCATTTCTCTTCTGAAAGACTGAGATCCCATAGCCGTCATCTTCTCCACAAGGCGGAGCAAAGGAGAAACCTGTCGTTTGTCCTTGACGTTGAAGACCAAGTACTGACCTGCCCAGCTCTGACAGATCTCCTGGATCTTCTGGTTTTCTCTCATGAAGCTAACCACCTCTGGATCTGCGGGGTCTGACTCGACAGCAAAAAGAATGATGGTGAAGTCCTTGACCTGAGAGCCGAAGGTTTCCTGGAGGACTTCCAGCTCCTTCTTGTCTTTATCGTTTAGGCTTTCCACAGGTAGCACCATGACGAAGGCGTGGACACCTTCAGGATTCCAGAGAGACATAGAAGCTTGTGTGATCTTTTTAGTGGCTTCAGGGCTTCTCCCGTACAAGGCAGACATCTCGATGAGAGACACCAGACGTCCGGACACTTCTACCTCTCTCTTGGGGTGCGTTGTGTCCTCGGTTTGGGAAAGTTTGCTCTTTTTCATTATCGCGTCGGCAACTGAAGTCTTCCAAATTCCATGTCTCCCACACAGCACCAAGTTCAGAGGGGGTCGAAAGGGTACCGATGTTTTACCGGGTTCAAGTCCATCTGAGAAGTTCAGATGGCTTTGTTTGTTGTTGCTTACAATCGTTGTCATCTTGTTTATGAGCTCTTTAATCTCATTATCCAGAAGATCCTGCCTGTCGAGGTGGACTTTCTGCAGCCTTCCTCCACAGTCTTGTTTGAGCTGGTCAATGGATTGGTTCCTTTGCTCCTCCCTGCCCAAAAGGATCACTATGGAATGTTTCCAGGCTTCTTGTCCGAAGAAACTCTGGATGAATTTGAGGCGCTGTCTATCCTCCTCGTTGAAGTCATTGGGCTTGACCATCAGCAGCAGGACATTGGGTCCAGGCGTGCATGAAACCACACACTTCTTCATCTCGTGCTTCACTTTTTCCTCGGACTGACTGAAGACGTCGGCGGTGATGACCACAGTTACGTTTGTCTTTTGAAATACTCCTTTAGTGATGGTGCTGTTTGGGGTGAGTTTTGAGAAAAAAAAATCTTTTTTTCCCGTGATGAGGTTAGACAGGATGGTCTTTTTATTCTGGCTCTTTCCAAACAGCAGAACTCGGAGTTCCGGCGCTGTAAAAGAACAACAGCAGAAGATTAAAGGTGTTTTACACAAACGCATATACGCTGTTTTCTAAACAGTCCAGTGTACAATATTTTCTGCACCATAAGGCAAGGCCTTAATCGTTTTAAAAAGTACAACTTATAAGCAGGACTGCCAATGAATTATTTTCTTGTGTTTATTAACTCATCACACCATAAAAGCGGAAGTTGGTGTCCAGATTTTAGTATCCACTTTGGTGGTAAAGGTTAAAGTTAGCTGAAATTCTAGATCATATTCAGTGTTGGGTAAGATACTTTAAAAAGTAATTGATTACTTTACTTAGTTACTGGATAAAACTGTAATGTGTAAAGCAGTGGATCCTTTTAGGATCCATATGCAAACGTTTTACTGAAGTGGAGCAAGAGCAAGACATAATACGTAGTAGAAATACAGGAAAAAGTCAAAATCCCAAGGGTGAAGAAGATCAACGAGAAAACAGGCTAAGGTCAAGGCACAGAGCGGTAACTGGGAACAATAATGCTCAGAATGTCTGCTAGGCAAAACAAGACTTCGCAAAATAGAAGTGGCTGGTGGTTGTTTAAATGCTGGATGGTACTGATGAGCTGATGGTGATCAGCTGTGCTGGAAGAAAGGTGGCTGATGGGACTTGTAGTGAGGCAGTGGAGGTTAAAACTCTGGCGAGGGCTCCCTCTGGTGGACGGACGTGGATGGCATAATGAAATTACTTTACTCATTATTTATTTTATAAAGTAATTCACTACTCATTACTTTGCTTTTTTTCCCACTCATGTACAAATTCTTAAGGGAAAAATAGCATCAATGGGATCCTCGTGTCTGTCATTAAATATTATTTTTAAATTTATGGCTTTGTGCAAACTATGAACATGGTTCAAGACATAAGTTGACTTCAAATCAGACAGCAGTGTGAAAAATGACACGATGTTAAAACATATGATATAAATACAAAACGTATAAAGAAAAACACCCGCTGCCAGTGTTTTGCCAAGGAACGTCCCCTGTCAGAGTTTGTTTCCCCTGTCTCAGACATCGTTTTGGCAGGGGGAACGTACCTTGGTACAACACCGGCCAGTATTGGCATGTTAGCATGGTGGATCCTTGCAGTTTATTCCCGGGACAGGCGGGGCAGGGTCCAGATACTAGTACTTTACCCTTCGCCCATCACTACCCGGGCCAGACTCTAGCAGCACAGAGACTCCAAAAGGGATAGCGGGTTAAAAAAATTCAAGGGAAAAATAGAAACAGCTACGCTAACTCTGAGCTAAAGTAGGCTAGCTTTTAAGTCTTATTCAAAGAGAAAGAAAAATCAGAAACAGAAAGAAAGTTTGGGATTCTGATCCTACTAATTTTTAATTTTTTGTTTGTTTGTTCTTACAGCCCCGACAGTTGGCTGACCGTCTACATTAGCTACAAGTTAGCTTACCTATTTTTTCATCCTCTTACTTTAAACTAATTTTACAGACAAATATTTTTTTTTACCTAATGAGTGGAGAGACATGTCTGTTACTCCCTTTAACGCCGGGGTCACACTGGACGCGCGAGCACCGCGAAGTGGAGTTCGCGCCGTTCCGCTCCGCTCTTTAGTTCACACCAGACGCCCATTTTTCTGCGGCGGTCCATAGGCACTTTTACTAGAGCTTTTTTTGTTTTTGCCATCATGGGTGATAATTTCATAACCTAAAGACATTAACCCATTTTCCTGCTAAGAAGAACTGCTCTCTGCTGTTGTTTTAAACCCCGCCCACATGCTCTGTCGGCCCACTGTACTGATCTGTGTGTGCGCGCGTGTGCGTCTGTCGCGCAGGTGGGTGTGTGTGGGGGGGGTGGGGGGAGGGGAGGGGGGGAGTGTAGGTAAATTAATAAACTACAATTATTAACCCATATTTCTGCTAAGAGGAGCTGCTCTCTGCATCTTTTTCTCTCCCAAAAACCAGCAGCCCCGCTCACTACGTTGATCTGTGTGCGCTCGTGTCTGTCTGTATTGTGTGTATTTTATAAATATTCCCCCGGTTTCTGCTGAGATGAGCTGCTCTCTGCCTCTGTTGTAGTTTTTTTTAACTCCCGAAACTCTTCACCCCGCACCGGAGTCTGCCCCGTTGATCTGTGTGTGCATGTCTGTCCAAAAAAAAAAAAAAAAAAGTGTGCGTGTCTGTCGTGTGTTTTGTGTGTCTCTGTGCTCGCACTTTCACGTGTTTGCGTGCTTGTTGTGATTGTATGTTTAAATCCATGTCTACCGTCTGTTTAGACACAAAAACATGATCATGTTTGTCAATCGCGGCGTTTTATTGTGAAAAACTGGTTATACTTTGAAAAGAAACCGGATTTTCTCATGTATCTTGATGCAACTTCCTGTCAGAATTGACGCGGAACGCTCGCGGCTCGCGCACAAAATAGGTCATACGCGGAAACAATCCGCTGCACCGCGCGGGCCCTACGCGCCGCTCCGCTACACTCGCTCCACAACGCCATAGGATAACAAGGGCGCCGAATGGAAGCGGACTCCGCGTCCTGTGCAAATGGCGCGTAAGACTGTTTTCCATCACTTCTGGGTCTAAAATGATCCGCTGTTAAAATGTTTACACAATCCCCTGACAATCACAAAATGTGGTTGGAGATTGCTGTGTTTTGATCAATTTCAATACATTCTGAACAACTATGGCTATCAAGATCATTTTCAATAAAATGTACTTTAGTTAAATGAACTTTAACAGACATGCGCAGTTTGATCAATCGATGTTCGATGCATAAGCCTGTGACCCCGTGACATCGTAAAAGTCCCATTCAAAATAGACATGTTGAACGTAGAACTAAACACTGTATTAATATTTTTTTTGCAAAGTTGTGCACAACTTTGTATTTATGGATAGGAATTTGTCTTTATGAATACATTTTTTTTAAAGCCATCTGACCCCATTCAGTTATTTTCCAGAGGATGAGGATTAACTTTCCGTCAAAAGTTGAAGGAAGTTGCAGGCCAAGATAATTGGACTCTAATTTGATCTTCGTACAGATGAATGAAGGTTTCAGCTAATATCTGTCTAATAAAGCACAGTACAGTTGCGTTCTGGAAAATAACCTGGTGAAATGTGTGAACTCTAGCGTATTAACGGATCACACCAGCTCTAGATCACTGAACCACGCTCTGGTCCAAGTCTACAAACCAGTTCACTTCATCCTGATCCAGCATCACGGATGCCCTGATGGGATTGGCCCTAAATTGAATCTTTAGTTTAAAAAACAGCAGAGGCTCCTTAACGTCACCATTTACTTCATGCTTCTTCATCATTTTGATTTCTGTTAAGACTGGCATGTGCACGTCTGCCGTCTGATCAGACTCACCGTGTGCTAAAGGTCCTGCTGCCGCCATGGCGTCCTGTGGTAGTGGCTGATCGCTAAAAGAAAAAAAAAAAAAAACTGGTTATTCAAATCAGCTAGCATTTGGCTGAAAAAAAATAGCTAAGCTTCAAAATTGGGCATTTTATGCAAGCATAAGGACATTGATGTCCGTCTTTAACACAACAAGATGGCGCTTTGAACGGGGTAGAACGGTGTTTTGGACGCGCGGTTTGTACCCAATAAAAATACTTTTTATACCCGTCTTGGGACAACTTCAGACTCGACAATACAACCCTTTCTGACTGTAACCGTGTAGTCAGTGAATGAAGTCAGTGTATGCAACACGACTGAAGTCACCCCCATTATCGATTTTGATTGGTCCTTCATGTTAGCCCCAAACGCGCCACAACGGGGCCAAAAGTTTTTAAATTGAAACTTTCAGATTTGAAAACAAAAAAAAAAAAAGATTTGAAATTGAAATTTTGAAACCTAAAAAAGCATTTAAAGCTGAAAATAACTAAGTTTATTTAAGGAAAGGAAATTTTTTTAACAGTTTACATTTTTTTTGACAAACACCAACATTTTTTTCAATTTGATTTATTTGGGTTTCAAATAATATTGGCCCGATTAAGCTCCATATTCAGCGACCTAGTTTTAGTTCCATTGTTGACATTCTTTCCACAACTGTAACTCAACCATTAATGACATTGATGTAATTCCAGCAGATTTTGAATCAGAGAAAAGCGGCTTTGTGATGATATAGAAGACTTTAAAGTAGATAAATGTTTATGCCACATGTCAAAATCTAGGCTGGGTAATTCTATCTGGCCCTCCAGATCATTTTATTTCATTATTATAAAAGACCCGATGTTATATTGCGCTTATTTCTAACTTTTATAATTTTGACAAAATATATATCTTATGGAGAGTAAAATATTGAAAGTTATTTAAGGTTTAAGTTGATTTATTCTGGAATAATATCCATGCCTTCTTATTAATCATAATTATGCTAAAAAGTTATGGTTTAAAAGTTCTGTTTTCGTTTTTGGATTATTTTGGCATTTGCTAAGATTTTTTAGGCTATTTTGGAGTTCAGCTAATATTTTCAGCTACATGCTAGCTGTTTTGGCTAACCTACTTTTTTTTTTTTTTTTTTTTAGCTTTTTAGGCTAATTTGACATTTAACCAATGTTTTAACCAATTTTTTTTTTTGCTGGCTTCAGCTTCAGTGTTTTTAGCTATCAATTTCAGCATCTTCAGCTATTAGCACTAGCATCTTCAGCTTCCAAATTCAGCTCACAGCATTCAGAGGTGGGACCAAGTCATTGTTTTGCAAATTAGAGTCATGTCCTAAGTATTTGTCCTCAAGTCAGAGTCAATTCCCAAGTCGAAGGCACTCAAGTCACAAGTCGAGTCACAAGTCAAGACCAACAAGTCTTAAGTCGAGTCACAAGTCCTACTATTAATGTTTCAAGTCCTTTCAAGTCATTTCAAAAACAGAGTAATATTAATTCCACAGATCATTTGTGCTTTTATTAACAGTATTTAGCGAGTATATTAGCTAAATTGCCTCTGAGTTCATTGATCCCCACTTCAAAAATCCAAAATGATTTCTCCATAACAAAAACCCAGTTTACCACATTTGAAATGTGCTAAGATGGAGACAGGGTAGTCTGGATATTTGAGGGGCCATAACATGATGTTCTTAAGCCTTTCAGAGTGAAATATATCCACACATATGATCATATATTACCTTTTGAACACTAAGAAACAAATTATTTTTTTACATTTTACTGTTAGTTAATTTTAAAGGTGTTTTTTTCCTACCCGGAAGTAAAATGACTCGATTCCTAAAACTCCACCTGTCGTTGCGTCTGGGTGCCGCCCATTTCATGATGTCATGCTAGAGCCAGCTGTGTGTCGTCATTTTTTCAGGAAAATAAACATCCAATTTTTTTCAAAGATGGATGCACACACCGTATATCTGCCCTTAGTGGGCCCGGTTATGGCTACACTGGTTTACAACACAAATACACACGGCGCATGACTGTGCTGGACTGAGGGTGGGGGATGGGGGTCTTAAAGGAGACCGCCCATACATAAAGTAACAAACATCTGTTTGAGCTGGAATTTATTCAAGACACAGGTGGAAGATATACACTATCCTGCATCTAAAATGACTTTTTAAGTTTCTGTTGAGAATAGGATTTTCTTTGTTTTGGATACAATTTTTGTTTGTATTGAATATACATTTTCTGTCAACTTAATGTCAAGATATCTCTCAGAAAGTCAACATGAAAAATTCTGGTTGGTTGTTGTTGAGTCTGTCAGTAATCCTTCTATCCGCATGTTCTGAAAACTGCAAACCGTTTTTTTGTCGACGATCTTTTAACTTTTATGCCAGAACTAAAAACACCGGCAACAGGAACTCGTGCTTTGACGGGTGGGCGGGGTTATGTTTTTCTTCAATTTGATTGGTTGGACTGTCGGATCAATCCAACGTGGCCCTAATTTGATTGGATGTTAGACAGACACCACACATGGATGTAAACAACCACGGACAGAGAGACCTCAATATTCTCAATATACTTTTTAATCCTTGGAGTTGGGGGGAAGAAGAAGAAGAAGAAGAATCTTTATTTCTATAGGACTTTTCACAGAACGAATCACAAAGAGCTTCACAAAAGAGCATAAAATCAGAAGACACAGGGAAATAAAATCAATAATCAATAATAAAACAACTAAAAACACAGTAAAACACGGTAAAACATAGTAATACAAGGGCTAATAACAAGTCTTTCCGAGTCAGACAGCTAAAGTCCGAGTCAAATCACAAGTTATGTGCATCAAAGTCTGAGTCAAGTCCGAGTCGGGGTTTAAAAGTCTGAGTCAAGTCTAAAATTGTCAAATTCATGACTCGAGTCTGACTCAAGTCCAAGTCATGTGACTCAAGTCCCCACCTCTGGCATTCACACTAGCATTATTAGAAGTAATGCTATATATCATATAGTTCATAATTACATTAAAAAGTTAAAGTTTTAACATTTCAAAAATAATAGTTTTATAGAGTTCATTAAATGTTTATCCTGATTGTGTAAATGGTTGAAGAGTTCCGGTATGTCAAAGAGTTTTTCTTGTTTTGATGTTTCTAACAACATCTCTGGTATTAAAGAGTTAAGGCACCAGCACATGGAACCACAAGCCCCCTGTGGTTTCAATGGTAGTCCAAAGGGTTTCCTATCTGAACCAGAACCAGATCAGACCGGCTCAGCTGTGGTTCTTGGAAGTACAACACGCTGAACTTGATATTGTTTTGATATTAGCAGAAAAATCAAGCCGCATCTTTGCAATTGAGCTTATTGTCTTAGATGTTTGTTTTTTTTTTTCATAGCTTTCATTCCAAAAGATCTGCTTTCTCCTCTGTGTTGGTTCTTTAGATTTGTTTTCTTTAGAAACGATGTGGCGGAGCAGGTTAGGTCAGACACCAAATCTGATAGATTCTAATCAGCAGATCAGAAAATGAAAGATTTAGTCACTAAAGCCAGATAAGTTGAGGTGGAAGTTCAGCTGTCATCTGATAAAGACATGACCCCACGCTTCAGTTCCCCCCAATGGAATGAAGAAAGTCCGTCATTTTAAATGAGTGGAAAGGTTTTAGTCCGTCTTCTGTCCCGTCTGCAGGTTTTTTAGGTTGAACCTGTGTGTACAGAGAGAAAATAGACTCACTCTGATTTGTCCGTGCGTAATTCTTGATTTGTGTGCTCGAAGCGCCCTTTTCTGGAAATATTCTTATTTTTAAAAGTATAAGTGTTTTAAAAACACTTATTTAGACTTTTTATATTCATTATTGGGAATATATTTTTAAGAAAGTGAGAAAATGTCTAGTTTGACCGGATGTTATTCACAATCGAAGTTTAAAACGGCTGACAAGAAAACTATGGTGAACGAGCATTCTGGTAGTACTTGAACGCATTTGTCCGTAACTTAGGCTGCGTGCGTGCGTAAGAGGTGATCCATGCGTATTTTAAAAAGATTTTTTTGTGTAATTAGTTTTAGGATGTTGTAATTTTAATTTGTGGATGTGTAAATTGCATTTTGTATATTTTTAATTTTTGTAATTTTTATATTAGTTACAAATCAAGAATTATGCATGCACAAATCCAAGTGTACGCACAAATCAAGAATCACGCACGCATAAATTCAGAGTGAGTCTATTTTCTCTCCATATGTGTGGTCCTGATGCTGTTCTTGTTACCTGTAGGTTTTTGGGTTTGGGCTTTTCTGAGCTAAAGAGGAAAGTTCGTGTTCATCTGACTATAGAATCGGGATCTTTTCACCCACAAACCAATCCTGAGTAAAGTAAATCTATATAAAATTTCACTGGAAAAGTCTGATTTTGTAATGCTATCAGAAACAATTGGTGTTCATCAGGAAAGCTTGATAAAACCAGTTAATTATGTTTAAGTTTCTAGGAATTAACAATGAAAATGACCCACCTTGATAAAGGAAGATTGACTTTATTTTAAACAAAAATTTAGTCAAATAGATTTCTATGTAATAGAAATTAATATCAGACAAAATATGTCACTTGTTCCATTTCAGAATGAACCTAAAGCTAATATGCAGACAATAATACATAAATTCTGTGTTAGAAATGAAACCACAGATCCAGAGTGAACAGAAACAATGCTCCAATGCTTTATGATTCAACATATTCTGAAGTGCGTGCACAAACTTTGCACAGTAGAGATACCACTGCGCCGTTCATTATTGTTAGACTACAGATTCAAATCATTTGTTCCGTGTGATGACAGAGATTGCAGTTATGCAGACGTGCTGCTTTTTGTGTCATTGTTAACGTCATGTTTATCTTTAAATTCTACAGTTCATCTCTTTTACCATCTCTTTAAGCTCCATTCATTCATCTATTAGTCACATTTTTGATCATTAAAATACTTTATAAGTAGTTTATTTGGTACATTTTGAGGTAATTCAGCACATTTTTAAAGAAAAGATATATTAAATTTGTTGTCATTTTCATGTCAAATCATTTGTTGCCTTCATATTCCAAATACAAGTGTCTTTAATTTTAATGGATTTTTTTCTATCAACTACATGAGGGGTGTCAAACTCAATCCAGAACACACATTAGGTCAGGGGCTGAACAGAATATACAGTTATTGAACACATTTTTAAATCTTTAAAACTGTAACTTTTTAACATAATTATGAGCTATATAATTGAGTGGTGTAACCTGAATTCGTCTGCTGAAGATGCTAATGCTAATAGCTGAAGATGCTGAAATTGATAGCTAGAAACGCTGAAGTTAAAGCAAGCTAAAATATTAGCTAAATGCCAAATTAGCCTAAAAAAAAAACAAAAAGAATGAAAGGAAATATTAACCTGTCTCCAGAATACTCCAAAAAAACTTTAAAAAAAACCTAAATTAGCTCAAATGTAGCTGAAATATTAGCTAAACAGCCTGAAATAGCCTAAAAATCTTAGTAAATGCCAAAAATAGTCCAAAGAGCTCGCAGAATGCCAATTTTTAAAACTTTAAAACTGTAACTTTTTAACATAATTATGAATAATAAAAGGGAAGCAATATTGTTCCAGAATAAATCAACTAAAACCTTAAATAACTGACAATATTTATCTCTCTATAAAAAAATATTTTGTCAAATTATACAAGTTAGAGATAAGTGCAAGATAACATCAGGACATTTATAACAATGAAATAAAATGATCTGGAGGGCCGGATGGAATTATGCGGAGGGCCGAATCTGGCCCCTGGGCCTTGACTACATGATGATTTTGGTGGAATGATCTGCAAACTCTGCTTATCAAAAACTGGATAAAGTTTGATAAAGACATCTGCTATTCAGCTTCAGTAGGAATGAAAGGAATGATCGCCCTGTGATTGCTTTCATTCCAAATCGAGTTTCACCTGCAAGATAACATCAATAATGAAAAAAAAAATTCTAGTTTCACTTTTTTAGGTCTAACGTTTTATTTTACATTAGGTTATTGATTTTGTTTTACTACACTTAAATGCATTTCTGTTTGTTTTACAGGCTGTTTTAAACATCTTACCAATAATGTATTGATTCATTTTTTTAATATGCATGATTTCATCATATTTTGAGTTTTGTTTCACATGACTACTGTTTATGAATTAAACTCCTATTATTGGTGCATTTTTTAAATTAAAAAAATATGAACATATTTGTTAAATATAGGGAAAAATATTAACAAATATTGACAATAATGACATGTACATAATCCAGCATATATGAGAACAGAGCAGGTAAAGCAGAATGTGATTAATTTAATTTAATTTAATTTAATTTAATTTAATTTAATTTAATTTAATTTAATTTAATAAAAGAACCTTCAAATATTCGTTTAGCCTTTTATAAATCCATGCACTATATTAACAGAGTCTGATATTAAATTTGTAAGTGTCAAACGTACCGTGTCACCAAATGAAAATGCGCAGCTCCTTCTCGCCTGAGGAGCAAACAAAAGTCAGTTACTCAGAGTTTGGATGCTGTTGTGTCCTGGCTTCATGAAGGACTCACCGGCTTTCCTCTAATGATGATCTGCAGCCTGCATCTGCACCAGGCTTATATCAGCAGAAGCAGGAAGTCGCTCGGCGTTCAGGTATGAGGAAAATGAGCATTAATCCATGCATTGGCATTCTCTGCATTTTTTATGCTCATTTGACATGAAGAAGGTGGAATCCTGGACCCGCACGCCCGAGCAGATGCTGGTGTGAGGTCATGCAGGATGTTTGTGGTCGTGGAGCGTTTCTATGGGCAGATTGGGATCAGGCATGAGTAGATGAGCTTCATCAATAGCTCTTGTATGGAGGGAGTCAGTTCGTCTGCAGTCTTCCCATACTCAAAAAGTAAAAAACAGTACATTTACTGTATGAGCGTTTACCTGAAACTTCTTATTCCTGCATCATAGCAGCTTTGTGTCGCCATCAATCAGCATCTCAGGAAGCACAAGAATCTTACAGACTCCTGCAAAACACGATCGTTTGACAAAAGGAGAACAATTGCAGATCTTAGATCTTTCGGTTTTGTTTCAGACAATGTGGAGACTCGATTATCAGACTTGTTTGCTGTGTCTCGTGTCTGCGCTTTGAAAGTTTCTTTTAAATAACACCAACACTCAGAGATCTTCTTTGGAGTCTTCTGTGATTTATGATTCCGACACACAAGATTCTTGTCTGTCTTTTTGTGTTAGTCTTTAATGCAGGGGTGTCAAACTCAATCGCAAAAGGGGCCAAAATCCAAAACACATAAACAGGATAAACATTTGTGAAACACTGAAGAAATAATTTTTTTAAAACCATAACTTTTTGCATAATTATGAACTAGCTATATAGCATCACCTGTGTTAATGCTAGTGTGAATACTGTAAGCTGAATTTGGCCACTGAAGATGCTAGTGCTGATAGCTGAAATCACTAAAGCTAATAGCTAAAAATACTGAAAATGACAGCCAGCTAAGATATTAGCTAAATGCCAAATTAGTCTAAAAAACGTTTTAAGAATGCCGACATTAGGGCTGCCACGATTAGTCGACTAATCGCTGACTAATCGACTATTAAAATAGTCGACAACTATTTTAATAGTCGATTAGTTGTTACTTTATAATATATGAAGTAGGAGTGTAGTAAAGTTTAAAGTTAAAATGGCATTATGCTAGCTTTTTGGAGAATTATGGGATTTATTAATGTTTTTTAGGCTATTTTAGAGCGCAGCTAATATTTCAGCTACATGCTAGATATTTTGGCAAATTTTGGCTTTTTTTAAGGATATTTTGGAGTTTAGCTAATATTTCAGCTGGATGCTAGCCATTTTTGCTGACTTAAGCTTTTTTAGGCTAATTGGGTATTTAACTAAGATTTTAGCTGGCTATCAGCTTCAGCGTTTTCATCAACTTCAGCATTTTCAGCTATCAACTTCACTGTTTTCAGTTGTCAGCTTTAGGTTTTCCAGCTATCAGTTTCAGCATCTTCAGCTGTCATCACCAACATCATTAGCAAGCCAAATTCAGCTTACAGCAACTACTAGCATTATCATTTATGTTTTTTATTTAGTTTTTGAGTTAGTTTAAAGCTGATGATGGTTAAGATCTGTGCTTTACATCTAGTTTGTGCGTGACCCGATTATTCGACGAATCGGAAAAAATAATCGGTGATTAATCGACTATTAAAATAATCGTTTGTGGCAGCAGTAGCCGACATTAGCCAAAACAGCTAGCATGTAGCTAATAAAAAAGCTAATCTTCAAAACATCCTAAGAAAACAAAAAAAAGGCTAAAATTAGCCAAAACTGCTAACACGTAGCTGTAATATTAGCTAAACGCCAAAAAAGACTAAAAAAATCAGATTAAATGCCAAAATAGACGAAAAAGCTAACAGAATGCTAATTTTTAAAACTTTAAAATTGTAACTTTTGAACATAATTATGAATAATAGAAAAAACAAAAATATTTTTTGTCAAAATTATACAAGTTAGAAATAAGCACAAGATAACATCAGGCCACTAATACAATAAAATAAAATGATGGAAGACCAGATAGAAATACCCGGAGGGCTGGATCCGGCCCCCGGGCCTTGACTTTGACACATGTTTATTATTTTATTTTTTTAATGATGTAAAAACTTCTAAAATTAAACAAAAAACCCTTAAACTTTGGATTCAGATGCTCTAGTGATTTTCATCAACTTCCTCCCTTCTGTGTGGGTTTGTTACATTATGGAAAAAGTTTGTGATTTTTACATTTCAATTATTAATTTTAACAAAGATTTTCTGATTTTTTTTAACTGATATTGTCTTTTTTTGTGACTTTTTAACATGTATTTGTTTTTCTTGACTTTTGAACGATTTTCTGTTTTTAAAGCTTAACTTTTCCATTTGTTTCTTAAAGAACGGGTTGTGTTTTACCTGTAGAGAGGTTACCTTACTGCTGTTTGCAGGATGCTGGTGTCCCGTCACAGTTGAGACATGCTGGACTCACAGTTTAAACTCGATGCTTTGACTCCACTCCTTCACGGTGACGCAGCTCTGACTGGTCTTTGCAGAAACACATCACATGTGATTTTATTATCACTGACAGATCTTCAGGTGGTTGATCTTGATTTGCAGTCCTGAGTGACAAAGATCTGCAGGAACGTTTCTTGTTCCAGTTTTAGTTCTTTTCACTCCAACTGTTTCTGTCTGTGGCCCAGGTTCACTGTTCTACTATGGAAATATGGATGAAAATGGGGTTTATTAAAATAGACTTAACTGATTTATGTTTTACCTTAACGACCCACTCCAATAAAAGTGGCGTTTCTGACATGGTCTTGTGGGTTTTTCTGATGATGGAGGACATGTATTAAGACAATAAAGCTTAAAACTGCATTTTGGGTTTTTTTCTTCATTGAAATTGTTGTAAATCAGGAGTGGACAAAAAAATAGAGTTAAAAAAAAGCTTGTAGTTGTTATGTGAAATCAGAAGGCCACAGTCTCCTTGCTCTGCTCCATTCTGATCCTTGCAGACAAATAGATCTAAGAACGTCTGAGTTAAAATCTGGATCAAAACTTGGCAGAAAAGCTTCAATATTTCTCACCATTTTTATTTACTTTTTGGTTATGTAATCTTGAGGTTGTGAGGGGCTGTAAGATAGTTGGAGAGAGTGTTAACTCAGGCATAATGGGAAATTAACGCAGGCTAAATTTCTAATGACAGCAGACTCGTTGATGACTGAGGTGCAGATCAGGAATCTGCAACCTGCGGCTCCAGATCCACTTGTGGCTCTTTTATCTCTCTGGCTGAAGATTAGCTATTATTTTAGCAACATAGGCTACTAACGTTTTTAGCTAATTTGTTTTCTAGTGGGGTTTTTAGGACAATTTAGAGTTTAGCTAATATTTTAGTAAAATGCTGATGTTTTCAGCTTTTTTTTTATCTACTGAATTTTTTTTTTGGATAATTTAAAATTTAGCTTCTAGTTTACTGAGGAATTTTCGGCTATTTAAGTTCAGCTAGTATTTAAGCAACAAGCTAGCTTTTTTTGGCAGATTTGGCCTCTAATTAGTTTTTATGCTAATTTGGAATTTAGCTAATATTTTAGCAATATGCTAACATTTTTAGCTAATGTGTTATGAGGTTTTAGGCTAATTTTGAGTTTAGCTTTTATTTCAGCAACATGCTTAAAATTTTGGCTGATTTAATTTACAGAGAAATGTGATGATCATTTGAAGTTCAGCTAGTAATTAAGCAACAAGCTAGCTTTTTTGCTGCAAAAGTTAAAAATGTAAAAATATATATATATTTTTAAGAGATGCTAGTTTATTTTTATATATTTCCTTTGCTTTTCTTCGTGACAACACTAGACATTCATATTTATTAAAAAAAAAAAAACAAAAAGAAGGTTATGAATGAAAATTCAAGGCTAAAGTAAGACTATGCGGCTCCTTTTAGGTTTTGATGAATAGAAAACAAGTCAGAATAACTCTTTCACTGTTAAAGGTTGCCGACCCCTGATTTAAGGTAAACAAGCAAAAAGTGTTTTTACTTAATTCTTACTTATCAGCTTCTTACTTGAAGCTGAAAAGTAACTGATAATTCACAGTAACTGGAGAACTCCATCACTGCTTAAACTGGTGTTCACTGTATAGAATAAGCTGTTTACACTCTGAAAACTTACCTTAAAAATGATGAGTATTTAACATGTCTAACCTCAAATATCGCTAATCTAGAGTCCTGATAGGACTTTATTTGGAAAAAATAATAATAATAAGCTACTTTTACCTTCACACTGTTCTTAAAAACCTTAAGAAGTTCAGGTTCCAAACAGGAAATCATCATGTCAGTTCATTTGAGGTCAGTGCCTTAATAGGGACGAGATCTAAATGTAATAATTCATGTTAATCCAGGTCTCTACATTTTTACAGTTTGGGCCTTTAGCCTTTGTCAAGGATCTAATGTGAAGTTTGTGTTTTTTTCTTTTAACAAATGGTGCAGCCGGTGACTCAGCCCCTCCCACAGCTGAATCAGGCTCATTTAAGTGTTTTTGCTTTCAGTTTCAGGTTGAAAGGGTTTTTTTTTTTTTTCTTCTAATTTTAACTAGGAACGTAGGAGACTGGATGTTTCTGATTTTCGATAAGCTACTAATTCAGGTTTGATTTATGTGATACGAATTCTAAGCCCCGTTCAACTCGAGATAGGTCAGTTTCCTGCTGGGTGATCAGTCAGCGTACCGATCGGTTATAAAAACATTCTGAAACATTTACATTTTCAAAGAAAGATGTTACGTGACATTTTTGTTTAGTCGCTCTTGATCAAGATGGATGTTTGTAAAAAGATAAACTTTAATACCTTATCAGGTTTTGAGTGATGGCTTTGTTCAGGTGTCACGACAGGGAACCGGTTTTAGTTTTCTTCTTGATAGTTTTGTGGCATTTTCATTTGATATCATGCTTTGTATCTGAGTTTAGGTTCCTGTTGTGCTGCTTTACTCTATGTGTCTGTATTTTCTATATTATTAAGGGTGTTTTTTTACTTGTTTTAAGGAGGTTGTTTTCAACAAAACAACCTTTTCCACCCTGTAGAAAAAATGTAATCCAAGCGTTTTAATGGGAAAAAGTAGTCCTTCATTCATTTTATACTGTTTTATGAATTCTAATTATCTGTTCAGCATTTAGAGTGACTTCTAAAAAGAAAATGCGAGAAGAGAGGGAGGTTCTTCCATATCTGCCCCTGTGTGGCGCTCCCACACAGAAGCAGAGCTCTCAGCACTGATCCAGGCCTTCCACAGAGATCTGAAACACAATCAGTCAGAAATCCTCCATCTTGGATCGCTTATGCATTAAAGAAAACCACTTTCATGATTTGAAAAGGATTATTCAAATACTGTAAAGCAAAAATGTAGAAGTCTGAACGTAGAATCCTCCTGCAGAGCAGAAATGCTGGACAACTGAAAGTTAACGCAAAACTCTCCATCAATTTTTTGGAAAAGTCCTGAAATTAATCGGTCATGAGTTCAAATCTGCAGTTAGGTCACAGCAAAGACATGAAATGGGTCCCAGAGCATTCTTCCTTTTCATAAATATGAATAATATATAATAATATATAATTATATTAATATAAATCAACTTAAACCTTAAATAACTGTCAGTATTTTACTCTCCATAAAAATATATTTTGTCAAGATTATACAAGTTAGAAATCAGCGCAAGATAACATCAATCCATTAATAACAATAAAATAAGATAATCTGGAGGGGCGGATAGAATTACCTGGAGGGCTGAATCCGGCCCCCGGGCCGGGCCTTGATTTTGACACATGCTGTAGAAAATCAATGGGAATCGGGTAGGGGGTTTTAACTAAACACTCCACGACTTCTGCAGCTATGAGTTGGCGGGCCAAAAGATGACCATCCCATGTTCTTGTTGGCCCAAAAGCATCAAAAGACACTAAATATTTCTCACATTTAGACCCTGAAGTATGAATGAATTTTAGGCTTAAAAACACCTCAAAGCTGCATGAAAGGCTTGAAAACAACCTAAACATGGGAAAATGTTTGTAGTGTAAGCTGATCAGATCTGAGCCTGATAGGAAAATCCACAGTCCTGCTTCCTGCTTGTCAAATTTGATTGTTTGCTTACAAAATAACACACAGAAAAAAGAAAGAAAAATGAACCAAAGTGAGTCCACACCTGAATCTTGCCGAATTCTCTTCAGGATCCTCTAAAGATGCTGTGTGGTGTTGTGTCGTTTGTGTTGCAGGTCCTGCATCTTCTACAGAGCGTGTGTGGACATTCCCAGAGGCACGGAGCTGCTGGTTTGGTACAATGACTCCTACACCTCCTTCTTTGGCATCCCGCTGCAGTGCATCGCCCAGGATGAAAACTGTGAGGAAACACGGCTGTCTGTCTGAGCGGTTCCCCGTTCAGTTCCTTCTGTACTGATGGTGTCGGTTTAAGTGTTTCGGGCGACCTCTTTTATTTTGAAAGTCATTTGTACGAACCTATTTTGAGGCCAGTATTATTTGAAACCCAAATAAAACATTTTGGAAAAGATATTGGTGTTTGGCCAGTAAAAAAAAATCAGTAAAATGTCCAAAACTTTCTGCTATTCTAAAATAAACTTAATTATTTTCAGCTTCAGATTTTCAGTTTTTTAGGTTTCAAAACTCAAAATTTCCATTTCAAAAGTTTTTTTTCCCTTTCAACTCTTTTTATTTTCATTTTCGAGTCTGAAAATTTCAGTTTCAAAACTTTTGACCCCATTGTGGCACTAACACGAAGGACCAATCAAAATCAATGATGGTGGTAAATTCTGTCCTGGTGCATTCACTGACTCTGAGAACTGTGATAATTATAGTTAGAAAATGACTGTTTAATCTTTACTATCATAGTCTGAAGTTGTCCCAAGACGGGTGTAAAAAGCAGAGTTTTATTGCGTAAAAACCGGGCGTCAAAAACACTAATATAACTTGTTCAAAGCGTCATCTTACTGTGTTAAATACAGACATCAAAACGTTTTGAAACCTGAAAAACAGAACATTTAAAGCTAAAAATAAGTTTATTTTAGAATATCTACTTTTTTTTTGGCCGAACACCAATATTTTTTCAAAATGTTTTTTTTTTGGGTTTCAAATGTTTTTGGCTCCATACATTTGATGCTTTTAAAAACTAGAAAACATGACATTAAAATGTCAAAGGTAAAGAAGTTCAAAGAAAAACATCCTCCTTGGAGTGAGTTGATGTGCTAACTGCTGGTTTTTCAACTGGATGAGATGTTTCCATCCAGATTTTACCTCAATGGAGTTATTTTCATTTGCGATATGATTGGATTGAAATAATTCCAAGTCTCCAAGTCTGTGTGAACTTCTACTCTGACACATATTGCAGCTGCAGCTCTGATGCTTTCGTGCTATTTTTATTTTGAAAGTGCCGCAGTGCAGGAAGCTGAAAGAGCCCAACCTGTCTGTGGTTGTTTACAGTGATGTTATAGATTTTCACAATAAGCATGGCCAGTAATTCACAACGCTAAGAACTCCTTCTATGTTGGTCTTTGGTTTTTCTTCATTGATGTTCTTTTTATTTTTAGTCTGTCGCTTCGGCTGCTTCATTGGAGGCAGGAGACAACAAACTGATGAATTTCCTTCACTTTTTTATGGAAATTCTTGACCTGCAGTGAGGGCAGCAGGAACCAGCTGTGGGTTTGGGGAACTGCCTTTGATCATTTGTCTTTAAATAATCATAAGCATCTTATCAGATGTCTGGATGTATACGTTTCTGGGACGTGTCCTTTTTAGATGAATTCTGCTGTCAGGTCAGAAAAATGTGACAGATCTTTACATAATATCAAAGTTTAAAACATGCATCTTTGTGGCTCCAATACTTTAAGAAGAGGATCAAGCTCAGCAGCACAGAAAAGTGCAGACGTAAAGGTTGAGGGCAGATTCTGAACACCTTCAACAAACAGCAACACAACTTCATATAAAATATACAGACTTTTTCTAGAAGATTTGGCTTTCGTCAGGTAAACGCTTCAATTGTCACTTTTCACATTCAGAAATCATTTTTAATTCCACAAAAACAACATTTTTTGTACCAATGTCATTTTCCAGTGCAAATAATCCAGCGGGAACAGGACCAGGAGGGTTTTTGTCTCCAAACAGTTTTTTTCTGACATTAGAACTCTATGATGTGATTTTTTTGCCAGAGTTGAGATCAAAGCAAAAAAAAAAAAAAAAGTTTGGAAACGCAAAAATATTTTTTTAATGCAAAAAATAAAGTTTTTGAAAGCAAACGTTAAATATTTTCATTTAATTTGCAAATTATGATATTTTCTTCTAAACATTTTACATTTTGCCTGCAGCTTAGAAAGTTTTTATCTAAAAACTGTGTCTTTTGATTGCAATGTAGTGGCACAAAAATCACTCCATTGAACTCATTTAAAAAAAGTAAACATTTTTATTTGAAATACTAAAACAGATAATTCTAAATGTTACACGATGGACATGCTGATTGGTTGGATCCTCCTTCATCCAGTAAGGATTAAGGATGTAAGGAGACAGGTAAAGATGGAATGAAATCGATCTAACATTGCGAGTTACAGAAGTATTGGCTGAAAACCATGGATACGTTTTATGTTGGTAAAAAAGTGTAAAATCGATCAGAAAGTAAATAGTCAGATAGAAAGTAATCCGTTAATGCTCAGTTAATCTGATGCTGAGAAGATGAAACCATTTCTGTCATACAATGAAACTCAATACTAGGACTGGGTATCAATTATAATTTCCAGTATTAATTTGATTCTTTTTTTTTTACATTCTTTAATTCAATTTTGAGTTTCCACATTTGTTTAGAAATACATTAATAATCTACCATATGTTTTGAATACATTTATATTAATCTGATCCAGTTCACATCCTGTAAAATGCATTATTGAAAAAATTATTGTTAATATCATATAGTGTTACATTCTCTAAAGGAGAAGTTCTGAAAAAGCATTATACCTTATTACAGAAGCAGAGGAAAGAACAAAGAAAAGATGTTTTAGACACTAAATGTTTAGTAAAAAAATGTCTTTAAAAGAGTTTGCAAAATTCATGTCTGTGAAATTTTAAAGATTTCATTTAGTCACCAGTGCATGTTTAGGTTGACCGAGCGTTAGCATTAGCCGTCCTATGGAAAATCCTATTATACTTTAGCATCAAGGTAGCGGACTTTAGTTTTATGTGCTAAATCGATCAATATTTTTATGAATCGATTATTGATAATAAATCTCAAATTGATTCAAATCGATTTTATTAACCCAGTCCTTTTGATATATATAGTAAACATATTATCTTATATTATGCTGGGCTACTACCACAGTGTGAATGTGTCTGTGAGTGTAAGGCGCTTTGGGCCTTTGAGGAAATTAGAAAAGTGCTATATAAGTACACACCATTTACCATTTTTTCACAGTACTTAACAATATGGAACATCTTTAGTAACCACAAACAAACTCAGGTTAGACTGTTTGAAGTTGTTAAGTCCTCCAGACATTTAGTTTTTGTTAATTTAAATTACAAAAAATATATATTTTCTGCATTAAAGGCTATTTTCATGTAGAGTTTCAAACATCAAACCAATAATAAATATCTATAGTTTTCATTAAGGTAAAAGAATTGGACTTTTGTTTCGGCAAAGTTAGCTGAATCTTTTATGTAACAATCCATGGAGCATGTATGGAGATGCGTGTTGAAACATATGAGAGGAAAATATAAACAACTCTCGCACTAAACTTCAATCACCATGGTTTTAAACGGAAAGTACCATCAGTTTAGTCCAGGACATTCTCATTAGTTTGGTTTTTTTTGGGGTGATTTTGCTGAACAATAATATTCGATTTTTAATGGTGGATTTTCCACACATGTTGATGATTACTTTCCTCAGTTTGATGTTACCTCCATGACCATTGCGTTTATATTCATTGACAGGGTGGAACCAATGACTTTATCCATGTCTATAAATATGTAATCAGATTATACTGTCTGATATTAGTGATAGTAATAATTATTGCCTAAATGGAAAATACTTCTAGTGCTTACTTCTTCGGTTCTGAGTTGAGCAGTTGATCTCTGATCAGAAGATCTCGAGATCTGTTCCCGTCCTGTCCGCCCTTGTGTCGAAGTGTCCTTGAGCAAGACATTAAACCCCACATTGCTCCTGGTGGTTATAGGTTGGTGCCAGCGTTCTGCAGTGGAGTGGAAGTGTGTGAGTGAATGGGACTGTGACCATAAAACACTTTTGCCTTCTAATAAAGTGTTAATAAGGATTCCGTTTACTGATGGGATGTTTCAAGTGGAGAATAGGGCTGAGATTACTCACGATGCGAATTCCCGATACATGACTCACGATACTGATAGTACCTCAATATGGCAACCATAGTATTAATCAATATATTATCTTGGTGATCTATGATATATACATATTTTTAAAACAAAAATATCTTTTTATTTTCTTCAAAACCTTCTTTTAGAACAATTAAAAACACAATATGTTCATTTAGCGCCATTTCCAAAATAAAATTATCAATACATACTAACGTGTCTTTACAATAATAACGTACTTTATTGGGTGACAAATAAACAAAGGTCCAATTAAGAACTAAAATGCAGAGTATATCAAAAGGCCTTCTCACTTCAAAAAGCAAAAAAAAAAAAAAGCAAAAAATGTGGACATAAAAATTCATAATGCTGAATTTAAATTCATTTTATGTCAGATAATTTATAATTATTGCGACACAATATTAATATTATATGATCATTGTTTTTCCATTGCTGGTATTCATATTCACTTTTCCATCCTTTTATTATGATTTCATTGATAAACAACACTTTAGCCGTGTTGGATCAATAACGCTGCTATATTTGGATCAATAATGCCGCTACACTTGGACGGTCAGACGCTGCGTGTCTTTCCGCTAGGATCTGATGTATTTTTATGTGGTATTTGAACAGATTACTGCTGTTACCGCCCCTACAATCCATGTTTTTGTTGCATTATGAACTGTCTGCATCTGCTTGAGAAAGCTACAGCTTGGACCTGTCTGCTCGTGACCGCTCTGCCATCCGCGTTTTCATCTGTCCGCTAAATGCGGAAAAGCAGCAAAGAAAGTGCACTCCATATTCGCGCTGAACCCACGCACTTATACTTTTAGGCATTTGGGCTGAAAATGTATCAGTCTGGTAAAAATTGATAAAGGTTTCGCAACGACATTCTCACGCCGGGTTGACACTGAGCGCGGAAGCGAAATGGTGCGGAATGCGCGCGGCATCCGCTCTTTCCTGTAACTCACAGCGGACGCGCATTTGCGACAGACGCTTCTGCTAGACCCTTTTTTGGTTTTTTTGACATGTTGGGTGAATTAATAACCTAAAAAATATAACCCCATGTTTCTGCTAAGAGGAACTGCTCTCTGCCTCTCTTTTTTTATTTACACCCAAAACCCAGCTCCACCCTCCGCTTCAGAGTTGGCCCACTACGTTGATCTGTGTGTGGGTGGTGATTGTATGTTTAATTTCATTTGTTCGCATTTGTTGATCGTGGTGTTTTTATTGTTAAAAATTGGTTATATTTTGGAAAAGAAAAACTGATTTACTCATGCATCTTGATGTAACTTCCTGGACGTCCTCTAACTTCGCGGACGACCGCGGCGCTCCACGCCTATGTTGCCTGAATCACACAAGGGGCGCCAAATGGAAGCAGTCTCTGTTCCGCGCGCCTCCGCATCCAGTGTGAACCAGACATTACATTTTATTGTCGTGCTTACGCGAAGCGCCTCCTAGTGGACTTCTTTGATATTATTTTAAGAAACCAATTCAGGGAAAGAGGGGACTGGTAATCGTTAGTGAGTTGAAATATCGCAATAGTTCGCCATACCGATATTTTATCCCACCTCTTGTGAGAAGTTAGATCCATCAATCTTCTCATTAATGTTAAACGTTTTTTGTTCATGTTTGTTAAACTGTCATCAGTTCTTTGTCCTCTCTCATCAGCTTTCTCTCAAATGAGTCCTTTTTCGGCATTCTTCTTCCTTCTCTCTGCTTTTCCTTTGTGGCTCTTCCAGTTTTCCGTTAAATAAATTCCACTCAAACATGTTTTCTGCAGATCTTAGAGGAACTTTGATTTTCCTCTTTCAGTGACTCAGTTTATAAAGAAAAGTAAAAAATTCATGTTTTTTCTTTGTTTGATCTTGTGAAATGAATTGAATTAAGGGCTAAAATGAGCTCTCACTGATTGGAAATTAGAGACGTTTGGCCACAAACTGGTTTGTTTTACAGACAGACGGACTCTGACATGACACGGCTCGTCATCGGAGGACTGCGGCAGCCTCTTTGGGTGCAGTCCTTCCCGCACAAACACATGCAAGCACGCACGTGCACGCTCACAGGTTGGAGTGCACTTTAAAGACACACGAAAAGTTTAACAATTCGTCCTCCTTCATGTTTGGCAGCAACGGATCCACCAGAGGACAGGCATGACTTTGCTGTCATTTTTGAAATAACATGTCACAGATCTCAAACAGCAAACAGAGTCAACATCACACACATGCAACAAACAACATCCAGTGGATTTACTTTTGTTCCACCCCGCAGTGAAAAAAGTTTGTTCACATCCCAATTAGGTAAAATTAGATTAGTGTTTTGGTACCAAATGAAAGCCAGCAGCTCTGCTACTAATTGAAGACATGTTGCTGGTAACTGCATTTAGGTTTTCTGTTCCATCTTCATCTCAAAGCGACAGAGAAAAGCAACAGAATCACTTTTTGTACTTTTTCTGCAATTTTTATTTCTTAGAACCAATATAAAAACAATTCAAGATCTACCATTTTATTAAACAACGTACTTTAGGACTGTCAAAAGTTCTTGTGAGTTTTATGAATGTTTAAAAACAGAGAAATGATCCTTACAAAAATAATAACTACAAATTACAATTTCTTTTTTTTATTATTTTCATATCCATTTTTTTGGGGCTGTTTGTTAAAATATGATTTTCCCATTTCTTTCTTAGTCACATTTTTCAGTTTTACCTTTTTTTCCAACTTTAGACCTGGTATGTATGTCACCTGCAGACTCCTGACATCCTGTTTTTGGATTGTTGGTTGGTTATTTTTTAGCTCACTTGAACAATTTTATACAACTTGACATCAGACTACTATGACAGTTCCATCCTTTAGTGAACTAAACACATTTTACATATAAAGACATCCTGATTGACTGAAAAGTGGCTTGTATGTTTCTGTCTGCTGCGTTATCAAACCCGTGTAATCAGATGGATCCTGATAGATCAGGACCAGCTGTTTATGATAAAATGCAGACAAGAGAGAGATGTCAGGATGAGAGGATCAGTCCAGCCTTTTCCTCCCCGCCTGATGTTTGTGCTGCTGGAAGCCCTCAGGCTGACTCAGAGCTTTGTCAGATCATAGCATTTTCCCTTAACAGTCAATTTACCAGTTCTTCTATCAGTTAATCATTCGATGAACTTGTCCGTTCTCACACGTTCATCTATGATACATCAATTTATGATTGTGACACAGAAGATAAAAGTACTTAAACTGTAAATTAAAAAAGAAATCCAGGCAATATTAGCACGTTTACATTAATTGTTGTATTCTGTAAGACACGAGTCGGGGGCCCCTCCAGATCACTCCAGTTATTAATGGTCCGATGTTGTTCTCATTTCTAACTTGTATAATATATTTTTATGGAGATTAAAATATTGAAAATATTTAAGGTTTAAGTTGATTTATATTCCTGCCTTTTTAATATTCATAGTTATGCTAATGTCCCCAATTTTTTAAAATTTTCTTAAACGTTCCCAGTGGGATTTTAATTAGGACTGTGAAGTTTTTAATAAAAATTCCACATCCTAAATGTCTCATAAAGCCATTTTTCCTGTTGATCTGAAGCCTTCGTTTCCAAAAATCCCTCTGTGTGGGCGTGGCTTATGGTGCTGAGCTGCTTAAACCCGCCCCTTATCCCCCCAGACATGCTAGCAAGACACACACTTTGAAAAGCCCATGAAAAGATAAAAATAAAATAAAACATGAGGATTCAGGCTGCATTGCAGCAGCAGCACTGGGATTTATAACTGATTTCATGCTAGCACATGCTGATTGTTGAATTCACTCGAACAAGAAATCCAATGAAATGAAATGTCAGAATACAGAGAGGGTCTAATCCCGCGTTGTTTTTTTAATGCGTGCAGCCAGTGATAACGTTTGTAGGTGCAGATGAAGGGTTACATTCAGGAGAACGGTTCTGGTATCCAGTTAAACCACCTGGTGTATCCTGAGCGGAGCTACTATAAACTCAAAAAACATGATTTTCATTGGAGGGGGACTTTGAAGAGTAACAGTTTTAAGGTTTTAAAAATGTTCATTCTGATAGATTATTAGAATTTTTTTGGCATTTGCTCAGGTTTTTTTAGGCTATTTTAGAGTTTAGCTAATATTTCAGCTACATGCTAGCTGTTTTGGCTAACCTATTTTTTTTTTTTATAAAGTTTTTTAGTCTAATTTGGCCTTTATCTTATATTTTGGCTTGCTATCAGCTTTAGCGTTTTAGGCTATCAGCTTCAGCGTTTTTGGCCATCAATTTCAGCATTTTCAGCTTTCAGCACTAGCATCTTTAGCTGCCAAATTCATCTTAAAGCATTCACACTAGCATTATCTCAAGTAATGCTATATATCTAGTTCATAATTATGTTAAACACTTCTTCCTTGACAATAATTCTGGGGCACAGCAGCATCCAAAGATGTAAAACAGGAGTTTTATAGTCTGAGGTACAGTCCCTTGATGATCTCGTAACAATATTTTGTAATATTTCAGGTAGAAGTTTCAGCTTTTTTTCCTAAATGTTGTTAAAAAAAAAGGTGTGATAATTTTCAATAATAACTTTCAACTAAATAAGTTGAAAATTTGCTCAAGTCGTTGATTTTTTCTTTTATTAATTTATTAATAACTTAATTAATTTGCAATTTTATGTGACCTCCCCTAAAAATGAACAAGAAAGGAAGCTGATAAATCACTACACGTGGAAATAAATTTTGAACTGTACAAAAATTTTCACTGCGGGTGACTGCGCGTGGTACCAGTGGTACAGCCGTGCAATGGCTGTACAACAGCAGTGCTAGTGCGAGATCGGGCTATTGGACGCCCAAGTTTCACGTTCATGCACGGTTGTAGCACGGCCATTTCCCTGGCCAGTCTGTGTTTGTACCACTGCTTACAGCGTCTGTTTAGAGGCTGAGCATGGGGCGACGAGCTTACACGCGATTAAGCAGTGCTCTGGCAGTGGAATGGATTCCGGCGTCTGTATCACTGCTATTCCACGAACATGGATAAAGTTAGGGTGTCCAATCATGTGCGGAAGATTTTCCAATTTTTTTACCCATGGCTGTCAGATCCTGTGGATCCATGCCTTTAAACAGTCACACAACAAAACACATTGATGAAAACCCAAACTTAAACCCAATTCCAAACTAGACAGGCAAAAGAAATGGTGACCCATAATTCCCTGTGCTGCCAGACCCAACAGCAAGCCTACAATATATTCCTACCAAAGAGTGATTTATTATTTTTTTTATATTTCTTTACATGTTTTTTTTGAACAACAATATGATCAAAACATACTTGTGTCTTACACACATAAAGAAACATTATATTTCTTGTTTATGTTTAATTGAAACAACACGAAAACTGAATATTTTGAAGTTTTATTATTTTTCATTTAGTCTTAGTACAAGATGTAACTTGAACAATACATTTTCATTTGTTTTTAGGTGAATAAATCATCATTTTAGTAGCATAACGCATAAGTGTTTTCACTTTAACCCAATGCATTATGGGAGATGCCGTGCAAAAACGAACTCTGATGCTGGACAAACTCATGTCTCTGCTTCATTATTTTGTTTTTCCACGGTCTGTCACCTGATTCTGAGGGAAGCTACGCCACTAAACACAAGCTTTAGCTGTTGCTTTTGTTGGAACTGTGAGACTTTATAGGAACAAAAATGTGAGGAGGTCATCAACCTTTCATTGGTCAGACTGATGATATGATTAAGCCTCCAAGAATGATTGGTTGAGACTGTTGGAGGGGTGGAACTTTTCCAAAAACAGCCATCTGTGGATAAATCGCAGGACAATCATTCTTATCAAAAAGTCTTTATTGGAATCAAATAAACACAAAGAAAAAAGTATTTTATGATCTTTCATACTTCTAACTATTCAGTGTTTTATCAGGGCCTGTTTGGATGAAAATAGAGCTGATATAAATGTTTTTAGATCAATGAAAATGATAAATTTCCCACGACACCTGAACATGTTCTATAACTGTTCTATGACCTCAAGAAGGTTAGACTTTACCTTTTGGTTAAATAATTCCACTCTTTGTGAAACATTTATTATTTCTCACTCTGACAATGCTCCTCTCACAAGCCTTCCACACTGCAGAATCAATCCTCTATCCAATATCCAAAATTTCTGCTGCAATTAGTCAAAGAAGACTCAAGTTTGGGTACTGTTCAGGTTTCTCCTGTATTTCTCATGAGTCTGATCCAAAGCCCTGAACCTCACCTTGGGTCAGCACTAGATCTACGACCCGTTCATCGCAGCGGCTCTGCAATCCACTAAAATTGAATTAACTGCCAACTCAGCACTTTCAATATTCATAAACTGCTAAATACCGAATCCTCCCTCTGATTTATATGACCTTAAATCTTCATATTTGCCACTAAAACACAATCCACAGCCTAGAACAAAACCCGACTGTCAAAGCACTCAAAGCATTGGTTGTTTACTCGTATCCGTTCCCTCTAATCACAGCCTGTTGGCGTGACGCTCCGCAGCCCAGCAGACGCTTAACAACATCAACATGTGCTTTGACAGATGAGCTCAAGATTCTCTGACCTGTTCATCGTTCTCCTCTTCCTTTGTTTTGTTTTTCTGTGAGTAAATGTGCAGCTACATTTATCATGACTGCATTCAATTGTACGCTATAGCCTCTGTCACAACTACCCTTACAAGAAAATATTCATGCACATTTTTCCTGAAGGTTTTATTTCTATGCACATGGTGAGAGCTGAAATATGTATCAAACAACGGTAAAGCGAAGGGAAGGTAGGTAGTTCAGGCGTGTCCTACGGATTTCAACCTTTTTAATCCTGCGGACCGCTCAAGGAAGTTCATCCAGTGTGGATCCTTGGGCAAGATCCTTTGTGCAATAGGGATTTAACGGTTCAGTCAAGCCACGATTGACTTTAAGGCCAACTATGTTTTCTTTTTTGCCCCCTTACATCAAACTGTCTGTTTTTCTACAAACAGAAAGGATTCAATACAAATAAAAAATTATACATATTACTGAAAATGAGTATAAAATCTCTTCATACTCGGTTCATGTTGTGCTCCATGTGACGGACCGCTCCGCACCCGTGCCCGCTCAGCGTAACCCGCACTGAATGTTCAACCCACCAGCAGCGCAGCACAATGACCAATCAGGGACCCGGATTTGGGAGCGGTGTGTGGGTAGCGTCTGCTTCAAAGCACAGAGGTGCCAAACGATCACGAAAGGGAAAAGAATCACCTCGGTTTGTGCCCGGTTGGATTAATATGACGTACAGCGCGATCTTGAACGCACCACACGTGGAAAACTGTCTAATCGATTTGTCAACTTTCTGCATCGATGAATATGTTGACAAGTTTGAATCGTTTTTTAAGCGATTCCCAAATAATCGTTACATCCTTACTGCTTAACTATTTATCCACAAGAGGGCCCAAGTCTGGGTTGAGAGAACAAGGATTCTTCAGATCAGCAGGGATGTAAAAACCTAAATAGTTTATCATCTATGTGCACCTTAGACCTCAATTTATACATTTCACTAATCTAAATTAAATAATTGCTAATCAAGTAATCCTTACTTTAAAAAAATGCTATTTTATTTTTCTTTAATTTGTTTTTTTTCGTCCTCAGCAGTCTTACACTGCTGGGTTTTGTTATTTTAGTTTGTGGTTGGACCTTGGTAGTCTTAAGTTTATAGGCTTTGTTTATTTGTTTTCTTTAGGTAGTTTTGGTTAGACAGCCATTATCAAGAGCTGCTGACTCAGACGGTTGACATGGCTGGATCAGCAGTCTCCATGACTTATTTTATGTTTGGTCAAGAAGCCAAAATGGAGAGATACAAGAGACACATGTGGATCTGGAGGTTGCAGACCCCTGGTCTCTACATATCAGGTATGCAATGTTTGATAAGTTAAAGGGCCCTGTTGCTACCTGATGCTAGCGCGCACTCACAATTGGAAGAGGCTTGCTGTGAGATGTCAACGCAGTTCAAAGGATGTATCTTGCTGCAGGCCTTTTCTTTTACATCTGTATTTTGGCTGTATTTTGTACGTACAGCCCAAACCTAAAAACGTGCGTATATAGCAACACTTGAACGAGAGTTTTGAACCAAAACACCCATATATGTGTGTTTACACAGAATCCTCATTGGAAGTGTTTGCTTTAATGCAGATTCCTGAGCCTGGTGTGAACACACACATAACATTCCGTACTATGACCCTCTCTGTAATCTCCAGGGCTTTGCTCTTTTAGCTGAAACCAAACTGACCACAACCCCCTCCTGCAAACCTCCACCGGGCAGACCCCAGCTCTCCATCCATGCTCCTCTGACTCTGTGGCCAACTCTTAACATTTACATTTTTTCCCTTCACAAGCTGCTTCTATTGAGTTCTTCCAGGGAACAATGAGGTCTAGGAAATGTACAACATGTTCTGACTCAGACCACAACACTAAATCTGACCTTAAGTTTGTGCAACCAGTTTTCTGAGGAACACTAACCAGCCTTCTCAGTGTGGAGCTTCCCTCTGATCAGCATCTGTCCCGCAGGCTGCATGTTTGCTCCACGTCTCTTCCTCATGAACAAACATGAAGAAATGTCTTTAGTTTACTGCATTAGTGTTTGACTTCAAAATCTGCTGCTGAAAACATTTCAGTTCTTGCTTTTGTCTCGGTGTAAATAACAAACTTTAATCTTGACAGAGAGGAAGAAAGAGTGAAAGTGCTCCTTAACACAGTAAACATGATGGATTCTACTCTGTGCATCTATTCAAACTCAGAGGAAATGGAAGAACATCACATGTCACTTCTAACAAAAACTTTTGCTTTTCATCCTCCGGTCTTTCATGTTTTTATAAATTTCTCTTCATATCTTTGCAATCACTGGCTTGAGAAAAGCTGTTTTTGCTTTATAATTTAATTCACAAAAGGTTTTACTTTATCAAAAGTTTATTTTTATATATTCAGTTTGAAACATTGACCTTTTTACTGAACAAGGCTGTTTTTGTTCAGCACATAATGACTGAAACGATGAAGCTCAGTGCATCAGGCCTTCTGGGTTATTGCTCTTCCACATCGCGTTAACATGAGGTTATCTCTCAGAGACGCAGACTTAGCTTCAAGTTAACAGAATATTGGCATAGCACGTGAGTAAATACATTTTAGGGTATTACTTCTTTTTGAATTGAAAACCATTTGGCCGTTGGGAACAGGTAAAAAATAGAATAAAAAAAAATCTAAGGTATTTGGTTAATTTGGTTTATTGTAATCTCAGTTATTTATATTTTATTATTATTATTGATTATTATTACCTTATTATCATTAATAGATCTGACTGATTGATTGATTGATTGATTGATTGATTGATTGATTGATTGATTGATTGATTGATTTGGTTTAAGGGGGCAGAGACAATATGTTTTCTCTTTCTGTCCCTTTTCATTTTCACCAAGGACAAGGGAATTATGAAAGTATGTTTGTGTTCTATGAAAACAAAATTAAAATAAACTAAACTAAAAGTGAAAAATTTTGATTGATTACTGCACCAAACCGAGTTAACTGCACAGTTGGATGCTTTCAGATGTGGTTTTTACACCAATATTTCCTGATGAACATTTTAGAGAGAAGTCCTCAAATATCCGTTCTCATTGGTAAAACATTTCCTCTATCATTGACATTTGTGCTACAATTAACATTGACATGTTTGGGTTTTATCGGTTTCTCAAAGCTCAGATCTGTAGAACGGAGAATGTTTTGGACACGAGGTGTTTTGTATTCAGGAAGTTTACGTCTGGTTCACACCAGACGCGGATGCGAAGCCAAGTGGTGCAGAGCGTAGCACGCGGAATCTTTTTACACCGCAACAGTCGACAGGCGCTTCTGTTAGAGGGTTTTTTTTTTTTTGTTTTGCCACCATGGGTAATTTCATAACCTAAAATATTACCCCATGTTTCTGATAATAAGAGTTACTCTCTCCTTATCTCTTGTTGTTTTATTACACCCCAAACCCAGTCCCATGCCCCAAAACCGGAGTCTGCCCACTGCGTTGATCTGTGTTTGTGAATTTGTTTCTGTTCCCAAAGAATGTGCAAAATGATCCCCACTTATTACTAAATACTGGACAGGTCTCCAAAAAGTACAATCAAGTCAGGTTGAAACTCTACTTAAAACTTTGTCCTATTGACAATTTGAACCAATCTCTGTATTTGAAACCACTTAGGCATTCTTCCTATTTTTTTTCAAATTTGTATAACCTTCAGAAAAAGGGGTCCCCACAATGCATGGTCCAGTCAGGGCGGGGTCCCTACGATGGCTTAGAGACAAGTCCGTGTGTATTTGTGTGTGATTGTATGTTTAATTTCATCTCAACAGTCTGTTTGGATACAAAAACATGATCTATCGTGGTGTTTTATTATATTTTGAAAATAAAACAGATTTTTTTCATGTATCTTAATGTTACTTCCTTTCAGAATTGACAGGGATCACTCGCGACCAGACGCCGAAATGATCGTCTGCACGGCGCGAGCCTTCCGCACAGGATTGCGGTGCTTCCATGTCCAGTGGGAACCAGGCGTTAGATTGGGTGAACAGGCCGATGTGGACACACTCGTGGAGGCTCTTTAGCCTGAGACACTTAAGAACTTGAGAGGAGTTGGCTCAGTCTAGATTCCCCCCTCCCTAAAAGAAAAATAACACAAACTCTGCAATGTTGCAGACTGCATCTGCATAATCTTTCCATTTCCATGATGCATTTCAAACACAACCCAAACCTTATTGACCTGCAATTTCTGTGTTTGCAATGTTTGAAGGAAAGTGAATTGAGTGTGGGCGAGCCGCGCAGAACGGCCCGTCGATAGCGCCGTCGGGAAACTTACAGATGGTGTAATTATCTCCTCATCAGGTTATTAGAGGATCAATGAGGCCTGGTGGCCTGATGGCAGAGGTGAGCTGAAGAGTGATGAGAAGTGATTATGAGCACTTGAGTGCAGAGACAAAGTGTTGGAGAAGGACTGGCTGAAAGTTTTTTTGTCTTTTTAGAGGAATTTTCTATGTTTTTGGCCTAGTCAGTGGCTGTAGGAAGTAAGTGTTTCCTTTTCCTAAAAAAAAAAAAAATCACAAAATCATTATATAACATTATACATTATAAACATTATACCTTTGAATTTACTGAGAATATTTAGAAGATTTCAGAAGGAGGTCTGCTTTAGTCTAATGTATCATCATTTCTAGTCATGATGTCTGACAGCATGACTAGAAAATGAAAACACATAAAATTTTAGACACCTGTGTCACTTCAAAGGGTCTCATAGAACAGGCGTAAGCCAATATGCAAAAAAAGATGTTATTGCAAAACAAAAGTTAAAAGAGTTGCTGCAAAAGATCTATTATATATATATATATATATATATATATATATATATATATATATATATTATATATATATGTATATCCACCCCCTTGAACTTTTCTGATTTAGTGTTATAACTTCATGTTTGAAGCCTGAAATGTGGCAAAAGGTAAAAAAAAGTTCAAGGGGGCGAATACTTTTGCAAGGCACTGTATATATGTGTGTATATATATATGTATATATATATAATATATACATATATATGTGTGTGTGTGTGTGCATATATACAGTATGTATATATCAATGACTTGCTGTCAGGGGAGGGTTTTTGTGGCACTTTTCAACGTTTCTTCTGTGAAAAAGCAGCAAATTTACAAGTTTCCTGTTCAAAATTCGCCAAACAGCGCTGGGTGAGGCAGCTGTACCCTCAGCCTCACCCAGCGCTGCACACAGACTGGAACTGCAGCATGCCTGTATTGCTTCGGTCTTACTTTATTCATAAAATAAACTTTGTCTTAAAATGATCTAATTTTCTAATATCTTGCTATCTGTCTGATTACATTGATGCCAGTTTGTGGTTCATTTAGTCTTTTTATCCACTAAAATGCGTTTTAAAAACACACGAGGTGAGGCGGACAATCCGCTGGCATCAATGCAGTACGCATGCCAGGGTACTGGTGAGCCCAGAGGGTGGATGTGACACAAAGCATTTTGAGTTGCAGAAATTAAGTTTTGGAGGAAATGGACTAGCCTGCCACATCTTCATTTCACTCTGAGTTTATGGTGTCTACACAATTGATCCTTCTATAGGCTGAAAAGATTTATTTCCATTAAAAGACTTGACATCTTTTTGTTCCTAAGACACTGCCCTGTTGATGTTTGTATGTTTGTATAGATATCCAACTTCATATTGAGATCTGATGGATCTAATGTGTTTCTTTAAAACGCTCCTTTAATTTTTGTGAGCAGTATATATATATATATATATATATATATATATATATATATATATATATATATATATATATATATATATGTACAACATATATATATATACACAACATATATATATATATATATATATAATATATGTACACAACATATATCTATATATATACACAACATATATATACACTGTATATATATATATATATATATATATATATATATATATTATATATATATAGTGGGCAAAGCAGAAAATTGTTGCTTTGCGAGGTGTGATTAATTTGCATTGATAAATATTAATGTGATTGATCAATCGCACATGTTAATGAGTTAATGTTGACAGCCCTAATATATAAATTATCTGAATTTAATACATGAACTATATTTCACGTTTTCCATTTATACCTGCATATTATTAAATTATAATTTTCATATGAAATGAAGAGTTTTTGCTGGTGACAGAAAAACAGCAAGTGTTGAAACAAAAGGAAGAGACTACATCCAGCGTCATTTGAAAAAAGTCAAATGTTCTCCTACCCAACAGTAAGGTCTTCACGTGATTTAAACAGGATAAAAATTCTGTCATAACCATTGGCTGTATATGAGAACAGGACTGAATAACTCCTCCCCCCTGGTACCTTAAGGTTCCAAGAAGCCACTATCCCATAGGTTTCTGTAGAGCGCTTTACAGTCACAGACCCATTCACACACTCAGCTGCTGAACACTGGGGCCGACCTTCCACCAGAGGCAATGTGGAGTTCAGTGTGTTGCCCGAGGACACTTCATCACATGGAGGGCGAGGTGGGAATCGAACATGCAATCCTCTGACCAAAGGTCGACCGCCCTACCGCTGCACCATGGCCTCAAGTTCTGATACCATGTTCTTTCAAAATACTTTTTTCTATAAGTTAATCAAGTTATTAGCTGACCGATCAATAAAAGTACATCGAGTCCCATACCTTCTTTTAGGGTGTGAACTTCCAACAAGCTCACTTCTGATTGGTGAGAGTGATCGCCATAGAAACACTGACTCAGACCGACATAGTGTCATCGTCTGGCTCCGTGGTGACATCGTAACGAGGAAAAATGCTGAAAGAATCGGTTATATTTTATTGGAACTGGAAGGAGACCATTTATTATTGGTGAAGTCACACTCAGTCAGTCCAGTTCTCATATACAGTCAATGGTCCTAACCCTCACCCTCTATATGTGGAATGATGGAGTGTTACTGAGAAATTATAATCTTATGGCACCACTTCCTGTGTTCTGGTCGTTTTGATATTATGAATAATTGAGTTTGCTCCCATTTTCTGCTCCTACGTGATAAAACCCACATGTTTCTGTGTCGTTTGACTTCCTGCTTGTTCAAGTTTTCCCAAACCAATTTTACAGAACGAGAACCATAATTCAGCGGAGAGAAAAAAGCCCAACATGTCCCCTACAGGTCAGTTCCAGCATGATGAAGGGTTATGAAGTTCAGAGTTGTCAGTTGGTCCGACCACAGAACACAACGCAGCTGACATTAGGGTCAAGTGAGGACAGCTGCCATGAGCTGGTTTATCCCAAATCTAATTTACACACTTTTATATAATGGATTCTTCCCTGTTAATATCATTGTACTTGTCTGTTTCCTTCAGCCGCAACACTTCATCCTGGATCTGCTCCTCTTACGGGCCTTATTTCTTTATCCTGTCAAGATCTGTGTTCAAATTTGTTGTTTGTTCAAAACAGAACCAGTAGAAATAGAATTATGCGTAAAAAATAAAACTTTTGAAAATGGAGCGTGTTTTAAGTGAGGCAGCAACAGCTGACAGAGGCAAACGTTGAATGTGTTTTAGGAGGAGGTCTCAGAAGTTGAATCATTACAGTTTGTCTTAATTCCTCATCTTCTGAATCTCACTGGAAATCTATCAGTCCATTACTTAAAGAAATATCAGCTAAAAAAAGGAACCAAAAAAACTAAAAAAAAAACCGGACCTTTACCTCCTAACCTTGTTAGCCACACAAAAAAAAAATCCAATATCGCTGAAACAAGTGTAACTGTGGCTATGCTAACTCCTAACCTCGTTTTTAACATGTAAAAGAAAACAGACCATTACCAAAACACACCTTAGGTAGTGGACCGAACAGGATAAACATTTATTGAAGAAGAAGAATCTTTATTTCTATAGCACTTTTCACAGAACAAATTCACAAAGTGCTTCACAAAAGAGCATAAAATCAAAAGACACAGGGAAAAAAACCAATAATAAAACAACTAAAACACAGTAAAACATAGTAATACAAGGGCTAACGCTCTAAAACTATATTTTAAAACCGTATCTTTTTAACAGAATTATGAACCAGACATATAACATTACCTGTGATAATGCTAGTGTGAATGCTGTAAGCTAAATTTGGCCACTGAAGATGCTAATGCTGACAGCTGAAGATGCTGAAATTAATAGCTGAAATCACTAAAGCTAATAGCTGAAAATGCTAAAGCTAATAGTCAGATAAAATATTAGCTAAATTAGCTTAAAAAAGTTATGTTAGCCAAAACAAAACAGCTAGAATGTAGCTGAAAAAACATCTAAACTTCAAAACATCCTAATGAACTATAAAAAAGCCTAAATCAAGTACCTCTGTTGAGACTACAGGCCAATATTTCTGCCATCCTTTCAATTTTAATAAATGTCAAAACGCATCGTTCTAAATGCTTTTTTTTTATTTCTTGCTACCTCTGATAAAGACTTTCCATTCAAATTTCATCCATTTTGTTGTTTTCATGTCAGGTTGCATCTTTGCATGTTGACGGATAAATAAAACTCATTAAAAGTGGAGGTCTGTCTGATTCATCATATGGTTCATACCAGATGTCTTTAAAGCATTTTATGATGTTTTCAGAGCCTCCGACATACATCACAGTGATTACCTGATACTGAACCCTTTCCTCACTCTTACCTGCTGTAAACATCTCCATAACCGGATTCTTTTTGTTTGTTATCTCTTCTCAGTGAACGTTCCCGCCACAGTGATGGAAGCCATGAGCAGACAGGAGTCCCTGCAGAGCTTCAGCAAAAACGCCAAGCCGTCCTCCTCTTCGTCGTCTTCCTCTGCGATCCCCACCCTCGTCCGCTCCATGGTCTTCCCCCACTCCCCGTGCTCTCGGAGTTTCTCTCTGCTGGACAAGGTCGGAGCTCAGTCGGACTCCGGTTTCAGTCATTTAGGGTCCAAGAACCAACGAGTCCTGGCGAGCCCGACCTCCACCAGCCAGCTGAGCAGTGAGTTCAGCGACTGGCATTTGTGGAAGTGTGGGCAGTGCTTCAAGACCTTCACCCAGAGGATCCTACTGCAGATGCACGTCTGCCCACAGAATCCCGACAGGTGAGCTCCCGCCACGCTCCTCGCTCTGCTTCTCATCTTTACAGACATCCAAACGGTACGGGGTTGGACCTCCTTTAGCCTTCACAACTGTCTTAATCCTTGGTGGCATCGATCCAACAAGTTACTGGAAACATTCTTCAGAGAGTCTGTATTTACGACTAGTAAAACAGTTGATGACTAATTTAATAGTCGATTAGTCGTTACTTTATATTATATGGAATTAGAGTGCTGTAAGGTTGATACAATAGTGTGATTGCTTAATCAGCATTCACACTGTAGGGATTCTCCCGCTCCTTTTCGTACGTTTTTCAGCACGTAAAAACTCAATCACACGTTCAGCAATTTCAGCGATCTTGCTATCAAATGTTGAACTTGTTCAGGACATTACTGCTTGTACTTTTGGTATTCATAAACTTTATAGTTTTTGAAATATTAAGCAAAATATGCCTCATAGAAAAGTAACGAGAAAGTCCTCAAATGTCAAAATGTTAAGTAGATCAGCAACAAACTTTTCAATATATTCCAGGGCTATGTTTTCGTCTTTTATAGTAATATTCAAAATAATTGGAGTTTCGCTAATATTTTAACAACATGTCAATATTTTCGGCTAATTTGTTATCTACTGAGATTTTATAGGCTAATTTAGAGTTTAGCTGCTATTTAAATAACACACAAACATTTTTTTTGGTGAGTCTGTGTGAATGTAGCCTCAGTTTCCTGTTCTTAGCTGACAGGAGTGGTACCCTTTGTGGTCCTCTGGTGCTGTAGTCCATCTGCCTCCGGGTTGGACGTGTTGTATGTTCACAGACGTTCTCGGTTGTGGTTATTGGAGTTACTGTTGTCTTTCTATCACCAGTCTGGTTATTCTCCTCTGTCCTCTGGTTTTAAAAGGGTATTTCTATCCACAGAACTGCTGCTTACTGGACATTTTCTCTTTTTCTGACCATTCTCTATGAACCCCAGAGATGGTTGTGGGTAGGGATGTCCCGATCCGATCACGTGATCGGAAATCGGGCCCGATCACGTGGTTGAAGACTCGATCGGAATCGGGCTCCGTTGTCCGATCAGGATCGGATATTTCATTTATTCTTCTTATAATCAGCGCTTTATATTTCAATCTTATTATTCCGGATAAATCCTCCACTAGAAGTCTGCATGTCAAGAACAGATCACAAAATGTTATTCCCGGAAAACGCAGCAGAAACCGGCAACAGTTTGGCCAGAGGACTGATGTAAAGTTAGCTAGCTAGCCGATCACGGATTCAGACTTCCGGGATCAATAACTCTTTTGAAAACGCTTTAAACTGACAGCTAGTGTCTCTAAACAACAACCTCTAAAGGCATTTCAACAGAAAAAGACAGAGTTTTGTTTCTTTTTAATGTTAAGCTCTTCGTGCTGCAGACAGATGCTAACCGGCAGCTGCTAACTGCTACATGCTAGCGCCATGATTTAACTCCTTAGGACCCGAGCTGTCCGTTGATATGCCTGTTTTATTTATCTGAAAGAGAAATAAAAGTAAAGAAAATTAACTACTCTGATAATAAAACCGAAATGTGATGTCTTAAGAACTTAAAAAGACGCACATAATCTTAAAAACAAACAAACGAATAAATTAAAATTAATAATTATATGAGTTAGTCATGAACACTCATCAAATTCATGCTAAAACCACATAATTTATTTTTAAGAATTTCTAAATTAGGACAGGAATCATATTTGGTCAAAAATGTTCAATAACTAAAGATATTAAAGTCAAAGTCACTAAACTTTCTCACATGACTAATTATCACTTATATAACAAGAAAATGTTTTTTTTTTTCTAGTTTATATTTGCTCTAATTTTACTTGTTTATTAAAGCTACTTCACTGAAGTGTTTTATTTAAGTTTCTAATGATAAAATAATGTTAATGAAATATAAATAAGGGACAAGACAAATCTGTTTATTCAATTTGTTCATGTTTTAAATGTGTTACAAAAGTATCGGATCGGGACTCGGTATCGGCAAATCCACAAAATCCAATGACTCGGAATCGGATCGGGCCCAAAAAAACCTGATCGGGACATCCCTAGTTGTGGGTGAAAATCCCAGTAGATCATCGGTTTCTGAAATCCTCAGACCAGTCCGTCTGGCATTCAAAGTCACTTCAACTGCATTTTTTCATCATTCTGATGCTCAGTTTGTAGTGCAGCAGATTCTCTTGACCATACCTAAATGCATTATTTTGGGATTTACTAATATTTTTTGTCTATTTTGGAGTTTAGCTAATATTTCAGCTACATGCTAGCAGTTTTGGCAAATGTAGGCTTTTCATTACAAGGTTTTTAGGCTACTTTTAAGTTTAACTGAAATTTCAGCTACATGCTAAGTTTTTTGGCTAAGTTAAGCTTTTTTTTTGTTTTTTAGGTTGTTCTGAAGTGAGGCTAATATTTACACACTAGCGGTTTTGGTAAATTGAAGCTTTTTTCAGTTTGTTATGATATTTTGAAGTGCAACTATTTTTTCAGCTATACGCTAGCTGTTTTGGCTAGCCTGATTTTTTTCAGTTATTTTTTGGTTAATTGCATATTTAGCTAATCTTTTAGCTAGCTATTAGCTTCAGTGATTCCAGCTTCCAGCATCTTCAGCAGCCAAATTCAGCTTACAGTATTCACACTGGCATTAGCATCCATAAATATGTTAAAAAGTTACAGTTTTAAAGTTTTAAAAATGCAGTCTTAGAGTTTTCAAATTAAATGGTTTATCTTAACTTCAAACTTAACTTTTTAACGTAATTATGTATAATAAAAAGATAGGAATAAATCAGAATAAATCAACTTAATAAATCAACTTAAACCTTTCAACTTAAATAACTTTCAATATTTTACTCTCCATAAAAATATATTTTTTCAAAAAATTGTATAAGTTAGAAATAAGCGCAAGATAAGATCGGTCCACTTATAACAATAAAATAAAATGATCTGAAGGGCTGGATAGAATTACACGGAGGGCCGGATCTGGCCCCCGGGCCATTACTTTGACACGTGCCATAGACACATGCCTAAATGCATTGATTTGCTCCCGTGTGATTGGCTGATTAGACATTTGCATTAAGAAGCAGCTGGACTGGTGTCCCTGATAAAGTCGCCAGTGAGTTCTTTCCATCTCCTTTGTTACTCATGACAGTATTTTAAAAATCTGTAAACCTTTTATTTTTACTGACTGGATGCTTCATTGACAGAACGGTCTACTGTAGTTCCTTCAAACTTCAATTCTCCTTAAGAACAGCTCCCAGGTTGACGGAGAACGTGTGTTTAACAGCAGCAGGATGTTCGACAGCTCTGCAAGTCTGACACAGTTTTAAGCGGATCAAACTGTTGCTGGGAAATTGGACACTTTAGCTGTAATGGATGTCCTGGGTGTTGTCATCATCGCAGCATTTGTGTGTGACAGCGAGTGGGAGTTTGTGGAGGAGAGCGAGGGGCATTTAAAAGTGTCTGAGTTCGTAAAACATCTGCCAAGTTAATTATAAACAGCGTGGACGGAGGGAGAGGAGGAGTGTGGGTGGCTGGATGGAGGATGTATTGGAAATTTTTTGCTTAGCTTTATTTTTCGTGGGGAGAGTCGGAGCAGCGCATAAATCAGCGCTGGGCGTCAGTGAGAAATACCTCGCCTTACGGTGACGGGGCCAGGAAAACAGATGCCACTTATTCAATAAACTAATACTCATAGGGAAGAAAAATGTGGGCTGGATATGGAGGGGGGGAGGGAGGGTCGATGTGGAGCTGCCTGTCAATAGTAAGGTTTTATGGGACAGAGAAGCAGATAAAATTCAGCTGAACAAGCCAAACAGAGCAGAGTTCTGCAGCTTCAAGGCCACAGATAGCTTCACTTTAAAGCAGTTCTGAACCCAGAAGACTTTCTGAGCAATCGTGGTTCTGCTCGGCAAACACACAAACCGCAGCCGCTCACTGTACCACATGCAGAAAAGTTGGAAGAATGGAAGAAAACAGTGGGACTAGCTGTAACACTGTGAAGAGCATGTGTGCGTCTGCAGACCAGGCAGCGCAGCATGCACACGAGCATGTGATCTTTAGTGAAAACACCGTCTCAGCACCTGTGATCTAAACACGTGTCAAAGTCAAGGTGATTCCATCCGGCCCTCCAGATCATTTCATTTCATTGTTATTAATGGTCCGATGTTATCTTGCGCTTTTTTATTATTTGTATAATTTTGACAAAATGTATTTTTCTGGAGAGTAAAATATTGAAAGTTATTTAAGAATTTTTGGAATAATATTCCTGCATTGTTAATATTCATAATTATGTTAAAAAGTTACAGTTTTAAAGTTTTCAAAATGTGCATTCTGCTGGCTTTTTGGACTATTTTGGGATTTACTAATATTTTTTGTCTATTTTGGAGTTTAACTGAAATTTCAGCTACATGCTAAGTCTTTTGGCTAAGTTAGGATTTTTTTTTTGTTTTCAGGTTGTTTTGAAGTGAGGCTAATATTTACACACTAGCGGTTTTGACTAATTTAAGCTTTTTTCAGTTGTTATGATATTTTGAAGTGCAACTATTTTTTCAGCTAGCTGTTTTGGCTAGCCTGATTTTTTTCAGTTATTTTTTGGTTAATTGCATATTTAGCTAATCTTTTAGCTAGCTATTAGCTTCAGTGATTCCAGCTTCCAGCATCTTCAGCAGCCAAATTCAGCTTACAGTATTCACACTGGCATTAGCTAGCATCCATAAATATTTTAAAAAGTTACGGTTTTAAAGTTTTAAAAATGCAGTCTTCAGTTTTCAATAAATGTTTATCTTTAACTTCAAAAACGTAACTTTTTAACGTAATTATGTATAATAAAAAGATAGGAATAAATCAGAATAAATCAACTTAAACCTTAAATAACTTTCAATATTTTACTCTCCATAAAAATATATTTTTTCAAAATTGTATAAGTTAGAAATAAGCACAAGATAAAATCGGGCCACTTATAACAATAAAATTAAATGATCTGAAGGGCTGGATGGAATTACATGGAGGGCCAGATCCGGCCCCCGGGCCATGACTTTGACACATGTTCCATAGATGGCGCCATTTTGAAACATTGACCTGTCCAGGTTTAGAAAGTTATTCTGTTTTTTTTGTTTCTTTTTTTTTTTTTTTAATTTATATTTGTTGTTTTTCTCAAGTTTACGTGTAATTTCCGTGTTGGAAAGTCCTTCCTTCCATTATTCAACCAACACATGAACACAACATGTCTTTTAATGAGTGTTTTTCTCTGAGGGACGTCATCTCTTTGGTACAGTTGGCACTAAAATGAGAAAACTCCAAAATGTTCTGTTTTAAAATATTGATTTTTAATCTAAATTAGATTGGATTTATCACAGAATAAACATCTGAGTTTGACGAAGAAGTGATCTGAAAGAGGCTTCAGTCTGGTCATCTCAGATGATCTCTGGTTATCTTAGTGTGTTTCAGGTTATCTCGTGTTACAGTTGGTTATCTAAGGTTACCTTATCTCAACACATCTCAAGTTATCTCTATGTAATGCAGGTTATTTCAGGTTATCCGTGGTTCTCTTGGGATTTTCAAGTCACACTTCTTTATCTCAACTGAGTCCAGTTATGATTGGTTAACGTGGGTTACCTCGATGAGATTGTCTAAAGCACATCTTTATCTTATTTTAACTCTGGATTGTTTCAGATCATTTCTTGGTGTTCTCTGATTGGTTGGTCCTTTTGTAATTGGGTGGAACACACACAGATGATGTTTCACAGGCTGTTATGCGTTTAGGCAGGGAGAGTGGAGCGGTCGCCAACATAAAGATATCTCTGTGGGAAAAGCACAGTGCAGCATTTTAAAACGTGGAAAATACAACAGTCTTTAGACACAACAGTGCTGATAGTTATATCGGAAACAGATAAAATAAACATAGGTTTGTAACTCTCTGCTATCACAGACAGACTAACTACAGTCAACACGCTCTTCTCGCTATCATCTACGGCTACCTGCACATATATAAGCTGATACTGGAATCTGAGCATCTTTGAAAATCTCCCAGCTTTATATCCACTGATAACCGATCAGCAGATGAACATGCTTTACCAAGTCCACTATGGAAAAATGGCTGCATATCTTCAATCTGCCTGTGGTTTTCTCAGCCAGATGTATTCTCTCCATTGGTGAAAATGAATCTTCCAGTTTAGATTTCTAGATGTGTCTGTGGTGCTAGATAACCTCTAGCTTAGTCTGGTTAGTTATGATCTAAAGTTGATAAGTTTGTACTGGTAACCACAATTCAGAAAAATTAAACACAAATACTTTAAATGTGTTGTTTTATAAAACAAACTGGGAATTGTAAAATGTTTGACAATACTGTTCCAGATTCGTTTCTGTTTAAAAACGTATCAAGTCAGACACAGCTTAACTCTGGTTTTAAGACGGAAGGAGTAACATGAGTTAGGCTATGTCCAAATCCATACTCACTATAAAGTGTGTTTGCCATTTTCTTGTGCAGTCTGAATCTAATTCCAAAATCGAGTTTTCCCAGAAGTCCTTGCGAAAAAACTAGCGTGCACTAAAGCGAATATAAACCACAATGCATTGCGGTCAAATACTTTTTGCGTAAGAAAAAGTGTTTAAATGCAATTTTTAATAAACAATCATTATTTTCATCATCAGAAAACAAATAAATGCTGTGAAATGTTTGTCTTGATTTGATTTTCACTTTGTGTGATCGGTGACGTCCGGCATTTAGCAAAACGATAGAAAAGTAGTGAGCATGATGTCTGGATTGATATTAACTTCTAGGTCACTATAAAGTCAAGTACTAAGTAGTTTTTTAGTAGTTAGGGGTTAGGGAGGGAATTCGGACATGGTCTTTGTCTATTCTTTTGACACGGCTGTGGTGCAGCGGTAGCGTGGTCGACTCCTGATCTGAATATTGCAAGTTTTTGCAGAGTAGCTGAAGGCTCTGCCGTCACACTATGAAGATCAGTGGAATGTGGGGGACTGAGGTTGTGGAGTACCGGAAAGACCATAAGACAGAGTCAAGGCCCGGGGGCCGGATCCGGCCCTCTGGGTAATTATATCCGGCCCTCCAGATCCTTTTAATTTATTGTTATTAATGGCCCAAAGTTATGTTGCCCTTATTTCTAACTTGTATAATTTTGACAAAATATATTCTTTATGGGGAGTAAAATATTGTAAGTTATGTAAGTTTTAAGTTGATTTATTATGGAATAAAATTCATGCCTGTTTTAATTCATAATTTTGTTAAAAAGTTACGGTTTTAAAAATTGGCACTCTGCTAGCTTTTGTTTATTTTTGGTTTTTTTTTACTGTTTTGGCATTTACTTTAATTTTTTTTGTTTTTTGAAGTTTATCTTATATTTTAGCTACATGCTAGCTGTTTTGGCTAATTTAGGCTTTTTTAAATTTTGGGCTGTTTTGGAGTTGGGCTTATATTCACACTTTAGCTGTTTTGGCTAATTTAAGTTTTTTTTCCAGTTTTTTAGGATATTCTGAAGTTTATTGTTTCAGCTAGTTGTTTTGACTAAAAAGAAAAAAAAAATTCAGGTTTTTTTTTTTCTTTTTACTTTTTTTAGGCTAATTAGGCGTTTAGCTAATATTTCAGTTGGCTTCTAGTTTCAACGTTTTTAGAGATTAGCTTTAGTGATTTCAGCTATCAGTTTTAGCATCTTCAGCTATTAGCACTAACATTTTCAGTTTTGTCCATTATCTAATATTTCAGCTAAATGCTAGCTATTTTGGCTAATTTAGGCTTTTTTTTTTTTAGTTTTTAGGCTGTTTTGGATCTTTGCTAAAATATCATCTAAATGGTAGCTGCTATGGCTAACCTCAGGTTTTTTTTGGTGTTTTTTTTAGCCTAATTTAGCTTGTATTGTATTCAGCGTTTTCAGCTATTAGCTTTACTGATTTCAGGTATCAACTTCAGCGTTTTCAGCTATCAGCATTAGCATCTTCAGCGACTAAATTCAGTTTACAGCATTCACACTAGCTTTATCGCAAGTTTTGCTATATGTCTAGACTATAATTATGTTTAAAAGTTATGATTTTAGAGTTATCAAAATTTTGTTTTAGAGTGTTCAATAAATGTCCATCCTGTTTGACCCGCAACCTAAGGTGTGTTTTGGATTTGGACCGTTTGTGCGATTGAGTTAAACACCCCTGAAATAAGAGAACAAAATCAGTTCTAGGTTCCTCAAAGGCCTGATTGAAGGCAGCCATAGTTTTAGGTGCAGACCCCTCCTCAGACCTGGACTCTTGGCTTTAAAACGATGCCTACATGCCACCTGTGTTCAAACGCCTGCCCCGTCCAGCCCACACCCTCTCCCTTCATACATATTTATTGATGTTTACTGCATGTGAACATGGGAGCTGAAGACAGATGGCTTCACCTCCACCTCACATCTCAGCTCCGTCTCTGTTCCGTTTGTTTCTTCCTGCTGACTGTTCCTTTTTCTGGACTTTCTCCTCGTTCGGTGTCATTTCTCGCTCCGAGTGGTTTCAGCAGAATCCATCATCGCAGAAACTGTTTGTTTATGTCACTTAGGCCTTGGAAGTGCTTTTGATTGGATTTTAAACTGGTGTCGGGATGGAGAATACTGTTTGAGCACTGCGATGAGTGATGGATCAGAGCGTGAACGCTCTCACAGGCTGAACATGTTACACAGCAATGCAGCGTAAACCACAGCAGGGAGGCGAATTAATAACTACTGCTCCAGTGATTGATGTGTTTACTGCTCCGCTGCTTAAAAAGTCTTCACTGGTTTTAGAGAAAGTTGGTTATTTTTACTGACCACTTTGATCCTCACGGTTCGTGTCAGTGCCGCCTGCTGTTGTTTAGTAGTCAGGCATGCGCTTGTTTATGGGCATAATAGTGCCTGAATGTCAGAGGACAGAGTTTAGAGCTGAGTGAGCGTTTGCATCAGCGCAGAGCTAAGCAAGGATTAAAGGGACTTCTGTCATGTTTCCATCTAAAAATGTATATTTCAGATGTAGATCTAACATGGTGGGATGGTCATTATAAAACCAGGTTTTCAACTGCTGGATGAAACATGTGTGATTTAAGTTTGTAGATCTTTAATTAAATCCGTGTATCCGTTCATATTTACTTGATTGGTTAATATATATATTATTATATATAATATATATATATATATATATATATATATATTATATATATATATATATATATATATATTATATATAGCATATATATATATATTAGGGCTGCCACAAATGATTATTTTAATAGTCGACTAATCACTGATTTTTTTTTCAATTAGTCGATTAATCGGGTGTGAAGCACACGTCTTAACTATCATTGGCATTAAATTTGAAGTGTTGAAGCTTTATGCTAACTAAAAATAAAGACGATAGTTTATTAAACCTTCAATGAATCATGCATCTTTTTTCCTTCATTAGTTTATCCATCCATCCATCCATCTTCTTCCACTTCATCCGGGACCGGGTTGTGGGGGCAGCAGTCTAAGCAAAGATGCCCAGACTTCCCTCTCCCCGGCCACTTCCTCCAGCTCCTCTGGGGAGACCCCGAGGCGTTCCCAGGCCAGCCGAGAAACATAGTCTCTCCAACGTGTCCTGGGTCTTCCCCGGGGCCTCCGCCCAGTGGGACATGCCCGGAACACCTCTCCAGGGAGGCGTCCAGGAGGCATCCGAACCAGATGCCCAAGCCACCTCAACTGGCTCCTCTCGATGCGGAGGAGAAGCGGCTCTACTGAGCTACTGAGCTCCTCACCCTATCTCTAAGGGAGCGTCCAGCCACCCTCCGGAGAAAACTCATTTCAGCCGCTTGTAGTCGGGATCTCGTTCTTTTGGTCACGACCCAAAGCTCATGACCATAGGTGAGTACTGGATCGAAGATCGACCGGTAAATCGAGAGCTTTGCTTTCTGGCTCAGCTCTCTTTTCACCACAACGGACCGGTACAGCAACCGCAAAATGGCGGACGCCGCTCCAATCCGCCTGTCAATCTCACGCTCCGATCTTCCCTCACTCGTGAACAAGACCCCAAGATATTTAAACTCCTCCACCTGAGGCAGGAGCACTCCACCCACCGAGAGAGGGCAAACTACCTTTCTCCGGTCGAGAACCATGGCCTCAGATTTAGCGGTGCTGACCCTCATCCCAGCCTCTTCACAATCGACTGTAAACTGCTCCAATGCATGCTGGAGGTCCTGGCCTGATGGAGCCAACAGAACAACATCATCTGCAAAGAACAGAGAGGAAATCCTGTAGTCCCCAAACCAGATCCCCTCCGGCCCCTGGCTGCGCCTAGAAATTCTGTCCATAAAAACTATGAACAGAACCAGTGATAAAGGGCAGCCCTGCCGGAGTCCAACATGCACCGGGAACAGGTCTGACTTACTGCCGGCCATGCAAACCAAGCTCCTGCTCCGGTCGTACAGAGACCGGACAGCCCTGAGTAAGGCTCCCCGGACCCCATACTCCCAGAGCATCCTCCACAGGACACCACGGGGAACGCGGTCGAACGCCTTCTCCAAATCCACAAAACACATATGGACTGGATAAGCGAACTCCCACGAACCCTCCAGCACCCTGAAGAGGGTATAGAGCTGGTCCACTGTTCCACGGCCAGGACGGAAACCGCACTGTTGTTCTTGAATCTGAGGTTCGACTATCGGACGGACTCTCCTCTCCAGTACCCTGGCATAGACTTTCCCGGGAAGGCTGAGGAGTGTGATTCCCCGGTAGTTGGAACACACCCTCCGGTCCCCCTTCTTGAAAAGGGGAACCACCACCCCAGTCTGCCAGTCCAGTGGCACGGTTCCTGTCTGCCACGCAATGCTGCAGAGACGTGTCAGCCAAGACACTCCCACAGCATCCAGAGACTTGAGGTACTCAGGGCGAACCTCATCCACCCCCGGAGCCCTGCCACCGAGGAGCTCTTTGACTACCTCAGTGACCTCAGCCCAGGTGATGGACAGTTCCACCCCAGTTTCCTCAGCCTCTGCTTCCTCAATGGAAGGCGTGTCAGCAGGGTTGAGGAGATCCTCAAAGTATTCCTTCCACCGCTCGACAATGTCCCCAGTTGAGGTCAGCAGATCCCCACCTGCACTGAGAACGGTGCCTGCAGAAAACTGCTTTCCCCTCCTGAGGCGCCAGACGGTTTGCCAGAATCTCTTTGAGGCCAACCGATAGTCCTTCTCCATGGCCTCACCAAACTCCTCCCAGGACCGAGTTTTTGCCTCCAAAACAACCCGGGCCGCAGCTCGCTTAGACTGCCGGTACCCGTCAGCTGCCTCTGGAGTCCCACAAGCCAACCAGGCCCGATAGGACTCCTTCTTCAGCTTGACAGCATCCCTTACTTCCGGTGTCCACCACCGGGTTCGGGGGTTGCCGCCACGACAGGCACCAGAGACCCTGCGACCGCAGCTCCGGAAAGCAGCAGAGACAATAGAGGTGGAAAACATGGTCCACTCGGACTCAATGTCACCAACCTCCCTCGGTACCTGCTTGAAGTTTTCCCGGATGTGGGAGTTGAAGACCTCCCTGAAGGAGGGCTCAGCCAGACGTTCCCAGCAGACCCTCACAGTGCGTTTAGGTCTGCCAAGTCTTTCCGGCCTCCTCCCCCGCCAGCGAATCCAACTCACCACCAGGTAGTGATCAGTGGACAGCTCTGCCCCTCTCTTTACCCGAGTGTCCAAAACACACGGCCGGAGATCGCCTGAAACGACTACAAAGTCGATCATCGATCTCCTACCTAGGGTGTCCTGATGCCAGGTGTATTGATGGACACCTTTGTGTTCGAGCATGGTGTTTGTTATGGACAAACTATGACGAGCACAGAAGTCCAACAACAAAAAAACGCTCGGGTTTAGGTCAGGGAGGCCATTCCTACCAATCACGCCCCTCCAGGTGCCAATGTCATTGCCCACGTGGGCATTGAAGTCCCCCAGAAGGACGACGGAGTCCCCCGTTGGAGCACTTTCCAGTACCCCTTCGAGAGACACCAAGAAGGCCGGGTACTCCGAACTGCTGTTTGGCCCGTAAGCCGAAACTACAGTCAGAGACCTGTCCCCCACCCGAAGGCGAAGGGACATGACCCTCTCGTCCACCGGTGCGAACTCCAACACTTGGCAGCTGAGCTGGGGGCTTACAAGTAAGCCCACCCCAGCCCGCCGCCTCTCACCATGGGCAACTCCAGAGTGGTAGAGAGTCCAGCCTCTCTCGAGGGACTGAGTTTCAGAGCCCAGGCTGTGCGTGGAGGTGAGCCCAACTATATCTAGCCGGTATCTCTCAACCTCTCGCACCAGCTCAGGCTCCTTCCCTCCCAGAGAGGTGACGTTCCATGTCCCAAGAGCCAAATTCCATGCCCGGGGTTTGGGCCGCCGAGGCACTCGCCTTCGACCACCGCCCAAACCACAATGCGCCGGCCCCTTCAGAGCTCCCCTGCAGGTGGTGGGCCCACTGGGGAGTGGGCCCACTGGGGAGTGATCCCACGTCGTTTCTTCGGGTTGGACCCGACCGGGGCCCATGGGAGGAGCCCCGGCCACCAGGCGCTCGCCTCCGAGCCCCAACCCCAGGCCTGGCTCCAGGGTGGGGCCCCGGTGACGCCAATCCGGGCGACGTAACGGAATCATTGATGTTAATATTCATAAAGGGGTTGTGAACCGCTCTTTGTCTGGCTCGTCACCCAGGACCTGTCTGCCATGGGAGACCCTACCAGGGGCAAAAGCCCCCGACAGCATAGCTCCTGGGATCCCTCGAGCACTCAAACCCCTCCACCACGTTAAGGTAGCGGTTCAAGGAGTGGTTAGTTTATGGTCAACATAATCACTATTTGTGGCAGCCCATCCCAACCATCATTGGCTTAGTTTAAACTAACTAAAACTAGATCATGCTAGTTGTAAGCTGAATTTGGCCGCAAGAAATGCCAACGTTGATAGCTGAAAATGCCAAAATTAATATCTAAAAACACTGAAGTTGATAGCGGAAATTACTGAAACAGATAGCCGAAAATGCTGAGGCTGAAAGTCAACTAAAAATATTACTTAAATGCCAAATTAGCCTAAAAAACTGAAAAAAGCCCAAGAAAGACGAAAAAAAAACTAGCATGTAGCTGAAATATTAGCTAAACTTCAAAATAGCCTAAAAAACATTTAATAAATGCCACAATAGTCCAAAAAAAACTAGCATAACGCCATTATTACTTTCAACTTTTTTACACTTTGACTCCATATAATATAAAGTAACGACTAATCGACTATTAAATTAGTCACTGACTATTTTAATAGTCGATTAGTCGACTAATCGTGGCAGTCCTAATATATAATATATATATATTTATATATATATATATATATATAAGCAGACACTGTTGTAATTAAATTATTGTAAAAACTAAATGTATAAATAAATGATTAGTTTCCCAAAAGCATACATTTTGTAAACGATGAAGTGGGACTTTGTGGCTGTCGTTGGGTTCTGGTCTGTAAGAGAACAGAACAAATGGCTTTTCTTGGAAAATTGCACCTTTTTTCTAGTTAATTTACAACTCTATTCTTGTAAATGCATTTGTTTATTTTTATGAAGGTTCCAATAAAAAAAAAAAACATTGAGCCTAATGATTTGAAAAAGGAAAGAATGAAACTGACTTGACTGAAAATATTTCAAAAACATTGATTTTTATTAAGTTATCTAAAGATAAAATGAGTTGCAGAACATGGAGCTTCTCAGATTCACCATCTTCAAAGTTTAAATGCTCTCTTTCGGGGTTCCCACACCCAATCATCCTCCTTCTAACCCTCTCCTCCTCTCTTCTCAACCATCCTAATGTCGTCTTTCTATCACTGTTCCTCCTCTCAGATTCAGATGTCCAAACCATCTCTATCTGCTTCTCTAAATCTATCTCCTGAACATCTACCATGATCTGCTCCTCTGATGGACAGATCCTCTCTATTCTGGTCACTCACAAAGAGAACCTCAACATTCCTCAAATTTATCTTCGTTGTAGTATCAGGCCAGTGGGGTCTGCATACCGCAAGAGGAGGCATAGATGGCGATAGGTGGTCTCGGATTTCTCAAATACTGAACTATGTCTTTGTAGATTGAAGTAACAAGTCAAATAAAGCCCTTGATGCATCAAACCAATGGTATGGAGCTCTTCATGTCATTGACCAATCATTGGAGCCCTCTAATGCCAGATGCCCCGCCGTCACTGGCTAGTAGAGTTGGACATCAATTGAGTTTTATGCGGTTCTTCAGTTTCTGTCCTTGTCCTTGTTTCGTTACTTCAGTGATAAAAAGAAATAATGCCTAAATTTTTCCAAATCAACACGTTTTTATTCCCACTATTGCAGGAAAGGCAAAAAGATTAGCTAGAACTTGAAAGTACTGAACAGAGGAGAATTGACTGACATGTCCTTGGACAGGAGTGTGCAACCTGCGGCTCCAGAGCCACCTATCTCTCCATGGTGGCTCTCTGGGTGAAGAAAAATAAAATTATAGTAAATTTCAAAAGAATTGGAGATTAGCTATTATTGTAGCTGCATACTAACATTTTTTACTAATGTGTTACCTATTGGAGGCTAATTTAGAATTTTAGCTATTTTAGCAACATGCTAACGTTTTTGGCTAAGTTTTCTGCTATATTGGAGGTTAGCTAATATTTTAGTAAAGTGCTGATGTTTTCAGTTAATTTGTTTTCTACTGAACTTTTTTTGCAAAATTTAGAATTTAGCTTCTATTTTAGCAACATGCTAACGTTTTTGACTAAGTTAGTTTTCTGAGGAATTTTAGGCTATTTTGGAGTTCAGCTAGTAATTGAGCAACAAGCTAGCTTTTTTGCTGCTAAAGTTAAAAATGTAAAAAATGCCTTTTGAGAGATGCTAGTTTATTTCTATATATTGTTTTGCTTTTGTTTGTGCCAAAAATAGACATTAATTACATTTGTTTAAAAAAAAAAAAAAAAGAAGGTTATGAATGCAAATCCAAATTTCTCAGAGGCTAACGGAAGTCAATGCGACTCCTTCTAGGTTTGATCAGCAGAAAACGAGCCCCAATGGCTATTTTACTCTTAAAAATTGCCGGCTTCTGTCCACGGACAAATAAACCTTCAATGAAACGGCACAGAAATGCGGCACCTTCTTTTGGTTTCAGAGGAACCACGTAAATTATAATGAACTTTGGTGCCCAACCGTACTGGCTATCAGTGTTAGCGGCTCACCTTCAGTGTCCTTGTCCTATGTGTTAAAAATATATATATAGTCCCAAAGTGAATGGTATAGTGAAAAAGATTATAGGACAGGTTTCTATGTTGGAATGTCTACAGCAGAGGTCTGCAACAGATTTCCCATGCTCTTCCTGGGGGTGGGGGGTGGGGTGGGGGGGTGTTGTTTTGTTCGTGCTTTGTTTGTGAAACTATTTGAATTTCTCAGATGTCATGTTTTGCTTCTTTTTATTTTGAAGCTGAATCACTGTTCTTGGCTAACCTGTTGTGTTCATGTTTAAGTGAATGAGGTTACATTCATGCACTTAATGATAATAACAGTCAGTTAGAATCCATGTTTTGATTGAATCCTTGATCTTCTGAAATGCACCAGCACACTTATTGGAAAGGCTTGAAGGATAGAATATAAAATCAACATTTGTTTTAGTCTTTTGCTGAATAAAAATAAAGACATAAATCAACATCCTCGTTTGATATTCGGTCACTATTCGGTATTCAGCCAAGCGTTTGAATTTTTATTTGACTTTGGCCAAAAATGTTCAATACCGTGAATGCCACAGGCATAAAACTAAAAGATCGATGGTTCTGCCAGAAGACCTGGAAATAGTTTGAAGTCTAAAGCTGTCATTAACTTTGAATAGAATACAAGATCATCCTAAATGTTCATTTTTGAGAGTAAACTCACTCAGATCTGTTCAAATGTTTTCTACAAGTTCTCCTTTATCAGCTGACAACAATAATTTACTAGTGGAAAGTCACATTCTTGTTTTTCCAGATCTGTTTGAACAATTGTAACAAAGCAGTAAACAGACATCTGGACCTTTCCAATATGGAGAACAACTTTACGTATGCAACAAGCTAGTATGTGATATATCTAACTCATTGATTTAGCCACTCAAAGATACAACTTTCTCCTCTCTGAAGAAGAATGCTCTCTATAACAGTTTGCATTCATTGCATCTAATAGTAAAATAACTATTGAGGAAAAATCAATAAAATGATATAACAACGTTAGTTTCTCTCCTCTAGAGGGCGCTTCAGTTGAAATGTGAGATCAAGTTTTTTCGTAGTTTTCGAGTGAAACAGCAATGGATGTGTCTGCAGTGTGTTTTCTGAATGTCCCTTTTTTCTCCGTTTCCTTTCTGCTGGGAAAAGTCTGAAAACACGATAAAGTAAAGCGTCAGACTGAAACTGGACTGTTTCCCTGCCGCTAAGCAGTCTAAGATCAGGAGATTTATGACCCGGCAGCGAGGATATATTTGCATTTAACACTAACACAGATGTATGTCGTCCCTGCTGGACACACAGATGTGTTGAAAAATGCATCGCTGCAGGATGACAATCCATCACTCTAATGGACTGGCTTGTAGAAATTTCTTCAAAGTCTATTTTTATCTGTCACTCCTTCCATTAGGGAAAAATTTACTGTGTTTCATCTGCGTGTGAGTGGATTTTAATAACATGTTTAAAGCTCTTTGTGCTGCTGGCTGACTGGAGTTTAGACTTTCTGTCAGCTGACGGCTTTTAATTTGTTTTCTCTTTGTCCGATGTGCGAATGTTTAGCTCCACCACATGTTTAAGACTCCACGTATTTTTAGTGGAGTCCCTTAAATAAGTCAGGCTTCAAAACATTGGACAGCAGTCTAAAAAAGAAAACGTGTTTTCAAAGAATCCCTGATTCCTCTTTTATTTTGAAATCTCCCGGTTTGCTTTAGGCTGCTGCGCTTCTGTTCTACAGCTGGTTTGATGAGAGGATTTTCTGCTTCAATAGATCCATCAATAGAGTCAGGAGTAAAGAAAGATGGGCAGGTTGGAAAAGAGACAAAGTGAACGGATGTTATTGTAAAAGACAGGACGAGGAAAAAAGACTTTTGTGTTAGTTGGTGGATCTGGAATTGATTTTTATTTGTGGAGGGAAGTGCGCATGTCTGCTCACATGCATACTGAATATTTGTGTGTTCAGGGAGCCATTGATTGTGTATTGATGAGGTGGGAGAAGTGATTTATGGCTGATGATCTCGGGAGGGAAAAACATCTTCATATGGGTTTGGTAGAGCAGACGTCTTCAGACTGTAGCTGTGAATCTGTATGGATCAGACAGACTCCATCTGAAAGTAAAGCTTCACCTGCTCGGACCTGTCCGTTCACACCAAACACACAGAACTTTATGATGTTTAAGAAAGAGGACAGTCCATTTAAAGGCAGCTTGAAACCAAAGCACAATCGTGATTTCACGTCTTTCCTCTTTGCCACTTTCAGTGATTTCAACAATCTTGGTATCAAACGTTCAGCTCGTTCAGGACATTATTACTTTATAGCTTTTAAAATATTGAGCAAAAAATGCCCCATAGGAAATGAATGAGAAAGTCTTCAAACTTCAACATTTTAAGTAGATTAACACTTTAAAAATATTCATGAACTATGTTTTCATCTTAGAAAGTAATTTTATCTAATATTTAACCAACTTGCTTAGATTTTTGGATAATTTGTTATCTACTGGGTTTTTTACGCTAATAAAGAGTTTATCTTCTATTTTAGCAACAGGCTAACGTTTTCGGCTAATTTAATTTACCAGGAATTTTAGGCTTACTGAGGAATATTAAGGTGCTTTCACACTGAACACGAATCGCGCAACAAATCCCCGCCCCTCTTTTGAATTCTCTGCTCGCCGCTTGTCAAAAAATGTGTTCCCGACACGGCGGCCGCATGTGGGAGGAGCTACCAGATCTGACTGTAGATATCTCACTCAGAATGAATGGAAGACACATATGATGTTGAGCTTTATTGTGAAGAGTTCTACAAAAGCATCGGTCATCATCATGTCTCCACGTTTGGGTTGAGATTATTATTAAAGGTTTTCCCGGTACAGGGGGCTGTGTCTGTATGACAGCCACTTCCATTGTGTTTCTGTGTCTCTGTGGCTGAGATTGAAGGCTCATGGTCTCGTGTTTATAAAATTAGGAGATCTTTTTCCTTTTAAATGCCTCAATGAGACCCGAGCTGGCAGCCTCTGCAGCGGCTCTATCTGCCGGCATTTCAAGCGAGTGCGCTCCGCCGCGAGACTGAAAGCTGCCGATCTGTCCAGAAGTGAAAGTAGCATCCAAAAGTAGCTGGATGAGCTCTAAGGACCTGTGGCTCAAACAGGCAAAGGAAAAAGATGTAAGTTCTGGACAAAAACTCTCGCTTTGGACTTATATCCTCGATGCTGATCAAAACCGTCACATGCCCAAAGCTGAGTTCCTGATTGGCAGATGCGACATATCAAACTTCAGGTATTTACATTTCAGCTGTGCTGCCCAATTCGCGCCTCGTCGCTCATGTCGCGCCACGGGACTTCAGATCGCCTCAGAGCGCGCCTGTACCATTGATTTAACTTTGAAGCTGACCGGCTACGCCGCGCGAATCGCGTTCGGTGTGAATGCACCTTTAGGCTATTTTGGAGTTTAGCTAGTATTTAAGCAACAAGCTAACTCTTTTGGCTAAATTGTTGTCTACTGAGGTTTTTATAGGCTAATTTAGAGTTTAGCTTCTATTTTAGCAACAGGCTAGGCTAACGTTTTTGACTAGTTTAGTTTACTAAGGAATTTTAGGATGTTTTGGAGCTTAGCTAGTATTTAAGCAACAAGCTAGCTTTTTTGGGCTAATTTGGAGTTTAGTACATATTTAAACAACACACTAAATACTTTTGCAAGTATCAGGGATTTTTAAGCAATTTTACTTACAATTTTCGGAAATCTAAATCACCTTCAGTTCTTTTTTTATAGTTTTTAACAAAATTTCCAGTCTTTTATCAAATTTAACATTTTGCAAAGACCTTTTGCCTTTTCAGCAAATTCCTTCAGAAATTAAAGTAAATTGCGTCACCATTTTCAGCTTCAGTAAGTACTTTCAGCATAAAGCCTTGACATTAGCATTATCACAGGTACTTCATCTTATAAAAATCACTGTAGAAAAGACATTTCTGGGGCTGTAATTGAGTCCCAAAAGTTTTTCTCTTTATTTTTAATATCTTGAGTGAAATAATATTATAAAACTAGCAAAATCAGACAGTTCTTCTGTCTCAAGAAGTTCTGTGTGATCTTCCACCCTTCGTCATGGTTTGACCCTGAAAAATGGCAGCGCGTCATTGTCCGTGACGTGAACATAAATTGCGATACAACATTAAACGCGGTCCCGAGCTGCATCAGTGCTAACTTGAGCTGTGACCTCTGTTTGCAAAGCCCACACATTTCTTTCTCACGGAGCGCTGTGAGCCGCTTGACCTGGAGTTTGGATCTCCCACAGCCTCTTTCATCAGCTCATGTGTTGATGTTGTGGACACAGTGAAACCTTGGCAAGAATGGTGTTGTTGTTACCAAATGTTGTGTTGAAAGGTGACACAGAGTTTATTGAAATGTCTTCACAGACATTGAGAAAAAGATGGTTTTATAGATCTCCACGATTCACAGACAGAAGAAAAGCAAAGTGGCTGAGTTTAAATAAACTTTAGGACAAATGAAAACGCATTGATGGTGTTGTGTTAGCTTTTTGACTCTGAACAAATGTGTGTGTTGTCAGCCGACTGCAACGTCGTACGACTGAATGAAGATGTTAACAGGCAGCAGGAGCAGCTTTGTTTGAAGGTCAAGACAACCGAGAAACAGTTTGTGACACCGACGTCATGCTGAGGAAAATTGAAGGAGAAGAGAAGAACAAATCTCGAGGAACGTTCCTTCTTTCTCTGTCAGCATTCGGAGCTCACTAAAGCCTAAAGTTCACTAAGATTAGTTTATACTTCACAGCAATCAGCCATCGCATCAATCTTAGTTCATACTACTGTGATAACTCTGAGTGGCGTTTATACTTTTCAAGCAACGTGATCATCTCCAGCGTTTAGTCTGAACATGAACAACATCCTGCAAACGTTCAGGTAAACAATGAGGCAGAGGAGGAAGTGGTCACCACTAAACACAACCGGGGAATACAAAGGCGAAAATATTAAAATAAAAAAGGGACATCCACTGGGTGGAGGCCCCGGGACTCAGGGTCCCCCTTGGAGGAAGTGGCCAGGTATCTTTTGTTTAGACTAGAGCTGTGGATCGTTGCTTATAGTGGTGATCCGATTCTGTTCACAAATCAAGCTCAACAATTCATGAATTGAACCATGATTCTTATTTTTGATATTATGTTTGTTGCTATGTGTGTGTCTATTTACTGGATGACTAAAAACAAATTATATGTTTTAAATCACCATAATTTGTACCTTAATTTAAAAGAGGAGATCAGAATTAACAAAAATGAAAAGCAGAAATTATATTTGTTAAGTTAAACTTTTTTTTTTTTTTTTGGTCAACCTTCTGGTTAAGTTCAGGAGTAACGTGAACATAAAAGACATAAACAAATTATTCGCTCCTCCCCTTGGTTGTATTTGCACCTTAGACATGTAGGACCTTGGTGGGGGGGGTGCTTGGACATCACTGCCAGTAAGCAGTAGATGTCCTCTCAGTGCCCTTCCCGCAAATTTTAACAGCACCATAGACATGTAGGGCCGTTGGTGAGAGGGTGACGGGGCATCGCTGTGAGCAATCAGGAGATGTTCTGTCAAGGCCCTACTTACCAGTTTTAACTGCACCCTTTAGTACACACACCTCAAAATATACACTCTAACACACAGACATGCATCACATGAGGAAGGTGGGACCTTCGACCTTCTGTCCCCTACCCCATCCCTGGCGGGGAGGGTGCGCGGCCTCGGTCTGGTGGTCGTATCTCTTAGGTGCCGGTCTCCTGGGCCCGGCAGCCTCTTCTCCACGCCGGGAGAGGGATCCCCGAGGTTTAAGATCTAGAGCAGGGGATCAAACTACATCGAAGCCAGGGGGTGTCCAGGTCCCAGTGGTGCGGGTTCCGGTCCTTGCTCTCAAGATCTGGGACTCTCCAAAAACTCCATCAGTGGGTTGACTTGGTCTGGTCTTGTACATCACTCCTCCAGGACCCCCGCTTCTCTTGGGCGTCCCCTTCATTGGCGGGGGAGGGCGGCCCCTGCCCCGATCCCCCCTGGGCCTCCCATGGTGGGCGCAGGTGGTTGTCTGAAGCATGGGGGTGGGTCTTCCTTCGGGGGATCCTGGCTCGTACCTGGGGTGGGGCGGTGCTCGGTTCTCCTGGGTGGTGGTGGTGGGCTGCTCGTCTGGGGCCCGACAGGCCCTGTCCATTCGATATTAAAATTCTATAAGATCCACATTAAAATCTGTCTAAGAGGCTCTCAGCTCATTTCTGATTGTTCAGTTGTTGGACAAGACAAGTTAGAAATAAATATATAACTGAATAAATAAATAAAAAGCATAAAAAATCAGTGTTGCTTCTGATCATTTCACTATAAAACATAAAAATGTTCTCCACAGTTTTTTCCATCCTCAACGTCATCACTTTACGTCCTAAACATTACATATTGGTGCAAATCCAGTATAAAAAGCCGCTTTTCTCTGCTTCAGAATCCACTGGAATCATCTTGATTGTGTCAACTGTCAAGGAGTTAAAATATCCTAAAATTCCTCACTAAACTAAATTAGTCAAAAACGTTAGCCTGTTGCTAAAATAAAAACTAAACTCCAAATGTTTTATAAAATTACTAATAATAATATATATTTTGCTCAATATTTCAAAAACAGTAAAGTTTATGAATTCCAAAAAAAACAAGCAGTAATGTTCTGAACGAGCTGAACGTTTTGACACCAAAATGGATGAAATCGCTGAAAGTGGGATTGAGTTTTTACCTGCCAAAAACCGTACAGAAAGGAGCAGGAGAATCCCTATAGTGTAAATACATTCAAATTGATTAGTAACAATAATAGACTAAGCAAGCACGCTTCACTTCTGTAAAACAATGATGCTAAGTTAGCTATACTAGCCCAATACAATTACCAAGATAACACTAGTCGAGAACATGTCAACTAAACTTTTATATCACTTTGAAGCACTAAATACTTTAAGATTGACCTGCACTTCTTCTTCTTCTTCTTCTTCTTCTGCTGTCAGTAACAGATACAGAAACACGCCTACAACCCCCACAGTGGTTGTTATTTATTTTTAAAAAATCAAATACAAGTTAAACCAAAGTATAAGTCGCACAACCAGCCAAACATTTATACTGAGAAAACGACTGTACTTGTTGAACCAGCACAGCATGTTGGTCTACTTCATGTTTTACAGCTTGGTTCTGGTCTTTTAAGGGTCATGTTTGAGTGTTTTCTGGTTTTATATTTCATGTCTTCTGAAATGTTTTCCTTTTGTTTCATTAAATCTTGATTTAAACTCTGTTTACCTGAGTGGACATGCAGAGTCAGACCAAGTTCAAATTTGCAATTCATTCTATAAACCTTTATTTTCATACGCTTGTGTGTGCAGATCGTACTTTGAATATGCACAGAATGGTGTGTGTGTCTGAGATGAAGGTGCTCGCGCTTCTCCTCCTCCTCCTCTTTCCACTGTAATAAACAATAACCGGGCATTAATCTCCAAGCCTGCTGCCTTAATAAATAATATCCACACATTCATCAACTTAAACTATTCACAATCAATGCAGCTCTTCATAGAAAACCCACCTAATAAATAGTGGTGCGGCCCGCTGAGGCGTGAACTTATAGACCGGCCGGCTGATAAATGAGGCGACCCCCACGGCGAGACGCCTTGTATGTGGAAAACTGCAAGTGAGAATTTTTCGATTTTATATTACACTATTTTACTCGTATTACTTCAGTGTGAGTGTGTGTGCGCTGTGCGTCCTCGGGGTGCTGTAGGAGTTTGTGATTTATTAGAGCTGTGAAGATGTTGGTCTATTTGTTTTATTCTACTTCTGCAATGTTTACCTATTTGTAAGGAAGGGAAGTGAGAGTTTTGTCTTATTGGTTTCAAATGGAAACGGCTTTATTTTCAAGCAGCACTTGTGAACTTCCTGCACTTCTACGCAGAGAAACACAAAAGAAGCCGTGATGACTGGAGAAAAGGAGACGGAAGGAGAGCTATTGATGTTTCTTAAGCATGGACGCACCACTATGGATTTTTGCCAACATCCAGTATTAAATATATTTAAATACACCTTGGCTGTGACCAGAGTATCATTAAAGACAGAAGTGTGATCGTCCATATAGAGCTGGGGGGTCACACATACCTGCTGGAGGTCAGGAAGCCCCTTAACTATGTTCACCTGTTTGAAATGTTCCTCTTAAATCTGGAGTTTTGGAGCATCAGAGGTTCTTGATGTGAAGCCAGACTCCAGCTGCTTTCGTTTAGACCAGGGGTCGGCGACCTTTAACAGTAAAGCTCGTTTTCAATTGATTAAAACCTAGAAGGAGCCGCATAGACTTACGTTAGCCTTTAAGAAATTTGAATTTGCATTCATAACCTTCTTTTTGTTTTATTTTTAAATAAATATGAATGTCTAGTTTTGTCACAAACAAAAGCAAAAAAATATATTAAAATAAGCTAGCATCTCTTAAAAAGTTTTTTTTTTTTTTTTTTACATTTTTAACTTCAGCTACAAAAAGCTAGCTTGTTGCTTAATTACTAGCTGAACTTCAAATTAGCATAACATTTCTCTGTAAATTAAGTCAGCCAAAAGTTTTAACTCAAAATTAGCCTAAAACCCCCAGTAGATAACACATTAGCTAAAAATGTTAGCATATTGCTAAAATATTAGCTAAACTCCAAATTAACATAAAAAACTAATTAGAGGCCAAATCTGCCAAAAAAAAAAATTGGCTTGTTGCTTAAATACTAGCTGAACTCCAAAATAGCCTAAAATTCGTCAGTAAACTAAATTAGTCAAAAACGTTAGCATGTTGCTAAAATAGAAGCTAAATTCTAAATGATAAAAAAAAAAAAAAAATCAGTAGATAAAGAACAGAGCATTTTACTTAAATATTGGCTAAATTCTAAATTATCCTAAAAACCCCAACAACTTAGCCAAAAACGTTAGCATGTTGCTAAAATAATAGCTAATCTTCAGCCAGAGAGATAAAAGAGCCACGTGTGGATTTGGAGCCGCAGGTTGCAGATCCCTGGATTAGACAAAATGGATGGAAGATCTTCTGTTTCAGCGGCTGCAGGGTTCATGATACAGGAGGGAGGGACGTCAGTCAGAAAAGCTTCTACTACAGCAAGTCAAGGCCCGGGGGCCGGATCCGCCCCTCCGGGTATTTATATCCGGCCCTCCAAATCATTTATTTTATTGTCATTAATGACCCAATGTTATCTTGCATTTATTTCTAACTTTTATAATTTGATAAAAGATATTTTAAGGAGATTAAAATATTGAAAGTTATTTAAGGTTTAAGTTGATTTATTCTGGAATAATATTCCTACCTTTTTATTATTCATAATTATGAAAAAAAAAAAGTTTTAAAAATTGTCATTCTGTTAGCTTTTTGAACAGTTTTGGCATTTACTAAGATTTTTAAGTTAAGTTAAGCTAATATTTCAGCTACATGCTAGCTGTTTTGGCTAATTTAGGCTTTTTTTTTTGTTTTTTAGGATATTTTAAAGCTTAGCCATTTTTTCAGTACATGCTGCTTGTTTTGACTAACCTACATTTTTTTTTAGCCTTCTAGTCTAAATAAACATTTAGCTAATATTCTAGCTGGCTATCAGCTTCAGCGTTTTCAGCTATCATCACTAGCATCTTCAGCAGCGAAATTCAGCTTACATCATTCACTCTAGCATTATTGCAGGTAATGCTTATAATTATGTTAAAAAGTTACGATTTACAGTTTTAAAGTTTTAAAAATGTAGTTCAGAGTGTTTCATACATTTTTATCCTCTTTGACTCGCAACCTAAAGCGTTTTGGATTTTGGCCCCTCGTGTTTTTGAGTTTAACACTCCGGTTCTAAGCTCAGCTGTGGCAGCCTCCTACCGGACCAGCAGCTGGAATTTTAAAGAAAACTTGAGCCACAGCCCACTATGTGTTCCCACACAACATAAGGGGGAACATCCAGAGACTGTCTGGGACAAAGCATGAGAGTGGATTCATGTGAAGTAGTGTCTGTTCTGACTGTGGCGCATTTTTGATGGCAAAGTGGTTTGGACTAAGGTGGTTTTTTTCCTGGTTTTCTCAAATAAATTCCTCCAGAGAGGGATCTTGACTCACTTTTTAGCATACAGGTAAACATATTTAGTGCTGCGGATCCTTTATGTGAGGGAGGAGCAACCGTTCACGCAGTGGTTCAGGCAGAAAAAGTGTGAGAGCAGCAGATTGCAGCTGGTGGCACAGAACCCAGAGGAACTGCCTCCTTTTTCTTTTCTTTTTCTTGGTTTGAGCTGTATGGAGGAATTTTTGTGCCACCAGATTGCAAGCAAAAAGTCACATTTTTTAAATCAAAATTTTCTAAGTTCCAAACAAAATGTAAGAAGTGTTAAGAAAAAAATCATGATATGCCAATAAAAATATTAATATTCGCTTTCAAAAACTGTTTTTTCTTTAAAAAAATATTTTTGCGATTGCGGCACGAACGTTTTTAGATGCGTAGTGCCTCATCTCGCTTTCACTCTATCTTTGATTTTGCATTAAAAATTTTGATTTTCTCTCAGCATTTTTTTCTCCTGCAGACATTTTAAACACGCTGGTCACGACACTAACATGAATAAATCCAGAACTCTGTTGTATATTTGAGCTTTGCTGCTTCTTCTGAGTTCTGCTCAAACAGAAACGGGCCAGAATGGTAAAAGACTGTAGAATTACGACCAAAAAGGACCGATAGAAAATCCAAAGTCGTCCTCAGCATCCAAGCACTGTAATGCGAGGCAGAGACAGCTGATTGGATAGAATCTAGACCAATCAGCAGGCTGTTTGGGGTGGCACAAACGTAACACTGAGAGAAAACTAACGCAAAATCAAAGATAGGGTGAAAGCGGGATGAGGCACTACGTATCTTAACACTTTTGTTTTCCAAATGCAAAAATATTTTTTTGAAGAAAAGAAAAAGTTTGCAGAAAAAGTTAACTTTTGCAAGTAAAAAATAAAGTTTGCAAATGGAGAAAAGGTGCAATTGCAAATATAATTTATTAATTTTTTTTGCAAATTATGATTTGAATTATGAACACTTTACAATTAGTTTGCAACTTTGACAATTTTGATGTCAAAACTGTGTCTTTTGCTTGCTCAAAAATCCCTCCATAGAGCTGCAGAAACGTCTGCCACACCAAAAGTGTCACTGTGTCTGTGTGAAGTAAAGTTTGAAACTACCTCCTGTTGTGTATCGATCTGCCGTGAGAGCCTCACAAGAGGAGCAGACCAAAGTGTTAAAGAGAACCGATGCAGCAGATCCTGACAGACACAGACTCCTCACAGTGGAGTTTCCATTGAAAAGTGGCATCGATGATGATGTCTCCCCTGGTCTGTGAGTGCAGCCGCTGCAGACAGCTCTCCCCCTCTGCTGTCACCGCTAACAGCCAGGTTAAGTAATTGGATGTGAGGCTCCTCGTCAGCTCCTTAATGTGATGAAGTGGAGAAGGACAGCAGCTGATCCTCAGAGCGCTGCTCAGCCCCTGCTGCAGCTTCAGCCCCTGCTGCAGCTTCAGCCCCTGCTGCAGCTTCAGCCCCGGCTGCAGCTTCAGCCGCCGGCTGCAGCTTCAGCCCCGGCTGCAGCTTCAGCCGCCGGCTGCAGCTTCAGCCCCGGCTGCAGCTTCAGCCCCTGCTGCAGCTTCAGCCCCTGCTGCAGCTTCAGCCCCTGCTGCAGCTTCAGCCGCCGGCTGCAGCTTCAGCCGCCGGCTGCAGCTTCAGCCCCTGCAGGAGCTCTCCGTCACTCCCAGGTGCTGAACAGGAATGTGCTTCTGGATTGTGTTAACATGCTGCTGGTTTCAGGTTCTGCAGCACCAGCTGCTGTAATCCTCCCTGATCTGCAGGTGATTCCACTCTTCTTCTGGAAGTAAAACTTCCAGGATCCACAGCCGCACCAGTAAAGAGGCGCTCTCCCGCTGAACCCGGCGGCCCGGAGGGAGGACGCTCCGGGCCGACCCACAGCTGCTGTTGGGTTGTTTGTTTCAGTCTGCTTCGGTCCCACAGTGAACTCCTGTCTGTGCACAACACAAACACACAATCACACTCCCGCAGTGATAGATGGTCCGGTCAGGATCTGGGCCTGCATTGTTGATGAGGGTCAGGTTGCCGTGGTTACGGGAGCAGAATCTGGACCAAATGCGCTGGTGTAGTTTATCTTTGTTTTTCAGACCTTACTTATGCTGTGGTTTCCTCCCATCATTGTTGTAAAGTGATCTGGATTGTGTTTTTGTGTCTGAACATCTCTGATTAATCTGTGGTGCATTTATAAACCTCAGAATCAAAGGATGAAGATAGTAGCACAGAGTCACTCGTGACTTGATGGAAGCGCTGGGAAGTTTCCTTCAGTCTTGATCAGATTTCTGTGGTCAACCTAAAGTTCTGATTTTTGAGAAAAGTGTTTGTTTTTATTGAGAATCTTTTATTTATTAAAGATTTAAAAAAATTACTCAATTATGCATGTAAATGATTAGAAACAAACATTAAGTCCAAATATTAATAACTAAAAGTGAGGACACTTCAGTTCAGTTTTATTCAAAAGTTCTAGATCACGATAGGTTCTCTACAGAAAAATATTGAGTCATGTGTAATTAATTGTTCAAATCTAATTCATTCCTGAACATTTTAACTCAAATCCGTCACAATCCCTGCAATAATGCTACAGTATTTTAACTATATATTACATAGTTTATGGGTGACCAGAGGTTACATCAAAGGGATCTGAATGTAATCCCAACACTGAGCAAAACATAGACATATTATCAAGTAAAATAAACTACATATGTCAAAGTCGAGGCCCGGCCCTCCGGGTAATTCTGTCTGGCCCTCCAGATCATTTTATTTTATTATTATTAATGGTCCGATGTTAGCTTTCACTCATTTCTAACTTTTTATGGAGAGTAAAATATTAAAAGTTTTTTAAGGATTAAGTTGATTTATTCTGGAATAATATTACTGTCTTTTTATTATTCATTATTCTTTTAAAAACTTAAAGTTTTAAAGCTTTAAAAAATAGCATTCTGCTAGCTTTTTGGACTATTTTGACATTTTCAGAATATGTTAAGGCTATTTTGGAGTTTAGCTAATACTTCAGCCGCTTGCTATCTGTTTTAGCTAATTTAAGTGTTTAGGTTGTTTTGGACTTATATAGTAATATTTATAAACTAGCTGTTTTGGCTAATTTAGGGCTTTTTTTTTTAGTTTAGCTTATATTTCAGCTACACGCTAGCTATTTTAGCTCTTTTAAGTTTTCAGGCTGTTTTGGACTTAGGCTGATATTTGCACACTAACTGTTTTCGCTAATTTAAGCATTTTTCATTTTTTTATGCTAATTTGGCATTTGACTAATATTTTAGCTGGTTATCAGCGTCAGCATTTTTAGCTATCAATTTCAGCATCTTCAGCTATCAGCACTAGCATCTTCAGCGGCCTTTTTCAGCTTACAGCATTCACACTAGCATTATCGCAGTTAATGCCATAAATCTAGTTTATAATTGTGTTTAAAAGTTATGTTTATAATGTTTTAAAACTGTAGTTTCAGAGTGTTCAATAAATGTTTATCTTGTTCGACCTTTTGGATTTTGGCCCCTTGTGTGATTGAGTTTGACACCCCTGCAATAAACCAAAGAAAAATAAAAAATCTTCGATTGGAGTGAATAGAAACTCACTTGATTATTTGAAAGAATGAAGTAAAAATGTTGGTCCTGGTTCTGACCCATTCCCTCTGTCTCCATCAGGCCCTACCAGTGTGGCCACTGCTCCCAGTCCTTCTCACAGCCGTCCGAGCTGAGGAACCACGTGGTGACGCACTCCAGTGACCGGCCCTTCAAGTGCGGATACTGCGGGCGGGCGTTCGCCGGCGCCACCACACTCAACAACCACATCCGCACGCACACCGGAGAGAAGCCGTTCAAGTAAGTAACAGTGAGTACGAGCCTGCACCTTCCCACAATGCTTTACTCACATTAGAGTCCGCTCTGAAGGGACTTCCTTATGATTCGTGTGGATGTTGTGATCATTTGCATCCAGCAGAAACATTTGAGAAATACATTTGGGGAAGTAATAAATTCATTTGTTTCCATTAAATCTTCAGCACAGCTGCAGGAACAATGAAAGGCTTGATGATCTAAATCAAAACTCACTAGCTTGTAGAGCCAAATAAAGATCTAAATGTTTGTCAAGAAAAGCTCCAGTCCTGTTTTCTGGAAGGTTTTAAGGTTTAGATCAGGTCACATTTGGAGTTTAGCCAGTATCTAAGCAACGAGCTAGCATTTTTAGCTTATTTGTTATGTTTTTAAAGGCTAATTTTGAGTTTAGCTAATATTTTAGCTACAGGCTAACGTTTGGATGTCCCGATCAGGTTTTTTTGGGCCCGATCCGATTCCGAGTCATTGGATTTTGTGGATTTGCCGATACCGAGTCCCGATCCGATACTTTTGTAACACATTTAAAACATTAACAAATTGAATGAGTACATTTGTCTTGTCCCTTATTTATATTTCATTAACATTATTTTATCATTAGAAACTTAAATAAAACACTTCTGTGAAGTAGCTTTAATAAACAAGTAATAATAGAGCAAATATAAACTAAAAAAAAAACAAAAATCATATTTTCTTGTTCTATAAGTGATAATTAGTCATGTGAGAAAGTTTAGTAACTTTAGCTTTAATATATTTAGTTATCGAACATTTTTGACCAAATGTGATTCCTGTCCTAATTTAGAATTCTTAAAAATAAATTATGTGTTTTAGCATGAATTTGATGAGTGTTCATGATTAGCTCAGATCATTATTAATTTTCATTTATTTGTTTTTTGTTTGTTTTTTAAGATTATATGCATCTTTTTAAGTTCTTAAAACATCACATTTTCGGTTTTAGTATCAGAGTAGTTAATTTTTTTTTAACTCTGTTTCCTCTTTCAGATAAATAAAAATGGCATATCAAAGGACAGCTCGGGTCCTAAGGAGTTAAATCACGGCGCTAGCATGTAGCAGTTAGCAGCTGCTGTTTAGCCATCTGTCTGCAGCAGGAAGAGTTTAATATTAAAAAGAAACAAAACTCTGTTTTTTTCTGCTGAAATTCCTTCAGAGGTTGTTGTTTAGAGACACTAGCTGTCAGTTTAAAGCGTTTTCAAAAGAGTTATTGATCCCGGAAGTCTGACTCCGTGATCGGCTAGCTAGCTAACTAGCTAGCTGTTTACATCAGTCCTCGGCTTGAACTGTTCCCGGTTTCTGCTGCGTTTTCCACGAATAACATTTTGTGATCTGTTCATGACATGCAGACTTCAAGTGAAGGATTTACCCGGGCTGCACGGTGGTGCAGTGGTTAGCGCTCTTGCCTCACAGCAAGAAGGCCCCGGTTCAAATCCTGGCTGGGGGATCAGAAACACCAACTGGGACCTTTCTGTGTGGAGTTTGCATGTTCTCCGCGTGTATGCGTGGGTTCTCACCGGGTACTCCGGCTTCCTCCCACCCTCCAAAAACATGCTTCATAGGTAAATTGGTTACTCTAAATTGTCCCTAGGTGTGAATGTGTTAGTGACTGTGTGCACGAATGTGGCCCTGCAAAAGACTGGTTGAACTGTCCAGGGTAAACCCTGCCTTCGCCCATCAGCAGCCGGGATAGGCTCCGGCATCCCCGCGACCCCAAAAGGGATAAAGCGGCAAGGAAAATGGATGGAATAAGATTGAAATAAAAAGTGCTGATCATAATAAGAATAAATGAAATATCCGATCCTGATCGGACAACGGAACGATTCCGATCGAGTCTTAAAACACGTGATCAGGCCCGATTTCCGATCACGTGATCCCTTGTTTTTAACTAATTTAGTTAACTGAGAAATTTCTGGCTATTTTGGAGTTTAGCTAGTTTTAAAGCAATGAATTAGCTTTTTTGGCTAATTCATGATTTACTGGGGTTTTTAGGCTCATTTAGAGTTGTTTCTATTTTAGCACCAGGCTAACGTTTTTCACTAATTTAGTTTACTAGTTTAGGTTATGTTGAAGATTTGCTAGTATTTAAGTAACAAGCTAGCATTTTTGGCTCATTTGTTATCTACTGAGGTTTTTACAGGCTAATTTAGAGTTTAGCTAATATTTTAGCTACAGGCTAACGTTTTTGACTAATTTAGTTCACTGAGGAATTTCAGGCTATTTTGGAGTTTAGCTAGTATTTAAGCAACAAGCTAGCATTTTTGGCTCATTTGTTATCTACTGAGGTTTTTAATGGTTAATTTAGAGTTTAGCTAATATTTTAGCTACAGGCTAACGTTTTTGACTAATTTAGTTCACTGAGGAATTTCAGGCTATTTTGGAGTTTAGCTAGTATTTAAGCAACAAGCTAGCATTTTTTGGCAAATTTGGCATCTACTAAGGGCTAATTTGGAGTTTATCTCATATTTTAGCAACACATTAAATATTTTCACTCATTAGGAATTTTTAAGCAATTTAACTTCAAATTTCTCAGGAATTTAGGTCAACTTCCGCGCTCTTTCATAGTTGTATTTCATAGTCTTTTAGCTAATTTACCATTTAGCAAATAGTTTTTGCATTTTCAGCAAATTCCTTTAGTAAATTGTGATTGCGTTCATGTTAGCGTCCAACATTTAATCCAATGAATCCTCACTGTTGTGGTTTCTGATCTCCATTTGTCTCCAACTTTTTCATCATCCACAAATCTTTTGTTCCGCCTTGTTGTTGAGGCCGCTCTGACCTCTGACCTCTGTGGCCCGCCTCTGATGAAGACCGCCAGGAAGATCTCTGTAAATCAGACGGCGTCAGCAGACTGCAGCGGCTCAATCGCAGTGATAATGAATCTCTTCACGCAGGGACCTCTCAGGTCCCCCCTCCCTCCCCAAAAGGCCTGATATAATTAGAGGGCAGACCGCTCTGCTCAACCAATCAGTGAAACGGGACAGGAAGGAGTCTCCAGACGGACACAGAGGTCAGTGCTCAGACAGCGGACAGGAGAAAGAGTGAAAGTGAAGGAAGCAAAAGGACAAATTGAGTTGTAGATGTGAGAGTTTGCACCCTGGGAGCTCTGCAGGAAACAAATTAACGCTCCTAATCAGCAATCAGAGGAATCAGAGCTTGTCATTGACGTTTGCAGCGTAAGGGTGAAAGAGTGGAGAGAAACAAGAGATCATGAAGTACAAAGTGAAAGCAGAGGAGAGAAACTTGCTTAAAGCAAATCAGCCCTCTTAATGAGCAATTGAAGGAGACCCCGGACCTTTTCATCAGCACTTCAGGGTCTCTGTGGAGGCAGAGCGGGACAAAGACAATCACAGACGAGCGTCTGAAATCTTTACCAGATCGATGGCCTCGGGGAGTTATCTCTTTTCGGACGGTTCAGCGGATAGATTAAAGCTGCCACTGTCACTTTGTCAGGAGGACAAGGCTCAACTTTATTGTCCCGCTCCAGAGACGATTCCTGTGTTCTCGGCAACTTTTATCACTGCCGCTCTTTAGTTCTGACATCACCAGCAGACGCAGCGACAGAGAGCGCTCTGTTACACTTATCCCCCATCAAGCGCTCATATTTGCCCTTTCTAAACATTAAAATGAAACCAAAATCAAATGAATTATTAGTAATTGTGACAGTAAAGATCATTCGATGAAAACAGGAAAGCTGTGATTCCTTTGAGCTGCAGCTTTCTGCAGGACCGTCATGAGACTGAAACAAATTCAAACGTTTGCAGAATCTTAACACTTTAAAAAAATAAAATAAAATCTATCACTGCTCATCCGGACCTCCAGATCATTTTATTTTATTATTCACTTCTAACTAGTTCAATTTTGACAAAATATATTTTTATGGAGATTAAAATATTGAAAGTTATTTAAGATTTAAGTTGATTTATTCTGGAATAATATTCTTTCCTTTTTATTATTAATAATTATGTTAAAAAGTTACAGTTTAAAGTTTTAAAAAATTGGTATTCTGCTAACTTTTTGGACTATTTTGGCATTTATTAAAATTTTTTGCCTATTTTAGCTAATATTTCAGCTACGTGTTAGTTGTTTTTGCTAATTTAGGCTTTTTCAATTTTTTTTGGATAATTTGAAGTTTAGCTATTTTTTCAGCTACATCCTAGATGTTTTGTTTAAGTTTTTTTTAAAGTTATTTCAGCATTTAGCTAATATTTTAGCTAGCTATTAGCTTCAGCATTTTCAACTATTAACTTCAGCATTTCAGCCACAAGCGTCAGTGTTTTTAGCTATCAATTTCAGCCTCTTTCAGCAGCCAAGTTTAGTTTACAGCATTCACATTAGTACAGGTAATGCTGTATGTCTAGTTCATAATTATGATAAAAAAGTTACAGTTTTAAAGCTTTAAACACTTTGTTTAGAGTGTTCAGTAACTATTTATTCTGTTCCGCTGAAGGTGTGTTTTTGATTTTGGGTTGAGTTGAGTTTGACACCCCTCCCCTGAAGAGACATCAAATAAAAAAAAATGATTGAAGTAAAAAAAATAAATAAATCTTGTTAGTAAGTAGTACATTTCAGTTACTATCCAGATTTTTTTTTTTCTTTTAACAACAATTTTTTGTGAAAAAAAAAAAAAAAAAAAAAAACAGATTGTAACTGGTACACATTAGTAACTATCCAGATTTTTTTTAATTCAAGTTTTTGGAAAAAAGAATGTTCGGGTTAGTAGCTGGTGCACATCAGATAGTAACTGAAAAAGCATGTTTTTCTAAAAATTGAATTAAAAAAGACTTCTAAGAAATACTATGTGTTGCGCATCAGTCAGTAAATAGATTTTTTTAATTCAATTTTTAAGGGGAAAAATTTTTTTTTTTTCCATTTTTTTAATTTCAATTTATTTTCTTCAATGTCGCTTTAGAGGCTCTGCACCTCTGGGAGTAATGCATACAAACAATCGATATAGTTAAAAACATGGTTCCTAAATGCTCCCGGCCATTTTGGTTGAGCCGGCAGTTAAAGAAGACAAAGAAACAGAATTCATAGAAAACCCTGAAGGGACTGGAATTTATGTGTGTAAAATGCCAATAACAGGAAGGAATTAAGGCTTTTCTGTGTGAATCAAAGAACAGTTTTCTTTCAACTCAAATGTCAACATTTTGTGTAACAGTTGTGTTGTGATCATTGGTTTCAATGGAAACAGACGTTTTAGAGAAAGAATCTGATTTGATTCTGCATATTTCAAGAGGATAGTGATGTGTTTTTGTTGAGTTTCTTCTCTTTAAATGTTCTGTTTTATATTTTAGACTGAAAGTTTGCAGCTTTCTTAGTTACTTTTCTTGATCAAATCGTATACATTAAACTAATTAATTATTTAATTATGTATTAGTAATTATTTAAGGGGAAAAAAAGGGATTATCAATGAGTTAAAAATGTATCAGAGCCAGGAGAAGTAGACATACATGTCTATGGGATTTTGGAACCAGCAGGAACTTCCTGTTTGGATCGCTAGGGAGGAGGGGTCACTCAGTCCAGTTCTCATGTAGAGTCAATGGTTGTGACTTTGAAAGCTGCTTCATTCGTGCGTTGGCGCTCCCAGCAGGCCTTCAGTTTCCATCAGTCTGTGTTTGAAAACAGTCTGCACGTGTTAGTCTCCCGTTCTTTCATGCTGTACAGAGCAGATTAAGATAAGAGGTGATCTTAAACTTCACTGATCCTTGAGGAAAACTGATTAAAGCTCCTCTGTCGTCTTGTCAGGACAAGCTGCTCAACATTATTTTTCCCCTGCTGGGAGGAGCAGGAGACGGCTGCTGGTCGATGCTCCACTCCGCCTCTTTGTTCTGCAGGAGGACCTTCTTGTTGTGTGTCCTGCTGGATAAGTTGTTGTGACAGAGGAGCTTCAGAGGAGCTTTGATGTCTGCTGTTTTTTCAATAGTCACACACACAAAAAACAGCAGGAATGTTCAGCAGAGGCAAGCATTTGTTTGCTTTTTTCTCATCATAGGAGAATTTACCAAAAAAATGAAGCTTTAAAGCATTAAATCTTCAAAGTCCCACTCTGATCGTCATATGATCTATTTTAAAAGAGTACATGGTAGTTTTTAAATATGATTATGCTGGTTTAAGCCAAGATAACAAGTGTTTAGGACATAATTTCTGCAGAGCAGCAGGAGTTCATTAAACATTCACCTCTGAGTTGAGGGTGAGATTGTTGCCACTGATCCATCCTGCTTCCCTTTTCCTGTCATCCATAACTTGAGAGTTCTCTGTTTACACTAATTTGCTATTTACTGGGGTTTTTTAGGCTAATTTAGCTTCTATTTTAGCAACATGCTAACGTTTCTGACCAATTAGGTTACTGAGAAAATTTTATTTTATTTTTGAGTTCAGTTAGTGTTTAAGCAATGTGTTAGTTTTTTTTTTTCTAATTAGGCATCTACTAAGGTTTTAATGCTAATTTGGGGATTCGCTAAAATTTTAGCGAAATGCTAAAATTTTTTGCTAATTTAGCTAACTGAGGAATTTTAGGATATTTTAGAATTTAGCTAGTATTTACTGAACACATTGCTTTAAGCTTTTTTTTTTTCTTTTGTTAACTAGACATCCACTGAGTTTTTTATGCTAACTTGGAGTTTAGCTGACATTTTAGCAAAATGCTAACATTTTGGCTAATTTGTTATCTACTGATGACAGGCTAATTTAGATTTTTTTTCTTTTTTAGAAACAGGCCCCCATATTAGACTAATTTAGTTAACTGAGGAGTTTTAGGCTATTTTGAAATGTAGCTAGTAATTAAGCCACGAGCTAGCTTTTTTGGCTTATTTGGACTTCAGCTCATATTTTAGCAACACTAAATATTTTTGCTGAATTGGCATGTATTAGGGATATTTGAGAAATTTTTACTATAAGTTATTTTCAGAAATTTAGGTCAACGTCAGCGCTCTTTCATATTTCTTTAACAGAATTTCCAGTCTTTTAGCAAATCAAACATTTTGCAAATTTCTTTTTTATTTTTAGAAAATCTCTTCCACAACTAAAGTAAATTGCGTCGCTATTTTTCAGCAAAGCTTCAGCATCTTCAGCGATTACTTGCATTCACACTAGCATTATTGCAGGTAATGCAACTTTTCTAGTTTTCTTTATGTTCTTCATTATCAGAAAAATGTCAAAAGAACATATTAAAAACAACATAAACGACATTTTCATTAGTGGGTTTTTGACCCCTTCCCGTCCAGCCTTTTACTACTAGTTAGTTAAAATAATAAGATTTAATGTTCTGTATTTTAAAGAACAGTTTTCCCCTCAGAAACCAAAAACAGTCAGAATATCTGTCATATTGGATTATCTTTGTCTTAAATGTCACTTTTTTGTCGTGTTTTCGACATCTTTAAAACATTTGAATCAAAGTTTTCTTCTCTGCGGCAGAAACACTTCTCCCTCTAAATTTCCTTCCCCTGTTTGGACCGAGCAAAAAAAACCATCGTAACCAGAACCTTCTCTGACCAGCAGATTGTGGGTTCTGTTTCTGGGCTGTTGGGTCCAATCTCTCAACAGAGCTTTGTGTTAGAGCGCCCCCCCCCACAGCTCCCACTAAAAGCTTCGTCTTCTCTGTGCGGCTATTGAAAGTGACAGAGACGCTGCCTTATCAGGCCTGGACATATGTGTGTGTCAGTGTGTGTTAATGTGTGTGTCAATGTGTGTCAGTGTGTGTTAATGTGTGTGGGAGGGGAAGGCCCCGCTCGGCCCCCTGATAGATTATTGACAGGTGGACTCTGAGCGTAATTTATTGGTCAGGTTGTGAAGATCGGGGCAACAATTACAGTTGCTGCTCCGCTGGACCTCACACACACTTTGTTCTGTCACTGGACATTATAGTTAACGAATAGGTGTGTGTGTGTGTGTGTTGTGTACTTTTTCCTCAGCAGAATTGTTTTTCTGACTTTTCAGCCAGCTTTCTCTCTGATCCGTTTCCTGTGTGTGTGTTAGGTGCGAGCGCTGCGACCGCAGCTTCACACAGGCCACTCAGCTCAGCCGCCATCAACGACTTCCCAACGAGTGCAAACCGATGAACGAGAGCAGCGAGTCCATCGAGGTGGATTAACTCCTCCAACGCCACCGGTGTCAGCTCCACCTGAAAATATCTAGAAACTGTTTGTGAGTCTGCAAACACAATGTTGTCCCGCAAAAGCACACAGGAGGACGCCGTGGTTTTAGAATACCTGATTCTGTTGAGATGATGCTCCACAAACTGGGATGTCCTTCAAAAATTCCATCAGTATTTCCAACCCCCCTCTTCCTTCCTTTAGCGCTGCAGGATCCATTTGTGTTAGTTTCTTAACGACCAAAACCCATCGAGAGCTTCCGAGTCCATATTTACGCGTAGTAAAATAAACTTTATTTATGTTTTTGAGTTCTTTAAACCGTTCTTTTATAACGTTTAGCTTTCTTTTAAAGGGTAACCAAACTCTAAATCAACTTTTTTTGTCTGTTGACCTTTATAAGTGTGGCTTTAAACGTGCTCTTTGTTGGTCATTGCCAAATTTTGTACAATTTTTATAATGAACTTGTTTAATTCCTGAAATTATAGTCTAAAACCGTCTGTGTGCTGCCCTCTACAGGTTAAAACGATGTATTACAGCTGAATTTTGTGATTGGTCAACTGGTGTAAGTCCAAGAAGTTTCACGCCATCGTGCTCTGAACTCCGGTAAAAAAAAGCCCCGCCCATCTTTGAACACTCGACACGATCGAGAGTTGAAGCTCACCATGCGACACAGAGAGCGACGGAGCTAATCGACTAGCTTAGCTTCTCTAGCTAATGCCAAGAGCGTTGGAGCTCACCCCCTGACGCTGAAACGACAGAGCTTCTCAGAGCAGACAGAGCAACGGAGGTCGCTTTGCTACGGCGAGAACGGCAGAGCTTGCTTGCTCGCTAAACCGGCCCTTGGAAAGCTGGCTGACCGACAGACGAAGAGCGGCTGTGGGATGGGGAGGCGGCCTGCTTGGGCCTCCTGAACCGTATAATTTGTACTTATTTATTTTATTTTCATTGAGACACTAGTAAAATGATCCTTTAGTTACCTCAAGCTAAACTCGCTGTCAATCACAGATCCAGACCACATGTCGTCCCCTAGCCACGCCTCTTTTTTTTTTGCATTTTTCAAATCTGGCAGCCTCCAACTGTCCTGTTTGGTTACCCTTCAAATATTTGCAATATTTTAATTATAACAGGGTTATCTTTTTCTACCAAGTACTTTTAATTATTTTCCTTTGCAAGCAGCATATCAAAGTTCTTTCAAAATAAAATCCAGCCTCTGTCAAACGAGATCCTCCTGCAGATTTAGTTGAACTTAACCCTTCAGCATCAGAGCGCCACAGTGTTTATGTTTTTTTGATCTACTGTAACTTTTCAACCGTGAACACGATAATTCCAGCAGATTCTGAAGGAGAAGAGCGACAAATTCAAAACAAGCTAAATGACAGAAGAAAAGTTTTTTGTACTTCTAAAGTAATTTAAGGAATTTTAAAGTAAATTAGTTTTTATTTTTTTCTTGTTATTCTTTAATCTTACAGGATTCATTAAAGTTAGAAAGACTTTATTTTCAAAGTGATCATAAATATAACAGCACTTATGTCTTGAAATATGAAATTTAACCTTTTTTTTATTTTTCTGTATGTGCTTTTTTTCTTTTTCAAGAAAAAAAAATTGGAAATTTGAAAATGCCCATCAGGCCAAGTGGGCCCCAAATGGGTTTGTCTGCCGTTTCCATGGTGATCCCACCTGTGTTTGCCCACACTGGGTTAGGTGGTACTCAAAAGGTTAGAGCTCGCTATGCTAGCCAGCCACCTGGTGGACAGCAGAACTCGCTAGCTCACTCAAGCTAAGCTTTCTACCTCAATTCAATGAAGCTTGTTAGCTCAATTCAGCGGAGTAAGCTAGCATGCTGCATCGGAGCTCGCTAGCTCAATACAGAGGTGCTCGCTACAGCAGAGCTCACTAGCTTGATAAAGCAGAGCTCTGTATCTGTCTGTAGAGGAGCTTGCTAGCATGCTACAGTGGAACTCGCTAGTATGATACAGTTGAGCTCACTAGCATACTACGCTGTCCACCAGGTGGCTGGATAGCATAGCAGGCTAACCCACTGAATTTCCAGTTAAGTCAGTGTGAGCAAGCACAGGTTGGAGCACCACAGAAACTCAGTACAGGGGAGTATGCTAGCTTGCTACAAAGGCGCTCACTATCGTTTTACATCTGGCTCGCTAGCTCAATAACGAGGTGCTCACTGGAGCAGTGCTCGCAAGCTAGATAAAGCTAATCTCACTAGCATGCTACAGTGGAGCTCACTAGCATCTACAAAGGAGCTTGCTAGCATGCTACAATGAAGCTTGCTAGTATGTTACATTGGAGCTTGCTCTTATAGAAGAGCTCATTAGCATCTACATTGGAGCTTGCTAGCATGCTACAAAGGAGCTTGCTAGTATGCTATAGAAGAGCTCACTAGCATCTACAAAGGAGCTTGCTAGCATGCTACAATGGAGCTTGCTAGCATACTACAATGGATCTCGCTACCTTGCCACAATGGAGCTCACTAACATGCGACGCTGTCCACCAGCTAGCATAGCGAGCTAACCTACTGAATTCCCACTTAAGCCAATGAGGGCAAACGCAAGTGGAGCCAACATGGAAACTGCAGACAAACCCATTTGGGGCCACATTTTCTGCCCATTTTTAAACCATATGGGCCCCCTTGGCCTGGCTGGATGGGTTTAAATCAACAGATAACAAAATGCTAAACTTTCATAAAAAAAAAACTCCAACTGGAATAATAAAGCAAACAATGAAACAAACACTAAAACGTTTCCCAGTGACCGGCTGCTAGATCTTGATGAATTTATTAGAGATAAATTACAGCTCATCTGCAGATGTTATTTATAAAACCTTTTCCATCCTTTGAAGCTGAATTTAGGCATCAGTGTCTGTTACTGACGATGTCAGGTCTCACTCGCTTTTGTTTTGGCGATTCCATGACCTTTATTTCCATTCTAAAGAGGGGGTTGGAGGTTAGAAAGGGCCTCATCTGTGTCTGAGGACTGATCTAGCAGATATTTTCAGATGGAGCTGACAAATGTAAACCCGGACTTCTTCCTCGCTGAACCAAACCAAAGATCCTTCTTCCAGCAGAGGAGCTGAACTTCCAGGTGGAGGAGTCGGAGGAACTCGCTGACTTTTGGAGACAGTCTCAACTAGTTTCCTTCCAAAGAAACTTTGCTCTGATTTTGACTGTTGATATACCAAAAAAAAAGGTCAGAATGTAGCTTTACTGCGCAGTTTCACTCATTCTCTTTGCATCTTTGAAGCCAAAGCAGACAAACCAAAGCAGACTGAGAGCATCTGAAGGAGACACGGACTTTGAATAAATTAAAGATGTGTTGTAAAAAAAAAAAAAAAAAAAAAAAAAGAGCAAGACATAAATTCTATTTATCTTGTTGACCACGTCATGCCGCAAGCACTTTTGTTTTTCAATGTTCATGAGGTCATTTTTGCAGCTTCGTTCGGACATGAGGAGGAGAAGAACCTGTGATTTCTTATAGAAACAACTCACCGTGTTGACCATGACCCTGACTCAGCATGTGGTTGACGTCCTCTTTCTCTACTCGTGTTTTTAGCTCTTTGTAGAGGCAGAGTCAGTTTAATGAAGACGGTTCATGTTCCTGTTTGACTCCTCACATGTAAATACTTCTCTGTCCATAAGAATGAGGGTTAAAACTCAGTTATTCCACCAACGCCTGATCAGGTTTGTGCCTGAAATGTCAAAAGCTTTAAGAAGAATGATCCTGTTGAACCAATGAGAGCTCGTTCCAAAGACCAGCAGAGGGATGGATGGAACTCCAGATCTGCATCTGTGTCCTCAACGTCCAGCTGAAACGGTCCTAAAACAGTGAAAACTGGGAGTGAGACTGGAGCAAAACTGGATCTGGAATCGGAATGTTCCTGAGCTTCAGCTGAGCTTCACTGCTCCATCGTTCTGGATCATCAGAACAGAACAGAACCAAACAGCTGAAGAAGTCGGGGCCTGGTTTTGACTCGTCCTTGTTTGCATGATTTCCTGACTCGCTCTTTTGTAATGAATGTACAGAATGAAACCTGAAACCAAAAAGACATCGTTCCTCTGGAAATAAAGCTGAAAAAAGTTTTTAATCTTATCAGAAACAATCTGTGCTCTTTTGTCTTCTCCAGCTTTTGTCCACTGAAGTATTTTACAAGCATGATTAATGAAGATGATTCCCTTTTATCAAATCAGGAGTCAGCAACCTTTAACAGTAAAAGAGATGTTCTCTACTGATCAAAACCTAGAAGGAGCTGTATTGTCTTTAAGAAATTTGTATTTGTGACCTTCTTTTCTTTAATAATTAATATTAATTTTGTCTATTTTTTGGCACAAACAAAAGCAAATATATAAAAAGAACCTAGAATCTCTCAAAATTTGATGTTTTAAAGCCTTATTTTCAAAATAAAAGACACTGTGCCAAACAGGATCATCTCAGTGCAGCTAGTAACCAATGTTGTGCAGCATTAGATAATATGTGCTTTTAACTCATAAAAGAACAAACGTTTTGCATATTTCCATATAAAATCTGTTCATTCTGGAGGTAGAGTTGAACAAACAAGACGCCTTCAGGTCAACAGATGTAAAAACCTACAGAGTTTATCATCTATGTGAACCTCAGACATTAATTTATAGATGTAACTAATCTATTTAATAAATGCCAATTAAGTAATCCTTATTTTTAAAAAATGCAATTTTTGAAAGTATTTGTTTTTCTCTTTTTCTCCTCTTTGTTCTCAGCAGTCTTAAACTGCTGGATTTTGTTATTTTAGTTTAGAGTTGGACCTTGGTAGTCTTAGTTTGCTGGTTTTGTTTGTTTGTTTTCTTGAGGTAGTTTATGTTAGACAGTCATTATCAGAGATCTGCTGACTCAGACGGTTGACATCACTGGATCAACAGTCTCCATGATTTACTTTATGTTTGGTCATGGAGAGTTAAAAGAGCCACATGTGGATCTGGAGCTGCTGGTTGAAGACTCCCGGCCTGTTAGCATGGGGTAATCCCACCCCCATCCCCATCACCCTTCTGTTTACACTCTCTTGATTTCTTATAGCCTCTCCCAGCTGAACATTATTAGTGCAAAATGGTGATCAATGTCAGATCTATCCGGCCGTACAGTTTAGATCCAGATTCCAGATCAGGTGAAGAAAACAAAGACGTTCATGGATCTATTTGTCTGGAAGTGGATGCATCAAAAAATGAGCTCCTACGTCACATCTACCAGCCTCTTTAAACTGCATTTTATTTATCTGCTCCTGATTCACATTAGGACTAATTTTCTTTATACAAGTCTTCCATCACAAGGAGAATGCCATAAGATCCTGTTAAAAACACCAGAAACACAGTTTTCATCAGGCTTTTAAATATTATTATTTTTTTATTATTGTTTCTTTTTGCAGATTTGTTACAATTAACATTTTTCTGCTATTTTCTTGTTTTTGAAAAAGTTTTGAATAATTTTTTTGGGTGGGTGAAAAAGTGAAGCTATCAAGAGTGAAAACTGTGGTATTTGGGCCGACAAAATATATTTGTTTTAGTTGAAGGTTCCTACAAATGTCATGAGAGGTAAAAACACGGATGTTAGCGAGGAGCATTTTCTGTCTGTTTATGAAGCTTTAGGGATCATATCAGATTCATGCGTGTCTTTTCAGGCACAGCAGAGCGATCACAACAGACTAGGAGAAAGATCCGTGATTCAAGAAAAAAAAAAGTATCTTCCATTTTGAAATAAAAGTAATCTCATCAATAAAGAAAACATGTCTTTTCTTGCTAAAACCATTTTTCTTTCTCCAGTGGCAGATCTTTTTGCTTATTTAAAGAAAATCCACCAATTTCTGACGTGTTCTTGCAGAATACAGACCACTTTGGGTGCAGGCTCGCTCAAAAGCTAAGCGTCAGAAATGGTGTCAGAAGTGGGATGGCCAGCTGAGAGAGTTAACAGCAAAGAAGAGTGTGTCCCTCCTTTACTGTCATGCTTGGAGGAGGAGGAGGAGGAGGAGGAGGAGGAGGAGGAGGAGGAACGAGGAGAAGACTTCTCCTCCTGCTGTCACCTCAACATCAGGAAATGCCGTCACTGCAACCTGTTGAGCGAGAAGATACCTGTTGTCTCACTACATCGCGGTTCACCTTCTGTAGTTTTTCTGATTTCTATCAGTGCAATTTTGATTTTAAAGTTGATCATTTAAACTGTTTTGTGGCCTAAAAAAGGTTAAGGATTACGAGTCTAAAGCAACAAATGACTAGAATGTTTCCCTTAAAGAAATGATTCTTGATTTCTTACTCATTTTGAATTGTTTTGTTTATATGTAGAAATATTTTTGATATTTTATTAATTTTTGACATATTACTAGGGGGCCTGTGAGGTACTATAAATAAAGTTATAAACAGATATACTAAACTTTGTTTGGAAATTAATGAAAAGTTTCAAATGATCAAGAATTATTAAAACATTCCAAAAGCAAATATTTTAAAAATATTTGGCATCTTTCTTCTATAATATGTATGCTCAACTTTTTATTTATCCTCGAATGTGAACTAAAGATATTTGTTTTGCTCATTTTAACTTATTTTATCAAAAGTCAAAAAGAAAAGTTTTAAGGAATTTAGGAAAGATGAAAGCAGCTGAATTTAAGTGGCAAAAAAGAAAATAAATCCATTTAGGAAAGAACTTTTGTGTTCAGTGTTTTAATCTAACAATAAATTGGATTTTTGACAACCTGAGAAGTTCTTAATAAACAGCTTTTTCAATGGATTTGTTCAATTTTTTGAAACCATCTTTAGATTTTTGAGGTTTTCTGTGGTCCAATAGGAAAGGGCGGGTTCTGGAGCAAGATGCCACTTTAGTTAAAAAAATGATTATGTTTGAGATCTGAACCTTATTGAGGATGTTTGAGGCCTGCGTTCACACTGTTTATAGCAGTCTGACTCTCCTCTCAACAACACAAATATAAAAAGAATATTTACGAAAAAACGCTTTCACTCTTAAGTAGTTCATTAAAAACAGAAATATTCAAGTTCTTGGTTGAAGGGATGGTCACTGAGGATTTTTGAAAATGATTGTCATTGCAGCGTTTCATAGATTGGGAAATGTCCCGTCTTTTAATGAAATGAAATTTAAAGGGAGCTTCGTTCTTCCGTTTGTTTCTGCTCCAGAAACTTCTACAAGAGTTCATTTAGTGACAGCGATCCTGATTGGATGTTGACCTTGTCAATCATCATAAACGCAGAGTTTCCTGTACAAAATGAATTTCATTGATCTAAGTCTCTTTAGTTTGTGGTTAACAGCAAGATCATTCCAGATCATTCTGTTTGATTCCTATCAACGGCTCGATGTTATCTTGAGTTTATTTCTAACTTGTATAATTTCGACAAAATATATTTTTAAGGTTTAAGTTGATTCATTCTGGAAAAATATTCCTGCCTTCTTATTATTCATAATATTGCTAAAAAGTTACGGTTTTAAAAATTAGCATTCTAACTTTTTGGATTATTTACTAAGATTTTTTAGGCTATTTTATATGTTAGCTAATATTTCAGCTGCATGCTAGCTGTTTTTTTCTAATTTAAGCTTTTGTTTTGCTTTTTGGAAGTTTAGTCATTTTTTCAGCTGCATGCTAGCTCTTTTGACTAACCTAAGTCTTTATTTTTGTCTGTTTTTTATAGGCTAATTTGGATTTAGCTAATATTTTAGCTGGCTATCAGCTTTAAGGTTTTTGGCTATCAATTTCAGCATCTTTAGCAGCCAAATTCAGCTTACAGCATTCACACTAGCATTATCACAGGTAATGCTATATATCTAGTTCATAATTATGTTAAAAAATTACAGTTTTAAAAATGTAGTTTTATCCTGTTGAATACATGTTTTATAGATTTTGGCCCCTTGTGTGATTGAGTTTGACCTCCCTGCTGTATGCTAACACGACAATCCTTCTACGGATTAAACCTACAGAACCAATCAGGTGCAAGGTCAGAACGTTTGACCCCCGAGACACACTAAACACCGTCTCTCTATAAAAACGTCTTCTCAAGGACCACTGCTGAACACTCTGGGTAAACTCTTCATCTCACTCACTTTGCTGATTTTAATGTGTCCATATTTACAAAGTCGGCAAACTGTCGATCAGAACCGTCCTGTTTTAGGTATTTAGAAAGTGGGTGTGGCTCAATCAGAGTCAAATCCCAACTATTTCCCCTCAAATGAGCAGAACTATGTCCTCGGCATACTTGGAGTCCGTGTGACCCACAGGTCCAGTTCTGCCGTGCAGCTGTCTGTGCTCGCTGCAAACGCTCAGACCTTCATTCTCCAGCCTGATTTCAGAGATTATTCCTGCGAGGGTTCCGCAAATTCACCCAAACAAACCCGACCGCAGCTTTCAGGCATCAATCACAGCTGTTTTTTCACCGTGGGAACCACGTCCAGAGGCCAAACAAATGAGCACCGAGCCACGAGTTTCAGAACTTTTCCCCTCTAAATGAGTCCGGGTTCGGTTTCATGTAATGAGATTACAGCAGAGATAGTTTTAATTAGAAGCAGTTAGTGCGGGGGAAGGAAAACAGAGGGAGAGCAGCTGCTGACAGAGGAGGAAAACTGTTTGGAGTTTCATTTGTTTGAACAAGTTCATGTGAAAAAAGACGCAAAAAAAAAGAGAAAAAAAAAAAAAGAAAAAAACCTGCCGCAGATGATTTATGACCCGACTGGAACCATCCAGAACAAGTTCACAGATGAGTCCAGATAAGAGAAGCAGGCAGTGCAGCAGCAGTGGGACAGTGACAAAAGATCAACCACCAGAATGTAATCAGATTACTCAATCCTAGATCAAAACAGCTTCTCACAGTTCATCCAACTTTCAGGTGAAAGCAGGCAGAGTTCCATTTGACGGTACACATGACTCCTGAGTTCTAAATCTTTGTTTTCCTTTGGTGACGTTTCAATTTTTTGAGTTATTAATAATGAAATTGAAACAAAATTAATCTGACCCAACGTCTGGGAATGGAAGGGTTTAGTCAAGCAGCGATTCAATTCCTTTCACAGTTTTAAAGTCACCATTTTACGACGGAGTATTAGGGTCACCTGATAAAGAAAAAAATATTTTTAAAATTACGACTTTAAATCTCGTAAATTTACGAGAAAAAAGTCGTAACTGCTAAATTATGAGAATAAAGTCGTATATTTATGACTTTAAAAGTCATAGGTTACATTTACGACTTCTAAAGTCGTAAATTTATGAGAAAAAAACGTGTAAATCTACGGGATTTAAACTCGTAAATCTACGAGATTAAAAGTCGTAATTTAATGAGAAAAGAACCAAAGTTGTCTGTTTATCAGAGCCGTGCTTGAAGATGAAAGACGTGGAGAATCTGGTGTAGATTATGTCCAGATCGGTGTTAAAAACAAAGAAATTCTGAACCTTTTGGTGATTCAAAATCAAATTATTTCCAGGTTCAGTGTCGGTAGTGCGGAGTTCATATGTAAAATAAAGAGCTCAGAGATACACGTTCATCAGGATCTTCACTTTATTACGCCTTTCATTTCCCAGAAGCCCTTTCTCCACCTTACATCATGTCTCTGTCATGCTCAGAAACCAAAAGAGAATGTAAACAGAGCTCCGGACGCCTCCTTCTCCAAATGAAACGTCCCGTCTCGACACAAAACAACATTGAGAAATGACAACGTTAGCACAAGAACATTGAAAATTCCAAAAACTAGTCCTCTTCAGACGGAAGCATCACAGAGTTGGAGGAGATCTGGTCTGTCAGAGGAAGAAATCAGCGGGATCTGCAGAGATCCTGCAAGCAGCATCAACGAATAAAACGTTAATAAACTGTAAATCAAATAAAGGAACTTCCAAACATTTGAAATATTTTAAACATTCAGTTTACCTGATGAAATCTAAGACGTTTTCCACAGTTTGGTTGGTCTGCTTCAGCTCACCACATAAATTCACTGGACTGTAGACTCCCCTCGACTTTAATACATTTACGAGAAAAAAGTCGTAAATCTACGAGATTAAAACTCATAAATTTACAAGATTTAAAGTCATAAATTTACGAGAAAAAAACTTGTAATTTACTTTTTTTTGGTGGCACTAATACTCCGTCGTACGATTTTACACCGGAGTATTAGGGCCATGAAAAAAAAGTCATATTACGACTTTAGATCTTGTAATTTTATGACTTTTAATCTCGTAAATTTGAGGAAAAGAAATCGTAAATTTACAAGTCGAAGTGAGTGAAATTGGAGAAGGGGAGTACGGAACGCCGTTTACATTCTGCTTTGGTTTCTGCACATGACAGAGACATGACGTAAGGTGGTGAAAGGGCTTCTGGGTATGTGAACTGAAAGGGGAAAATAAAGTGGCGGCCGGTTGAACGTACGTCTCTGAGCTCTTTATTCTATATAAGGAACTCCGCACTACCGGCACCGAACCTGGAAAGTCGGCTTCACTGATAATTTGATTTCGAGTCGCCAAAAGGTTCAAAATTTCTTTGTTTTTAGAAACAATCTGGGAATAAATCTTCAGAAGATGCTCCACGTCTCTCATCTTCAAACACAGCTCTGATAACAGACAACTTTGGATATTTTTTCTCATTAATTTACAACTTTTAATCTTGTAAGTTTACATTTTTTTCTTGCAAATTTACAACTGTAAATCTTGTAAATTTTCAAGAAGTTGAAAATATACAAGAAAAAACGTCATCACTGTATCTTATGGCTTCTAAAGTCATAAATATGCAACTTTATTCTCATAAATTTACAAGATTTAAAGTCATAATTAAAAAAAACATTTTTTTTCTTTCTAAAGTGGCCCTACTACTCTGTTGTACGATTTAGATTTATTTATTTTTTTTAACATTTGTCTGTTTTCAAACAGGATTCAATACAAATGAACAATTATCCGTAACACTGAAATGATCACAAATCCCTTCATACTCGCTGCATGTTGTTCTCTATGTGCAACCCTCCCTCGACCACTGAGCCCGCGCTCGCCGCTCGCCGTCAGCGTAAACAACCGTTCACGAGTTACTTGCAGAGAGTTAACGAGAGCACGCCTCCTGTTTCTGAAAGGAAACAGTTGAGAAGCTTCATTGTCATCCGTGATAGTTGTTGTGGTAGACTGGTCAAAGACGCAATAAAAATGTAAAGTTGCAGGGTTGAAGTTGAATTTGCATTAACAGCTCGTTCAGGACTTTGCTGCTTGTATTTTTGGTATACAGAAACTTTATAGTTTTTAAAATAATGAGAAAAATATGCTCCATACCAGATAAATACGGAGAAAGTCTTCAAATTTCAAGCAGATTAGCAACAAGCCTTAAAATATATTTACCAGCTATGTTTTAATTCATAATAGTAATTTTTTTTAAATTGAATTTACCTAATATTTTAGCAACAAGCTAACGTTTTATTTATTTGGCTAACTTATGATCTACTGGATTTTTTGGGCTGATTTAGAGTTTAGCATCCATTTTAGCAACATGCTAACATTTTTGGCTAATTTAGATCACAAAAGAATTTTAGGCTATTTTATCTAGGATTTAAGAAACAAGCTAGCTTTTTGCTAATTTGACATCTGAGGTTTTTAATTCTAATTTGGGGATTTCAATATTTCAGCTACATATTAAATTTTTTAGTCTAATTTGGCATCTACTGATATTTTTATGCTAATTTGAAGTTTACCTAATATTTTAGCAACATGATATTATTTTTGGCTAATTTGTTATTTATAGTTTATAGTTATAGAGGTTTTATAGTGTAATTTAGAGTTTTGCTTCTATTTTAGCAACAGGCTAGGCTAACATTTTTGACCAATTTAGTTTACAAAGGAATTTTAGGCTATTTTGGAGTTTAGCTCATATTTAAGCAACTACATGTTCTTGTAAGATTGTCACGTATTATGGATTTTTAAGCAATTTCACTACAAATTTTTTAGAAATTGAGGTCATCTTCAGCGCTCTTTTAGAGTTCTTTAATGTACATTTCCAGTGTTTTTTTGGTTTTTTTTAACATTTTGCAATAAGTTTTTGCATTTTCAGTAAATCCCTTCAACAATCAAAATAAATTGCGACATCATTTTCAGAAAAAAGCTTCAAGTTTTCTAGTTTTTAAGTTGCTTGAATCCTTAACTGTAAGAAATTACAAATAATCACTGGAAAATATTTATTTCTCATAGTTTGACAGTTCTCTAATGTTTTTTTTTTTTTTACAGCAGGTGATGTGAAATAGAATTAATCTATTAAAGGTAATTTTCACCTAAGCTGATTTATGTTTACATTTAACTTAGATATTACAGTCTGTGAACATTGAAACACTCACTAACAGTTTACTAACAATATAATTATTGTTATAGTTTGTATTTTTGAGCCTTTTAGTTCCAAAATAAAACTGTTTAATTTTATTTCTTAATCAAACATGGAGTCTACAGAAATCTGTAAATATTAATAAATTGTTATAAATAATATCAATATAATTAAAATCCTTGTTTTTATTCTTCTTCTCAGCAATATTTAAAAGATTTCTACTCAAAATTAACAGTGAAATTTTGCTTTTTTTTTTCTTCCAAAAAAACTATCAAGTATATCCCAATAAAAACGTAATTTTTTTAGCTAAATTGTTTTACACTTTCCAAAAAAATGTGTGTGTCCTCACCAGATCAAGCATTCACATAAGGGAACGTGAACAGGCTGACAGTGAAACTCCATACTTGGAAAAATTCTAACATTTTTTAACTTTTTATGGTTTTAACCTTTTGAAATGTAAGGTTTTTATTGAATGTTCTGAACAAACAAGAGCTGACATTTTCCAAACTCAAACTGACCTTCTATGGAAAAATATAATAAAAGCTTCGTCTGAAAGAAAGTTCAGGAAAACTTTTGTACATTTTACAGCCTTGAGTGGCTGTAATGGTTTTAATGGTTTACTTTTGGTGGGATTTTCTGCTTCTGTGTGTGGATGAGTGGAAGTTTTCCTGCCCTTTAAATTGGAAACATCTTTACAAACAGAAGCTTTTCAATGTGACAATTTGAGATGCCAGCGGTCCTGAGAAGTAAACTTCTTATGATCTTTGCTGCTAGAAAACGACAGTTTGTGATGAGGTGAGTTTAGGGAAGATAAATCTGTTTACAATACTGTCGTTTGGATCAGATGCAGCACGGATCATCCAGCATTTCATCCTATCTTTCATTCTTTTGGCTGTTTAGAAAAAACAGATCTTTATTATTAAAACGTGATTTGATGAAAATTTGACCGGAATACAGTTTGACACGAGTGAAAGTGATTTATTTAAGAGCTGGGACCGCAACTCTATAGTCTTTGAAAGTGGAACAGTCCAATCCAACAATCCAAAAACATTTTTCTTGCATTGCCATAAAAGTCTGAATTGATTGTAGAAATCAGCTGAGGCTCTGATCACAGAGGGAGCAGCTTTGAGGCTCTGCTGAGGTTGCAGTGCCACCTACTGGATCAATAAGTGACATTCACGGAGTGGGTGTGTGGAGTAGAGGATGATACGAGTGGATTTTCACTCCAGTCCCACTCCCGCAGAGAGTAAACTGTCCCGTCCTGGTCCTGGTAATCTGACTCTCTCCTTCTGTCCCATCAGGGATAAAGTACTTTTAAAGAATAATTGATGACTTTACTTAAAATACTGGATGAAATGTTGATTAAATTATTTTACTCATTCCCCAATTTGATAAGTGATCCACTATTTCTTACTAAACTTTGTGTACTGCCACAAACGATTATTTTAATAGTCGACTAATCAGTAATTATTTCTTCCAATTAGTCGACTAATCGGGTCATGTGCAAACTGGATGTAAAGCACATCTTAACTAAAAACTGGATACATAAAGCTAGTGTGAAGCTGAATTTGGCTGCTGAAGATGCTAGTGCTGCTACAGGTAAGGACACGCCGTCAGGTGAACAGCTTTTAAATATCCGTGGCTTTTGATTTTCTGTGCTCAAATCTATAGAACTGATCTAGTAAATGCATGTCGCTCAAGTCCAGAGAGGAGGGAGATCGCTGATGTTCAATGGCATGAATGACTGACAAAGTTTAGGAACAAATCCTTATTAAAACACTATTAAATTTACCACATTTTCAAATAAAACTACAACTTTTTTTTTATTCATACATGGTAAATAAATCTCAATTACACTCAAAATGTACTTTTAAATAGACGATTTGACAGTACTTTGAGAAAAAGGCTCCAGCTAGAACGTTTAGCTAATGCAAGACACATTTTTTAAACTTAAGAACATGGATCATAGCATCAAATACACCTGAAAACTGTAATCATATTTACAAATATGATTACAATATGTAATCATATGTTAATGTTTTCTGTAAAGCACTTTGAATTGTCTCTGTACATGAAATGTGCTGCATAAATAAACTTGCCTTTTGATCTGGCGCCATCTGCTGGAGTATGCAGGACATAACAACGCTCCACGCTTCAGAGAACGCCGCCAGAGCTGCTGGATGTCTGCTGTCTGCCAAAGTGTTTTCTTTAAAAGCTATTGTTAGATCTTTTACAAAAAATGTCTGAATTGGCATTCTAGACTCGAGGCTTTTGTCAGTGGCAGGCCTTACCCTGGACTGGACGGCACCTTAAGCGAAGTAAACATTTGGGGGCAGGACTGTTACTCCTGAAGCTGCAGATCATGACGTCAGACTTCTGAAACTTCCATGGTTTGACCAATCACAAAATTCAACTGTAACACCTCATTTCAACCTGTAGGGGGCAGCACACAGATGGTTTTGGACCATATTTGACAGTGGTTTTGGAATTGGGGTGAAATTTCAAGTCACGATTCATCAGATTTGCACCACTTTGACATTTGGCACCAAACCTATTCTAACTGTAGGAGGTGGACAAGAGTTAGTAAACAATAGAAAAAGAAGAAGCCCCTCCCCACCGGTCCAGTGTGATTTATCTGTTCAAGAACCTGCATTAGAGCAGGTATTCTCTCTGTCTGTGCTGTTGTGGACCATCAGAGTAAATGAGAACAGATGTTGGAGGAGAACGTCTGCAGAGAGCAGGAGCGTCTGAAGCTGCTGCTGTCCGTCTGTGAGCTCCGGTGTCCATCCAGAAGGGGAACGGGGAGCTTCTGAGTGGGTGGGGAGGTCCGGCTGAAGACAGGAGACCAGATCATGGAACCAGTGCTGCTGTCCAGCTGCCCGAACATCATAAAGGTGAGTCCACCCACCCTGAGCGCTGGTCACATGACACGTCTGTGCTAAACGCACGTGCTGTAGTCATCACTACGGTTATTTTTTATTAAGCATCCAAGTTTTCGTCTTCAGAACACAGTAGATTCTTAAATAATCTTTGTAAAATATTCATACTTGTTATGTTTTTACTTTAGGAAATTGTTGTCGTTGTATTTGATTAAAAAATAATGATATCATTAGATATAATTACACATCATTAGAACTGAGTGTGACATCATCCATGTAAAGTGGCTCACTGGTTTACTCTCCAACCATATTACGTCAATTCTGTCACCATTTTTAGCCAAACGGGCACCGCCATGTTGGAGCCAGACGGCATCGGTAAGCAGTGATTGGTCCGAGTCAACGTTTCTATGACAACCACTCTCACCAGTCAAGAGTGAGCTTGTTGAAAGCCACGCCCCCAACACTTGAAACTCGGATACACAAAATCTGTCAAATGTTGGATGTGAGACCACCTACTGTTACCGAGGCTTCTGATTGGTCAGTTTATAGCTGGAACTACAGAAAAACTATGAATAAAATCAGGATTATCAAGAATATGTGAAAATGAACGGTCATTCTGACAAATAGAATGAGAGAGCATTCACTGTTTATTTCTATAGGGAATGCTTTAGGATTTAGGCTTCTTGGATCCAGTAGGTACTTCCTGTTTGGAATGCCAGGTGGGAGGAGTCACTGAGTCAGTGGTAAAAGCTTTGAATAAATGATTTCAGACTAAAACTCAGACTGATTACATCTGTAATGTGTGAGAAATAACTTGCATTTATTCATTTTATCTTTGGTTAGCTGCTGAAATAAACAGTGTTTATGTTTTTTATTTTTTGGAGCCTGTGAAAGTTTGATGGGTTCTGACTGAAGCTCTTACTCTGTCTGGGAGCGGGACGGGACAGGAGTGAAAATCCATCGTCTAACGCGGACTCAGCACCGTCCCGGATGAGTCTGATGACTGTGGTGTCACCTGCAAACTTCAGGTGTAATTGGACAGTCATTGGTATTAAAGGCGGGGCTAAAGTCCACAAGCGTCAGTGCCTCAAGGTTGAGCAGGATGTGGTGGAGAGCTTTGTGACACGGTGCGAATAATCTTAAATTGGGATTAATCAGCTATCATTCTGTCGATCAGGTGATAATTAATAAAAGTATTTTTCCTCCAATAGAAGTGTGGAGCCTCCAGGACCTTTATGTCCTTCTGCCGTCCTGGACTGCAAGGATCAGATTGTTCTCATAATCCTTCTTGTAAAGCAAAAATTTGACCAAAAACTCATCAAAACTCGCACACCTGGTATCCAGCGAAAACAAATCATAGTTAAGGACTCCCCCAAAAAAGTGCAGATATGATGACATCACAGAGGGAGGCGGTGTCAATAAACCAAAATCTCTTATGGGGCTCAAAAAATATTTCAAAATTCCCTGAAGAAACCAAAACACGTGTTGAGGATCTCTACATTTTATCTGATTTTATCTAATGTGTCCCTGAAGAAAATATGAGGCGCAAGCAAAACGTTGTATAAAAAATACAATTTTATTACATTGTTATTTAAAAAAAAAAAAAGGAATTCTTATCTGATTTCATCATTTACTTGTAGAAATCAGCTACGAGTTTGATGACAAAATAAATAATATTTAAGACTTGTTTGCTTCTGAAACTCTGCATGTTCGTATCTGTTCTGAGCTCCTGAGACAAGCTAAAGAAAACATTTACCTGGAATCAAGAGACACACCTGAGTCTGCAGCTACTCACTACATTTCTTTCTGTCGCTACCTCTGATTGGCTGCAGCCTCAGCCGTGTGACCCTCTGTCCCTCATGGCCTCCTGGATCTGTCTGTTGAGCTCGGCGATGATCCGGTCTTCATGCGTGTAGACTCCCGTCCGCAGCAGTGTGTCTCTCTCCTCCAGGAGGCGGCTCAGGTGCTCCTCCGCACTTTCATTTAGGCTGTGGGAGGGGTCAGGCTCTGAAGAGGAGGGGCCAAGCTTTTCTTCCTTGTTTTTCAATCTGTATACAAATATTTAAATCAGATTTTCAGGATTGTTTTCATCTGAAATCAGATTAAATCTCTTGGTTTTATATTTAGGTAAAAAATATGCTCGACATTTTTTGAAGGTCTGTGTGAACACTCGGACGACATCACAGTCAAATGATCAACAACTGGTTCTGTGTTTCCAGTAGGGCGGCCAAAAACGATTATTTTAATAGTCGAATATTCTTTTTTTCATGCATAAAGTGGATGTAAAGCTCACATCTTAACCATCATTACCCTTTAACTAACTAAAAATTAGCTACATGCTAGTGTGAATGCTGTAAGCTGAATGTGGCCGCTGAAGATGCTGAAATTGATAGCTGAAAAGGCTTAAACTGATGGCTAAAAATGCTGAAGTTGATAGGTGAAATACCTAAAGCTAATAGCTCAAAACATTTAAACTGATAGCTAGCTAAAATATTAGCTGAATGCCAAATTAGCCTAAAAAACTGAAAAAAAGAAACCTAAGTTAGCCAAAACAGCTAGCTTACCGCTGAAATATTAGCTAAACACCAAATTAGCCTAAAAAACTGAAAAAAAATCCTAAATTAGCTAAAATAGCTAGCATGTAGCTGAAATATTAGCTAAACTCCTTTATAGCCTAAAAAACCGTATCAATGCTAAAATAGTCCAAAAAGCTAGCAGAAAGCTAATATAACTTTCAACTTTCCTACCCTCCGACTTCATATAATATAAAGTAACGACTAATCGACTGTTAAATTAGTCGATCATGGCAGCCCTAAATTCCCGGTCTTTTGTTCCTCACCTGTTGAGGTCATTCCGGATGTTCTCCAGCTCCTGTCTGTCCTGCTGGACCGCCTCCTTCTCCTCCGTTGCTAGGTAACGCAGCCTCAGGGCCTCCAGCTCTGCCTGCTGCTTTTTCAGGCGTGTCATGGCGTTCTCTTGTTCCCGCTGCGCACAAACATGGAAGTCAGTGGGTTGGACCAGGTTCTGCAGGACCTTAACTCCTGACCTCCATCAAGACTGTGAGAACAGAACCACCTCAGAACCGTCCGGGCTATAATTCTCTCGCCAACAGAGCTGGCCCCGTCCACAGCTCCCACTAAACGCTCATGAATTAGTGGGCTGGAACCCCCAGAGGTTTCTCTACTCCTGAATGATCAAACCAAAGCTTGATTTAGGACCATGAAGTCCAGAAGACGGTTTTGCAACAGCTGAGCGAAACTTAACGGGTCAGAACCAGAACCAGAACCTTGTGATGTTGAAGCTCACAGGACTTGCGTTTTTAAAATGTTTGGAATCAGAAATATTGTGACCTGCATCCATGTTGTGGAGCAAAAACAAACAAAAAAACAAAAACATACACAGCAAAAAGCCAACACACCCTCCCTCCCCCTCCCCTCCATTTACACCCCCCCACACAGTGAATACTTCTACAAATAAACGTAAGGCTTGGCTCTGCTGTAGGAAACAGTGTTTGAGTTTAGGAAGATCATAAAATGAAATACATAAAAGGTGTTTTCTGTCTGGCGTTCTGACCGTGTCTGATGCTCAGCAGAACCGCAGCAGCTCGGTCTGGATGGTAAAACTAACATTTTGTCTTCAAACAGGCAGGAAGACGATTTTTCACACGGCGCTACAGAGAAAACAGCGTGGTGTTGACACGGACCAACTCTCTGCCGGCCGCTAACCGGCGCCCCTTACAGGCTAATTACAACAAAAACAAGCAGGCCAGACTCTGGAGGGGTGTGTGTGTGTGTGTGTGTGTGTGTGTATGTGTGTGGGGGGGGGGGGTTCTCAAAAACAAACCATTTAGATTTAAAGCGTTAAAAGATCTTGACTACTTTCTGTCTGAGAGTCAAACCCCTCAGAGAAACCTCCACAGGAGGAGCCGCCTGGGCCAGAACTGTTACTGAAAAGTTTATATAAAGTCGCTTGACTAATTATTTTATACACATTTTAGAAGAAAATCAAAATAATTTTCTACTTTAGATTAGAAACTGCGACTCCGCTTTGAGACAAACAGCGCCCTCATGTGGAACATGGATATAGTCAAAAACTCCCCCACACATTTTAAACCTGCAGATTGTTCAGGCTGTTTTTTGTTATGATTTCATAAAAAATGTAATCACTTGGAGACAGAATTTGGAAATCTAAATTTTTTTCTCAGCATGTTTGAATTTGAGTTTACAGTTAGACGACAACAGAGACATGTCCATACCTTAATTTTCTTAAAAGAAATGAAGAAAAAAAGTTCATCAAGTAAAACGCCTAAGATATTTCTGTGTAAAATGCTGTTATAATTTTATGTTTGTTCTGTAAAACCTGAAAAGAATTTGTTTTTGGAATTAACGCTTTGTTTTTAATGGAACTGAAGAAACGGTTTATGGGTTTCTTTTATTTATGTTCTCTTTTTAAATTGAAAAACTTTTGCATTAGTTTTCAGTTTAGTTTATATGTTAATGTATATAAATTCTTAGTTATTTATTAAACTAGTTGCATGATTTTCAGTGCATCTGTTATGTTGAAAGTATGATGGGAAATGAAAATGTAAATCTTAACAACCAGTTTCTTTTTTGAGCTGCAGAATGTTGAAATTTGACAAATATAGTCATTTGGTTTAAATCCTGATAAATATCGTTATCGACGGATCTCGCCCAGCCCAACGTCTAATCAATCTGAACCGCAGCCCCAGGGTACACCTGACCCTCCACAGATGATCAGGGGAGGAGAGAACTAGTTTTAGACGTTTTGGTTTGAGAGTTGGCTAAGCTGGATCCAACTCCTCCTCTTGATGGTTCTGGCCAAGGATCTGCTCTTCTGGTTGTTTTGCTTTCTGTTGTCAGACAGAGAGCTGATGATCCATCCAAACGGTCTTCCTGACTCCTGTCCAGGTTTAGTCCACCTTGTGGACATTTGAATCTGGACATTTGATGAGAGTCCAAAAACTGAGACCTTCAGAGACCTGAACCACGCTGCTACACTGACGCCTCAAATACTAGAGAACTTCCTGAAAAGGAGCTTTGATCAAGAAGGTGATCAGCAGATCCCTCCATGACTGATCTGTGCTTGAAGGTTTAATGAAAAAGCAAAGGTTCTGCTGACTGTGGATCCAGAACCGTACCTGTTTGATGCGTGCCAACTCCTTTAAGGCGCGCCCCCATTGCTGCTTGTAGTGAAGCTTGGACTTGGTGGTGGACTCCAGCTTCCTCTCCAGCTCCACCTTAAAGTCAGAGACAAACCTTCAGTTCTGGACAGAGACCGACCCAAACCCAGCTCTGATGAGAACGGGGTCCACACTAGGATGGGAATTAAAAGCCGTTTTTTTTCCCTTTAACTCAAACAACAGTTCTGTTAGAGTCTAACACGTGTCAAAGTCAAGGCTCGGGGACCAGACGGCCCTCTGGGTAATTCTATCAGGCCCTCCAGATCTCTTTATTTTATTATTAATGGCCCAATGTAATCTTGACCTTATTTCTAACTTGTATCATTTTGAAAAAATATTTTTTTGGAAAGTAAAATATTGAAAGTTATTTAAGGTTTAAGTTAATTTATTCTTTTATTATTTATAATGATGTTAAAAAGTTACGGTTTTAATAATTGAATTCTGCTAGTTTTTTAGAGTATTTTGCCATTTACTAAGATTTTTTTGGCTTTTTTGGAGTTTAACTAATATTATTAATTTAGGCTTTTTTCATTTTTTAGGCTATTTTGTAGTTTAGAAATGTTTTCAGATCCATGCTAGCTAACTTTTTGTTCATTTTTTAGGATAATTTGGTATTTAGCTATTATTTTAGCTTATTTCTCAGCTTCAGCGTTTTCAGCTCTCAGCTTCAGCGTTTTCAATTATCAGCTTTAGTGTTTTCAACTATTAGCTTCAGCGTTTTCAATTATTAGCTTCAGCGTTTTCAGCTATCAGCTTCAGCGTTTTCAGCTATCAGCTTCAGCGTTTTCAGCTATCACCTTCAGCGTTTTCAGCTATCACCTTCAGCGTTTTCAGCTATCAGCTTTAGCGATTTCAGCTATCAGCTTCAGCGTTTTCAGCTATCGGCTTCAGCGTTTTCAGCTATCAGCTTCAGTGTTTTCAGCTATCACCTTCAGGGTTTTCAGCTATCAGCTTCAGCGTTTTCAGCTATCAGCTTCAGTGTTTTCAGCTATCACCTTCAGGGTTTTCAGCTATCAGCTTCAGTGTTTTCAGCTATCACCTTCAGCGTTTTCAGCTATCAGCTTCAGTGTTTTCAGCTATCACCTTCAGGGTTTTCAGCTATCAGCTTCAGTGTTTTCAGCTATCACCTTCAGGGTTTTCAGCTATCAGCTTCAGTGTTTTCAGCTATCACCTTCAGGGTTTTCAGCTATCAGCTTCAGTGTTTTCAGCTATCACCTTCAGAGTTTTCAGCTATCAGCTTCAGCGTTTTCAGCTATCAGCTTCAGTGTTTTCAGCTATCACCTTCAGGGTTTTCAGCTATCAGCTTCAGTGTTTTCAGCTATCACCTTCAGGGTTTTCAGCTATCAGCTTTAGCGATTTCAGCTATCAGCTTCAGTGTTTTCAGTTTTATCCTGTTCGGCCCGTGACATAAGGTGTGTTTTGAATTTCGGCCCCTTGTGTGACTGAGTTTGACTCCTCAGTCTGAATCCAGAACCACATGGACCTGGTCTTCTATAGATCTTCCGCTCCTGTAGAGTCACTGGAGTCAGTCTGTTAAACAGTCCATCACTTCATTTATTTATATGTAAAATAAATACATTTCATTTTTAAGAAAGGATAAATAAAATAAATTCTGCTAAAACTTGTAATTATTCCTCATTAATTTATTCTTCAGGTAAATACAAAAAAATAAAAAAAATTTTAGCACTTGCAGCCTTTTTTAAAAATACTTTTTTAAAAAAATTTTTTTTTAACTTATTACAAATTTTGCATTTTATTCACCTTGTACTTTTTTATCTCTTAAGAACAATCAGCTTTATACATCAGCAGCATCACAAACTGACTAAACATGTTCTCCTGAAGGAGAGCCCTAACAGATGCAGCTCTGGAGGTTTAGGAGGAACCCACCTTCTCCAGGGTGAGCAGGTTGATCTCAGACTGTAGCCTGAACTCGGGCCGGACGTTCTGCTGCTCTCTGAAGAGCTGGAACTCTCTCTCCAGCTGTTTGAATCGAGACTCTCCGTCTGCAATCTGACAAACATCGCAGCATTTCAACGTGATGGCCGCCATCAGACAGATAAACGGATGGGTACCTGCTGCAGCAGCCGGGCTCGCTCATCCTCCATCAGTTGGACCTTCTCCTTCTCCAGCGCCACCCGATGGTCGCACTCACGCTGCAGCCTCCTGCCGCTCTCCTGCAGCTCCTTCTGGGTCAGCTCGTGCTCGGCCCGCAGCTCCCTCTGGAGGCGCTGAGTCTGCACCGGGAACACAAGAACATAATGATGAAAATGGATTCAAATGATGTCATGTTTATGTCCAACAATAAACAGAGAAAAATGATGAGGATGGATTAAAATCAAAGCATAAACCTGCACAGCTGGAGGATTTCATCAAGCGGAGGGCGTATTTTATTTTGAAAGGAACTTGTGTGTGCTTCTGTCATAAGTAATAAAAGTAAAGACTTAAAGATATAAGACTGTTATAATTTCATTATTGGCTGGCACAAAAACATAAAAACGTAAAATAATAGCTTCACGAATGAACACAAGCTTCATGTGTCAAAGTCAAGGCCCGGGGGCCGGATCCGGCCCTCCAGATCGTTTTATTTTATTGTCATTATTGGCCCGATGTTATCTTGCTCTTATTTCTAACTTGTTTATTTTGACAAAATATGTTTTTATTGAGAGTAAATATTAAAAGTTATTTAAAGGTTTAAGTTGATTATTATGGAATAATAATCCTGCCTTTTTATTATTCATAATTATGTTTAAAAAGTTACACTTTTAACGTTTAAATAAAATGTCATTCTGCAAGCTTTTTGGACTACTTTGACATTTACTAAGATTTTTTAGGCTAATTTGAGCTTTGAGTTTTTTAGGATACTTTGAAATTGAGCTATTTTTACAGCTACATGCTAGCTGGTTTGGCTAACCTAGGTTTTACTTTTTAGTTTTTTAGGTTAATTCTGCATGAAGCTAATATTTTAGCTGGCTATCAGCTTCAGTGTTTTTTTGGTTTTAGCTTCAGTGATTTCAGCAATGAACTTCAGTCTTCAGCTATCAATTTACGCATCTTCAGCGTCCAAATTCAGCGAACACCATTCACACTAACACTATCACAGGTGATGCTATATAAATACGTCGTTTTACAGTGTATAAGTCTATAAGTGTTTATCCTGATCGGCTGTGACCTGAGGTGTGTTTTGGATTTTAGCTCCTTGTGCGATTCAGTTTGACTCCCCTGGACTAACGGATACAAACACAAACTCAGCTCTACGCATAAATCAAGATTCTCTCAAATGAGAAGTGAAAGACTTGCTAAAAAACAATGTTTTCTTGACCATCGGGTGGCGCCGTATCAGGACTGCAGTGAAGAGGAGCTGAAACACTGAGGAAGAATGGAGCTCCGACACGTTGTGATAGAAGCTGGATGTCAGCAGGAGGCTCTGACCTGCAGCTCAGCCTCAGCCAGCTCCTTCTCCCTCCTCTCCAGGTCCGACAGAGTCTTCTGGAGCCGCTCCTCCAACCGGTTGTACTCGGTCTCCTGCAAACAGACGAGCTTCATTCAGCGTCAGACGAGAACGGGTTCTGCTCATGGGGCCTTACGGGTCAGCCGCACTGAAGATGATATAAAAACTCACACCATCATTTTGGTCGGTCATTTTTATCCGACATAGTATATCTAATAAAAATTATTAGTCATAAAAAATAAACCAATGATAAATAAGATTATTTTTATTTTCAACTGTGGTTTATGTAAGAAAATGGAAAATGTAAGCATAGGAAAAAGGAAAAAGATACTGTAGCCTACCCATTCCTGGGACATGTGAGACTTTATCCATGGAACCATAACATTAAGAAAAACTGAATATATTGGAAATCATGTAAATACTTTTGCTCGGGTGAAAATCACCCGGTGATGGTGCTCTACGGTTAATGGAAACACAATTTTGAAAAAAACTCACATTTATTGAATGAAACAGTTTATTTCAATCAATCAATCGATCGCTTGAAAGGGGGTGGAAGGAAGCGAACTTATATGATCCCACCCCGGCTCGACCGTACCATTTTTTATCAATATCCGGTTCAGGACTTGTGACCCGGAACCAGAAAATTATTATTGATTTTAAAAAATTATTGATTGACACTTGGAGGAAGTGGTTTTTGGGCTGAATTAAAATGAACATTTTTCTCAAAACTGCAATGGAAACACTTTTTTTTAAATCAAGTTTGCTTCTTGACAGGAAGTGTCGCTGCACAGCGAGCGCCAACAGAGGTCATTATGATCTGCGCTCATACGGAATTCCTCCTTAAAATCACCAACCTGCCTGAATAAAGCGCAGACCTCTCCTTTGACAGAAAAAGGGTCCAGCTGTTTACTTTTTAGAATGGTTATTTTTGTAACAGGCTTTTCTCGTGCGTCTGGGACTCTGAAAAATCCAACAAACACGACGTTTGTTTCCTTTGTACTTCACTTTATTGTTCTCCCGCTCATCACATTCATTTACTGCGTGCCTAAAACCGAAAGTGCCGAAATCTCGCGATAGAACAGAGTCTCGCGAGAAGTTACAACAGGAAGTTAACACTGTCAATGGAATAATAAAAAAAAAAAGACTTGTTTTCATTCATCGCAGTGTTTTTTTCGCATAATTATTCAATTCAATTCAATTCAATTTTATTTATATAGCCCAATATCACAAATTCAATTTGCCTCATTGGGCTTCATGCCTGCAGTTTTTACAGATGCACAGATGGAGTCATAAAATATGCACAATAGGTAAAAACTAAACAGACTATAAAGAACAGGTCATCCCTGTCCTTAGACCCTTTTGATTATGATTTCATGGAAACGGTGTCATTATGAAAATGTATTTTTTCGACATTTCGGATATGTGTAATGGAAACGCAGCTACTGATCACTGCGAGTGTGACGTGTGTGTTTGCAGACTCCACCTTCTTCTTGACCAGCGCCTCCCTCTCTGCGTCCCTCCTCCTCCACTCCTCTGCCAGCGCCTGCATGTGCCGCAGCTCCTTCATCCGCAGCTGAAACACAAACATCCTCATCATCACTGCTCCCCCCCCCCAGCGGACTGAAGGAGGTGTTGGAGGGTCTACCTGATCATCAAACAGATCCTCCTGCTCCTCCTTCCACAGCTCCAGCTCCAGAGCGGTGCGGTACTCCAGAGTGTCTCTGGGGGCCGCGGGCGCCTGTGATTGGCTAGACGCTGGAGGTCTGAGCGTCAGTGGAAGAGATGGAGGAACTGCTTGAGGTGGGACTTCATTCTGGAAAAATACAGAATAACAAACATTTATCTAAACGACAAGTTGTTAGGAAAGGGACAAAAAGTTAAATAAATTGTATTGAATCAGGAGAGTCAAACTCAATCACACAAAGGGGCCAAAATCCAAAACACACAAACAGGATAAATATTTATTGAACTCTTTAAAACTACATTTTTAAAACTTTAAAAACGTACCCTTTTAACATAATTATGAACTAGATATATATCATTACCTGTGATAATGCTAGTGTGAATGCTGTAAGCTGAATTTGGCCACTGAAGATGCTAGTGCTGATAGATGAAGATGCTGAAAATGATAGCTAGAAACGCTAAAGCTGAAAACACTAAAGCTGATATCCAGCTAAAATATGAGCTAAATGCCAAGTTAGCTTAAAAACTTAAAAAAAAAAAAAAAAAAAAAAAAAAAAAAAACTTAGGTTAGCTAAGACATCTGGCATGTGGCTGAAAAAATAGCTAAACTTTAAAAATCATAAGAAACTGAAAAAAAGTCTAAATTAGCCAAAACAGCGAGTGTCTAAATATTAGCCTAACTCCAAAACAGTATAAAAATCTTTTTCTAAAAAAAGCCTAAACAGCTAGCATGTAGTTTAAATATTAGCTTAACTCCAAAACAGTAAAAAAAAACTTAGTAAATGTGAAAATATTCCAAAGAGCTAGCAGAATGCCAATTTTTAAACTTTAAAACCGTAACTTCATAAACATAATCATGAATAATAAAAGGGCAGCAATGTTATTCCAGAATAAATCAACTTAAATTTTAAATAACTTTCAATATTTTACTCACCATAAAAATATATTTAGTCAAGAAAATACAAGTTAAAAATAACCGCAAGACAACATTGGGCCATCAACAACAATAAAATGAAAAGATCTGGAGGGCCGGATAGAATTACCCAGAGGGCCGGATCCGGCCCCCGGGCCTTGACTTTGGCAAAGGCTTGATTAGATTTTCTTCTCTTCCTTTAACAGGCTCCACGGTCAATCATTCTCTTCTACATCACGTCTTCCCTCTCTACATCCATGAACCTCCTGTTTGACCTCTTTCCTGCTATCTCCAATCTCTGCATCCTTTCTACCAACATTCTCACTGTTCCTACTTTCAACATGTTCAACCAACATGAACTATCTTGCTTTACTTTTAACATCAACCTATACTAATTCATATCTAGTGTTAACCCTTAAACTCCAGAGCTTTAGCATCACTGTTTACATTCTTTCAACTGTGACTCTTCAACCAAATACGTTCATATGAAATTAACATATGAGGAATCTGAAGCAGAGAAAAGCAGCTTTGTGTTGATATACAGCACTTCACATTACATGTGTGTCATATTGATGCAAAGCTGTGATGAAAAGCTGCTTTTCTCTGCATCAGAATCAGCTTCACTCACAGACAGAGTTACAGTAAAAACATGCGTCCTTTAGGGGTCGACAGCTCTGGTGATACTCTCAACACTCCGATTAGGGGTGTGCCAAAAATATCCATACTGCGAAAAACATCTTTGTTTTCCTCGTCTGACCTGGAATCTGGATCAGAACCGTACGTCTGGATAGCTGCAATATAGCTGGTGATAGCTCGTGAGAGAGAGAATAAAGAGAGATTTCATGAGATATCAGCGTGGGGTTACTCGACACCAACGGTCCCGCCCACAACTCAGAGGTGAATTTCTAATGAACTCCTGTCGCTCCGCAGAAACTATGTCCTAGAAAATGACAAGTTATTAGATTCTGCCAAAAAAAGGCAGAATCATAATTAAAAGAGCACTTAAAAAACTTTGAAAACAGATCAAATATGGTTGAAGTAGGACTTCAAAATGCTTCACAAAGCTGAAACTTCAAAAAAAAAAAACCTTTTAAACGTTTAGTGGTCAGTCATTAATTTTAATTAAGTAAATCTACTTTTGTTTTTTTGAAGCATTTCCTTTTCAGTCTTTTAGAATTGTTTTGTGGAATTTTATTTTTGATTTCTAAAACCTGATGTTTTGCGTTGATGAATTTGTAGTTTAGTTTTTTAGCTTGCCATACGTCCCATCCGTTCACGCAATCACTGTAAATAGAGGCTTTTCTTCTCTGCTTTGCTCCGATATACAAAACATTACTAACGTAGAGCGCTCATAATGAGAGCGCAACCGAAATGAAGACGTTTGATTCTGAGAAGGTGAGAAACCCCTGCAGCTCTAACCTGTGAGGAGTCCAACACCTCCACCTGCTTGGCTTTGATGAAGCCCAGGTCCTCCAGAGTCGCCACGTAGCTCAGCTCTGCAACCTTCTCTGTGGGCCTGATGATGGAGGTACAGCGGTCAGCACGCAGGAGGAAGACCAGCAGATTCCATTAGCAGGTTTCTTACCGCTGCACGTGGACCACAGCAGTCCGGTCCTGGTAGGTCTGCCTCCAGCTGTGCTCTCCGGTTGGGCCCGTGAACCTCGTCTTCTCCGTGCCCAGCAGGTGGGAGAGCTGGATGGAGGCCCGTCCGAGGAGCTCGTCGCTGCTGGTGGTGCCCTTGTGCCAGAGCTCCACCACCAGAGGAACTCTGCAACACACAGAGAAACAGCCAAAATCCTCTGACACTTGGTTAAGTCTTTGAGCCTGTTTTAGTTTCTGCCTCCATGAGAGCTGCAGAAAATCAAAAGACATCAAACATTTACTTTTTCAACCCCTTTCTCCTTCAAAATCTACGAGAATGATCATGTTAACAATTAAAAAATGACAATAAATCAAAGAATATGAACACTGGAGCTGCAGTGTTCAAAGGTCAAGGAGGTGTCATTGTTCTGCAGGAGGGATTTTACCTGAGGAAGGTGTTCTGCAGCTGCTGAGGCAGAGAAGCAAAGTTGAAGGCGCAGTAGGACTGCGGCAGAGCCGCCTCCATGTTCCTCTGCAGCTCCACGGGAGGGTTCGTCATGATGGGGGCGGCGCTGCCAAAGAACTGGTACGAATACCTGAAACGCAGCGAGCAAACAACAATCAAACACAAACATCAACAGGGTTTCTATAAATTTCTTCAACATTTTTTTTAACGCCATCCATGTCAAAAATGAAGACCAATTAGTCAGTCTGTTTCAAAATGTATATATTTCTTCACATTTTATGACCTGTTGTTTGCTTTAGTGTAGTGCTGCCACAAACGATTATTTTGATAGTCGACTAATCACTGATTATTTTTTCTGATTAGTCGATTAATCGGGTCACGCGCAAACTGGATGTGAAGCGTATCATTAGCTTTTAACTATATAGCATCACCTGTGATAATGCTAGTGTGAATGCTGTAAGCTGAATTTGGCAGCTGAAGATGCTGAAATTGATAGCTGAAAATGCTCAAGCTAATAGCTACATTTGCTGAAACTATTAGCTGAAAACGCTAAAGCTGATAGCCAGCTAAAATATGAGTCAAATGTGAAGTTAGCCTAAAAAAATGAAGCCTAAATTAGCCAAAGCAGCTAGCATATCGTTGAAATATTAGCTAAACTCCAAAACAGCCTAAAAAAAGCTGAAAAATTCCTAAATTAGCCAAAATAGCTAGCATATATTAGCTAAACTCTAAATTAGCAACAACAAAAAATAGATAAATCTATATTAGCCAAAAAAGCTAGCATTATTCCATTTCCATATAAAATAGGTAATGACTAATCGACTATTAAAATAGTCGATTAGTCGTCAATTAGTCGATTAATCGTGGCAGCCCCACTTCAGTGCACTTCTTTTACTCCTTTTTTTTTTATAACTGCTAAAAAATTCTGCCGCCCGGATCATAACCCAAACCGCCTCATTCCCACATCACACCTGTCCTGCAGCAGCTCCACTGGCTGCCTCAGTGCCTCAACGGACCAACAAAAATCTCCATATTCTGACATACAGAGCCCTCCACAACCTCGCCCCTCCATACCTCTGTGACCTCATCCATGTTTCTATATTACTACACATTTACTGCATTTTATAAGTTTTACGATTGTGTCATTTTTAAGCTGTGCACTATGTTCCGTTTTTACCTGTGAGGCGACCTTGGGCGCACAGAAAGGCACCATATACTTAAAAATAAATAACATTTATTCTTCAACATATTGCTGCAAAATGATGGTTTCCCACTGTTTATTTACATCCTCTCATCAAAACAATCGTGGTTGAAATTTGTAATTTTCGACAAGAAATATGAAACGGTGAAGTTTCACAGAGCGCAATTATTAAGGCTAAGATATTTAAATTCTAAACTTGTGAAGGTATCATTTCCAAATGTATAAATTCAGTGCTTTAAGACCCCGCAGGAACTATGATCAAATAACTAAACCCAGAGAGCTGCTGGGGTTTTCTGCTGGAACTCTTAACAACCCCTCCCACTTTAATTTCCCAGCATCCGTCGCTTATCACTGAGACTCTAAACCAGGGGTCCCCAACTAATTTGGCGAGAGGTCCAGTACCTCTGTCCGCTTCGTAGACCGAGGTCCGAACATGCAAAAACATACAGACAATATTTGACTTTTCTGTTCTTTTATTTCATCACAATGTGTAGTTAAATTAGCAAAGAACTCTTTTAGCTTGCTGTCTCAACAAGTATTTCTCTCATTCATTTATGTACAAATATACATACATGTTCATATATTGTAGAGTAAAAAAAAAAAATCCTAATAAACTTGCTTCCTTGTAGTGCAATGTGTGCTCTTTCACAAACTAAAATTATGCTGGATTTCACTTAAAGTGCAACAGTTAATATGAACGTACCTCAAAAATTATTCATAATTAATCCCTTTTCTTGTGCAAATGTTAACTTTCTGTTTTACAACACTTAAAAGTAGATTGTAAATAATGCCACATATTAAACATTAAAGTAATAAGATTTATAAGATCAAAAAACGTTATAAACATAAAGGTAAACAACAAAACAGACTTAAAGAGATGCAGATGGCACTTTGAATGGTTGTGCCCAGCTGGAACTGTATGGAGCTAAATTGAGGCAAATATTATTTGAAACAAAATTTGGCCATAAGAATTTGAAATGTACGAAACTTTTAACTATTCTAAAATAAGCTTAATTATTTTCAGCTTCTAATGGTCTCAGAATTTTAATTCCCAAATTGAATCAGTTTCAATTTTTTTTCCCAGTTTCAACTTTTTTTTTTTTTTTTTTGCTTTTGCGAAAATAAAAATGTTAGTTTTAAATCTTTTGGCCCCGTTGTGGCGCGTTGGAGCGGGGCTAACACAAAGGAACTCAATGAGAGTGGTAACTTCCCTGTGTCTTCACTGACTCCTAGAGCTGAGATAATTACGGTCAGAAAATGGCTGTATTGGCTGTACTACCATAGTCTAAAGTTGTCCCAAGACGGGTGTAAAGAGCAGAGTTTTATCCCGTACAAACACCGTGTCCAAAACACCGTTCCAGGAGGATTCTGGACTGAGGAGTAGCTCTGATGTCTGCGCTCCGCTGGAGGAGAAGGAGGCTTTGCTGGAGACTGAGGAAATGACAAGAGACAACCACGTCACCCTCCATCCATGTGAACGACTGATCGGGACAGAGAGATGGACCCATCCCGTCCCGATCAGGGGGATTTTCCTCTCCGTTAACCATCAAAGACAAACGTGCGGTTACATTTCTGTGAACTGAAACATTTGAGTTTTTCGCCAATCAAAGCAGCCTTTTAAAAGTGTTGGAACATAATTTTAAACAAAACACAAACTATATCAACGTGTCCGAATTGACAGTTCTGCATAAATTAAACTGTTTCAAAATGTAAAATGAAAGCTTTTTATCTCCTGCCATTTTCTAAATACTAATATTTGTGGATATATGAAAAAAAATTCCAATAAGAAAAGTAAAATAAAAAAAGAAAGAACTTGAAGGATGAAGGTAAATAATATCAACAGAAAAGGATCTCTGTGTTGTCCAGTTTGGCGTCATTTCTTGGAGGTACCTGCACAGGAAGCTCCTCCCTCCTCAAAGTAACGGCCACTCCGACGGTGGGCTGCAGGTCGGCGGGCAGTGCAGGCGCTTTTGAGCGTTTTGGCGGCCACAGTACAAACACGCCCTCCACCGTCGCCGCCGACTTCTCCAGGTCAACGGAAACTGCCACCAAAGCTGAGAGAGACACGTCTGTGCTGCCCAGGGAGTGGTTACCGCAGCACAGGTGAACCTGCGGGGCAAAGGCAGGTGTTCGGTCACACATGCGGGAGCTGAGGCAGCTCAGCCGGAACTCGGACTCGCCTGTAGGCCGGGCTGCTGCGACAGGAAGGTCTGCAGGATCTGCTTGCTGCTGCGGATGCGCACAGAGGCGCGCTCCGGCTCGAAGTCGGGACTCAGCAGGTTGTGGAAAGGCTCGCTGGTGATGTCGTTGCCGAGTAAAGAGTAGTAGAAGAAGAAACCGGAGTCTGCTGTCGGCAGCTTCACGGAGCTCGGAACCAGCTGCAATGAGAGAAGCTGCAGAGCGAAGCTGAACGGACGGCCTCAGAAGCCCCCCTTTGGTTCAGTTACCTGCTCCAGCCTGGAGGCGAACGCCAGGGTGACGGACAGGACGAACATGTCCGCGCAGCGATCCGGAGGTCCCACCTGATGGTACCCTCGGTCTGAGATCAGCACGGCCTCCAGCTTGTCAGGGAGCAGATCCGTCACTGAGGAGGAGCCTGTGAGGAGCAACGGCGGTGAGCCTGTCATCCCAACCATGATGCTACCTGATAACCAGGGAATTCATGGTTCATGACCATATTAGCTGCCACAAACCATTATCTCAGTAGTCGACTAATCGGGTCATACATAAAGTGGAAGTAAAGCACACATCTTAACCAGCAGCGTTACCTTTAAACTGACTAAAAACTAGATATATACACATTAGAATTATCTGCTGTAATGCTAATAAGAATGCTGTAAGTTGAATTTAACCACCAAAGATGCTAGTGCTAACAGCTAAAGATGCTGAAGCTGATAGCCAGCTAGAATATTAGCTAAATGCCAAATTAGCCTAAAAAATAAAAAAGGCCTGAATTAGCCAAAACAGCTAGCATGTAGCTGAAATAGCCAAAAAAAAACCTTAATAAATGTCAAAACAGTCTAAAGCTAGCAGAATGCCATTATAACTTCAACTTTACTACACTCTGACTCCATATAATATACATTACGTCAGGCATGTTGAATTTGTTCTTAAATATTGGACTTTTCTCTTAAAAGTGCGAGAAGCTGCTGACCTTGTCGGGGCGGGGCCTTCTTGGCCTTAAATCTGTCGGGGGAGGATTGGGGGGGCTTGGAGTCGCTCTCGAGCATCAGGCTGAGGAGGAGGGCCGGCCTCTGTTTGGTGTATTTGCTGCTCAGCAGCGGGTACCAGCGTGGCTCCTGACAGAAAGCAGAACGTCATCAACTCTGCTCACGCGACCACAGCAGGGGGCGTGTTTAACCGCGCACCTGCTCGGCCTCTTGGACGGAGCGCAGGTCCAGGATGATGTAGCCCACGTTCTCCCTCTTCTTACTGGTGGGGTCGAGAGTGAAACACTGGAGCTTGATGGGAGTCCTCTGCAGCCTGAAGAAACCAAATTCCTCAGAAGTGGCCAGGTCATCAAAAGAATCGTCAGAAACCTGAGAGTCGGGACAGAGACCCAAGAGCGCAGCCAACCTGTGCTGGTGCAGCGTCCGGCGGTCCAGCTCCCAGGCCAGCTCGGTGCAGAACTGGGGCTGCTCGCGGTGCTCCACCGGATCCGTGGACAGCTGCTCGCCATCGAAGCTGGCCTGAACCTCCAGACTGAGGCGGGGGCTCTTTGGGAACTGACGACCTACAACAGCATGAGGGCGGGGTTTCAGTGACAAATCCAGGAATCATCACTGTTTAGATTCACAAGCTCAAAGTTAGACCCGGTAATGATGAATAAGTTTAAACTTTGATTGGAAATGTTTTTAAACTTCACATAATTGGTCAGACTAATCAACAGTGAAACTTATTTGGTTTAAAAAAGAACTCATAATAAAAACATGATAAAACTGTTTTCTGCTTTAAAAAAATACAAAACAAACAAGAAATTTGCATCATTGCTTCTCTACTCATTAGTGGTGCCAAAAACAATTATTTTAATAGTCGACTAATCGGGTCATGTGCAAACTGAATGTAAAACGCACCTCTTACCATCATTAGCTTTAAACTAACTGAAACTAGATGTATAACATCACCTGTGATAGAGTTAGTATGAATGCTGTAAGCTGAATTTAGCCGCTGAAGATGATTGTGCTGATAGCTAAAAACGCTGAAATAGATAACTAAAAAGGCTCAAGCTGAGAGTCAAATAAAATATTAGTTAAATGCCAAATTAACCTAAAAAAACTGAAAAAATACTAAGTTAGACAAAGCAGCTAGCATGCAGCTGAAATATTAGCTAAACTCTAAATTATCCTAAAAAACTGAAAAAGCCTAAATTAGCCAAAATAGCTAGCATGTAGCTGAATAGCTAAAATATTAGCTAAACTCCAAAATAGCCTAAAAAAACCTTAATAAATGCCAAAATAGTCCAAAGCTAGCATAATACCATTATAACTTTCAACATCACTACACTGATTCCATATATTATAAAGTAACGACTAATCGACTATTAAATTAGTCGTCGATTAGTCGACTAATGGTGGCAGCTCTACTACTCATGCAACCAAGATTCACACATGTACACTCATCTTCTAATTAAGCAGACAATTTATCTGAAAAGCATCACAAGAAGACATATATGAAAACAGGGAAGTAGAAAGCTGCAGCAAGTAAACATAATCCTGATTCCACATCATTCCCACACAAGATCACTAAACCTGCGGCTCTTCTGCCAGAGTTCAAACTTAACCCCCATCACCACAAGGCATAGGAGTCGAGGATGGTCTAAAAACAAAATCCGCATCTTTATTTTAAAAAGTGACCGCTCAGTTTCAGTCACTATTTACATTGACTCTGATTAAAGATTCATTTTCTCTCATGTAGAAGTTTCTACAAGAAAAGGTTTTTGTCTCATGTCAGATGATGAAAATGAAGAGAACGAGCATCCAAGCACCATAACAGGCTGAATACTTGCAACACATGGCAACTGCAACACTGTTGTGGTTTCATTGTTTGGGGAATGCTTTGTTGAAGGAAGATGGTCAATAATCAGCAGCATTAAAATCAGCCTCTTTGTGACACTAACCTACACAGAATGAGGCAATAAATCACTTAGAAAAAAAATACACAATCACTCCTCTGCCTAAATGTGAACCCACATCTGTTTCCAGCAGAGCAAACAGATAGAAAGGACGCAGTTCCACCTGGAGCAACAGAGACTACAGCTCTGTCTTTATCCAGTCCTCGCTCATTCAGGTGGTCAAACTGAAAGAGATGACCACGATTGCCCTCCAACTCCCAATCTGCAGCTGGAGCTTCCAGTCAGAGGATGAAGGCTCGTCCTCCAGCTCCTCAGCTTTATCACTTGTTCCCCACGGGGCTGAGTGTTGAGACCCCTTCTGACCCCATCTGTTCACCAGCTGCACAGCAGCCCAGAAAAAAGTGACTCTGCATCATTATGGAGCCTTCAGCTGCCCTATACACACACCAGCTGAGCTGAGAGAACAAAAAAAAAAAGACATCATCCAGACAAACCCCCCGAAAACACACTCCATCTGACCTGCTGCCATCAGGAGGCAGGTAGCACAGGACCACAAATCCTTCAAAAGTCATGCTCAACAATATGCTTTAAAACATTGAAATATACACTCTTACGAGGCGAACTTGTTAGAAGTATTTCTTTTATTAGTGCTTGCAGTAATCTGGTTTCCCAGAATTCACACGATCGTTTTGCTGATTTTCACCGATCTGGCAACAACGACTGTAAACTATAGTGCTAGAGTCGCTGTGAGATTCACTGTTTCCACTCAAATTCCCCTTAATGTGTGTTTTAAAGACACACTGATGCATTTACTTTAGTTTAAAACTTTCAGGGAGAACCAGCGAGAAGCTTTGAGACCGGAAAACGGCTTACCTTCTAGGATGGACACAACAATGAGAAGTTGGTCTGTCTTCGCGGCCATGGCAACATCTGCGCGGCTTTGAAGGGGAAAAGCTTCGGTTGAATCGAGAAATTCCGTCTAAAGACCGCCGTCACATTCAGGATAGTGTTCAAGAAGACAACGTGGAGCGGCGGGGATTTAATTAAGACGAAGGCGGAGGATGAACCGCCGTTACGACGTCAGGAAGCCGCTTGTTGTCAAGCTTTGGCGCCACCCATTTCATTTAAAAAAGCGACCTTAGACTCATTGTCGCCATCTGCTGGTTGGAGGTGGAACTGCAGTATAATTCAAATTAATGTTTTCTTTAATCCTGAGGTCAAAAATAATTTATCATGAAACTAAAGCATTTTTAATTATAACACGAAACTCATTTTAACACGAAAAGGTTTTCAAAATAAGACACCCTGTCTCACACAGGATCATCTAAAAAAAAGTAGCAGCAGTGTAATGTCAACAGTTACCTGTAATGTCAGTGTAATGTCATCAGTGATATATATATATATATATATATAAATTTATTTTTAGAGTAACTTTAAAAACGTAAAAACTGTTTATTTTTTCTTCAACAGAAGTGTCTTCTGGACAGCAGGACCATGAACAGGGCGTACTTGATGATGTTGTGCCTGTTTGTATGCGTAATTGTTTACTCTTTCCCAGACAATAGTAAAAATCCTTAATGTGTGTCACAGAGTTTAAAGGTTGAGCTTTATGATGTCAGTCTGACAACAGAAACTATGAAATATGGGTAAGAAAGTTGGCTTATACCTATCTGTCTTTAAAGTATGAGCTGGAAAATATTTAGTGATGTCACTTCCTGGTTGCTGAAGAAGTTGGACAAAACCAATATTTTTTTTTAAAGTGGGGGATTTATACGCTGTTATGGGTTGAAAAAAACAGAGGGATCTGATTAAACAGTGCAATTTGATACAGATTCATGACATTTCTTTTATTTAGGTGAAACTAAACAGGCAAGTGATCATGTTAGCAGAAAGAACTTGAGGTTATTGGCTATTTTTTATTAGTTTTGTATACTGCGAAAAAGTAACTTTGGTTGGTGGGGACATGCTCATTCAAATCTTCTTTCAAGATAGAAAAAATTCACACTTAAGCAAATATATATAAAGATCCTTTAATCATGATTGCCAAACATATGAATTAAGGCATATACAGTATAAAAAAGCAACAGCAGGTTTGTTTGTTTTTTATATTTACTGGTGGATAACCCCAACGTACCGAGCAGCCTTCAGACAACACTGTCCCAGAACAGTGAAGAGCTTTTTGTAAACAGAGCTTTAGCACTCTTTTCAAGTAAGAGAATGACCACTGATACACGATGCAGATGAGGTTCTGTGGAGGAGAGGCAGAAACCAGGTCCGGCTGTTCTAACGCAGGTCTGAGGTGACATGCCAGACAAAAGATCCGCTCAGGTTTTCATGTTCACACCAGCTTCTGTTTGTTTTACAGTGTTGGGTGTCGTGTTTACATCATGTCGGAAACGCTATAATCTGTATTGATTGAAGCAGGTTCAAACAGTCTCTTGACAGCTCTGTCTGTCGGCCATCTTCCACATCTATGTTTCTTTTATTTAATCTCAGAAAATGTGTGTTTTTTTACTCTTTCCGCCGTCTTCTCGTAGTACCAAACCATCTGAATTTTTATGAAAAAGTATAAAATTCTTAATGGTGAAATTCTACAACTAAACATTTTCTTAAATATCTTAAGGGTGAACCGAGTAAAAATGTGAATTTATCAGAAATGATGAGGTAAGATGAAACATCCTTTGTCATTCTTACTGCATCATTTATTTGGGGAATTTGTCATTCATCTGCACTTGTAGGGATGTAACGATTCAGTCAAGCCCTGATTCCATTTAATTCACAGTTTTAATTGTTTTCTTCTTAACAAAATGACTTAAAGGTATTTTAAGGCCTAGTATGTTTTCTTTTTGCCCCTTCCATCAAACTGTCTGTTATCCAACTAACAGAAAGCATTCAATACAGATAAACAATTACTCGCACTCAGCGCAAATGACGGTTCACGAGCAACTTGCAGTGAAAAAAAGACAGAGCTAAAGAGAGTTAATAAAAAAAGAGCACGGCTTCCGAGAAGGAGTTAGAAGGGAAGCACTGATGAAGCTGCGCTGTCACGGTAGATTGGTCAAAGTTGCAGTAAAATTGGGATGAAAATGTAAAGATCGCGGGTTTTGGTTGAATTTGTGTGAAATCCTGGAGCGACTAGGGTTGGGCACCGAAGGGATCTGATGCGGTTCCAGTGCTACTGCGGTTCTTTGGTTTCGGTTTCGGTTCCCTTTCGGTGCTTATTGCGGTACTTCAGTAATCAAAAATAATGCCTTTATCTTCCTAATCAAAGCAGAACGGCTTCAAACAAGCGCAGACTTCCCTCCTGCGTGCAGCTGTGTACGCACGTAATATAAAGCATAATATAAAACTCCGTCTTAAATAAACTTAAACGTCCTTGAAATTTTAGCCTGACATTTTATCAAATTAAATCAGGAATGTGGCATTTATTTGCAGTTTTTTTTGGGCAAAAGCAATATTTTATTTTCAATAAAATAGGCGGAAGATAAATGTCAATCACAACGGCTGCAAAGCGCAGCAGATGATGACGACCCGCTGTGGTGGTGGGCGGAGCCGAGCCGAGCTTTCTGCTATTAGCAGCCCAACAAGGAGGAAACGATTCATTGTCTCATTTTGGGATGGGGCTCCAGCGTTGTTTAAAAATTGCGGAAACTCCACTATTCACAGCGAAAGTCCCGCCCACCGACGTTGCGGAAGCCGACCATCTCAAAGTGACACTCCCCCACTTGCTTTCATGCATTTTAGATGCGCGCGCTTGCGCTGTTGGCGGTTTTATATGAGCCCGCCCACGAACACAAGAAAGTAAATAGATAGGCTGAATCGTAAAAAATCAGAAGGGAGTACTACAAGTGATTGACATGTCCACAGACAAATGAAACTTCAATGAAATTTGGAACCGAAATCCGGCACCGTTTGCAGCCGCATCTTTCGGTTTCGGTAGAACCGCGCAAATCATAACGGTTCCTACTTGGAACCGAACTTCGGTGCCCAACCCTAGGAGCGACTGAATTACATGAAACTTTTAAATCCGAAGGAGCTGAGAGAATGTCCCAGAAGGGGGGGGGAGCTAATTAGCCAGTCCTGTACACGCACACACTTACAGTGAGCCTGCATGAAGAAATGTCATCAGCTCTGCATTTCTAAATAGAAACACAGGCCGAGAAAAACCAACATTTCTACATCAAAGAACATGTTGACGAGTTTGAATTGGTTATTTGACCCATTCAGGAAGAATCGTTACATCCTACTTTCACTGCATTAAGATGTACTAAACTTATTCTGTGCACATTATCATTTATCTTACTGTTTCCACTGCACCAAGAAAATGACTAATTGTGCAATTCTTATTGTTGCCAGAAATACTGCAATGATTTGCTTTATGGAAAATTTAAACTTAATTTTGTTTTTTTGTCTGCATGACTCAACAATATGTTGAAACTTTTGGCACTTTTTTTCAACAGTTAGTCTTACTCCTAAGTAACGTATTCAATTACTATATTTTACTTCTAGTTAGAATAATTGTAAAGTAATATCCCTTTAACTTCTGGATCCTTCCCTGCTTCTCTGTGAAATGTAAACATTAATTGTAAGAAGCCACATAAATGTAAAAAAAATATCTCTTTTGCTGAGAAACGTCTCAGTTTTAGCTAGTTCATTTGAAGAAACATGGGGGGTTCTGAGGGTCCAGTCAAACCAGCGTCTATGAAGCTCATGAGAAGTCTGGAAAATCTCACAGAGCATCAGTGAGACTCCAGTTTTATCTGTTCTGCATTTTACTGGAAAATCGAACCCACGCGTGTGGCGAATGACGTTTCTTTCTGTTTTACATGAGTTTGCTGTTAATAAATAAATTTAGATTTAAAAAAGAAATCTATCTTCAAGATCTTGATGTTCATTTTTTTTCACACTAAATGAATGAATGTTCTATGAAACTTAAGAAAAACTTTGAGAACTTTGGAAAAAGTCACATTTTGAAATAACCTGGTGGATTATAGACAGAAGCAGGTCTGAGCTGTGAGAAAACCAAAGCATCTCGATTGTGTCTCACAGGCTAACACCACATGGTTACTGCTTCGATGATCAGATTTAGTGTCACTGGAACAGATTTGAACCAAAACAAACTAATTCAACCACAATTCTGATCTTAAATCATCAACTCAAAGTTTTTGAAATGCATTCTGTGTTTTGCTCATGTTGTTCAGATCAGAGTTACCGCTAAATCTGGTTTCTGCCAAACTCAGATCAGCAGTTATTGCCTGACCGCCCAAAACTCGTGTTATCGGCCCTCTGCTCCCCTGCACGGCTGATGGAGATCAATGTTATGTACAATAAAGCATATCAGTGCTCTAGTCATCTGTACAGAATATTTACACCCCTGGAACCCTAGGTGGCGCTGTCGATGTGAAGGTTTACTCTCACATAAAGACGATACAATCAACATGGTTACACTCAAGTACAGGTTAGTAATACAAATGTAGCTTCAGCACTATGGAAGGACCACTTCAGCAAAGAGACCAAACAAGAGGGGTAATTATAGAATTTTGAGCTTTCTAATCGGATTTTGTTCAAACAGGAGTTAAAAACTTCTGAGACAGTGTAAGTCACCATCAGTACATTCAGTCATCTCACCGTTATAATACATCTCATGGTAAATGTGCGTTTATAAAGTTGAAGACGGCAGCTGATTGCACGGCGCTGATTCGGACGCATCAGCTTTGAATGAAAACGTTCACAGAGTTCCTCCTCCAAAAAGGTCCGGGTCCGGCCCCCCGCTTCCCCGCCCGCCGCCTCCTTCACAGAAACCGGTGGCTGTATTCAGAAAGAAATGGGAGCTTGTACTTTTTGCTGTGTGCCTGTCAGTGAGGCGAAGCTTATGCAACACCAAGGAGTCGATGGATGTGTGATGGATCTGCAGATTCTGGTGCGAGACGCCGTCCTACTTCTTCACTTCAATGTCTGCCGAGAGAAAGGAAAGGAAACAAAATGTCTTCTTTCAGAAATGACTGTGTCAAGAAATTATGAAGAAACATCATGTTCAAATGCAAAAGATCCACTTCCACAAAAACCTGATGGTTTTATGAGGATCTAAGAAAAAGCAATGCCACCATTCACACCGTGGAGCCCAAATGTGGAGAAGGTGAATGGTTGCATCTCTATGTTTGCACATTTTTACGTTGAAAGAGTCAAACGTGCATTTTGTGCTACATTTATGAAGACTTTTTGGGTAGTTTCATTACATGGCAGCAGGTTTATTGTGAGCCAAGCCAAATGAAAGGTTTTTCACTCTTTAGCAAATTAAAAAAAATGATTTTTTTTCGTTTGAAATGTGTTTGTTGTTATTTTGTAATACAGGTACACAAAACTGTGTCCCAAAAATTAACCTTTGAACCGATTTGTTAGGAAAGTGAACTGTTGCATTCTAACCTCTGTCAGTTAAAGAAATTAAGAAAATATTGAACAAAAAATCATATATTTTTCATTTAAAAGCCTAAATATGTTCAAGTTTTCTTAAAAAAGGCCAAGTCTTTGCCAACTGCAAACCAAAACCACTTTCAAATAAACTTTAAACTACAAGCTGCAATACTGGAAGACTGCTTAAAAACTACCAAACTTACATTTTTACAAATTGCAAATTAGAAATTGAGGCAATTTTTGAGTTTATTGCTACTGTAAATAATTTAAAAAAAACTGTTTACAAAGCTGAATGTCAGGCCTAAACCATGCTAACGATGCTAAAGCAGTTGATGCTAAAACCTTAAGAGTCTGAGAGTTAAAAAAAAGAAAGAAAGCTTTACAACAGTAAAAAATAAACTGCAAAAGTTAAAATACTTGTCTGGAAAACTGTACATGTGTATGATTAGGCTGTGAGTGTTAACACTTTTTCTGTTTGCTCAAAAAACAAACCTGCCCCCCCCCCCAATCAAAGAAGAAAATAGGTTTGTGGCCTTCACAACAGAAAGCTCAGAGAATGTTGACCGCTTCCGAATTCTCGGATTTGTGAGTCGGTACTCAAGTTTTACAACTATTATCTGGTTCTGCATACAAAACGCCACAGAAAGCCAAAGCAACTTTGACCCATCAGGGACTTGGATTTGGTAGTGACACGCAGATGACGTCCCATCTGTTCATGGAAGTGCGAACCGTTTGAAAATCGATCATGAAGGAGCGATTAATAATTGTCATTTTTGTCCAACTGGAATACTATGACACCAAATCTTTTACACGTTTGGAGAGAGCTGTCAAAGAAAAAGCCTGGAGCAAGCAAGAGATTTGTATTGCTTTGACATTTCGCACCAAGCATCAACCAACTGTAGGTGGTGCACATGTCATGCGCTACTAAACAGAAGAAAAAGAAGAAAAAGCCGCCATTGCTTTTCCAGTGTGAACACCATGGGATATACAAAGTTACATCTGCAACAAGCTAACATTTGACTAGTTTACTGAGTAATTTTAGGCTGTTTTGCAGTTTAGCTATAATTAAGCAACGAGCTGCAGTCTTTTTGTTTTGTTTTGTTTTGTTTTTTTGGCTAATTTGGGCTCTACTGAGTTTTTTATGCTAATTTGGAGTATAGCTAATATTTTAGCAATATGCCCATGGTTTTGGCTAATTTGTTATCTACTGTGATTTTTAGGCTACTTTAGAGTTTTTTTTTTTTTTTTTTTTTTTTTAACCTTTATTTATCCAGGCAGGACAGATTAAGAACAACATTCTTATTTGCAACTGTGGCCTGGCAAAAGGCAAGACCTTTTGAGAAAAGGAAAGAGGTTAAGAGATTTAAGAAAATAAAAATAGAATAAAAACAGAAAGGAATCAGATGCAAAAAACAGTATAAAATAAAATACCCTAAAATCATTACTATGAGAAACAAAAATATTCATCTTTTAAATAGTCATTAAGATGGTTTTTAAAATCTGCTATTGATATAAAAGTGTCCAATTTCAGAGTTTTTTGTAAGTCATTCCAGTCTCTGGCTGCAGCACATTGAAACGACACAGAACCAACAGAAGAACTGGATTTTGGGACTCTTAACAATAACAGCTTTGAAGTGCGTGTGTTGTACACAGAGGATGAGGTATGTAAGAGGTGGTGCAGATAGGGTGGAGAAAGACCAAGTAGAGTTTTATAAATTAACAGTAGCCAGTGACATTTTCGGCGGGTGGATAATGAAGTCCAGTTCACGGATGAATAAAGGGTACAGTGGTGAGTTCTGAATGGAGCATTTGTTATGAATCGAATAGCAGAGTGATACAGGGGGTCCAGCTTTTGCAGCAACTGCTTACTAGCAGATCTGTAAATAACGTCACCAAAATCAAGAATGGGCAGGATGGTTGTTTGAACCAGTGTTTGTCGAGCAGAGAAGGTGAGGGAGGAGCGCATTCTGTACAGAGCAACTATTTTAGATTTAACCTTTGACTGCAGATGGTGAATATGGGTTGAGAAGGATAATGTATCATCTGACCAGATGCCAAGATATTTGTAATTTGTGACTTGATTTATAGGTGTCCCATCGAGTGTGGTGATACAGGGGGGGTTTGGTGGTAGATGACCCTTTTTTCCAAACCACATGATTTTTGTCTTGTTTACATTTAACTTTAGGTGCAGTCTGGAAAAGGAAAGTTGAATTCTGTTAAAGCTATGTTGGAGCTGTTTTTTTCACAACGTCCAAAGAGGGACCAACAGAGTACAGAACTGTGTCATCTGCATAGAGATGAATGTGAGAATCACCAGCAGATCTTATCTTCTATTTTAGCAACAATCTAAAGTTTTTGACTAGTATAGGTTACTGAGGAATTTTAGGCTATTTTGGAGTTTAGCTAGTAATTAAACGACGAGCTGGTGTTTTTTTTTGTTTGTTTGTTTGGTTTTTTTTTTGGCTAATTTAGCCTCTACTGAGTTTTTTTTTTTTTTTTGGTAATTTGGAGTTTATCTAATATTTCAGCAAAATGCCCACCCCCATCCAGACGCCAGGGGATAATTTTTTATCAACTGGGGCGGTTAGGGCTAATTCAGAGTTTAATTTATATTTTAGCAACAAGCTAACATTTTTGACTAGTTTACTGAGGAATTTGAGCTATTTTGCAGTTTAGCTCTTGATTAAGTAATGAGCTAGCTTTTTTTTTTTTTTTTGGCTAATTTGTTAATATGCTTTTTTGGAGTTTATCTAATATTTTAGCAATACGTTAATATTTTCAGCTAATTTGTTATCTACTGGGCTTTTTAGGCTAATTTGGAGTTTAGCTTCTATTTTAGCAACAGGCTAACGTTTTTGATTATTATAGTTTAGTAAGGAATTTTAGGCTATTTTGGAGTTTAGCTAGTATGTAAGCGATGAGCTAGTTTTTTTTTTGTGGCTAATTTAGCCTTTACAGTTTTTTATGCTAATTTGGAGTTTAGCTAATATTTCAGGAATATGCCCACAGTTTTGACTAATTTGTTATCTAGTGTGATTTTTTGGGCTAATTTAGAGTTTATTTTATATTTTAGTAACAATCTAAAGTTTTTGACTAGTATAGTTTACTCAGTATTTTTCGGCTATTTTGGAGTTTAGCTAGTATTTTAGCATCAAGCTTGAGTTTTGGCTAATTTGGCATTCATTAAGGCAAAAGGTGAAACATTAAAAAAAAAAAAAATCATATTTTGAGAGATAATAGTTTCTATTTATATTTTTGCTTTTGTTTGTGCCAAAAAATAGACATAACTCATATTTATAAAAAAAAGAAGGCAATGAATGCAAATCCAAATTTCTTAAAGGTTAAAGTAAATTAACACAGCTTCTTCAAGGTTTGATCAGTAGAAAACGAGCTCAAATGGCTCTTTTACTGTTAAAGGTTGCCGACCCCTGGGCTATATGCACATTCATGGCCGGTGTGTTTGTAGCTTCCGTCTGTCTTAAGCATCTATTATTTTGTTGTTGTAATGGTTCTAATCTTCTCTGCAGCCACAAAGGAATCATAGAAGTCGCATATAAATGAACAGGATGAACGGTTGCTACTCTTGTACATTAATGAGGTAATGATTTTACAGCTCTCACAGCAGACCTTTCATTAGCGTCGTTGAAGGCTCAGTCTGTACAGTCTCCATTACTCCAGTTAATTTCCTCTGTTTGACACTTCGATCCACAGAAACGTGGAGCTTTTGCACTTCATAAGACGCTCTGAAGGGCCTGACAGCTTCGCCCTGCATTATTTCACATGTTTAAGCTAAGTGGCGATACAGGATATGAGTGTTTAAAATTCTCGCAGAGCTGCTGATGATCATCTGGGGGACACTTTCAGCAGCAGTTGCTCTCAGTCAAATGTAAAAAAAAGCTGCTTTTCCCAGGAGTCCCAACAGGTTAGACTCAGCAGACGACAGTTTTTCATCTCACTTTTCATTACATGAAAGAATATTGGTGTTCATTTTTTATGTGAAATAGAAAAGCGCAAACAGCGGGGGACAGAATCTGTCGGTCTATTAAACGTTTTGAATTGGGCAGGAAACAAACATCTTCATTCGTGTTAAAATAAAACTGGAAATGTTTTAAAAAAAAATCTGTTTTATTAAACAAAACGTTTTCAGTTTTTTACACAAATTCTGTTCTTATAAGTAGAAAATAAGTTTAGTTAACAAAGTGCTTTTAGATTTAACTTTCAGGGTTATTATAATTGCCTAATACCAGATGACATTAATTCGAGAAAAAAGTATTTCTTTTTAGTAGAAATTGACTAGAAACTAGTCAGTTATCTGCCAGTGCAGCTAGTGAATTTTACTTGACAAGATTTCCTGATTTAAGAAATATTGCATAGACCTTTGGTTAAATCATGAAAGTAGCCAAAAACACGAATTTTAAGAAATATATTTTAGGATAAAAAAATATAAAGTAGAATGTAGTAGCTTGATTAAAATGTATTGACTACTACCTGTAAATATTTATATAAAGCTGTTCGAAACAGTATTTAAATGCATTTTTTGGAATATATGTCAATTCATGTTTTTAAAAAGTGATAACATCTAAAAGTTAAAACTTAAATTAAGTCATTTTCTTGTCCTTAAATCAGTCCTGCAGGTTTTTTTTCTTGTTTCGCATGTAAAATGCCTAATTTTTAGATTTACAAACTAAATAGGACAGATGATACATATATTTTATAAAAAAAAGTTTCATAATCTTACATATGTGATTGTTTATATCTAAAATCAAGATCACTAGTTTTAAGATGAACAATCTTAATTTGCAGTGTAATAAGGTCAATATGGAGGAGGGTTTGTAAAATCGTTTTAGTGTCAATGCTGCTGAAAGAACACAGGGAGAGGAGAAAAATTCAAATTTGGAAAATATGAAACAGCATAAGCGGACATAATGCATACTGATTTTCGGACAGCAACACTTTTCATTTCAGTGCAAATGCTGGATACTGTCTATCAGTTTTTCTATCTCTCCTGGAGGGAGATAGCAGCCTCCACTTCAAAGGCACTCCAGAACCAAGTCTTCAATCCTGATGTTAGATTATTTTCTATTTAAAAATACAAAGACGAGCTGCTGACTTCAAACCGGAATGCAGACGCACCTGTTGAGGAGTGTCCTGACACCTGCTGACCACAGACCAGCGCCCTGGAGCTCAGACCTTCAAGACAGAAGAGACATAACTAAACCAAACGAAACAAACACCTCGGAATGTACCATTACTTTACATTCTTGTCTTGTAAAATGTATGATCAAAATGGTTTAACACATTTTTCCATCTATTTTCTAAATTTTCTTTGTACTTGTCCAGGGTCACAGAGAAAGGTTACCCTGGACAATTTGGCAGTCCATCACAGGACCATAGAGAGACAGACAACCACACAAATACCAAAGGGACTTTGTCTTATCACCAAGTAACTTATTGAACCTAAATTTGGTGTTTTGGACTGTGGGTGACAGATAGAGGGCCCAGGCAGGCACAAAGTAACATAATTATGAACTAGATATATAGCATTACCTGTGATAATGCGAGTGTATACGCTGAATTTGGTCACTGAAGATGCTAGTGGTGATAGCTCAAGATGCTGAAACTGATAGCTAAAATGCCGAAGCTGATAGCTGAAAAAGCTGAAGCTGAAATCACCAAAGCTGATAGCAGAAAAAGCTGAAGCTAATAGCTGAAATCACTGAAGCTGAAATCCCTCAAGCTGATAGCTGAAAACACTGAAGATGATAGTTGAAAACCCTGAAGCTGAAATCCCTCAAGCTGATAGCTGAAAACGCTGAAGATGATAGTTGAAAACCCTGAAGCTGAAATCCCTCAAGCTGATAGCTGAAAATGCTGAAGATGATAGCTGAAACCCTGAAGCTGAAATCACCAAGCTAATAGCTGAAAATGCTGAAGCTGAAAATCCTGAAGCTGAAAACACTAAAACTGATGGCTGAAAATGCTGAAGCTGAAATCACTAAAGGTAATGGCTGAAATCACTGAAGCTAATATCTAAAAACACTGAAGCTGCTAGCCAGCTAAAATATTATCTAAATTCTAATATCTAATTATCTAAATATTATCTATGCCAAAACAGCTAGCATGTAGCTGAAAAATAGCTAAACTTCAAAATATCATAAAAAACGGAAAAAAAGTCTAAATTACCCAAACCAGCTTGTGTGTAAATATAATCCTAATTCCAAAACAGCCAAAAAATCTTAATATATGCCAAAATTGTATAGAAAGCTATCATTTTGCCAATTTTTAAAACTTTAAAACCGTAACCTTTTAACATAATTATGAATAATAAAAAGGCAGGAATATCATTCCAGAATAAATCAACCTAAATCTTAAATAACTTTCAATATTTTACACTTCAAAAAAATATATTTTATCAGAACAATACAAGTCAGAAATAAGCGTTGTGCGTTGAATGAAAAGAGGGGTTTAAGATGTGAACATAAACATTTGGTCAACTGAATTATGAAAAACATTCTTTGCTAATTACAGCTGCAACACAATTGAGTTGATGCCTCACTATCAATGAAACTCTTTAAACATCAACCTGAGGTCAGTTCGTGAGGATCTCAGATGAGAAGACTGCAGCTCAATGTGTGAGGGATGTTGGAGGGTCGGTACCTTGGTAGATGTCGTACTGTCCTGACATCAGGTTGTAGGTCAGACCCAGATGACTGTGATGGTGCGAGTGGAGGTGTCGGCCAAACAACGCGTGCTCCCTCTCCTGACCCGTCTCCCTCTCTGCCTCAGGGGAACCCCTCTCACCGGGCTATACAAGCACAAACACATAACTTCACTCTGTTGCAAAGCTTAAACGCAGATGAATTCTTCACTGCAACTAAAATTATACTTCAAAAACCTAATTTGCTAAAGGTAAAATATATATATATATATATATTTATATATATATATATATATAATATATATATATATATATATTATATATTATATATATATATATTATTAATATATATATATATATATATATATATAATATATATAAATATATTATATATTATATAATATTGTGTCTTCCATTAACAGTTTCGAATGGCAGATAATTAATTTTATTCCAACTATTCAAATGTTTTATTTCTATTGTGTAGCTCATATTTTGCCTATAGTGGCCAAAACTTATTCTGAATACAAACAAAGCCCTCTTTCATGCAATTTCAGAGATCAGAGTTCTAACAATAAAACTGTAAAATTTTTTATAACAATAAAAAATAGTTGATAAGTGATTTCTTTTAATGAAATTGAATCAAGTGGAAGTTGAAAGAGAGAAGCTCTGAATAAAATAAGACTGAAAGTAAAGAAGACTAAAATAAAATTGAGATATTGATAAAAATCAAAAACTGATTTGAATATAAGAGTGTACATAAAGACTTATACGACTTGAGATGTTTATCTAACTGAAGAACTCAAACAGATGCTGGTTCAAAAACCCAAAAATCTTTTGAGCGTCTTCTGAATATTTTCGCATCTCTGGTTTGTGTCTGCTTTAGACTGTTTTGCCGCTCTTTCAGCCCCTCCCTGAGTGTTTTTCTGTCTGTGGGAGATGTCAGATCTGTCTGATGAAGGGAAGCAAACATCAGAGCAGTGATGCTACGGACGTGGGAGTAGAACCTCACAGCGGGGGATTTTCCATGATACTGAAGGCTCTGCTGCAGCAGCAGCTCCACAGAAGAGGAGGAGTTGCTGATCTCCTTGCTGCTCGCCACTGCTCCTTTGGTGGGTGGAGTCAACTTGGACTCCTCCCTGCCTGCTGTTTTACCATACAGAGGATAGTGGAAACCTGGTGAAGAAAAAACACAGCCTCAACTTTCTGTAAGCTTGTGTTTAGCAGCAGCAGCAGCCTCTCCTGGTCATCAGGGAAGCGTGTCCCATCAGAGCTGTCAAACTCTGCTGCGCTGCTTCTTTTCCAAACACGCTTGTCCTCGCAGTTCCTCAACCCTGACCCCCACTGATCCACACACACGGACCGTCATGTTTCCCCACAGCATGTGCAATCCTTCTGAAAGTGCCCTTTGGCAAACCGTGTTGGGTACTGCTTTTGACCTACATTCAGGACAGGGGGCCTCGAGGACCGGCCTCCTGCTGGTTTTCCAGAAATCTGCCTTATCACCTGCTGATTAAGTCTGGATCAAGTGTGTTTAGCCAATAAGGAGATTCAATAAAATTATTATTATTATTAAAGTTCAATTCAATTCAATACAAGATTGGAAACATTGACTGTATACAGAGAACTGGACAGAGTGAGTATGATGTCACCCATAGTAAATGACTTACTTCCAGTTCCAACCAAATCCAGTGCCATGTTAGAACCAGACGTCCTCAGTGAGCTGTGATTGGTTCATGTTGGTTTTAGTCTACATTTCTATGGCAACCATTCTCTCCAACCAATAGTAAGAATTTTAGAAGGCCACACCCCTGCCACTGAAAGCAGACTAAGGAGAATCTGTCAGTCAAACCCTTTGAAAGTTCAACAATAGGTCACCTTCATTTATTGAGGCATCTGATTGGCTAGTTTGAAACTTGAATATCTTGCACCATAGCAAAAATATCATCAAATAAAATGAGTATTAGCAGGAATGTGTTAAAAAAGTGAGTGAAAATGGCTACCATAACATAACATGAATGAGTTGTTCACTTTTTGGTACACCCTATCAGGGGCCACCATATTGAATCAGGCAAATCTGATTTGCACAGGTGGTTTGGCAGGGAGTTTTAGGCCAGATTCCCTACCTGACACAACCTTAAATTTATCCAGGCTGGGGACCAGCACAGGAAGATCCAGACTTTAGCCCCCTTGTGAGTAATAGCTATTTATTCTCAATTGAAGTCTATGAGATTTCAACTTTTTGGGACCAGCGGGTACTTGACAGGGGAGGGGTCACACTGTCCAGTTCTTACAGTCAATGGTTGGAAAACATATAGCCATATAGCCAGGATCTTGTGATGACCATCAATCTGCATCTTACAACATCAAAGTGTAGCTTAGCTTAGCGCATTCTTGAACATGCACCATTTCAGCTTCATTCCCAGTATTGGAACTAGGGTAAGAAGTGTGATGGAACAGATTGTTTTTCAATCTCATTTAAGATCTAGAAAAAAGGATTGTAGCTTCTGGTGAGGTTTGTTTAATCTGATGTGATTAACAATAAGAACAGAGGTTGGTGTTTGCGGATGAGTGAGACCCAGGGACACAGGAGATTGCATGTCACGTTAGGCAAAAAAAAGACAGGGTGTTAGTTCTGGAGACATGTACTTTACAGTTTGGAGTTGTTTTTAAAATCACCTTTCCTGCTGCTGACCAAAGAATAAAACACAGGCTATACTTTAATACACATAATACAACTTAAATTTCTCAATAAATGTCAAAATTGTTGTTCAAGTTTTTTACACCGGAGCTATAGCTCCAGTGTTGACATTCTTTCAACAGCAGTAACTCTTCAACCTTTGACGCAATTAACATATTCCAACAAATTCAGAAGCAAAGTCAGCTTGCGCTGATATACAACACTGGTCAGTAGTGAAGCGATCACACAATCAACGTTACTAAATGGATTCAGACGTGGAGAAAAGTCACTTATTCACAATGATTGCATAACTGTGTGTTAAAGCGTGTGTATTTACTTCGTGTCGCAAGCGACATTCCTGGTGTTAAAGGGTTAAACAAGTTCAAGTTATTAAGTATCAAAATGTAAAACAGTTTACTGTTTTTAATGCAGTCCTTTACATTAAATTCAACGTTTATCAGACTCTTACCTGGGTAACTCTGGATCAGGGTTGGGGAAACACCTTGGTAGGAGGCCCCTCCACTTTCACACACTCCTAGGTAGGGCGGGTAGGAGGACTGCTGGTACTGGATGTAGGGCTGCCGAGGGGTCAAAACAGGAGAGACGGCTGTCCTTGCAGTTTGTGATTCCTCGGACGGTTCATCTATTGCTTCCTGACACTGATCGTCAAACTCGTCCAGCCTGTTGATATCCTCATCGAAGTTGGGTAGGAAATCATGGCATCTAAGAACTACAGCTTGTTTTGGGTCTTTGGTCACACTTCGTCTCTCTCCTCTTCCTCCCCCTGGGGTCATCTTGGCCCCGGCAGGCTCCAGGGCAGCTCCCCACTCATCCCCACTGTCTGCTTCACCCTCCTCATCGCCGCGGTGACTCTGTAGCTCTGAGTATTTGCTGTGAGCGAGGTGGTGAGCCCGGGGAGGGCTGTCTGAGGGCTATATCGATGGGGACAAGAGTTGGTGCAAGTTGCAGTGTTTCCCCTATAACATATTGCTAACAGTGGTGGGTGGAGTCATTTTGGAGTTGGTTCAACTTTGGTCCACGTCTTGGTCTTGCTTAGGGTCAATAGGAAAAACCCTCTCATATCGTCAGGAAATATTGTTGATTTTTTTGTCTTTAGTGCTTTTTGATAAAAGAAAGCTAATTTAGGAGTATGACGTCTACATTCATTAGGAGTTTTTGGAGGGAAGAGATTTTGTTGCAGCAGTGGCCCACCTCTGCTGAATGACTATAGAGGAAACACTGAGTACTGGGGTGAACAGAGCCTTAGACAGACCATCTATCGCTGGCTCTGGGTGACATGTTGATGAAGATGACGACGTTTCAACAGCAGATGGCCATTCAGCAGTGAGATGTGAGGCTTCCTTCTCAATGACACCAACCAGGACACGCCTCACATAAGATCAAGTGCAGTGTTTAGAGCAATTTGGAGGAAAACAAATATTTGCATTCTATTCATACAGCCTTTGTTGACTACCCAGTATGGCTCAAGCAAGGTTGTTGGCCGCACTGTGAGGTGGTAGGGGTAAAAATCTGTACAAGCTTTCTGAAGAAGAGACTCATGTCATACAATGTTTAGTTCCTCTACAGTTAAAATAGAATTACACATTTCCTCCATGAATTTTCACTCTAAACGTCAAAAAAGGTTGCATTTGATTCTCAGAAAGACTGAAGTACTATGCCAGAGTGGAGCTACGGTACCAAAGAAGCCACGTGGTCTTTGTAGTTAGCACCTATTGGTTTAGATATACACAATGTGTGGTTAATCTCGTTGTGACACTCAACAGCAGTTATTAAAGCACACCAACAACACCATCAGCGGCGGCGGCGGGTTACAAACAGAGGGAGAAACTTACACTGGAAAAGGGAACATTTGAGTCCAGATCTGTTTGACTGTTTGGGTTGAGGAGTGAAGAGGAAGAGGAAGAGGAGGGTGACTTGATGTCATCACAGTCTTTCATTGCGACTTGGTGCTGGTCCACCATGCCGCTGTGCACAGTCTTTATGCCCAGACTGTGCCCCCTCTCTCCTCTCTCACTCATCTCCACGTAGGACAGGACAGATTTGGCACAACAGCCTTTAGCACCGTCTGGACCTTTACCTAGCATGGGTCCACTAGAGTGTTTACCATCTTCAGAGTCTCTTACCCCCAGTCCCCTCTGCTTGGCCGTGGAAGTTTGATCACAGCATTTGGAGGACATCAACAGTTTCTGGTCCATGTACAGTCCTCTTGAGTACTGCCCATAATACAAAGACTGAGCCAAGGCTGTCTGGGTGTGATTCATGGCCAGCTGGAGCTGAGACTGAGTCAGCCCATCGACTTTCTTAGAATCCGAGAACTCGTAGGAAGCATTTGTGTTGTCCTCCTTTGTCTCTTCTTTTCTATCTTTCCCTTTGCAGTCATGGGCAGAGTTTTTGTGGAAGCTGCTGTTCTGTCTTTCAGGTGGCATGAACCCTTGAAGATAGTAAGGTTCATAGCCGTGGTAAAATGGGGACTGGGGCTCTTTTGTTGGCTGTGCACAGGTTGTGGGAGGGGTTTTACCACAGTTACCATGGTTACTGTTGGAGCTCACTTCAGAAGAAGCAGAGGAACCAGACTTTGATCTAGCCCGTCAGAGCGACATTCAGAGGATCCCCCGTCTTCTCCTGCGTCTGAGATGTCAGAGTAAGCAGGACTGTTGTTCTTACTGCTATTGTCACCTGTAGCTAAGCAACCACCACTCGCATCAAGTCGCGATGAACTGCCAATGGACGGACTTGGGGCATTGTCTGTGAAAGTGTAGACTTTGTCAGCCTCAGCGCGGATGCTGGCCATCCGGCTTTCCTGGCTCTCTGTAAGTCCATTCATCACATCCTGCTTGCTGAGGTGCTCTTTTAGAAGGCTTCCAGGAATTTCCTTTGCAGCAATTTTAGATCCACCGTCTTCCATGTGGATTCCAGTACTGTCACCATTAGCTGTCCTGGTTGATACATCTTTGTTATGTTTATCCTTCAGTCGCCTTTTTTCTTTTTTCCTGGTTTCCTTGCTGCAGGTAACCATAGAGACTTTAAGGGGGCTTGGCTCGACAACAACACTTAGCTTTGGTTTGATGGGTTTCAGGGCAACGTTTTTATTGGTTAAGCCTGCAGCTGCCATGGGAGATGGCTGTTGTTGGCTGACTACATCTGCTGTGCTGGTTGAATATGTTGTATTAGGTATGGCAATTAGTTTTGGAGGAGCAGGGGCTGGGGCGATTGGCCGGTTGGTTCTTGTCTTGGACAACTTCTCTACCTTCCCATTGGCCTTCTTGCTCTTATCACCTGCACCTCCCTTCTTCTCTATCAGTCCTTCTGCTTCAAGCTTGGGCATTTCTACTGAGGACGTTCTATCTGGAACCATGCAGTTCTCCAAAACTACAGTCATATTGGAGATAATAGGTAGATTGCTCAGGTCATCGATCAGGCCGTCTTTGAGCAGTGAGGTTCTTCTGGTTTTGGAGTTGGCTGAGGGGCTGTGATCAGTGCTGAGGAGTAGCCTCCTGTTTTTTAGGAGGCCCTACTGTGGTCACCTTGTAGAGAGGAGCAGGTTTCTTTGAGGAGTTGTTGGTATTAGTGCTGTTGGTTTCTGAGAGGTCATAGGTTATGTTGTTGATGGCATCATCACAGTCTGATAGTCGGTCTTCACTGTCTCCGTCCTTCATGGGGTCCAGCTCGGGCTTCCTCTGCTCCTCAGTCTCCAGGTGTGCATGTGTCTGGTGGTAGCGCAGGCCATTAATGTGCTTATAGCGTTTAGTGCAGTTTGGATGTGGACAGTCTATGAGAATTGGTGGCGGGGAAGAAGTACAGCCTTCGCCGGGATCCATGAATGAGGGGTCCGATTTGCCTTGTGGCGTAGAGGGAGCACTCCGAGATTTGGCTCGAATTCTCTTGCCATTTCCATTTTTTACATCATCTGCGGAGACCAAACTCAGGTCTAAGTCAGCTGGTGGTTTGTTCTTTCGCTTCCCGGAGGAGGTGGAGGAGGTGCTATTGGTTGCTTTCACCTCATCCACGGTGAAAAAAGAAGGAGGAGCTTTGCAATTGTTTATGAGGTTCAGGCTGCCCCTCCTTCCTTTGCTGTGGATAGGTGCACTTGTTCCTGCCACACCGCCTCCACGGCTCCGGTGGTGAGAGAATCCTCTGACTTTACCAGCAGATGGTTCTATGAAGGGGTGCTCGGCCATGGCCATCCGCATCCGTTTTCCCCGACCACGCCCACCCGGAAACTCAGGATCACTGCAAGGAGATTCACAAAACCTGTGGAGAGAAAGAGCAAATGATCAGAGCCAAAAAAAAAATATTAGTGTCAGATAGATAGATAGATAGATAGATAGATAGATAGATAGACACTTTATTGATCTCTACGGAGAGAAATTCCCTGTCTGGTAGCTCATCCTTACAAACCAACAGTCACACTAAAAGACATAAGAACAAACCAGTTAAATAAAACATAGATAAAAACAACATATGGACATAAAATGAAAACAGGAGTGTGATATATAAAAATACTAAAAATTACCTAAAAGTAGAGATGATAGAATAAATAAATAGATAAAATGTGCAAAAAAATGCAACTAAAATGTGCAGTCAGCAGTGCCTGTTATAAAACCTCATGGCAGTCGGGATGAAAGACCTCCTGAACCTCTCTGTTCTGCAGCGCAGTGAGATGAACCTCTGACTGCGACTGCTTCTCTGAGAGGCCAGGGTCATGTGCAGTGGGTTTCTTTTGTTTTTCAGAATGGCGTCTAGCATTCTGCTGATTTTTTCTCTCCACCACAGTCCCCACAGAATGGACCCCTTCGCCCAACACTGACGCACATTTGTCCAATAGTTTTTGTAGGCGATTGGTGTCCTTCGCCGAGATGCTGCTGCCCCAACAGACCACACCATAAAACACTGCACTGACAACGACTGACTGATAAAACATTTGAAGAATCTTATTACAGACGTTAAAAGATTTGAGCCTTCTTAAAAAAAGAGTCTGCTCTGACCCTTTTTAAAAGAGGCATTTGCCTGTACAGACCAGTCAAGCTTGTTGTCTAGATGAACCCCAAGGTATTTAAAAGAGGGAACAATCTCAATGGAACTGCCATCAATTTTTACAGGCTGAAGTTTCCTGTCCTTTCTGCTAAAATCCAGAATCATCTCCTTTGTCTTGGTTGTGTTTAAAAGGAGTCCATTACATTTGCTCCAGCTGATAAAATCAGTGATGACCCTTCTGTACTCCCCCTCATCCTCATCCTTTACACACGCCACAACAGCTGTATCATCAGAGTACTTTTGCATATGGCATAACGTGGACATGTGTGCAAAGTCAGCAGTGTACAGAGTGAAAAGAAAAGGGGAAAGTACTGTTCCCTGTGGTGCTCCAATGTTAGTCAGTACAGTATTAGACACCACGTTTCCCAACCTGACAAACTGGGGCCTCTCTGTGAGATAGCTTTCAATCCATGAGATAAAAGCAGAGTCCACACCCAGTTCCCTTAGCTTCCTGCTCAGGATTTGTGGCTGAATGGTGTTAAATGCACTTGAAAAATCAAAGAACATAATCCGCACATAACAGCCAGGGCAGTCTAAAAAATGACTGAACTTTGTGGGTCATGTACAAAACTGCGTCCTCCACCCCAATGTTTTCTTGATAGGCGAACTGAAGCGGGTCCAGAGCCTGCTGTACTTGCGGCTGAAGCAACCGTAGCATGAGCCTCTCGAAAGTCTTCATTACCACGGAGGTCAGAGCTACTGGTCGGTGGTCCTCAACCCCTGCCGGCTTCCCTACTTTGGGAACTGGCACGAGGCATGAAGTCTTCCACTTCACAGGAACCCGACCTGTCAGGCGGCTCTGGTTGAATAGAGTCCGCAGGGGCTCAGCCAGCTCATTAGCACACTCCTTCAGGACCCTGGGCATTAGTCCATCAGGACCCGAAGACTTATCAGGACGTATCCTCCTCAGTTCGACGCGTATCTCGTCCAATGAGAAGTGGCCCACTGCAGCAACACCCGCCACTGGATCACTCAGTTGGTCTCCGAGTAGAGCAGAAGTGGAGGCCGCCACAGCAGATGGACAGAATAAGCCACTGGGTGAGGTGGAACAGGAGGGCACAGCTCCTAAGATGGTGGAGCAGGAAGGTACAGCCGCTGAGGTGATGGAGCAGTCCCTTGATGATGTGGAGCAGGAAGGAACCGCCACTGGGGTGGTGGAGCAAGAAGGTGCAGCCGCTGAGGTGATGGAGCAAGAAGGTGCAGCCGCTGAGGTGATGGAGCAGGAAGGTGCAGCCGCTGAGGTGATGGAGCAGAAAGGTGCAGCCGCTGAGGTGATGGAGCAGAAAGGTGCCGCCGCTGAGGTGATGGAGCAGGAAGGTGCAGCCGCTGAGGTGATGGAGCAGAAAGGTGCAGCCGCTGAGGTGATGGAGCAGAAAGGTGCCGCCGCTGAGGTGATGGAGCAGGAAGGTGCAGCCGCTGAGGTGATGGAGCAGGAAGGTGCAGCCGCTGAGGTGGTGGAGCAGGAAGGTGCAGCCGCTGAGGTGATGGAGCAGGAAGGTGCAGCCGCTGAGGTGGTGGAGCAGGAAGGTGCAGCCGCTGAGGTGGTGGAGCAGGAAGGTGCAGCCGCTGAGGTGGTGGAGCAGGAAGGTGCAGCCGCTGAGGTGGTGGAGCAGGAAGGTGCAGCCGCTGAGGTGATGGAGCAGAAAGGTGCAGCCGCTGAGGTGGTGGAGCAGGAAGGTGCAGCCGCTGAGGTGATGGAGCAGGAAGGTGCAGCCGCTGAGGTGGTGGAGTAGCCCCTTGATAAGGTGGAGCAGGAGGAGGAGGAGGAGGAGGGCACACCCGCTGAGATGGTGGGGCGCGAGGACACAGCCGTCAAGGTGGTATAGCTGGAGGGCCCAGCTGTTGAGGTGGTGGAGCAGTCACTGGGCTCTGAGTCAAACCTGCTATAATATCGATTGAACTCATTTGCTGTCTCAATGTCACCTGGTGTTGCACTTCTCTTGTCCTTATAACCTGTAATGGCTCTCATGCCCTTCCATACCTCTCTCATATTGTTGTGCTGTAGTTTTCTTTCCATCTTTCTTTTATAGTCCCTTCTAGCTCGCCTTATGCTCCCTCTCAGATCATGTTGCACAACTCTCATCTTTTCCCGATCACCATCCTTAAAAGCCTCCTTCTTTAAATTTAAAAGATTTTTGATCTTGGTTGTGATCCAGGGCTTGTTGTTGGGGAAACAGTGAACAGTCTTAACAGGCACCACCGAATCTGTGCAAAAATTTATGTAGTCTGTGATTCTGTCCACTGCCTCATCCAGGTCACTGTCAGAGCCTTCCAATAAAATACTCCAGTCAGTAGAGTGAAAACAGTCCCTCAGAGCTTCGTTGACCTCTGGGGTGAACTTTCTCAGAGATTTGTGGGTTGTAGGAAGCCTCATCACAATGGGTTTATAGAAAGGTTTGAGATAAATTAAGTTATGATCTGACTTTCCCAGGGGAGGCATGGCAGAGGCAATGTATGCCTGTTTGATGTTCACAAAGCAGAGGTCCAAAGTGGTGTTGTGTCTTGTAGGGCAGTTGACATACTGGGTGAAGCCTGATAGGTGAGAGCTGCAGTCAACATGATTAAAGTCCCCAGAAATCACTAAAAGTGCATCCGGATGTTTCAGGTTAATTCTCGCGACAGTCTCCTGAATGACGTCACACGCGAGTGAAGCCTCCGCCCTCGGCGGAATGTACACAACAATGGCGATGATGTGTGAAAACTCCCGTGGCGTATAGTAGGGTCGTAAACTCACCACAAGAAGCTCTGCATCACGACAACAGTGAATGTCTCTCACGGTGATGTGACCGGGGTGACACCATTTATTGTTAATAAAGAGAGCGAGACCGCCTCCCTTTGATTTTCCGCTCTTATCCGGGTCTCTGTCCGCCCGCACTATGGTAAAGCCGGGTATGTTGACACAGTTGTCGGTGACGTTGTCCGACAACCAAGTCTCAGTGAAGAAGAACAGACTGCACTCACGGTAAATCCTGTCAGTTTTCACAAGAGCCTCTAATTCCTCGCATTTGTTCAGGAGAGAGTTGACATTCCCCATTATGATCGAAGGTACGAACGGCTTGTATCTCCACCTCCTAGCTTTAAGCTTAGCTCCAGCGCGGCAACCTCGGAAGGGTTTTTTTAGACCACTCGGAATGGGATGTTTCATCCTACTAGATTGACTTCGTAGACGAAGAAGGTCGTCCCGTGAATACTTTAACAAACACATAACACACGCACAGAGCTACACAGACTGCTGCCACCATAGACGGCGCAAGATCACGGCCGAGAGACGCCGCTGAGGTCGGGAGGTTTACTTTGTCAGTGTATGTCAAGTACATAAAGTCACTTTTCTATTGCAAATTCACTTTCAATCAAAACAGAAAGACTAGAAACACTTTGTTAAGTGAGTTAGCCAGAAGACAAAAGATGCTTTAACCAACACAGTTTGAACAAAATCAGACATGGTAAAGACAAGAAAACAAGTACATTTAATCCAGCATTTCTTTACAAAGATGGCTGGAAACTATTTTTGAATTTCAGTGTTTCATGCCACATGCCTCATTTAAAAAACTGACTATTTGTACTGAGTTGAACCACATAGGTCCTTAAAATAATAGCTGTGCATTCCAACAAAACAATGCTCGACAACCCATTAGGGTTTATTGTTTTATTTGGTTTGCTGATGAGTGTTGATTCCTGCTCCCACATTCAGATGGTAGAGTCAGAATTTGGCCAAACAACATGAAAGCATGGATCCATCTAATCTGCCTTGTATTAATGGTTCAACCTGGTGGTGGTGGTGTAATGGTGTGGGGTCAATTTTGTTTACTCACTTTGGATCTTTTAGGACAATACCTGAGTATTGTTACTGATCTTGTCAAACCCTTTATGATCACAGTGTACCATCTTCTGGTGCTACTTTCACCAGGATATCATCTCAGGCTAGTTTCTTAAACATGACAATGACTTCCCTACTGGACTCTAATGACCTCGACAGTCACCAGATCTCAACCCAATTCGTGCTGCCACACACCATTATTTTAATAATCGAGTTATCATGGATTATCTTTTCCGATAGTCGACTAGTCAGGTTATGCGCAAACGGGATGTAAAACACAAATCTTGACCATCATTAGCTTTAAACTAACAAAAAACTAGATTATAGCATTACCTGTGATAATGCTAGTGTAAATGCTGTGAGCTGAAATTGGCTGCTGAAGATGCTAGTGCTGATAGCTAAAAATGCTGAAGTTGATAGCTGAAATTGCTTCAGCTAATGGCTGAAAATGCTGAAATTGATAGACAGCTAAAATACAAGTTAAATGCCAAATTAGCCTGAGAAATGGAAAAAAGCCTAAATTAGCCAAAGCGGCTAGCATGCAGCAGAAATATTAGCTAAACTCCAAATTAGCCTAAAAAACAAAATGAAAAAACAATATTAGTTAAAATAGCTAGCATGTAGCTGAATTAGCTAAAATTGAAAATAGCGTAACCCCCCTAAATTAACCAAAATAGTTAGCATATAGATTAAATATCAGCTATACTCCAAATTAGTTTAAAAAACAAAACAAAAACTAAATTAGCCAAAATAGCTAGCATGTAGCTTAATTATTAGCTAAAATCGAAAATAGCGTAACCCCCCCCAAATTGACCAAAATAGCTAGCATGTAGCTGAAATATTAGCTAAGCTCCAAAATAGCCTAAAAAAAAACCTTAATAAATCCCAAAATATGAAGAAATGAGCAAAATGCCATTATAACTATTAACTTTTCTACTCTCCGACTCCATATAATATGAAGTAAGTAGCCCAATAGATCCCCTTTGGTAAGTAGCGGACCAAAATCTGAGGAATGTTTCCTTGTTGAATCTTTGCCACCAAGGATTAAGGCAGTTCTGAAGGGAAAAGGAGGTCCAACCGGGTTCTAGTAAGGTGGGCCTAATAAAGTGGCCAACCTGTACAGTTCATCAACCAAGAGGGCTTCCTCTGTGTTCATGATCTGTAAAAAGTTTGATAACGATTCCTTGAACATTTTCATTGCATACTAAATGAAGATAAATCACGGCCCTGGATCAGACACAAAAAGCAGAGATCTTATCTTGGAGTTCTTGAAAGGTTTTCACCAAGAACAAATGTTCCCTATCTCCCCATCTGAACTCAAATTACCTCATGATCCTCTTCATCCAGATGTGAGAACCAGAGATTTTTTTTCTTAGCTGCTTTTGAAACGATAACACTAAAAACCTGAAGACTCCTCAGTTATCTCTCATGCAGACACATTTTGTATTCACCTGTCATGCCTTTCATATAAAGTCCTTTGATGCCGTTCACTGCTGCCTCCCACATCCTAACTCTGCTTTTTCACGCTCTCATGTTCTGCATATCAAAAAGCGTCTGTGCTGAGGAAATTATCCACAGTCCTGCATTAAAAGCTGACCTCCAGCCCTGCGTCAGAGCTGGCCTCTTAATGTATTAATTGCAACTTTATCACTGATCTGCCTGGTGTTCAATAGTCAATGAATAAATTCTGACCTTGTAGAGATTGTTTGGGGTGTTAACTAGATTTTTAATGAACCAGACTACAGAGCACGACCAAACCAGACTGTTTTTCTTCCCCCCTGGGATCTTAAGTTGATCATATCTCACATTTATTGCAATGTTTGTAAATGCTTTTTAGTGCAGGGCGAGTGTGACTAAAGGCGCTAGAGATTTAAAATGAAACATTTTCTTTGGCGTTTCCCTTTTTTAGGGTCATGTCTTTATGCAGAAGCTTTGAGATCACATTATTTTAACCCTTTAAATGCCCGCTCAACCAAACGGGGGGAAACATTTAGAAAACATATTTTCAAAATATTGATTAAAATGAAATTGAAGAAAAACATTGATTTTTTTTTTTTTAACAAAAATTGAAGTAATAATTCTGGTTAGTAACGGGGGCACACCAGAAAGTTGTGCATCAAGTAGTAACCAAAACATTTTTTTAAATTAAATTTCTAGAAAAAAACAAAAAAAAATTACTATCTGGTGGGCTCCAGTTACTGACCAATTTTTTTTATTACTTTAATTTTTAGAAAAACAAGTTCTGGTTAGAATCCAAAACCTGTTTTTACTACTTTCTTTTTTTTTTTTTAATTTTACAGAGTCCCTAAGTATTAAAGAAAAAATCACTTTAATTTTCTTTTTTTTTTTTTTTTTTTACTTTGATGTCCCTTAGGGGCTCTGTACAAGTAGTTAAAGGTTGGAGTAGTTAAAAAGTTAATGTCATATTTTGGTTTCGACTTTTATCCAAAGAGTAAATAATCTGAGGTTATGTCTTCTATTTTGTAGATTCACATCAGGAGGCTTCAGCTTCTACCAGCAGACACAACAGTAAAGAGCATGCAAATGAATAAAGTAATTGAGACCTCACTTTCTGAGATGAAGCTGTAATTGCCATGACAACTATCATTTACAATCGGGAGCAATAATTGAAAGGTTTCAGCAGGGCGCGGAGGGAGCGTCACATTTTCCACTCGGCGATTAGAAAAAGCTCTCAGCGTTTGTGGAACAGCTGGGATGCGAAGACGAGTGTTTTTGTGTCAGCTCATCACTGAACGGCGGTGGACAACCTCTGAGCCAATTTACAGCTTTTATCGCTTTAGGGCTCTAAAGCACATTAAACAAAAAGCGCTCTTTGGTAAAAGGCTAAACACAACTATAAAATGCTTTGACTTGTGGATCAAACTAAGACAAAAGCAGTGTAGTATTTGCTTGGATGGGTGGCAGAGAAAGAAGGGATCAACCACATGCTTCAGCTCATATTATCCAGACAGAAATTCTTAAGGGTCTCTTGTCTTTAAACTTAAAGCCACCCTTAAATAGGGTGGTCCAATGCCCCCCACTCTTCTCATTGGTAGAGAACGTCTGAAATATACGTCTTAAATATAAGTAAACAAAGGATGGAGCCAGGAGGAACTCCAGTGACTGAAAACGGAAAATCAAAACAGATTTCTGTGAAGAAACGTAGTTTGTGTCCAAACACACGGCTCATACTTATAGATCTGTGTTTGGTGTTTTTAACAGGTCTTGGAGCATTTCTGTCATGATGGAGGACACTTATAAAGAAAATTAAGATTAAAACTGTTTCTGAGAATTTCCTTGTACAAATTGTGTTGGATCAGATATAAAAACTTGTTGTTGGAAACACTTCTAGTTGAGATGCAGCAGCTGAAATGGGGGGCCAAAGTCTTTCTGCTCCGCTCTATTCTGATGCATCCACTGGCAGACCAACAGATCCATGTACGTCTTTGTTTTCCTCGTCTGAGCCGGAAACTGGATCAGAACTGTACAGCCCTGATATTGGTTTCCGCTAATGTTAGCTTGGGCTTGTGAGGGGCTGTAAGCTAACAGGGAGACTATAAATAAAGAAATGGTTGGATATCATCGGAGGGTTACTTCTGGGGCAACAGTCCTGGTTTCAACCCGAAGGTGAATTACTAATAAACTCCTGAAACTCACCAGTAACTGTCTTTAAAAAATGACACAGTTTTTTTTTTTATTTTCGGCTAAAAATCATCTTTAAAAGACCACTGAGAACAATAAAAAAAATAGTTGAAGTGGGACTTCGAGCCGTGAGAGTCCTCAGTACTTGGACTGAAGGTCAGAGGTCTCCAACATTTTTCAGGCCACAGATCGCTTTAATGTCAGACAATATTTTCAGTTTCACAGCCCAGGCAGGCTGTACCAGGCTGAGGCGGAAGTCCAATTTCTTTTTTTTTTGCTCCAATTTCCCATCACTTTTGAGAGTAAAGTTTATGTTAATCCTCTGTAGAAAAAAAAAAAAAAAAATCTATTAAAAAAGACTTAACTTGTTCACTAGATTTCATGTAGGAACCATTGAAATATGACATGGATTCTCTATGAATGCATTTATGTCAAAGTGGACGCTAAATAATAAATAATCAGCATCAACTTTAGCCTAATCCAATAAATAAATAAAAAAATAAAACATTTAAAAAGTTCAAAAGCAAGTTTAGAAAGCATTGTTGTAACATTAAACAGCTGTGGAAAAAATATAGCAATAAATCCATATTTGGAGTAAAGACTCCAGTTTTTTTGTTTGTTAAAGCAGATTTCTTTTATTTTGAAATCGAAGGATCCTCTTCTGTTTCCTCAATGGCTCCTTTCTTCCAAAAGAAACTTTCCAAATATCTTTGTCTTTCTGTTAAGGTTTCAATTTAGCGATCAGTTCAGTCGCTTTGACAAAGTAGTGGACGTGTATTTTCAACACGTGACCTTCACATGGAATGAGGCAGATGAGGGAGAGGAAACTCGCGTAGTTTTCCAAAAATAAAACTTCCACCGGAATCAGATGAAAAATAAAACCAAAACAATGTAGGTTCTGTTTTTTTTTTTTTTTATGCGGCCTGGTACCACGGACCGGTACTGGTCTGCAGCCCGGAGGCGGGGAACACTGCTGTTGCCACATCCTTATGTTTTGTGATGCAGAAAGAGATAGAAGAAAAGAAAGTTACCTTGGAGGAGCCCAGTCATGTTTGGTGCAGTCTAACAGAGTTCCCACGTAGGTTCTCTTTCTCCAGGTCACGTTCACCACCAGGACACCTGTTGGACACACGGAACAGGTTGAAGATTCAGGGCTGGATTTGAAACCATGCCATCCAGATAAAATTATTTATCCTAGCCCAGAGAAGCCCAAAGAAGCCCTGCATCCCCATAATCTACCCCGGGGGTCGGCGACCCGCGGCTCCGGAGCCAAATGTGGCTCTTTTATCAAAAAGATAAATAAAATAGATTCTAAATGTTAAAATGTAACTATAAAGTAAGAAGTGAGAAAAATGTAAAAGGGAAAAACGTTAACTAACTCAGACTTTAATTCATTCACAAACAGTTGAAGGACAGTGCATATCACACGTCAAACTACAACATTTTGACACATTTGGGTGCGTCATGTCCTGTAATACAAAAAAAAAAAAAAAATCAATGGAAGTCGAAAAGTAGAAGTATTAAGGCGCACTGCATTATCAAGCAAATTTCTATTTTTGAAAAAAATTAAGGAATTTTAGGTGTGAAAGAAAAATGTCACTTATTTAGCTCAAATTTCATTTTTGTTTTTGTTATTTACATTTCTGGCAGAGATGCACTAACAACAGTGACATTAACCATTTTTATTTAATCAGCTAACATTACACTTCCTGCTGCTACTTTTTGCTGCATTAAGATACATGTGACAGGGTGTGTTTTATTTTGAAAGGAACTTCAATCAAAAGTTCAAAAAAGGCTATTTTTTTTAAAAACAGATTTTCCAGAGTATAAGTCAAAGTTTTTTTCTATAGTTTAGCCAGGGGTGCGACTTATACTTAGGAGCGACTTTTTTGGTGGGGGTTTTTGGACATAAATAGGCTTATATATTTGTGATTTTCCCAGTAAACACCGGTTGACCTTTAGCAGTTGTTTCAACCACTAGAGGGCGCTACATCCAAGTATTTGCTACTGACAGCGGCAGAAGAAGTCCAAAACAATCATGGACGAGAATCTCAATGTTTACCTATTAAACTTTGACATTTTTCTTATGCAGATAAAAGATTAGAATTCTTGTATTTATTATTATTATTATTATTATTTAGCAATGCTGGGCTTGGCAGATTTGTTCTGAAATATCAGACTTTATTTTTTATTTATTTATTTTTTTCAAAAAGTGCGACTTATACTCCAGAGTGACTTATATATGGTTTTCTTCTTCTTAATTAGACCTTTTTTTTTGCTCTTGCGACTTATACTCTGGAAAATGCGATTTTATTTGCGTTGTATTCTTGCAAAATGAACAACAGTTCAATTATGTTTATCGTAGTAGTAACAATAACATAAATACAAATCTAAGACTTTTTAATCTAAGACTTTTTTTTTTTTGAAGTTGGCTCCTGCTGGGTTGTAGTCAGCGAGACATCAATCCGAATGGCTCTTTCAGAGTTGAAGGCTGCAGACCCCTGATCTAGCCCCATACCAGATAGAAGCAGGCTAGGGCAACCATTGGAGTCTAAACATCACTCTAGGGCACAGACTGAGGCCATGTCAAGCTGCCCACATGTCCCCCTGAGGCCCATGGAGGTGGAAGATAAATAAAAGGACAGGAAATGAAAAAGCAAAACCTAAATCAGTCAAGCTCCAGTACAAAAGCTAATAACTGATCATTCTGAGTGGCTTGATCCTCCTGAGAGAAGAACCACACCTGGGAGGGTGTGGCCTCCCAGCTCCAACCTCCCTTTATATTAGGGCTGCCACGATTAGTTGACGAATGGACACGACTAATTTAATTGTCGACTAGTTATTACTTCAGTTGAAAGTTATAATGAAATTCTGCTAGCTTTTTGAACTATTTCGGCATTTATGAGGGTTTTTAGGCTAATTTGGAGTTTAGCTAATATTTCAGCTACATGATAAATGTTTTGGCTAATTTAAACTTTTTTGTTTTTAGGATATTTTGGAGTTTAGCCAATAGTTCAGCTGCATGCTGGCTATTTTGGCTGATTTAGGCATTGTTTGTTTTTTAGGCAAATTTGGAGTCTAGCTAATATTTTATCTACATGCTAGCTGTTTGGGGTAATTTAGGCTTTTTTTTTTCTTTTTTAAGTCTATATTGGAGTTTTGCCAATATTTCATTTGGCTAGTTTAGACTTCTTTCAGTTTTTTAGGCTAATTTGCCATTTAATTACTATTTTAGCTGGGGATCAGCTTCAGGGTTTTCAGCTATCCACTTCAACGTTTTTAACTATCGATTTCAGCAATTTCCGCTGTCAGCACTAGCATCTTCAGTAGCCAAATTCAGCTCACAGAATTCACACTAGCATTATTGCAGGTAATGCTATATATCTAGTTTTTAGTTAGTTTAAAGCTAATGATGGTTAAGATTTGTGCGTTACATCCAGTTTGTGCATGACCCGATTAATCGACTAATCAGAAAAAAATAATCGGTGATTAGTCGACTATTAAAATAAATAAATATATGAATGAGACACTAATAAACTCTTCTGAGGCGCAGCGGCATAAACAGCCTTCAAATGAGACGCTGTAACCTGAAGCAGATTTCTCAGAACTGGAGGACAGAGGTTTCATCATCTTAGCTGCTTCTTCCTCGGACCACAGAGGTTCAAACTCTAATCTTCTGACTTGGAAATAATTCCAGTTTCCTTTGATTGGGAAGAAGCCCAGACACGTTCAGTTTTCCTCTCCCGCCTACTTTTCAAGTATTTATGGTACACATATTGAAGGCCTTCAGCCACTCGGAGTGAACATCTTCTACTTTTCCGTACATTTTCCCCTCCCTGGTGTCCTCCAACTGACATTTGAAAACAATTAACCTCCGTTTTGCGATGTGCTGTCGGCAACGCCAAGTTAATGGAATTCTGGACACAGAGCAGCTTTCAAATGAGTTGTGACTGCAGCACACGCTCAGAGCTCAGGAAGGGGGGCATCACAGAACACTCATGATAAATAGAAGCTGAGATCCACATTGAAGCACCACAATAAACATTTCTATTTGATGAAATGCAAAGATATAACTAGCTACTCTTAAAAAGTCCACGAGTTTCAAAAGATGATAAAAAACAGGCTCCGTGTCAATGATAATTTCTATAAAAGATTCGATTCCCAAGAGCCTGGATTGATTCAATTCCAATTTTTTTTATTCTTCAATTCAATTCCATTTTGAGTTCACACATTTATACACATTTGTTTAGAAATACAGTAAAAATCTACTAGATGATTTTATTAATTGATTATGAATCAATTTTTATTAATGTATTTATTTATAACTAAAATGTATCAGTGAAATAATGAGATTGTTAACATCATCTAGTGTTACATGGATTCTCTAAAAGAGAAGTTCTAACAAGAATGTTCAGATGATTTACATTGTAAACATTGTTCTGCTTCTCCTGGAGGACGTTGCAGTTTGGCCACTAGATGGCGATCGCGCTATAGCATTACAGCTTATTAGAAAAAGAAAGTCTGAACAAAAAACAATGTTTTAGATCAAAAATGGTTACTTTATAAAATATTTCCTTGAAAGACTTTAACAAATGAATTCCTGTGAATTTATGAAGATGTTAGTCAGTAACGTATTTTTAGGTCAACTGAGCGTTAGCATTTGCCATCCTATGGGAAATTCAGTTAAGCGTTAGCATCAAGCTACCAAACTTTAGCTGTATATGCTAAATAGATCTATATTATTATGAATCGATTTTTGATCTGTTAAGCTTAAATCGATTCAAATTGAATTATCGATTTTATCGACCCAGCCCTGATTTCTCTGGTTTCTTTTTGGAAAGGTGGAGGTCGAACAAACAAAAACTCATCCCAGAAGATGAAATATACCTCTTCTGTTCATGTTTTCTCTAACATTGTAATTTGAGACATTTTGAATATTCAAAGAGGAAAAATATAAACAAAAACCAATGAACGTTTCGGTCTAAGCAGAAATAATCTGAGAAAATAAAAACAAAAACAGAACATTGGTGTCTGAAGAAAATCATTTGACTCTTTCTGAGACAGGAAGTAAGACAAAAACCAAGAAACAATTCTAAATTGCCTAAACCAGGGGTCCCCAAACTTTTTCTTGTGAGGGCCACATAACTGTTTTCTTCTCTGGCGGGGGGGTAAAGTGTAACAATCACAGTGTGTGACTAAAACGTAAAAATGATGTTTTTACAGAAAGCCCCACACAATCACATATTAGCAATCTATTTCTGTAATCTTCACAAATAAAATAAATCTAAGCAATCATTTATTATTCAACTTTTAATGACACTGCAACCACAACCCAAAAATAATAATTATAATGTTTGGAACTAAAAGAAAAAAATGAAGACGGTTTCATTTAGACAATTCCAACATTTCACCAATTTTGTGAATCTGATTTGGTTTCTTCTGTCAGTAAAATCTGATCTGTTCTGGAGAAAGATGTTCTCATGTTGGAACAGGTTGGTTCTGGAGTCGGTTCTGTTTGAGATTCGTTTCCTGCAGATTCTAAATTCTGTCTTCTTATGATCAATATCAGTGAAATTCTGTTGTTTTTCTCAGTCACTCATTTTTTAAGTTTTTGTGTCGATGTTGTTTGTCAATTGTTGCACCTTTCCCGCTCTGTCTCTCCCTCAGGTGGGCAAGCCAGCTTTGCGCACGGCTCCGCGCTCAGCGCACGGCTCCGCGCTCAGCGCACGGCTCCGCGCTCAGCGCACGGCTCCGCGCTCAGCGCACGGCTCCGCGCTCAGCGCACACACGGCTCCGCGCTCTTATGATCTCTGCTCAAATGGTATTGATCTGACATGTAAACTTGAAGAGAAAAAACAAAAACATGAGAGGATTCGGGACACTACTTGATAAAATGAGCAGCTGGGGAAACGAATTGAAAGTGGAACAGAGTCCCTCGGTTATTGCGCGGGAGCTATACGTTCTAAAAATAACTCATGATGGCGAAACCCATGAATTAGGATTTTAGATGTTAAACTCCTCACTACACACTTTCTCTACTTTTCTCAGACAGACATTAAAATGTTTAAATCCAGGATTATAGCATGAAAACTAAGATCTGATCATAGATTTCTGTGGGTCTGAAGAACTGCGCGTTTCTGCGGGAAAACATGCATGGAGGAGATTGAGCAGGTCTCCAGCCAATCAGGACGCAGAATAGGGTGCACTGTTTAAAAAACAAAAAGCAGCAGCATGATCGCTCTGAGAGAAGCAGAACTCCTATCCACCTTATTCCTATGCCCCATGAACCTTTGCGTGAATTATGGGTGATACTTCCTGTAGACGCCGGAAGTAGCATTTATTTACATTACAACTGTAGAGCCGACAGCGCAATCCCTCTTGTTTTGGATCTATAACTACATATAAATGTGGGAACACCAGCTGTCATGGCTTAAAAGAGGCGACGTAACAATTCCGGTGCCTGTTAAAATTGAAGGATGACCTTAAAAAATGTCCAAACATAACATTTAGTAGCATTTTTAGCTACTTTCTCAGTTCGGTTGCTGCAGATGGTGAAGCTCTGAACAATCTTAAAAGCTCCGAGACATATCAATACCTTCATACATGATTATTTCTGCCGGAGTTAGCACACAGTGCTGATCAATTGTAACCTTATCGTTTTACGTGTTTGTGTTTACATGCTGCGAGAGCCAATGAGGGTTCCATCGCGCGGTGTAGCTTTAGCCCGTTTCATGTTTTGACAAAGTCAGCTGTGGTTTCAACATCGGTAATTTTTGAATAGTTAATACCAGGAGATGCAGCAATTACACAGAAATATCTTCCTTCTCTTGTGACACTGCTGTCAGGTCTCTGTAGTACTCGTCGTCTCTTCTTCTATGGTGGTCCGGAGTAACCCAACCAGAACGTCGGATACGGATTTTCCTCCGTGGTACTTTATCCACAAAATGAAACGAACATACATATAAAGTCTTAAGTGGCTTCTTAAGATTTACATTTTTTAGCCACATCCTTCTGATTTCATCCTCGCCCGATAGACGGTAAAATCTGTACCGAGGAGGACAGCTGCACTCCCTCTTCGTCAGCGGCCATGTTCCACACAACGCTCCTTAAGCCACAAATTTAATTTAGTTTGGGTGTTAGAACAACCACAAAGCCATTTTTGAAACTTTTGAGGGATTAACTAAAACACGCTTCTAAAGTTTCTATACACCGCTAAAGCTAACAAAACCGCCAACTTTCAATGGAAACAAATAGCGCTGTGTAACTTCCGGTTGCTATACCGGAAGTTGCACCCATGACCCGTTTTACATCAGCGGCCCCAGGAATAAGGTGGATATTGAAGACGAACCAGCTCAGTGGCTTTGTGGTTGAGTGTCCACCTTGAGATCGGAAGGTTGTGGGTTCAAATCCTGGTCGAGTCATACCGAAGACTCAAAAAACTGGAACCCAGTGCCTCCCTGCTTGACACTCAGCACTAAGCAGTTGGATTAAACCACCAAATGGTTCCCAGGCGCTGCTGTGTCTGCAGCTAACCGCTCCCCCAGGGGATGGGTCAAATTTAGAGAACAAATTTAACACACCAAGCTGCATAACAAATAGTTTAACTTTAACGCTTTCTCCAGTTCTATTTGACAGGGATTTGGGAGTGTTCAGATAGAAGGCTGGATTAAAAGGTCATGTTTCAATCATGTGGCCAGATTGAAAGATAAATAAATAAATGAGTCTCTGATAGAGTTTGGGGGCTGGTGGAGGCGGGGACCCCTGGCCTAAAATAGAGATGTCATCAAATCCAAAGAGTCTTTGCTGACGTCCTCCTTTTGACTCAGATGCTGTTTCAACAAGATAAAGTCCAGATAGAGATCTATACTCTGATGTTGCCTGAAACTTTCCCATATTTTAAGGTTTTTTTTTCTAAGCAATACTCAGAAACGTTTCAGCAAAGGAGACAAATGATACATTGATCTCAAATGTTCCAAACGTATCCATCCATCCATCCATCCATCCATCCATCCATCCATCCATCCATCCATCCATCCATCCATCCATCCATCCATCCATCCTTCCATCCATCCCTTCCATCCATCCATCATCCTTCCATCCATCATCCATCCATCCATCCCTCCTTCCATCCATCCATCCTTCCATCCTTCCATCCATCCATCCATCCATCCATCCCTCCATCCATCCCTTTTCTTTACAGTTTTTTTTCAATCGTTTTTGTGGATTTCTCACAGCAGTATTACCATTTGCACCACTGCTAAGCTGTTTCTCAAAACTATTATTGCAAACTGCAAAGTAACGTAGGTAACCTGTAAAAGCGTTCCAAAAATGCAAGTCAGTGGCTCAAAATGTGTAGTTCATGCTTCAAAAGCAAGATTTTCTGTCAGTGAAAGTGTCAGTGTTGTCAAACTGAGAAGTTCTGACTCCAGCTTCTCTGTCTGTCACATGTTTTCATCTAGCTTACAGCAAACATCAGCTCTATCAATGCACAGAGGAAAGTATCTTCTTGAGTGCTGAATCCACCCTCTGCAGGACTCTGCTGATGTCATCATTTGAGTCATGTGTCATACACCTCTCACCTCCAGGAAGATAAAAACTCCATAATTGGATTTAGAAATCTTGTCATGTTCTGCAAACCACTGCCTGACTGCAGCAGTGGTGGAGGTTTATGTCATTATCACTGGTTGTAACTAATAGTTCAAACACCTTATTCCATCAGTGTATGAGGTTCTCCTTAAAAAAAAGACACTTTCATGGAAACACAATAACAATGCAGACGGTAGCTCCTCCCACACGACTGGAGCATCTTAGATTATAAAAACATTTTTGGACAGGCATCAAGCAGGGAATTTGACGGTTGTAGAAAGAGAGGCATCTGATACAGATTTGAGGCACGAACTGTGTTTGATTTGAACGCAGCATGAGGTTTTACAAGGAGTTCCAGCTGCATGCAGAACTCATTATTACAGTTTTTCTCAAATGCTAAAACACTGAGTGCCATTCTCCAAACCAGCTGATCAACTGCTTTAACTCTTTTCTCAAAAACATCACTCTTTGGTCAAAACCTCAAACACAATTTGCAGTTAACACACAATTTGCAAAACTCTAATTCACTCTTTGCAGAACACAAGACACATTCTCACTTTTTAAACACAGCTGGTATTCACAGCACACAAGGTGCAAAACATTAACACAAAGAGTCAAAACTCAAGCTCTGTTACAACACAACCATCACCATCAACACACAACTGGTCAAAACTGGAGACACTTGTTTCAAATTAACTGCAGTGAATATAAGGAAAGTTCTGGAGCAACAGAAAAGCTGATGAGAGATGGCAAATACAGAAAGGCAATTTAGACCCAGACCCCCACCTTGACCCGCACCCTCACCAAGACCCGAACCCAGGCCCAGACCCGCACCAAGACCAGAACCCAGAGTCGCTCCAAGACCCAGACAAAGGGCAACAATTTCTGATGCAATCCGGGCCACAGTAATTGACCATGTGTTAGTTCATGGAATGACCATGAGAGAAGTGGATCAAAGGGTCAACCCCCAACTCAGCCGGTTCACTGTGGCTTCAATTGTACGGATATATAAAAGGGAAAACGGGTGAGAACAAACTGAGATAATTGTAAGAATATGAATTGAAGGTACATTTTACTTATAGTAAAAATGGATCAAGACAGTACCAAATGTCCGTTCACATACAAATACATATTTTTTAAGTTTGTGATAAAATACTGTAATACAATTTGAGTGAAATCACTTTATCTATTCAATATCTTACAGTAAAATTTACAGTAAATGAGATACTATTTTGTAATTTGCATTACTGTAACAATTCTCAGTCCTGCTGATTCAGATCTTATTTACAATGAATAATGAGCTTTTTTTTTTTTACAGATGTCAAAATGTGTACTTAATTTAGACATTACAAAAAATGCTTTTCTTACATTTTATTGTAAACTTTGCAATGCATATTCTTTCTTTCATTTACTGTTTGCATTGTTTTACAGAGCTGCTAGACAGTCTTATGCAGGAAAGTGATGTGTTCCTGTGTTCTGGCTAGGGAGAACATTGACATGTTGATGAAGTCCTCTGGCCTGATCCAGCACAGAGACAAGATGATGAAATGCAATGAATGTGAATATATTACTATGGTGAAAATAAAAATTAATCCCTGATACTTTTTACTGTTTTTTCCCTCTGGGTTGTGTGTGTGTGGTGGGGGGTGGGTATACCTCTATGTTAACCATTTTGTGAACAGTGTCAAGTGTTTTGTTGTGTAGTGTTTTGTGATTGTTGCATGTTTGTTAGTTTTGATGAGTGAGTCTTCATTATGAACTCAAAGTGAGATTTTGACCGAAGAGTCAAGTATTTTGTACATTTAGCTCATATTTTGAAAATCGTGTTTGTTGTTTTGATGTGTGTGTGTAAGTTTTGACAACAGAGTCTTGATTCTGACCTCTAAGTGAGCTTTTGACTCAAGAGTCAAGAATTTTGTATATTTAGCTTAAATTTTGAAAATTGTGTTTGATGTTTGGTTAAATCGGTTAAATGTTTCAGAAAATGGGTTTTAGCATTTGGGAAAAACTGTAACTATGCTACTGTTAAAAAAATTTCTGCAATAACGCAGAGCCTAAACACTTCTCAAGTTGGTTCATAAATCCAGGCTGTGTGATCTGATGTCAGCTGATAGAACCTGGCATCAAAACCAAATATGATGAAGCTGCTGAACTAAAACTACATTTTAATCCAGATTTAAACTCCAATTATGTCGGGGGCGAGTGTCATCACCTGTGCTCATACTGCTGTTTTGTGTCTAAGTTAAGCAATTTGAATTTGAATTTTTACATGAGACTTCTGTTTGATCCAGCTCAGGGGAGTCGAACTCAATGACCCAAGGCGCTAAATTTCTTAACTACACCTTAGGTCGCGGGCCGAACAGGAAAAACATTTATCGAACACTCTAAAACTACACTTTTAAAACTTTTAAACCGTAACTTTTTAACATAATTATAAACTAGATATAGCATTACCTGTGATAATGCTAGTGTGAATGCTGTATGCTGAATTTGGCTGAAAATGTTAGTGCTGATAGCTGAAGATGCTGAAATTGATAGCTTAAAACACTGAAGCTGATAGCTAGCTAAAATATGAGCTAAATGCCAGATTAGCCTAAAAAACTAAAACCAAAAACCTAGGTTAGCCAAAACAGCTGAAGAAATAGCTAAACATCAAAATAGCCTAAAAAACAGAAAAATAGCCAAAATTAGCCAAACAGCTAGCATGTAAATATTATTCCAACTCCAAACAGCCTAAAAACGTTTATAAAAAAATTAGCCAAAATAACTAGCATGTAGCTGGAATATTAGCTAAACTCCAAAATAGCCTAAAAAATTTTAGTACCAAAATAGTCCATAAAGCTAGTAGAATGCCAGCTTTTAGAACTTTAAACTTTTTAACATAATTATGAATAATAAAAAGGCAGGAATATTATTCCAGATTAAATTATTAAAACCTAAATAACTTTTAAAATTTTTACGCTCCATAAAAATCTATTTTATCATAATTATACAAGTTAAAAATAAGCGTAAGATGACATCAGGCTGTTAATAACAATAAAATGAAATGATCTGGAGGGCCGCATCCGGCCCCCGGCCCTTGACTTTGACATGTGATCTAGCCGCTTTATAAACATTTAAAAAATACTTAAAAGATCGTCTGCCTCATTTAATGTGTTTACAAAGTTAAAATAATTTCTTAAATGTACACGTCAGTCAGCCTGTTTGTAATTAAGAGTGAAGCTCGCCTCTGTCTGATTAGCACTCATCAGTCGGCCCCCCCGCAGCCAGGAGCTCTTCTTCTTCTCCTTCCCGTCTGTCCAATTAGCATTCCGCCTGATTAACATGCAGCCCGCGTCTCCCCACCTCGTATCCCTCCGCCGCCACCAGGAGGGGGCTTCACATATCGCTACACCTCCTAATTGTCCTCGAGCAGCAGGAAGAAAAACAGTCTGGGTCCTTCTTTCTGTCTTCTCTGCTCTGACATTAGGCGTCACTCCGTATGCATCAGTGATGAAATCTGCCTCCATCTTCCTCCCTCTACATCTCCATTCCTCGTCAGCAGCATCCCTCACTGCCATTCTTCGCTGTTTTTCACCATTCTCTTGCTTTTTCCGCCTTTTCTCTAGCATCCAGCCATCTGGTGTTTTTAATGAATTTATTTTTGTTTATGTCCCCCTTCTATCCTCCACCTTTCCTCCGCTGAGAGTGTGAGCTGTCACTCAGTCTGAACATCTTTCTGCTGCGCTCACTCCCTTCAGTTATGATGGAAAGCCTGTTTTTGTGGAAAGCTGACAGTGCAGACCGCTTCACAAAATCATCTGTCATCTCTGAGGCCAGTTTTTTTTTTTTTAGATTGTGCAAAATACAAGCCTCGGCGAGTGTTTGGATTAACAAAGACAAAAAGAAGGAATGGGATAAAAGCCAGAGATTAAATCAGCTTGAAGAATCTGCTTATGCATGTAAGGAAAGACGATGTGAGAATTAATGAGCTAAAAAAAGATTAGGAAATCTTAATGCTCCATTCCAATAAAAATAGTGTTTATGGTGTTTTTGTAGCTTGTATGATGATGTATAAAGACAATTCAGATTCAAGCTGTTTCTGCATTTCTTATGTTCGACTGGAAACCTCCAATATTGCTATCGAGAGAGACTGTAAACAAAGTGATGATGGAAAATGAGAAAATGAGCAGAGGCCCCCACGCCCGAGAGCCGGAAGGCACGGGAGCACAGAGCGCGGACCCCCGCCCAGCCAGAGCAGCAATCCCCCCACCACGCCCAGAGGGCCAACACAAGGCCCCCACCCCGGAGAGCCCCCAACCCCAGAGGAGCAGCACACCACCACCCAGCAGCGCCGACATCCCCCGCCCCACCCCAGGCACGAGCCAGAGCTCCCCCAGGATGACCCGCTTCTATGCTCCAGACGTCGCCGCGTCCCGCGCCCACCGCGGAGGTCCAGGGCGAGCCAGGAAGGGGCCGCCAACCCCGCGCCAGCAGAGAGACACCCAAGAGGAACGAGGGTCCCAGAGGAATGATGTTAACAAGGCCTGACCAGGCACACCCACTGATGGAGTCCTGGAGAGGCCCATTTCTCGAGAGCCAGGACCGGAACCCGAACCACAGAGACCTGGACACCCCATGGCTCCGGTGTAGTTTGATCCCCCGTTAAATCTTGGGGATCCCTCTCCCAGCGTGGCGAGGAGGTTACAGAGCCCAGGAGACCGGCACCCAAGAGACGAGACCACCAGGCCGAGGGTTTCCATCCCCCCTCGCCAGGGATGGGGTAGGGGACAGAGGGTCGAAGGTCCCACCTTCCTTGTGTGATGCATGCGTGTTTGTTTGTTAGAGTGTATATTTTGATCAAACATTTCTCATGACCTCATCTAGTGCCTAAAATTACCATGGTAACCACGGAGTCATAAACTATTGTAGGTTTATTTTTCTAAGACATAAATAAACTCTACTGTAGCGATGAGCTCTGACCTTTAGGGAGGAAGTTAATCTTCAGGGAAAAGAGTCACAACGACGCAAAGTCACAATCTTACGTAAATGTGTCTTTAGGGATTAAAACACCAAAGATGCTTTCTGATCATCAAAAGCGACACAACATGTACGCATTGCAAAAAAGGCTATTTTCTTTTTAAACCCAGCACTCATAAATGCAAGAACATTTTAAAGAAGAAGAGTTAGAATTACATAAGGAGCAAAAACATCAACACTGGCCTCGCACAGAAACCCAGCTGGAGACAGAAGGAGGAAAATTCAGCAAACATAAATCTGGTGGGTTGATGTTTCTGCGACTTCCTGTGTTGATGCTCACAGCTTTGCTTCTTTACTCTCAGCAGCTGCCGTCTTCCTCCTTTAGAGTGACACACGCTTCGTGACAGGAATGACGAACGCCGCTGCGGGACGACAGACATCTTTCTGCGTGAGCAGGACCATGAAACAAGCATTAGCATTAAAAGTGGCGGTCAGAGTCTTCGGCAGACACGGCCTCAAGCAAACTCCTCTGAGCTGAAGAAGCTCCACACACTAAATAAACTGCTAACCAGAAGAGAAATGGATTCGTCTCAGTCTGAATTCTTTTGCAGACACGCATCAGTCCAGCAGAACGGAAACGAAACAAAGATATTGTTAGTTTGATCGGAAAAAATCAAAATCTTGACTTTGAAACTGGGATTTGAATGGAAGTGTGGCTTGACTGAATCGTTGCATCCCTGACATAGTGCTGGACGATACGACGATACGTGTCATGTAGACGATAAAAAAGTGTCTCGTACCATTTCTCTTCTATCGTCTTTATTGTTTATAACCTAATTTGATCAGTTACTGTGCCAAATATATCATTAAATTGTCAGAACCTCATCAGTGAACACAAAAATGTATATAAGTAAAAATAAAAACAAATGTAAAGAGATTATTCACATAGAAAATCCATCTTGTGGTTTTGCAACGTAAAGCTGCTTTACGTGAGTTTTATGACAGGCTTTGTGTTACTTAACGTGAAAGCAGAACGCTTGACGTGTTTCGCTGGAGTTGAAACAGACAGATAAAATGATGCGGACAGACCAAGAAGAAGCACAAAGAGGGGTACTGTCAGCATTTCCCCATCTGACTCCACATCCAACCACCAGAGGGAGCCCTCACCCGATTATTGACCTTGCACTTTCTCTCCACTCTCAGCAGTCACTTCCTCACCCGGATCTCCTCAGCGGCTCCCCGTCTATCTCATGACCAGCAGTATTTAGTCTGCCTTCTGTCAATAGGTACTTTAGTACTATTATAGTACTTTAAAACTGTGCTTAAACAATGGCTGAAAACAAACCAGTCCTGTAGTCACTGTTAACTTTTCTTTTTTTTTTTCTTGGTGTTTCTTGTGTTGTCACTGTACTTTTATTGTAAATAACATTTTGTAAATGTTCGTTTTCATTTTTGTTATTTGTTTATTGTTTACTGTCTGTAATTTGTAAATTGTTAAATGTGTCTTCCTGCCTTAGGACAACGGATGAAATTTTGTTTTTGAGCTAATTCCGGCATATTTATGTTGAAGCAGATGCTAACATTGATTAATATGCACTGTCCTAATTCAAATAAACGAGAATTTAAAAAAAAAAAAAAATCCCTCAGTGCGAAGTCTTGTGCTGCTCAGCATACAATTCTGAGCGTTTCTCATCGTTACTTCTCCTGGTTTTGTTCTCCCCGTCTTCTCGTCTTCCTGTCTCCCCCGACCCACGCCAGGACTCTGACTCGCCTTTGTTTATGGTTGTTATTAAACCTTGGTTGCGTATGGATCCAAACGCCTCTGCCTCTTTGTCACAGGTACGTCTGTGATTTAGTTGTATTTTGGATTCAAGATGTCCGACGTGGAGCAGAATATGGCAATATCTAACTTACGTTAGGAGGCTATTCCCGCGCCAATGCTAACACAACAAACCTATCAATCAAGGAAAGTCCACGAAAATGAACATATGAGATTACAAAAAATATAAGAGATAAACCAAGATGAACAAGTATCTGATTCTTGCGATCTGCTCCCAAAAATTCAAGTATGAATATTCGTGTCGTCCAAATCGCTGATTCATGATCGTTATAAATATAATAGAGTGTAGTAAAATAGTTATTGCTCTGAAATACAGAATAATGTTGGATTTTAATTTATGAACTAAAACAAAGCTCAATGAGCGGGGCTACTGTCACCAGAAGTAAACACATTTTCAAAATAAAGTGTGAGTGAAGCTCCCTGTTTTCAAAGTAAAACTAGGAAGAGATTTTTTTAACAACTGAAAATATGTTTTGCTGGACACAAACATTAAAGCCAACTGCTTGAAGTTAATAGATAACAGACTACTGTGCTCTGATGTATGGAGAAAATGGAACAGTTAGGATTTCCATGACCTTTGGTGCCAAATGGAGAAAACAGAAACCAGTCTTTGAATTCTTCATTCTACAGCAGTGTTCCTCATTCCAGGTCCTCGAGAGCCGCCACCCTGCCTGTTTTCCAGATCTCCAAGCCCTGCTAGCTTCTGATTTGTTCATTCAGATGTCTCCACATTCTGATTGAATGAACACACCTGGTCCAGGTAATCAGCAGCAAGCAGTACACAAAGAGCTGGAAAACAGACAGGATGGCGGCTCTCGAGGACCTGGAATGAGGAACACTGTTCTACAGCAACTGTACCCGACAAAAACTATCGTACATAAAAACAGCTGTTCCAGTAAGTTCTTTGCGTAAAGGATGCTCTAGAAGTTTACAACAGCCCCCCAATTAGAAGAGGATGAAGGTAAAATGTCTGCAATGATATTTGAAGACACATTTTAAATGTCCTGCCAGTCAAAGAAAAACACTTTTCATGAAAGATGCGCCCCCTGGCAGAACAGATCCCCGTCAATGAACACGGTGAGCGTTGGCACAACAAAAAAGTAACATGCTTAGAGTCTAAACTGTGTTTGTCGTGAATGATCTCTGTCTTTAAGGAGGACTGGTTAGAAATCCAAAATCTCACACTTAAGCTTTAGTTGTAGCATCTGTATGGGGGGTTGAACGGGCTAGAACGGCGTCCGGGACGTGTGGTTTGGACGTCTGCTTTTTACACCCTCAGACCATGATCGTACAGACTAAACCGCCATTTTCAGACTATAATTATTAGATTTCAGTGAATGCACCGGGATTGGTTACCACCCTCATTGATCTTGATTGGTCCTATGAGTTAGCCCCGCCCCAACGCGCCACAACGGGGCCAAACGTTTTGAAACTTAAAGGAGTTGAAGATGAAAAAAAGATTTGAGGCTAAAAAAAAATCAAGAAATTGAAATTTTGAGTTTGGAAACCTGAAAAACAAAACATTTAATTTTAGAAAAGTAAAACGTTTTTTTTTTACATTTACATTTTTTTTGTTCAAAAATGTTTCATTTGGGTTTCACATATTTATGGCCCCAACATAGTTCTATACACTTGCTCCTTATAGAGTGTGCAGGTGACACAAAAGCATGACATGTGTTAAGATGCCCACTCAAACTCAGCTCTGATTGGTTCGTTTCTAAAAAGTAAGGCAGTTTTCAAGGAACGTGCAACGAAACACAAGTGCCGGTTGCACACTGAACAGTCTGTCGAAAAGCATTAATGTACCTTCTGCGTAATCTGCAGGTTTTTGGGGAAAGTTGATAAAAAATGAAAATCTGTACGACACACCTGTCTTTCTTTATTTATTGAGTTTATTTGATAGGGACCATGTACAGGAGCATAAATCCAGGAATCCAGACTCTAGCTGATTTCCATCTGCAGTCCCCAAAACACACAGATGCAAGAATTAACAATTAGCATAAAAGGACAATACGGTTACATAAAAATGTTGCAATTATTTCATAATAAAAAGAATAGTGATTGAGGAAACCACAGTAAAACCTTTAAAAACATACAACATATTTATGCCTGTTTTGTTAAAAGAATGTTTCAATTCCATGTCCATTTTTTTTTAGGTTTTTTTAGGCATAATCTGCATCAGAGGTCAGCAACATTTATGACATGAAGTGTCCAATTCAAAATGTATATAATGTGAACTCTGATGTTGTTCATCTTTGGGCTTATCCTGTCAGAGATCACCACAGTCAATCAGATTTCATTGATTCACACAGGTGGTTATGCAGAGAGTTTTACACTGGAGGATCTTCCCGACACAATCCTGTATTTTTAAGGCACAGAGAGATCAAGTTATGCAGCAGCATGAAGGGTCCTATCTAAGGACCATTACTGGATATTAGCTCATTGGCCGCCATGGAAACCGAACCCAGATGCTTCACCAGAGTTATTCAGCCACCTCTAACTGTAACGTAAACTTTAATGCAAGAAAAAAACTCTCTCTCTCTCTATCTCTCTCTCTCTCTCTCTCTCTCTCTATATATATATATATATATATATATATAATTTTTTTTGCACATTAGCTCAAAATTGTCCTTTCATAATAATATAGCACAAAGAAAACAATTGAAATAGTATTCCAACTACGCTTGTTTGAAAACCAAAAGTACTGCATTTGTGGTTCGATTGGATCCATCAGAACAAAATATCCTGAATATTTCCAAGAACTTTACAACTATTAATACAAAAAAAAAAAAAGTATGCTTTTTTACTTTTGTTACATTATGAGACAGGATCTGAATAACTTGTTGGTTCATTCTGTTATGATGCTTTCAGCCACTGTTCTGGATCAGGAAAGTTTAGTTACTTTTGTAGTTTCCATTAAGTTTTATTTTGAATCCAGCTTTATTGTTTATTTTTATACCAACAGTTTTAGTTTTGCATACACACAACATCTGTAGCTTAATTTTTCCTCATTCAACTAACAGTTCTATGAAAAGCAATGACTGTAAGTGAGACGTGTTATGCACTACACTTTTCTGTCTTTGTAGTTTTATTCCATTGTTGGGCGAAATAAAAACCTCTTTGAAGCAAGGAGTTTATGCAAACGTGGGGTGAAAAGCGCACAACAAGAACAGCACACCACCCGAAATGACTGAGCAGTCATGTAATGATTGCAGAAGTACAGTAAGTCGTGCATGTAGCCCATAGCTGTATCATTTGCTTGTGGCCAAAATACCAAGGATTTGGCTCTGTGGGTTGTTAAAGGGTAACCAAACAGGGAAGTTAGAGGCTGACTCCGCCCACAGCCAAAATGTGAAAATCCAGTCAGAGGGGCGGGGCTGGGGAACGGGACTGTTATCATTACTGGAGCTGCATATCAATCACAAAATTCAACCGTAATGCTGTGATTCACCCTGTAGGGGGCAGCACACAGACAGTTTTTGACTATATTTTAAAGCGGCCCTACCATGAAAATTCTACTTTTTTAAGCTTTTAAATGCATTTTACTGTTCATTTCTCTCTATAAAGAACCCCAAAGCTGTATTTTGATCCGTTCAACCATTTAAGAGTAATCCTCTCAAAACCTGCACAGTCTGCAGCAGCCCCTCCCATACCAATGAAAACGAGCGGTTGGAAACGTGCTGACGTAAGATCGTTACCAACAGCTCTCTCCAGGAAGAGTCTGCTCTGACAGCTCCGCCCCCAGACTAACACAACACTCAATTTATTCCCTTACTCTGCAAAAAAACCTTTCATTTTAGATAAAGAAAATGCCACATATCTTCCAATTGTGTCACGTCTTCAGTAAATTCCAGCTTAAACAGGGGTTTGTTATTTCAGTCATATATTGATATAGTTCAATCTAAAAGGAAAATCATTGTATGGTCCCTTTAAAGAATTAAACAATTTTATTTTGAAATGTAAAAAATTTGGCAATGACCAACAGACAGCATTTTTAAAGCCCCATTTATAGAAGTCTACAGACAAAAAAAAGTTCATTTAGAGTTTGGTTACCCTTCAATGAATTTGGTATGGACCTAAAATTTAACAGATTGTATTTTATCGTGTGACACACCCTTTTTATATTGCTCTTGACAGTTAATGATGAATCCAAAATTATGCCAAGGTTTGTGTATTCATTTACACTTTCAATAGATTCCCCTTTACTGGAGGACAGGCTCTCTGATTTTGTCTAAACCTGCATCCATTTGTTTGCAAGTAAGGAACATGTTTTTTTTCAACATCAGGGACCTGAAGAAATAAAATAACCAACACTCAGGAATAAAGGAAAAGAGTTCCTGTAGCTGAAGGTTGGATGTGGCTCTGGTCCAAATGTTTTCAGACTCTTGAACAGACTTGTTGTTTTTTTTGTCTACCAGCAGATCAATGGACAGTTCAATGCGACGGACAGAAACATCCTGGAAAGTTTCACCAGACTGATGCAACTTTTTACTTTTCAAAAGTTTGGAGGAAAATGTATCTGCTCGTCAGTTTGAAGACTTTGGACAAGTAAAAAAAAAAAAAAATCAACAAGAATGAATGGAGTTCCGGCTCAAAGAGTATTTTTTGCTCATAAAGTCTTCTGTCAAAGCAAAGTAAGAAAATTCTGCAGCAGGGATTTCACAGAGACGTCAAATATTGTCTTTTATCCTCGTCTGACACCAGTTCAGATATTCTTTTCTCTTTCTCGCCTTTATTCTCATCCTCACTCACTTCAGCAGAACACACAAAAACATCATTTCATGTGTAATCTTTCAGCTGGAACTCGCCTGAGAGGAACGCAACAACAGAGATGTCCCAAGCATGGCTTTCAACTCCTAAATGAGCCTTTGTGCCTTAAAGGCAAAGAGCGCTTCAATAGGCCTGACAGAGAGAGGAGGGAGCAGACGTGCACACAACAGTGCAGTGACAGAGCTGACGCCAGAATGGAAGCTCTTAGTCATGTCCATGAACCACCGCAAGCCTGAATGTCAGGTTACTCCAGGGTTTATCTGTCCATTTCTTTAACTTTTTAAGGAATTTTCAAAGAACACTTGTCTTCTTCATCTTTTTACGAAGACGTTTAGTTTTTTCAAGGTTTGCGCCTCTAAATAAAAGCCCACCATCAGACCGGCTCTGCTGGGTGAGAAGTTGAACGAGACGCTTTAGCGCCTCTCTTCTGTCCTACCGGACTGGAGGGGGATCGATCCTCTGGCCCTTCCATTTCCATTTTGTTTTATTTTGGGATCCTGAAGGAAGTTTTATTTTGAAAGACCTCCGGATTCTGTTAACAACATCCATCTGGGTCAGAACAGCTGCTAACTAGCATGGCTAACTGGATTGCTAAGCTAGCAGCTCAAAGATAAAAAACCAAGCAATAAAACCTATTTGGAGAGTTTATTTGGGGAGAACAGAACCAGAGAGGAAACCCAATCAGAGCCTTCGACTTCAAAGAACAGTGAAGCTGCTGTTTACAGACAAATCGGGGAGATTTACTTGACAAAAGGAATTAACGAGGCGGTTCTCATGTAGCATGAAGCTCTGGTTAATACACAGCGACATGCTCGACTGTTTCACAAATGCAGGTAATAAAGTTACTGACATGATTGGATTCATGTTTATATTATATTTAGAAAATATGAGTTTAACAACATTTATTTTTCTTTATTCATCCATCACACCTTAAAAGTCAGACGGAGCTGAATCTTCATCACTGATATTTTTAGACTTTTAGAGACAAAATTTGTTGTTGTAGCAAATAGATTTTCATAAAGCGGAAGCTTAAAAATGCCAACTTTCAGAGCGGTCCATGAAAAAAAGGTTTGGGACCGCTGCTTTACACCACAAAATTCCACTCCTGTCATGTGCAGAAGTCCCGGATGACTCAGCCGTAGTTGGTTGAACATTATCAACGAATCAGAGAGCAGGAGTTACTGGTGGCTTCCTGCGGCTCAATATCACAAAACATAGAAACTGGTGATGGACCTGAAGAAGACCAAGTCTCCTGCTTCCATCAAGAGGTCAATGTGGACACGGTGGAGGACTACAAGTACCTGGTAGTCTCCACTGATGCTCTCTGTAATAAAGGTCAGAGGTCATTCAACATCCATGATGAGGATGTTTTGTGAGTCTGTGGTCTGTAGTGCTTTCTTGTTTGCAGTGAGGGCAGCAGACTGAAAACTTACACAGACTGAATAAAAGCCTTAGAGACAGTGATGGAGAGACGGATGCTTCAAATACCGGACCCACACTGGAGCTACACTGAGGATGAATCCCAATTCTTCCTCTACCCTACGGCTTCTCCCTTTCCCTATTTAGATTTGGTGTCGTTAAATTCTGATGTTTCTCCCATCCGATGATGTCATCAATGGTCGTCGGTCAGCAGCGTGGAGCTACCAGCGCTTGGAAATATTGGTTTTATGTTTTGAAAAGGTTGTGCTAAAACATGAAGTTATTCCTTACATTTAAACCTAAACTTCTGTGCTCCACCACGCGGGTTAGTATGGAAGTTAACAATTAACAATGCAATTGATTTAGAATTTATTCAATATTTTATTTTAAAAATTGTGATACTGAATTGTAAATTTTCATATTGAATTGTAAATTGAAAAATGAATTTTCAGATTGAATTGTCAATTGAATAATGCATAATACTTTGAATTATGAGCTAAAAAAACTTCCATAGATTAGTCCTTAAAAGAACTATTTTGGACAACCCTACCTTCAAATCCCCCTATATTGGAGGATAGGGTAAGAATTTGGATTCAGCTTAAAAATCCCCTTGAATCAACGTTCACATCGCCCTCGGCAACGGCCACTTTCAATGAAAAGTCCACATAAATGCACAGAAATGCAGGTTTCAGGGTTCCACGTTAAAAACTCTCGCATAGCTGCGCACAGTTTTAAGATTGTTTTTGGGCTACATGAATTTTCCACAATAATAACTACATCTGCGTTGTCTACAAATTGAGGTAACTCTGCGGTTCTCCGTGAAAGCTCTGCCCTCGACGCCGCTGAAAGCGAGCAGTTCAGAGAAGACAGACACGCCCTCACCTGTGAGCGGCAAACAGCTGGATCAAACTTCTCCCAAAAAATACTTTTATTATTTTTCACAAACATGATAACGAAAGTTTATTAAAAAAGGAAAAGCTGAAAAAAGAAAAAACAGAATTCCAGGAAAAATGTCACATAGACAGCAGAGCTCTGAGGACAGAAATTCTTTTGGGCTGCAGGGTGTGACTTTAGCCTGGATTCTTTTGTATTTTTATTCAAAAACATGTTGATTAGTTTGGTGACAAATTTTATTTTTGTTGTTTTTATGAAATTACACCTAAAACTTTCATTCTATGTTGTAAAAACAGTTTATTAAACATTTTTGGGGTTTCCACAACAAAATAAATCACTTTTTTCAGGACAGAATTTTCTGTTTTTGCAAACTTTTATGTCTAACGTGTGAATATAACGTGAAAAATGAGCAAATAAAGGTAGTGGTAAATAGAAGAGGTTGTGCTGATTAAAATGATACTAAATAAGCAACAAGTAGTCTTTCAAATTGTACATTGCAGAATTACAGAAGTAAATAAAAAAACAAAAAAAACAGAGCTTTAGACTGTCGATTCCAAAGGGTTAAAAATAAACGTTCTACATTTACAATTTTGCATGTTATTTCATAATATGACTTGAAGATAATAAATGGCTGGCAAATACACTAACTAAAAAAAAAAAAAAAAAAAAAGCGATTAATCGCGAATAATTTTTTTCTGGATTTGTGATTAATTTGGATTAATTCGCGGTCTTTTCTTTGTTTGCATGTTGAAATTTGGGGATCGGAGCTCCAAAAATGATATTTTTCACTTGTATAAATAAAGTATTTTGATTCTGGATGGAAAAACGATTATTTGATATGAGAGTAAGGATATACAAGACCAAAATCTGCCGTCAGATCCAGCAGAACCAGAGCACCAGAATGCCACAAGTCCTACTTTTTTCAATCAGCCAGTGTGACCACACAAACACATCCACAGTCAAGCTCACATCATGAAGTCTGAACATCCGTACCAACGCTCTGCTCAGAACAGCAGATTCTGTCATGAAGTCTTACCTTCCTCCGTCTCGTGCCAGACGATGCCCTCCAGGTTAACGCTGGTGCCGGGCTGACACGGCCCGATGCAGGGGGGCTCTCCCTCTGACGCCCCTGGGACGCTTCCATCCTGAGTGTTGGTGCCTACAGACCGCGTCCTCACCGCCAGCTGCTTGGGGTTGGAGATGGGCAAGGCCGGAGGGGAAAAGGACGGGGTCAAGGGCAAAGAGGACCCGGGGGCCCCGGGGTGGACCGGAGCAGGGGGAGCTGGTACCGTAAACATGGGGTTCACCTAAAAAAAAAAATTGAAAAAGTGAGATTTGACCTGTACATTACAGATTAGTCAATTGAATGACTTATAAATTGATGAATAAATAAACATTACTGTTTAAGAATGTAAGCAATCAATAGAATTGACTTTTTTCATTATCAGTGGATTCTGGGAAAAATAAGTTTCAACGTATGAATAGAGACCATAAAATAATAAAGTAAAGTTCCCATAAGAACATTGCATTGCAAGACATTGCAGAGATTTAATAAAACTTCAAGTTATAAGTTTGAGCTTTTTGAAATGAAACTGAGGTTTGATAGAGAACAATATGAAACCGGAGAGTTAGAAGTGAATGAATAATGAGATTTAGACTGAATTAATTGTTCAAGATTATTGAAAGTTCAGAGGTAGCATTTAATGAAAAACTTTCTCTGTTGGTGCAATTAAAGGTCTGGAACAAAAGAATATTTGAGAATAAAAAAGAGGATCTCACAGTTTTCATTTCTTCTGACATTTAAACCCCTTTTACTCATTCTCTCTTCTTTCTGCATGAATTTCCGTCATCAGGTTTCAGTTTCAAAAGCAGAAGCAAAGTGTTTCCACTGAAACTTCTCCTCAAATTTCTTCTTTGTTTAAATGGCAACCTTTAAAATGATCCTTGAAATCCCGAGCGGCTGAGATTGCAGAGCTGCACTCTTCCATGTCACAAAAGTCTGCAAAGAGGATTCGGCTTCAGGCTGAAGATGATGAATGTCAGCGGCACGCAGACAGGAATGAGGACAGCCTCGCTTCCTGTTTCATCACTGGACCGGACCATTTCCCTCCATTAGACGCGGATGAAACAGAAAGCAAAGGTGGAATTCTTTAAGCTTCTTTTTCTGAAATATTTTATCTTTATAGTCTATGATTGATACAGATAAATCAAATCACGACTTAAAGGTACAAAACCTGGATTCTTTAAATCACAAAAATCTGAAAATATTTGAAAACATGTTTAACAAAAATAAGAAATCAATATCCGACATTCACAAATAAAAAGTCACTGATATAGACATACATAAAGAAAATTAAGCTAAAAATTGAATTTCTGATCATTTCTTTACTCAAATTGTGAATCAGGAGCAGACGAAAAAAATATTGTTTGAAAAAGATCCCATTTGGGATTTAAGATCATCTACGTTTTTGCTTTCCTCGTCTCAGCAACAGGGAGGGGAAGGGGGGCGGGGTTGCAGCAAACGAACGCTCAGAGGTGAATTACTAGTGAACTCCTGTCAAAACTGCAGAAACTGCATTCTAGAATATAACACGGGTTTAAATAAAGGCACAGGAAGACTTTGAAACTAGATCTAAAGAAGTTCAGAGTGGCTCTTTAAAGTGTTGGTAGATCAAATTTAGAAAGAAATACGTGAAGTTTAATTTCAAGTTGTTAACAAAAGCTTTGTTCTGAGTCTGCTTTCGTCTGTTTTTGAAACATCCGCATTTATGAAGAATGTATTTTAGTCGTGAAGATCTGGAATCTATTTTATTTTGGGATTTAAAAACTCCCAAAGATGTTAAGCTAACATCATAATGAAGTGTTTCACAGAAGGTAATGGTTTGAAATCATCCAAACATTTCTTTGTATTCCTGAAGCTGAGGAGCTGAAACCAACAGATTTTGAACCATAAACGGCGTTTTGTCCTGAAGCTGCACCTCTCAGAGAAACATCACACCTGCAGCATTTTCCCTCAAACGTCAATGATTTATGAGAGAAAGTTTGAGCTGTGGACGGCAGTGATGCTCAGCAAAAATAATATTCACTCCGAGCCAACGTGAAAACTAAAGAAATCTGCAAATATGAGGAGAATGAAATCAAAAAATAAGAAAATTCTGAGACCATGAAGCGCCTTCAGAAAGCTTTAAATCATTCATCAAACACAGTCTGGGCTGATCTTTGACTCACTTCAGACGCTGCATAGTTTAATAGTCTGAAACCACTTCAGATCCATCTGCTTCCAGATGCATTTTCATAAAAACCAAAGCTGCAGTTTGGATGTTTCTGAGCTGTGAATGATCCTGACCACCATAACCATGGTTACATGTTATTAAATCCATGTCAGAGCTGCGCTCCATCATCACCGCTCATTAAAGCCTCGATTACAGGAGCTCCGGGAAATCACTGCTCTGAGAGGGCGCAGACATCAGCCGCTCCGACTCAATAACCATTACAGTTTAGATCTCACTGCTTTTCTGAGTGAATTAAAGAAGTAAAAATGAAGTGCAGGCAGTGGATGTCGCGCGTTAAGCTCGGAGGCCTCTGGCTTCTTTGACACTGGGATCTATGCGTTCATTTTACGAGGACTCAATTCCTCATTGTTGAATTTCTCACCGGTATTTCTAGGTTTGATTTGTTGATTTAGGAGCGACGAGACGGTTCTGTCATCCCAGAGCTGGCTACTCAAGATCAGCTGCAGCATCAATCATGCACTTCCTTTGAGGGTATCTGACTACAATAATGGTAAAATTATCACATATCGTCACCGGCCACTTTATGAGGCACATCTGTCCAACGCAAATTTCTAATCAGCCAATCACATGGCAGCACAGCCAGAGAACTGTCAATATTAGAGAAAATATCCAACAAGCTGCAGTCCTGCGGGCAGAAACGTTTTGAGATCAGAAGAGAATCCAGATTGGTTCCAGCTGACAGAAAGACGACAGAAACTCAAATGGATGTCCCGATCAGGTTTGTGGATTTGCTGATACCGAGTCCCGATCCGATACTTTTGTAACATATTTAAAACATGAACAAATTGAATAAACAGATTTGTGTTGTCCCTTATTTATATTTCATGAACCGTCTTTTATCATTAAAAAATTAAATAGAACACTTCTGTGAAGTCGCTTTAATAGCCAAGTAAATATAGAGCAAATATAAAGCAGGAAAAAAATCATATTTTCTTGATCTATGTGATAATTAGTCATGTGAGAAATTTTAGTGACTTTAGCTTTATTATCTTTAAAGCTATTGAACATTTTTGACCAAATGTGATTCCTCATTTAAAATTATTTAAAATAAATGATGACTGTTTTAGCATGAATTTGATGAGTGTTCATGACTGCTCATATCATTATTAATTTTCATTTATTCGTTTTTTGTTTGTTTGTTTTTTAAGATTATGTGCTTCTCTTTAAGTTCTTAAAACATCCCATTTTTGGTTTTATTATCAGAGTAGTTCATTTTCTTAACATTTATTTCTCTTTCAGATAAATAAAACAGGCATATCAAAGGACAGCTCGGGTCCTAAGGAGTTAAATCACGGTGCTAGCATGTAGCAGTTAGCAGCTACTGTTTAGCCATCTGTCTGCAGCAGGAAGAGTTTAATATTAAAAAGAAACAAAACTCTGTCTTTTTCTGTTGAAATGTCATCAGAGGTTGTTGTTTAGAGACACTAGCTGTCAGTTTAAAGCGTTTTCAAAAGAGTTATTGATCCCTGAAGTCTGAATCTGTGATGTGCTAGCTAGCTATTATTGATCTGTTTACATCAGTCTTCTGCTTGAAATGTTGTAGTTTTCTGCTGCGTTTTCCAGGAATAACATTTTATGATCTGTTCATGACATGCAGACTTCTAGTGGAGTATTTATCTGGAAAAATAAGCTTGAAATATAAAGTGCTGATCATAATAAGAATAAATGAAACATTGATCCTGATCGGACAACAGAGCACGATTCTGATCGAGTCTTCAACCACGTGATCGGGCTCGATGTCCGATCACGTGATCGGATCGGGACATCCCTAGTTACAACCGAGGTCTGCAGAAGAATATGGCGTTTATCGTATGTCAAAAGTCCATCCAGAAATAAAACATCTCCGCGCTCGTATCACACAGTCCTTGCGCACACAGAAAAAGTCCTCGAATTGTTTCATTGTATTGAGAGACTGTCTACCTCCGCATGCGTGAGCTGCTCCCTCGGGTAAGAGGGATGCATGCACGCCACCAGAATCTCAGAACACAACTATTTTAGTGTGTTCTTTTAAATGCTACCACGGTTCCTTATCCAATAAGTAATCCTTCAGGCAGCTTGTTTACCAGTAAACTAATCTATATTGAAACAGTAAGCGTTGTAATAGACCAATCAGAAGAAAGCCAACTCTCTGTCGCCGCCCTGAATTATCAAAACTCATTTTTCACTCAGGCGCAGAAAGTTTGAGAGCTAGCGCGAATGACTCCCTCACGAACGCGGAAGTAGACAGTCTCTCGCGCGCCAGGACTTTTACAGGGTTAAACACAAGCGCGCACCATGGATTAAGGCAGCTCTGAAGGCAAAAAGGGTCCAACCCAGTGCTAACAAGGTGGAGCTAATAAAGTGGCCGGTGAGTGTATGTTTACAAACACTGAAACTTCTCCAAATATTTTAGTGAGTTAAGTGAATTCTCCCAGAGAGTTCATTTTTTGGACAAGGGATAAGGCACGGGACCGTGTCACAATTAATTTGATCCACAAACAAACAGAACAGACGCTTCATTTACTAAGCTGGGAGTAGTTTAGCTTTAACTCCAGATATTCCTGAAGTTTATGGACATGAATTTCTGGTGGATGGATTTGACTTTGGCTGTTCTAGAATCCTGCTGTTTGCAGATGATGTGATGTTTTTTTAGTCTCATCAAGCTAAGATCTTCAGCTCTCTTGGATGTTGTTTGCAGCTGACAGTCAAGTGGTTGTTGCATTCAGCATCTCCTGGTCTGAAGGCACAGTTCTCAGGCAGGAAAATGAGTCCCTCCTCAAGTGGAGGAGTTCATGAGTCTGAAGGTTCTGTTCAAAAGTGAAGGAAGGACAAAGCATGACAGTGACTAATAGATCGGCAGCTGCAGAAATATAGACTTTATACTTATAAAGACAAGGTCCATGATATATGGATAAATCTATATCCTGACCCTCACTCTTTAACTGTGAAGCTCAGATACAAGCTTCCATCTTCAGGTGGCTGGATTTTCCTTTAGAGCTGAGGTGTGAAGGTCAGCTTTAAAGTAAAGCTTCTTCACATCAAGACAAGAGCTGAGATGGTTTGGACATCAGGCAAAAATAATACAATGGATGGATAGTCAAAGTTCATGACAAATAATTCATGACAAATAAAGCCTCAACTATGACATCAGTCAGTAAAAAACCTGAGTTTAGCCGCAGAAAGTGAAGACCAGCAGACAAAGTTATTATTTCTACTGTAGACTGTAGCTCCAAATGACAACCTGAAAAGAAATAGAAGTGTTCTTTACTGAAAGTACTGATGATAAAATGATGCAACATTTCAATTCCAGCAGAAAAAGGAAAGTAAAATAAACTATTGTGTTCCAGTCTCATGTAGACCAGAATTAGGAGGTCAATCTTTACACTATTTAGATTTTTTACATTTGAAATCCCGCCCACTCTGTTAGAGACAGAGAATAAAGGTTCATGTCCAGATCCTCTCAGCCGCTGACACCGAAGCAAAGGGACATCAAAGAAATAAAACCACACTTTTGATGAGCTCTAAAACAATACAGACATGTTGCACTGTTGTATATATTGTATGTTATTGAGGATAAACTCAAAGATTTTTCTTCTTTAACAAGAGGAGTTTCACATAAAAAACAACGTGAGCAACAAAATTCTTAAACCACAAACTCACATTAGTTGTTTTTTGTGAGAGCAGCATCACAGAAAAGCTTTAAAGATCTACTCCAATGAAAATGTTCTTTTTGGTGGTTCTAATTTGATCTTGTGGGATTTGTCTGATGAGGGAGGACATATATAGAGAAAACTGAATTTCTGACTATTTCTTCATTCAAATCGTGAATCAGGACAAGACGAAAAAAAGCTAATAGAAAAAAAAAGCCTATTTGTGATGTAGGTCAGAGGTCCCCAACCTCATAAATTCATTTGTTGAATGTTTGGTTGGTTAGTTTTGGTCATGTGTTTGCCCCTGTCTATCCAGCTTCCCCAGCGTGTCGGTATGAGAGTCTTGTCAGGCAAGTTCAGTTTAGTCTGTTTAATTTGGTTATATTTTCAGTGGGCTCCAACTTATGTTTGTATTTTGAAGTACTGCGCTAGTTTTACCAACTTTTACATAAAAACGAACCCAAAAAGAAGTAAAAATAAAACCTCTTGCAGAAAAACCTTCCTTTTGTGAACCTTCACAAGCAGTTTAGATCTGGGAAGCAACACTTTAAAGTGGCTCTTCACTAGGGCTGGGTATCGGTTATAATTTCCAGAAACAATTCAATTCCAATTTTTTCCGATTCTTCAATTCAATTTTATGATTACAAATTTAGACCCATTTGCTTAAAATACATTAAAATTAATTTGGATATATATGTATATTAATCTGATACAGTTCACATATTATAAAATGTATTAGTGAAATAATGAGATTGTTAATATCATTCTGTGTTTCATGGATTCTCTAAAGGATAAATTCTAACAAAAATGTTCAGATCATTAACAGTGTAAACATTGTTCTGCTTCTCCTGGAGGACGTTTCAGTTTGGCCACTAGGTGGCGATCATGCTATGGAAGTACACTTTATTCAAGAGAAAGTCAAGAGTATGAGGGAAAAAAAAAGTTTTAGTCCACAAATAGTTACTTTCAAAATTATTTCCTTGTAGAGTTTGAAAAATGAATGCCTGTAAGCAGATAAAGATGTTCAGATTTAGTCAGGAATGTATTTTTTTGGTCAACCGAGCGTTGGCATTAGCCGTCCTATGAGAAATTCTATTGAACGTTAGCATCAAGCTAGCAGAGTTTAGCTCTGTGTGCTAAATCAGTTTATATCTTTTGTGAATCGATTATTGATCTATTAAACTTAAATCGATTTTTTTCAACCTAGCTCTACTTTTCACAGACATGCAACACATTACTAGTATAAAATAATTTTATATCAGTTCAAAGTCGTTTTTCTTCCGCAACAGAGTTGATTCACTTTGATTGCGTAGGGGTTAGTGCAAGCTAACAGCGGTCAAACGTAAACACTGTTTGTAAACACAAATCTGAATGCTTTTGTTAATAAACTTTAATAAAGCGTTAACTCAATTTTGACACATTTTAAATTTATCAGGAACTCTAAAAAAAACTTGTGGCTACAACTCTGAACTCTTGTGGAATTTCCAGCTAATGATTTTCAGTCGCCATCTTGTCTGCCACCAGGTCTTCTTGGGAGTGAGGGGCTGCATGTCAGTGGAAGAGCATATAAACAGAGCCATGACAGGACGTAGAGACATAGTCCCACCCACAACTCAGAGGTGAATTTCTGATGAACTCCGCAGAAGCTGTCCTAGAAAATGACACGTTTTTTGTTTTAAAACTGGATAAATACAATAGAAAGACCACTGAAACTAGTTTTAACACTAAGAACCTGCAAGATACTACAAAAGTCTCCCTCACTCTGCAGCAATAACAGAGTTAAACTCTTCTGATTTAAATTGTAGCCTCCTTTCAAACGATTCGTCTACAATATTTTCCTCACATCTCAGGCCAATGAAAGTGTGAGAAGGAGATTCTCGTGTCCACTTAAAAATTTATTTTTCCATTTTACCAAGCAACCATTGTTTGAGCAACAGCTTCCACGCCATCATTGATACGTTTCCGGAAGGACTCTCAAAGATTTCATCCAAACTGCTGCAAGCAAGACCTTCAGTGAATATTGATCATCAGAAACATCTCAAGAACAGGGAAAAAAGACTGAGCATGATGCCTTTAAATAAACCACGCCGGAGCGAAGAACTCAGAGACCCAGACAACAGTAAAATATGCATGAACCCTGGAGCTGTGCACCAGCGCACAGCACATCTTCCTCTCGTTACTCAGCAGTCCAAATCCATTCATATTCAGGAAGCAGACCTCCACTTTAAAGTTTTGTTTGAGAAGCTGTTTGTGTTTCAGAGGCAGGTCAGTTCATTATTAACAGCTTCTTGGATAACTCTTGCTTTCCGACTGCAGTGAAAATTAGCAATAGAAAAATAAAAATAGAAATAGAAACGATGACTCATACCAACTCAGACCCATCACTGCTTAGTAATGTCATCTGGCTCTAACATGGTGTGAAAAACTGCATCGGCTTTAATTGATTAAAACCAGAGGTACATTTTTTTCTATGGATGACGTCACACTCACTCAGTCCAGTTCTCATATACAATCAACTAAGGATGTAACGATTCTTCACGAATCGGTAAAAAAACGATTTAAACTCGTCACCATGTTCATTGGAGCAGAAAATTAATAAATGTTTTTGTCACAGCTTAAATGTGCTTAAATGTAGAAATGCAGAGCAGATGACGTTTCTCCATGCAGGCTCGCTGTGAGTGTCCGTATGCCTCTGCCCGGGCTTACGCCGCTAGCGTTACTGCTCCGATGCGTGCGCCGCAGTCTTTACGTAAAAGTGTGAGTGGGACTTCCACGTCCTGCGTCTGCGGACCGGCCTCTGCGGCCCTGCGAATCCTTTTCGTTTGGTTTAAATTTTGATGGACGCCGCCGCTGATCTGTAGCTCTTTTCGTGAAGTTGGGCTAATCACGACTTAAACCGGAAACCACGTGAGCGAATGTAAAGTGCATCCGGTATATTTTCAAAATAAAACAAAATTTCTGCTGAATTCGGCGTTTTTAGCGCGTCGTAAACATTACGTAAAAATTCCGTGCTTTACCCATTCTATGTTGACGAGTCACACGCAGACAGAGGAGTGTTCTGAAATGACTGGAGAACGAGGGTTTGGCTTCCTGCATCAACAGAGCAGCAGCCAGTGTTAGCCACCGGCTGTAGCTAGTCCGGTCCCGCAGCGCAACAGAACCGTGTAAGCCCGGGGTTAGCGAGCCTGTGTGTGTAGCGGACAGGCTGCGTTCTCTTCAGCTGCACTCCCCTCCTATGAAATCTTCAGATTTAAGTTTCACACCAGGATTTTTACGATGTTGCGATTTATTTCTCATCTGAAACTTTACATTTTTTCATTGCAACTTCAGCTTTGACTAATCCGCCGTGACAACAGTCATGGTGATGACGCAGCTTCGAGACTGTTTCCCTTCCGACGCCTTTCCGAGAGCCGTGCTCTTTTTCTTAGTAACTCTTTTTAAGGCCTTTTTTTTTTTTTTTTGAGAGTGTGAGCACGGCGAGCGCGGGCGAGCGAGCGCGTACAGCTATTAGGGGTTTTGCTGAAAAAAATCGGACTTTAAAAACTGTGAATTGAATCTAATCGTGGCTTGACTGAATCGTTACATCCCTACAGTCAGTCCTTATACCTGACTTTTGACCTTTATGAAGGCTAGAACTGTGGATTAAAAAGGTTTAGTATCAGGTGAATCTCCTGAGGTCTAACTGTTCTCTTCTCCTGTTTTTCTGCAGATCTCTTCTTAATTTGTTCTCTTTGTGACGGGAGCTTAGACCGTTCACAAACGTTCTTATAGCAGCTACAGAGCAGCTCCAGATGAATCCGTTTCATCGTTTTATTGCAGGCTCCTTCGATTCTGCGTCTGGAGGACGGAGGTGTTGCTCGTCTGCAGCGTTTCCTTTGCTTTGTTTGGAGGCTAAACCACAAACATCTGTCCCGACCTGCCCGCTGAGCTGGATTAATCAGGAGGGGAGGCTGATGGGGGCGTCATTAAATCTTCATTTAAAATATTTTATAAGAAAAAAGAACAAATCTCAGTTCTGCTCTTTAATCCTCCATCACATGTTCATGTGCTCATACATCAGAGGAAAATACCAATAAAGAATTTAAATTCAATGATTTCTCTTCTGGCTTCCCTTCTTCTGGTGTTTTATTTACTCCTATCTTCTCATCTTTTTTCTCTTTATTCTATCGTTTCTGGAGTCTCTCTTTCTTGAATTCTCTCCGGCTTTCTTTTGTACACATTTCATGTCTTCTTCCTCTCACCTTTGTTCTCCTCCATCCTCTTTCTCGTTCAGCCCTTCCTCCTTTCTCTCCATTTTACACTTTCCGTTTTCCTTATTTCACCTCATTTTTCTCCTGCCATCCTTTTTCTCATTTCCCTCATATTACAGGTTTCCTCTCCCTGCTTTGTGTCCTTCCTCTCCTCCGTTTTCCGTTAGCAGCTCCTCTTCCTCCTCCCCTCCCATTAAAACCCCTCAGTGAGCAGCCACAGAAAAAAACATCATCCCTGTCTTTATTGTGCGTCTGTTGAAAGAGGAGGTGTTGTGTGTGTGTGTGTCTGCAGCTTGTCGAGTGTTTGTGCTGTTTGCTTTCCAATAGTAGCCATCTTTTTCCGCTCTCCCTCTGCGGCGCCGCTCGCTCATTTTCAGTCTCGACACATCGACACACACTGACTCACACTTCCACACACCATTCACCTTCCTCTGAATGACGAGCTCTGATGGCATTTAAACCGGCGGAGGAAAACAACGGGCATTTTTCAGAGCTGTAATAACTTCTGCTGGTGCAGCCGCTGCAGCACGATCCACTCTCAACAACAATTCCAGGCACACAACTGCTGCAGATCTCCGATCTCCAGACTCACAATCGTGTCAGTCAGAGCTGGTGGGATGTGACAGCCACAAAACCCGCTCAGGATGAATAAAAATAAGATATTTCCGTTTCATTAAATAACAGGAGCTGCAAACACAGGGAAATTGAGTGGCCTGCCTATTCATTTAGATAATGAGGAAACCTGGCCAGCAGATGGTTTGTAACAAATGGAGCTAAATAAAATGCGAATTGGCAAGGCAGGAAACCCGGCTAAAGAGCTCAACAATGGGTGCGCTTTGATCAGTCACCCAGACGGCAAGCCAAGTGGGCCCCATATGGTTTAAAGTGGGCAGAAAATGTGGCTCCTAATGGGTTTGTCCACAGTTTCTGTGGTGACCCCGACTGTGTTTGCCCAATTTGGCTTATGTGGACACTCAGTGGGTTAGCTCGCTAGAATCAAAGTGTGCTAGCAAGCTCTGCTGTATATGCTAGTGAGCTCTGCTGTATCAACCTAAAGAACTTCACTGTAGCGAGAAAGCTAGCACCGCTGTAGCATGCTAGTGAGCTCTGTAGAAAGCTAGCGAGGATCTACTGTAGCATGCTAGTGAGCTCTGTAGAAAGCTAGCGAGGATCTACTGTAGCATGCTAGTGAGCTCTGTTGTATCGAGCTCCATTAGCTAGCGAGCTCCGCTGTAGCAAGCTTCGTTGTAGCATGCCAGTGAGCTCATCTGTAGCATGCTAGTGTAGCAAGTTGATTTTTTTTAATGAACATTCTCAAAACTTTATTTACAGTGAGTTTTTAATTTTAAACAGATCTTTATTATGGGTTGAAACATTGAAACATTGTATTGTATGTTTGTTTAATATTGTTATTGTTATATTAATTTTAGTTCCACCTTGTAACCTGTTGCACAGGGAAGGTAATTGGTGCGACACACCCTCCCTTTAGCACGTGCAGCAGCCCCTCCTTCCTCAGTTGGAATGAGCGGTGCCTGCTGGGAGCTGCAGCCGTGTCCACCATTAATGCCCGTTTTCCTGTCTTGTCCTTTTTAAAGGCATTAAAGAAGCTGTGTCCAGAATTAAGTCTCATCTCCTTCATTGTCCATCGGCGACCATACTGAATCTGCTACAATAGTCTGTGTAGCGAGCTCGTGAGCTAGAAATCTCAGTTTTATCGAGCTAGCGACCTCCCCTGTAGCATGCTAATGAGCGCTTCTGTCTGGAGCTAGCGACCTGGCGTGCAAAAACCAAATGATTACTTGATATATTTGTTCTCTTTCATAAGAAAAATGCCACACATACATGTTAAAAACTCAAAAATCTGGATTTTTATCAGAGGGGGAATTTAATGTTGTTGAACTGCAGTTCTTTTTTTTATTTCTTATGGTATCTGTGTGTTTCCGTGTTGCCCTGGCTGTTGCAGAGTTGGTGTGTCATGTCAGTGTTGTATGAATAAAGGTTTAGGCTAGGGTTTCACAGTAAAAGAGCCATTCTACTTTGTTTTCTACTAATCAAAACTTAGTAGGAGCCGCAAAGTCTTATTTTGATACTTAATACGATATGCATTTTTTAATAATAAGTATAAGAATTTTGCTTTTGTGGCATGAAAAAATACGGAAACATAAAAAGAAGCTAATCATTTTCTCATTTATTTTGACATTGATTTCCTTTCAAAATAAAAAAACTCCTGGTGTCAGTTTATACATTTCTGTGCCTGAAATAATATTGAACTAATTATTGTTCAAATTGTATCAAATTAAACTAATATAAATTAAATAAATTCTAATTTAGTAACTCTTACTGGAAAAAAAATAGTATTATTTCATTTTTCTTTGCACGGCCCACAATGGAGAGGTAAAAGATCCACAGACCCTGGTGGTTTAGGGTATGTCTGAATTCCTTCCCTGCTCACTATATTGTGCGTTTGCCATCTTCTGAATCTACAATTCCAAAATCGAGTCCCCTGGAAATCTCCCAGAAGTCTTTGCAAAAAACGAGTGTGCACGGATGCATAGAATACACAGCTAATATAGACCACAATGCATTGCGGTCAAACATTTTTTGTGAAAAAAATAGTGAGCATGGTGTACAAATTGCTTTTAAAATCCAGGGCGCTACTGTAGATTGTCCCACACTATATGGTTTTACAGTAGTGGGGGATTAGAGGTTTTAGTCCAACTGATAGCAAGCTCCATCGGGTTATTTTCTTGCTCATTTCTTGCCCAAAGATATTAAAGTTCCTGTTTAAAGTGTGGGACATATGCTGGGTGTTTTCACACTGTCGGCTCGCAGTGCAAAGATGTAAAGGGTGAAACACGCAGACGGTCTTTACATGGTATTTACCAGCAGACTTCTCTCATCCTTCCAGAAAGCCGGGATCCTGGGGGAGTCCAGCATCAAAGACACAGATGCTCCTACATCTTTCTGTTTTGACCTGGGGGGCTGGTCTGTTTTTGCTCTGTCTCCACCTTCCTCTCGGAGCTGTTGGGACGGATCCAGCGGTCGTCAAACAACATGCACTGGACTTTTGCAGCACACTTTTCAGGCAGGAAGACTGACAGTAAGTGGTGGAGGGGCTTCCCCAGCTCAGATAAAAGTGTGTTTGATACCTCATCTCCATGGAGAAGCGGACCACTGCTGAGGATGAAATGGCATTGGATGACTCTCCTTAATAGGTATTTAAGGAAGAGCCGGGGCGAGAAGTTTATTTATTAGGAAACTTGAGTTTTGCCGTAATTCAATTGTTGGCAACTGAAAAACCAAAGCTTGACACTGCTTAAAGACAGGAGACTGGCTGCTCCACTTTCTTTTGAGAGAACATGTTTGGCATCTGTAAATCCAATGGTACTGACGTTGGGATACCTTTGGATAGAACCCTTTAACACCGGGGATATTTCAGACGACAGCAAGATAACACACGTTCTTAGAACTACAAAATTAACGCTATTCCAGCGGATTCTGAAGCTGAGAAAAACATTTCAACATAATTCAAATTTCAACTTGTTCAATGTTTTGTAAGTAGAGCCCATATACTGTCTTTAAAACGTGCGTAGTATGGACGAACACGACTTTTGAACCGATTCTACAGACGTGTCATTGGAAATAGTCGTTTAAACATGAGTTTCCGATGGCGGTGTGATCGCAGCTTCAGAGTTAGCCTTTAATTAACCCTTTAACACCGGAGCTCCAGTGTTTAGATTCCTTTATTTGCTGTAACTTTTCAACCATTAACACGATCAACGAATTCCAGCAGATCCTGACGGAGAAAAGTGGCATGAGACTGCATGGGAGAACCATTTTTATTCAGTTATGGTCCAAAATCAGGTGGAACTGACACTTGTGAACTGTCTATCAGAGGAGGCAAAATCCAGTGTTTGGAGGACGAGGAGTAAATGAGCTGAAGGATTCTGAAGATACTGCTGATGGAAATGAATTTTTAATTTTTAACATGTCACATTTTTGATTTGGTTGTTTTCTGTTTTTTGATAAAGATCATTAAGCCCTGGGACAGACTGGCGACCTGTCCAGGGTGTATCTGCCTTCAGAATTGACCGAGTTAGGCTCCAGCAACCTCGTGACCCTGAAAGGGACAAACGGATTTGAAAATGCATGGATAAAGAAGATAAATTATATTTTAGAAAAAAAAAATCCCAAGTTTGATTTTATTTAGGATAAGCACCAAACTATCATTTCAATTTCCAAAAATCAAAAGTTTTAATACCAGAATGGTTGAAGAAAAACGTAACAACTAGGGGTGTAATGACTGATTTTAACGAGTGCCTTCATATATCATGGGTGCTGATCTGATTTATAATTGATCTTAGTTCATTTTGATCTGATTCTCTGAATTAAAATGGATCCAAAACATTTTTCTCCAAAACTTCCACCAGTTTGACTCAGAGGGTGAAATTTCCAGATTCTTTGTTTTTCATCAAAATAATCAAATGTGAATTAAATATTTATACAAGCAAACAAGTAAAAAAGAATGACTGTTAAATCCATTCACATTTTAGTTTGATAAATTTCAGTCCATCGAAATAATAACAAATTGTCAGAATCTTCTACCACACTGTTTGGTCACATGACTTTGATCAATTCAAAGTGTTTCCATAAACTGGACTGGAATGATGGTTGATTATTTTCTGCTGCATCACATGTGTGTTTTTCTATTAAAAAAGTAAACCAACAGATTAAGGGAAACAAAATATTTCTTAGCATTGACGTGAATATTCTCAAAAAGACCTGTAAATATGTTTATAATGCTTCGAGAAGCCGTCCTGTCATCATTCTATTGGAAGGATCAATACTGGAGAATCATTTGGATTCAATTTAAAAAAATAAAATCTTGAGTGCAGCAGAAAATCTGTAATTCTGCCGCTGAAGTAAATATAAGAAGAAAAAGTGGAATTTATGTAAAGGAGATTTTTTGCAGGTAATAACTGATTTCTGTGGGTTAACCAGCGATCTGGCAGGCCTGCAGAGCTCAGCGGGTGGGCGTGCACGGTGCACGGAGCCTGGTCGTGCACGGAGCGTGGTCGTGCTCTGCCACCGATGCTCTGACAGCTGATGGACTCTCAGCCCACAGACGAGGCGCTGCTCTGAACTCCTACTGAACGGCTCTAACAGAAAACGGTTTTCCATCTCTTTTAGAGTCAAATCTAAATCCTGGCTGTGAACATGAGATTCTCGTTACAGGCAAACCATCATAATGAGTCGACGTGGCAATCTGAGATGTTCCATATGTGAGGAGAACCTCTTATAGTTGTAAATTCATTAGATTATTTTTGCGCGACTTTAACTGTGTAACTGCAAAATCAATATTTTTCTTCAGAATCTGTTCAGAATATTTTCCTCTGGTGATTATCATGTTCACACACGCATCCTAGCATTTAGGGAGTTTATTTTATTTTATTTTTTTAAAACTGTGCTGTCCAAAAAGTGAGCAAACAGATAAGAGCTGAATGTCTCTTGTGTTGGACATATTTTACTGTTCCAGTTCTGAAACACGAGGTGCATATTTGGATAAACCACTTTTGTACTTTAGGCTAAAATCTATTTATGTTGATTATATTTGTATCCTTTTTTTTTGGGACTGGATGGAAAAGAAGAGGACAGAAGAGAGGGAGATGTTAGAGAAAGGAGGAAAAGGGGAGTCGAGGAAATTGGAGGATGATAATAGAAGTGGGGGGGGGTGAAATCATTAAGCAACAAGCTGCTGGAGTTTATCATCATTACTGTCGGGTGTAAATGTTAGTTTAAAGGGGCGGGGCCTGTCCACAGACACACTCAGGACTTACAAACGTACCTGTTGGCTTCAAAAATCTTCACATGGAATCATGTCAACATGTACACAACCACAGTTCACAGGCAAACAAACAAACACACAAAGCTGAAGCGGCTCCTGTGGTCAGGGTGTTCATGTTCTGCCGAGCTGGATGATGCAATGTAAAAAGAGGGAGAGTACCTGGTTATCCCCACCCCAACACCCCCTCTGAGCTGCAGCGAGGGCCAGGGCCCCCCGACCCCCACTCGATAAAGCAGATGGAGGCCAATCTAGACAGAGAGCAGGGAGGAGCAGGAACACGAAGAGTGCAAGCTCCAGCCTGGCCAGAAGGATAGCCCACCGCCACGCCAGGGGGCCCAGCTTGGGACCCCAACCTCGAACAGCCTCCCAGCTCCAGACAAGCAGCCCACCACCAAAGAGCTCTGGGCATCCCCCTACCCCAGTCCAGACACAACCCAGGGCTCCCCCCAAAGAGAGACCCGCCACCCGTCTACCCTGCAGGAGCTCCAGGGGAGAGCAAGGCAGGGCCGCCCACCTCCTCAGGCGGTGGGCGCCAGGAGAGGTGGGGGTCCCTGAAGAGTTTAATAAACATTGCCCGACTAGGCTCACCTACAGTTGGAATATTGGAGCGGCCCAGCGCTCGAAAGCCAGGACAGAGACCCACACAACAGGGACACGGACACCCCGGCTCAGATGTGATGTGATCCCCTCATGGTCCTGCCAGAGAACTCGGCATCGGTAGAATCTTCCAGATTTTATGCTGCCGGACGATGTTTCTGAAAATTGTTGCCATGGTCGTGAATGTAGACGGGTCAGCCAGGCGGCTGTCATCGGGCACGCAGGATGCCCCACTTTTGATGTACACCCCCTGGTGGCACTTGGTATGGATGGCCGCCATCCAGAGACATTTACAAACTGTCCGGTGAGATGGTCCCTAAACTAGAATGCATTATATTTGCTTTATAACTACCTGGTTGCTCCAAACCTTCAGAACTTTATAGAAATTCTGGCCACAACACATAAACTGTATTTAACTTCAATCTTCCAAAAGAAGGTGATAAGAATTGTTACAGGAATTAAATATACAGACCCATCAGGACCACTATTCAGTCACCTGAAAATACTAACGTTTAGTCACATAGTTGACTATATTATTCTCTAACTAACTAACAAAGCACACAGGTCATGGTTATCCTCAGGTTACAGGTTAAATTCAACTAAAGACACAGTGACTTGAAAGGACATGAAATATTCAGAAAACCAAGATTTAGAACCAAAGTGTTGGAGAGATCTGGATCAAATATACGGTTCCAACATATAATATAAAATATAAAAACTATTTCTGCTTTTAAAGATGTTATTATGAGGGAGATGTTAAGCAAATATTAGAGATAAATAATTTCATAAAACTTATGTAGTTAAAGCCACTGGACCTAGTGTAGGTAAACAGAATTAAATGATGGTTTGTGTAGACAACTGTTTATGTATTTTTGTTTATATATCCTTATATTTATGTAAAAGATCATTTTCATTTTTCTAGTTTGATGTATTTTGATTTAATTGTGTTGTTTTAGCAATAGGAGCAGATGATAGACGTTTTCCTTTTTCTGCTCCTTTTCATTTATGAACTGTTTTACGTGTATTTAGCATTATTTTTGATGTTGTGTTTTGTTACTAAATGAAATAATTCATTCTGCAAATAAATGTAAACAAATCACATTAAAGTACACATAACGGGGTTTAGAAAAACATTGAAAGTTAACCTCTTGAAAAGTAAACTTTCCTCTAATTTCAGATTACCAGACAGATGATGAAGCCACCATTACGACTTATAAAAATGCAAACACACTCAGCACAGAAGAGATGTAGAGAAGCTAAGAGGAAACTTTTACTTCAAGGTGACTCGCTCCTTTTTATAAAACATCTGATTTTCCTCAGATCCACCGGGGGGTCTGCTGCTGCCCAATTTACATATTTACTCCTAATAGCTTCCTGTCAGTCATGGAGAAAAGCAAAACAAACCCGCCGAGAGCCTCAGCAGCATCGCTGCTAGAAATCAACCTAAACTGTAATCCAAGAGAGGGAAATGTTTTCACCACCAAAACATGAGCAGAAAATATTGAAGATGAGAAGATACTCTGATTCACTACAGGAGTTAGCAACAGTGAGCTAATTAACATAATCCAGTGGGGGTCCTTGGGGCAGGACCCTTTACGCTAGGTTGACACTGGACGTGGATTTTACCCCAGACGAGGGTTTTTCCGCGACGGCCAACAGGCGGTTTTGCAGAGTTTTTTTTGTTTTTGCCATTAAGTTAAAAATCTAAAAAAATACTGCCCCATATTTCTGCTAAGAAGACCGACTCTCTGCCTCTCTCTTCCTGATAATGGCTGTCTAACGAAAAATACCTAAAAAAAACAAATAAACAAAGCCAGCAAACTAAGACTACCAAGGTCCAGCCTCAAACTAAAATAACAAAACCCAGTAGTTTAACACTGCTGAGGACAGACAGGGAAAATGACAGAAAAGAAAAGAAAAATAAAACAGAATTGCCTTTTTTTTTAAACTAAAGATTACTTAATTAGCATTTATTTAATTTAGATTAATGATGTCTGAGATGCACATACACGATAAACTCTGTAGGTTTTTACATCCGTGTTGATCTGAAGACGTCTTGTTTGATCAACTCTACTCCAGAATGAACAGATTTTATATGAAAAGCAAAACTTTAGTAAAAAGTTTGATCTATAATGAGTTAAAAGCACATATTATCTCACGCTGAACAACATTAGTGGTTACCAGTCAGACTGAGATGATCCTGTTTGGCACAGGGAGTCTTTTATTTTGAAAATAAGTTATTTGAGCTTCAGTCAAACACCAAAAAAGAAATAATAAATCACATTTTGAGAGATTGTAGATTACTTTTAGGTTTTTTACAAAATTCATATTTATTATTATAAAAGAAGAAGGTTATGAATGCAAATCCAAATATCCTAAAGGCTAAAGTGAAACTATCCTGCTCCGTCTTGGTTTTGATCAGTAGAAAACGAGCCCAAACGTGCCGACCCCTGACCTGTCCCATGCATACTTGAGCTTGAGGGTCCTGCAGTATCTCAGCTGTTCCTGCTCTTTTCTGGACTGAGATGTCTGAGGTCTTTCCAGGGATCTGCCGTAGCCACTCCTCCAGTTTGGAGGTTACACCCCCGAGCGCTCCGATTACCACGGGTACCACTGTCACTTTCACCTTCCAAGCTTACATTTTTTTCACCTTTTACAATCTTAAAGATTTACATATACATATGTAAATCCAGTAATTTAAATTCCTTGCTTTTTTTGCACATAACTGCACACAGTCTGAAAACTAAAATGGACAACATATACTTACCAGGTTCAGTTCATTGTATATAATTTTTCTATATAATTTTTCTACACATTTTTTTAAAAACTTATATCGTATTTTACATTTTGTCTTGTATTTTTTATGCTACTTCTTGCACTGGATCTATCTATCTAAATCTATCTATCTATCTATCTATCTATCTATCTATCTATCTATCTATCTATCTATCTATCTATTATCTATCTATCTATCTATCTATCTAATCTATCTATCTATCTATCTATCTATCTATCTATCTATCTATCTATCTATCTATCTCCAGTTCCTCTCTGAGTTCCTGGTGTTTCTTATGTTTTTCATGTTCCTCTTCTTGTAGTAAGGAGCCTGAACTGTTTGTAAATGAGTCAAATAAAGTTTGATTCATCTGACTTTGTTTTGCTTGTATGAAAAATACTTTACATTTAAATATAAAAGCATGTTGTGTTTCTTCAACCAGAGAGCCACCAAAAAGGGGTCAATGAGCCACATTTGGCTCCGGGGCCACAGGTTGCAGTCCCCTGCTCTTTCTCACTTTCTACACTTTACTCAAAATCAGTCATTTTTTAAAAAGTCAAGAATTCTATGATGAAACGTATTTCTTAAACTGAAACACAAAGAAACAAGCACAAAAGGAACAAAAAGTCATCAATGCAACACAGAAGTGAACAGAAGTAGAGGAGATTTTAAATAGTTCAGGATATTTGAGGCTGTTTGAAATCCCTCAATCACTCAGCAATTCCTCAGAAAAATGTCCCTCGCAGTGGAAAACATGCACTCTGAGGGTGTGGGCAATTCTTCCACTCAGATATACCCTGATGTCACTTCGGGGAGGGTCCTTCATGTTCCACTAGCAGGTTATTGGACTCAAGAAGCGGCCTGCTCTGACTTATCTGTTTCTGTGAAGCTGCTGACCGTGTCTGCATCAAGAACAGCAGAAAACCTTTGAGCCGCACTTCTTGATGGATTGTCGGTGCACAAAAGGGATTGTAAAGAAGCCTGGCAAAGTGTACTCTACTGCAACACAACTTTGTTAAGACCTATTGTGAATAGAGTTTGACTTATTTGTCATGTTGCTCAACAAATACGACACGTAACAGCCTGACAAGCTGTAGGTATGTTAATGTAATTACTAGGGCTGGGAATTGCTAAAAAAAAAACACAAATTAATTGCAAATCTAAAAGAAAAATTAATTGCCATTGATTTAGATTTTTTTGTTACAGTATTTGCTAAATTCTACATTTAGAACATTTATTTTGAACCGTTAACCTGAGGTCTAAACTCAGGTTTTGTCTTTATTTGAATTGTCTGACTACCTGCTTCCTTATTTGGTGTCAATTTAATCAGCACAACCTCTTCTATGTAACACTACCTTTATTTTGTCATTGTTCCATGTTACGTTCACACAATTGACATAAAATCAAGCAAAAACAGAACATTTTTTCTGGAAAAACTGGATTCATTTTACTGAGGAAATCCCAAACATATATAGCAAACTCTTTTTATAACATAGAATGAAAGTTTTAGGTGTCATTTTATAAAAAAAACAAGAATAAAATGAGTTAACAAACGAATCAACATGTTTTTGAATGAAAATCCGAAAAAAGTCAAACCAAAAAATAAGAATTTCTCCCATAAGAGCACGGCTGTTTTTCTTTTTTTTTCCATTCTTTTTCATATTTTTCTTTTTTCCACATAAACTTTCTTTATTATGCTTTTGAAAAATAATAACACTTTTTTTGGGAGAAGTTTGATCCAGTTGGATTTCAGCTCGGCTGGAATCTACAAAGGTGGAGGCGTGTCTGTCCATTCTACAACGTTGATGGGCGGGACTTTTGGGGATAATCGCACATTTTCCCCCAATTTTTAGACCACATCAATGCTTGTTTTTGTGGAAAATTCATGTGTGTCCCCATCCTAAAATAAAATAATGATTGGTTTTCTTGTTGTTGGATTTCTAATAGTTGAAATAAAAATTGTTTAAATCTGTTTGGCTCCGCCCCTCCGTCCCTCATAGTGGGTGCACTGCTGCTGCAGTCCATTCATTCTCCACCTTATTTATTAAAATCAAAGATTGCTTTTGTCCAAAAACTACAAATAAATCCAATATTATCCCTATTGAAAAAGTTTATTTTAGTTTTATTACGCTGATCTCGCAGCTCAGGACGTCTGAGGGTGTTAAGAAATATTAACAAATTAATGATGTTTTATTAATCATTAACGCGTCAACATTCACAGCTCTGAACACCTCCTGTATTGTCCCAGCAGCCTCCGCCGGTCAGAAGCTCTTCATTCATGTCATACATGCTGAACAGAAAGCAGTTCACTGATGTTGATCACATTGATTCTATTGTGTTCCTTCATTCATTGTTGGGGCTACGCTCAGAAAATAACCTACAATAAGTGACCTTCACAAAGGAGGACGATGGATGCTTTAAGGAACTTTAACATCTCACTAGTACACACTTTTTACACAATTCTCAGACAGACGAGAACATTTTCACACTTTTCTCTCTTACTTAAACTCTCAGAGTTCAAACCTTCACAGGAAAAATAAGTCCAGTATTTTAGGGGAAAAAAACAAAGATCTGATTGTGATCAAAGATTTATGAAGCTCTGGGAAGCAAGGAGACAGAGAGGAGATCTGCAGCCAATCAGGACGCAGAACTCTGTGTGTTGTGTTAAAAGAAAAAGGCATTTAAAATTCTCTAAAAAAAATTAGTAAAACAGTTAGACTAGGAAAGATGGACTATTATAGAGTAAGGGAACACTTTTCTCCATAGTATTGAAGTGAAAAAGCATCTAACTGGATTGTATTGGTGGTCATCCTTAAATTGTTCCATAATCGCAGCTTTCAAGCTTTGAATCTGGACTTTTTGTGTAGTATTTTCTTTTTTTTTACCCTTAATGGTAATAATTTGGGGTTATTTCAAAAATGATAATGAGAGGAAAACTCTCCAACACTAATTTGGTGTAGCTGATGTTTGATGTCTGCAGACTTTTCCTGATTGAAACACCAGTTTTGGAAAAAAGATGATGTTCATGCTTTATTTGTGTTAGACGGAAGCTGACTTACTGCAGCTTACAGCTGCAAGTCTGTAGATAGAAACGTTTGTTTTCTGTAAAAAGTGGAAAAAGTCTGCTCTAAAAAACAAGAAAAAAATGCACAAAAATAAGGTAAATATTGCTTAAAATAAAATAAATTATCTGCCAACAGAACAAGTAAATTTATTTTGTCAAGACTTAAAATAACTGAGCTCATAGGAACCACGAATATTTTATTTTACTAAAATCAAGCTCATTTTGACTAAAATAAACATCAGTTCTCAGATTAACTTTAATTTTACTAGTGAGGTTATCTTGACATTATGCTAACCACTACGATGTGTTTCTTGAAACCAGAACTTTCCTCTTCTTCAAAAATAATAGCACTATTCTTTTCTCCTAATGCATGATAATTTACTGGAAATTCTTGAATTAAAGCAAAACTTCTGCATTGATCTTGGCCATACAAATGTCACAGGCTTGAATGAAGATACTGTGTTTTTATTCATAATAGGTCATAACATTTTCATAACAAGCCTTAATATCTTCTTGAGATAATTCAGACTCGGAAGAATTAACTTACCATTAAAAAAACAAGCATTTATCTGCTATTTTTAAGGTAGTAAATCTTCGATTTGACTTTTTGCAGTTCACTGAAAAGACATAAAAATGTGTGCCCCATCCCCACAAACACTTCCTTAATGATGTGATGTTTTTGGATGTTTTCCCTCCTTCAGGCTGTCAGAGAGCTGACCTGGATGATTTAAGGAAGATGGACGGCTTGCTGAGGTGTGACTGAAGCTCGGAATCGTTTCTCCATCCCCCCCGGAGCTACTTTTTCAGAATGGTTTGTACTTTTCATGATAAAACACTCCAGAATGACATTTGCATTTGCCGTGGGCGTCTCATATTGTCAGTGCGTGAGAAACATTTGTGCACATCTCAGAGAGCCTGCAGGGCCCTGATAAAACGGCGCCGTTTGATCCTCGAGAGCCGGATGTTTATACTCCTCAGTCAGATGTGCTAATATTGTTTAAATTTGCCGTACCTCATGGCCGTCTGCCCTGACTTTTATCTTCTTGGTGTCGTCCTCTCATGCAGCAATAATGTCTGTTTTAGCTCTTCTGGCTGTTCTGCATCATTTCACGAGGTTCCTCCAGACTCTCATTGCTTCATTTTCCCTCCAAACTTAATATGAGAATTAATTTACTCTCTGAATCCATTTAAAAATCATTCACACGTTTATTATTGGATTTATGACTTTATTAAATATGGATTTATTTTTGTTATTAAATCTGTTGTTTTAATACTTTCACACTGAGCAAATGTCAATAAATGTTCAGATCTTACAGAAAAGCTGCTGATGGGCCGCAATGTTTCAAAGGAAAACAGATCCATACGTTTCATTTATTGAAATTGCATCTTAAGAAGGAAGATCAATTGAATCTTTTTGTTCCAACCAGCCTCTCTGTCAGTCTGTAGCTGAAGTATTGAAATAAAAATGCAGACAAGAAGTTGTTAAGTTGAGGAAGTTGTTATTAATAATGATTCTGAGATACATTTTTGTGGGGGTTGTACTCCAGAATAAACTTAGTTGGAAATTCCATTTTGACTATATAAGTGAGAAATAAAGGAAAAACATTGATATTTTATATAAAGTAAAACATCTTTTAGATAAAACTGCCTTACATATTCATATAAATCCTTGATTCACCCATAGCTTCTTTATTGCAATAAGGTGTTGCTTCCAAATGTTAACTAATAGATAAACTTACTACAAAAGAAAGTTATGAGAATAATGAATCATTGACCGAGAGAACACACACAGGATCTATTTGTTAAATCCAACCGCCACAAATTTCCAGATTTTGTTCAGTTAAACCAGATGTGTTAAACTCAATCATACGAGGGGCCAAAATTCAAAACACACCTGAGGTCGAACAGGATAAACATTTATTAAACACTCTAAAACTACATTTCTAAAACTTTAAAACAAATTTTTTTAACATAATTATGAATTAGATATATAGTATTATCAGCAATAATGCTAGTGTGAATGCTGTAAGCTGAAAATGGCCGCTGAAGATGCTGAAATTGATAGCTAAAAACGCTGAAGCTGATAACTAGCTAAGATATTAGCTAAATGCAAAATTAGTCTAAAAACTAAAAAAAAAAAAAACTTTTTTGGGGAATTTTTGTGGGTTTAGAACAGGGATGTTGAACTCAATCGCACAAGTGACCAAAATCCAAAACACACCTTAGGTCAAGAGTCGAACAGGATAAACATTTATTGAACACTCTAAAGCAGGGGTCTCAAACTCGCGGCCCGCGGGCAATCTGCGGCCCGCAGGATGATAATTTGCGGCCCCCGTCTTCATATGAAAGATTACTGTTAGTGCGGCCCGCAAGGCTGATATGAATGACAGTTGTTGTGTCCAGAGCTGAACGAACCAATCACGGTAAGGTATATGGCTCTGGAGGGCGGGACATCAGCGGGCTGTCCGAGCCTCCTCACTCATGAATTCATTCCTCCAATCAGCTGGGCGGAGGAGGAGCCATGAAGCTGTGAAGAGCTTTCTCACTGAACGGGATTCGCAGGCCCCGCTCCTCTTTCACCACGTGACAACACGTGATACACAGCCTGCCGCGCACGCATCAAATATTAGGCGTGTTTGAGATCATGCAGGCGGACGCGGCGCTGCGCAGATCGCCTGGATTGCGGTGCATGCTGGTTAGTTTCTGTCGCCGACGTCACATGTGCGCCGTCACAAAGTATGCGAGAAAGGGGCGGGTTCAAGGCGCCTTCCTAAGCCAGCGCAGCCAGAAAATAGGTACTGCGCTGGCTGCAAGCCACCTTGATGACTACAAAACAATGCATTGTGGGAAACGGTGTCCCGAAAGTTTTTGTAGTTTAATGTGAAATAACTGGCGCTAAATGAAGGAAATATGTGTATGTTCTTACTTTTTCTGGAAGGTAGTGAATCGCTGATGAAAAAATATACAAGATTTTAAATAATCTGTGGTTATTTGTGTCATAGTTGTCTTGAAAATGAACTTTAATTATTATTTTATCTATTTATTTGGGACTGTGCACATGTAATGAATCCCCCGACTATTTTTTATCTGTTTTACTCTAAGAGATGTAAAAAAATACTATAAAAGACATAACAGCACAGATCATACTAGGAGGAGTGGCGTATTAAAATTCAGACGAATGTTGAGGACAACCCCCATCTCCTCGTTCTCGTGCAGTCTCGTCGTCCACCTTCATCTCAGGCGCCTTTCTCCACCCCCTCCTGCAGCAGCTTAGTCTCGTCGACGATGCAGGCGAGGCGCAAGTCAACTCAAACACGCCTATTCCGCGCGGACAAATCAGACCCTCGCGATCGCTTTTTCCTCCTCCACGAAAAGAAAAAGTCCTCGCGAGAGAGACTGACCACTTCCGCGTGCGTGAGTGATGCCCGCGAGCGAGCAGAATCACCGGAGCAGCGCGGTCACGCACGCAGTAGCTGGTGTTTTTACCGTTCATTAGCGCTGCTGCGACTGTGCGTGAAATATGGTGTTAAGTATTGAACGTTTTATTTGTATATGTGTGTAATTTCACTCTTACTCTTCTTACTCCATTTCCCATGAGTCATTGCTGTTCCCATCAGTCACTGCTGTATCTGTTTGTGTCTACGGTTGATGACATCACTCAAGAGAAAATGAATGAGCTCTGGGTTACGAGAGAGCGGTACCTGTTTTACATGTGCAGTAGTTAATAAATACGCCTAGAGAAGGCTAAAGTTCATCCTGTTTCAAAGTCTTTTTCGTCTATCCACCACGCGGGAGAAAGACCGAAGCTGCGCCACGATCAACAGGTTATGGGCCCAGGAAAATCACCGGACGCAAGTAAGTTTGGGCAGAAGAAAAACGGCGCGAAGAATGACGCGAAGTTTCTGCTACTTGTGAACCAGCTCGGAGACGGAAAGAAATAATTGTTGGAACATTCTACATGCGACGTATTACGCATTACGGAGTAAAGTTACCGGCAGTTAATTGAAGCAAGAACTGAAAGAGCGACGTGAAAATGGCTAGCAGAATGGCGGGAATCATGGCACCGCAGCTTTTCTTCGACGGATCCGAAGATAAGTATGACCTGTGGGAAACAAGATTTCTGGGTCACCTACATAGTCTAAAGCTCAAGGAGACTATTTTACGAGCACCTATTGATGCTAATGCTGAACAACTTCAAAGAGATAGCCAAAAGAATGCTGACTGCTATGCGGAGCTAATAAGACTAGTAGACGACAAAAGCTTGTCTTTGATACGTCATGAAGCGGCAGACGATGGCAGAAAAGCCCTAAGGATATTAAAAGAACATTATTCTGGAAAAAGCAAGCCAAGAATAATAAATATGTACACATCTTTAACCAAGCTACGAATGACGGAGAAAGAAAGTGTAACAGACTATATAATAAGAGCAGAGAACATCATTGCAGCATTAAGAGATGCAGGTGAAACGATGAGCGATGGGCTAATCATAGCCATGATACTAGCAGGACTTCCAGATTCATTCAAGCCCCTAGCTATTCATGTGACTCAAAATGAAGATACGGTCACATTTACAGACTTTAAAAGAAGACTGAGAGTCTATGAGGAGTCAGAGAAAATGAGCAGAGCAGAATCTGACAACGTGATGAAAATGCATGTAAAACAGAGACAAAGCACTACCAAAACTCAAGCCATGTACAAGAAAGATGAAAGTACCACTGTGATATGCTACAAGTGTGGAATTAAGGGACACAAGGCAAGAGACTGTTTTAGGAAAGTTTGGTGTGGTTTCTGCAAAAGCAACACACACCAAGAGTCCATGTGCAAGAAAAAGGGGAAACGAGATGAAGCCAGAAAAGTTGCTGATGAAGAAGAAAGCAAGCAAGATCATTTCTTCAAGGCAAAGTACAAGACGTGTGAAAGTACCCAGAACAATGTGATAATGAAAGGCATCATGGTGGATGCAGGAGCTACATCCCACATTGTAAACGACTTCAAGAAATTTGAAAGTTTCGATGACTCATTTCAGGCTGAGACTCACTCAGTGGAGTTAGCAGATGGAACCCAGTGCAGTGGAATGGCGGAAGGAAGAGGGACAGCAACGATCTACATTCTAGACAACGCTGGACGTCAGCACAAAGCACAGCTGCGAAACGCACTCTTCATGCCATCATACCCACATGACATCTTTTCAGTGGCAAGAGCAGCTAATGGAGGAGCAACAATCACCTTCAGAAAAGGAGACTGCACCATGATTACCAAAGATGGTTCCAGGTTTGATATCCATGAAAATGGAAACTTGTACTACTTACCAACTGTTGATGTAAGTACTGATGATCAGTGTAAAGTATGTCACGACATTCAAACTTGGCATGAGATCTTAGGCCACTGTAACTATGAAGATGTACGAAAGTTACAAAGTGTTGTAAAAGGTATGGAAATCAAAGGGTGTTTAGGAAAGCCAGATCAGCTATGTGAAGTTTGTACACAGGGAAAATGTACAGAAACCAGAAACAGAGAACCAGATGCAAAGGCCAAGCAACGATTAGAACTTGTACATACTGATTTAACTGGCCCAATGCCCACACCAAGCATGGAAGGACACAAATATGCGCAGTCTTTTACCGATGACTACTCAGGCACCATATTTGTATATTTTCTTAAGTCCAAAAGCGACACGGTGGCAGCTACTGAAAGATTTTTGGCCGATATTGCACCTTATGGAGAAGTTAAGTGCATTCGTTCAGATAATGGCACTGAATTTACCAGCAGAGATTTCCAAACTCTGTTAACTAAGAACAGAATCAGACATGAAACATCTGCACCCTACTCACCTCACCAGAATGGCACAGCAGAAAGAGGTTGGAGGACACTATTTGACATGAGTAGATGTTTACTGATAGAAAACAAGTTACCAGATAAGTTGTGGAACTACGCAATGCAAACATCAGCTTATGTAAGGAACAGGTGCTACAACAGACGCACAAAGAAAACTGCATACGAACTGTTTACAGACAAGGAACCAAACTTATCCAAACTACAAAAATTGGATCTGAATGTTTAGCTTACAAACAAGAAAAGAGAAAACTGGATTCAAAATGTGAACCAGGCATTTTTGTTGGATATGACAAAAACAGTCCAGCTCTTCTGGTGTACTATCCAGAGGCGATAAAGTTCAGAAACACAGGTTAGTGAAATTCACTACAAAGACCACCAGAGAAAAAGAAACTCAGACACTAGTGAAGCACACAGAACATGATGTTGGGTACATACATCATCAGGTTCCTGACAGTGTTAATGATGAAGATATAGAAAACAAACCATGTCAGGATGATGTTTCTGAAACTTTACATCAGCAGAGACAAAGTGAACCACCAGGGGAAATCAGTGAAACTGTAGGCAGAAGAAACCCGATCAGAGCCAGAAAGAAACCGGCTCACCTACAGGACTTCGAGACTGATAATACAGTGGACAAAATGCAGGTATGCATAGATTCTTGTTATAGAGCAGTTTGTGATATTCCTCAAAACTTCAGGGAGGCAGTAACATCCCACAACTCAAAACAGTGGAAAAATGCGATGGATGAAGAAATGCGATCACTAACTGAGAACGAGACCTTTAAACTCACTCACTTACCAACAGGCAAACAGACAGTGGGGGGTAGATGGGTATATGCACGTAAGAGAAACATTGATGGATCAGAAAAATACAAAGCAAGATTTGTTGCAAAAGGCTATAGCCAGAGATCAGGAATTGACTATGAAGAGACATTCTCACCCACAGCAGACATGACGAGTGTTAGAGTACTTATGCAGAAAGCAGCTCAGGACAAACTTATTCTGCATCAGATGGACGTCAAAACAGCCTATTTACACGCACCTATAGACTGTGAAATATATATGGAACAACCAGAGGGTTACGAGAGAAAATCAGAGACTGGTGAAAAACTAGTGTGTATGTTGCAAAAATCTCTTTATGGTTTGAAACAATCAGGAAGGAATTGGAATGCAATGTTACACGCATGTTTAACTGAGAATGGATTTGAACAAAATTCCGCTGATAACTGTGTGTATTCAAAACAGAAAAAGGATGAAAAAGTCATACTACTAATATGGGTTGATGATCTCATTTTAGCAGCAAACAAAGAGAGTGTTCTGAAAGATGTGAAAAAGATGCTGACCGAAAAGTTTAAAATGAAGGACATGGGAAGGCTGAAAACATTTCTGAATGGAATTGATTTTTGAACAGACAGACAGTGAAGTTAAAAAAATGTCACAGGAATGTATGTGGAACAAAACTACTGGAAAGGTTTGAAATGAAGGACTGTAAGCCAAGAGAAACCCCAAGTGAATCAAAACTTGTGTTTTCAGAGAATGCTGATCAAATGAAAGATGCAAGAAAATACAGAGAAGCAGTGGGAAGCTTAATATACTTATCCACCTGTACTAGACCTGATCTTAGTTTTGTGGTCAGTAAGCTATCCCAGCATTTTTCTGAGCCAAACTGAACAAACACTGGAACACAGTGAAACACGTGTTCAGATACCTTAAAGGTACAGCAAAAAAGGATTGTGTTTCAAACAAAATGCAGAAGGTTTAGGACTGAAGGTATACAGCGATGCCTGACTGGGCGTCAGATACTGCAGACAGACGCAGCACGTCTGGATACTGCATCAGCCTTGGTGATGGAAGTTCTTTCATTTCATGGAAGACAAGAAAACAACCCACAGTGGCATTATCCACATGTGAAGCTGAATATATGGCTTTAGCATCAGCCATACAGGAATGCATTTACTTGGAGCATTTGCTGAGTGGTATTGACAAATATCAGTACATTCAAACAAAAGTGTTTGAGGATAACACTGGTACTATTGCTCTAGCAAAGAACCCAGTAAACAGACAACGATGTAAGCATATTGATATTAAGTATCATTTCATAAGGGAAACACTAAAGAGCGGCAAGATAACTTTAGAATATTGCCCTACTGAACAAATGGTAGCTGATGTAATGACAAAGCCAGCCACCAAGTCAAAACTGAAGAGATTTGCTCAAAACATGTTTGGTATCTAAACTTGTAAAAGTTCTTTAAGAAGTTGTTCAAGAAAAGAGGAAAGTGTTTTATGTTTACAGATAACTTGAAGAGTTAAGAGCGAGTGGGGGTGTTAAGTATTGAACGTTTTATTTGTATATGTGTGTAATTTCACTCTTACTCTTCTTACTCCATTTCCCATGAGTCATTGCTGTTCCCATCAGTCACTGCTGTATCTGTTTGTGTCTACGGTTGATGACATCACTCAAGAGAAAATGAATGAGCTCTGGGTTACGAGAGAGCGGTACCTGTTTTACATGTGCAGTAGTTAATAAATACGCCTAGAGAAGGCTAAAGTTCATCCTGTTTCAAAGTCTTCTTCGTCTATCCACCACGCGGGAGAAAGACCGAAGCTGCGCCACGATCAACATATGGAACCGGGTTGAAGACTCAGCTCGCGCTCAGTGCGTGCACGATTTGTGCGTAGAGCTTGAGACCAGATTTAAAAACTTGCGTTGCAACGCGCGCTCCCGACGCGGAGGCCAGGAATTCTGGTGTGCGCGTTTGTATTGAGCTTTCAGTGAGCGCTGCTCTCAGCTCAGAAATGAAGGAGGTTCTGTAAATACAGACGTTAGAAACTGAATAAAAAGATTTTTCTCTTGTCCAGGGTTTGTCAGGTATTTTCTCTTTGACACCCCCCCCCCCTTCAGCTGAAAACATCATCAGTATCAGTTAATTTGCTCAAGTTAAAGGTATATTTCCTCAAAATATTGTACTTTTATTATCATTAAAGAATTATAATAATAATAAAACTTCTAAATAATCGGTTTTATAATTGTTCTCTTTCTTTTTTTTAAATACTTCCAAAACTTCCAGACAAAGTAAAAACAATCTTTCCTTGTTTCTCTCCACAGTAGTGATGGAATTCTGTCTTTTCTCAGAGATTCAGTTCTTTTACATTGGTTCACTGTAAATTGAGTTTTAGGTTGTTTTTGCTATATTTAATTTATTATCAACTACTATGTAGGATTATGCACAATATTCATAACTAATGTAAACATGTTTTTATTTGCATTCCCTCCAGGGGGGCGCGCCCCACCATTTGAGAAACACTGATCAGTCAGTCAGTCATTATGTGGTTTCAGTCGTCTGTGACTGCTGTATGGTCATTGTTATTATTTTAATTATTAATGATTGATTATCTAATTCATTTTTTTAAATTAATTAATTTAATTCATTCATCATTTCGTGTTAAAAATAAAGATATTTGAGAACATTGGAATGTTTTATCAGCGATTTTTTTTGTGGAAATCCTGATGCGGCCCGGCCTCACCCAGACTCTGCCTCCAGCGGCCCCCAGCTGAATTGAGTTTGAGACCCCTGGTCTAAAGATACATTTTTAAAAACTTTAAAACCGTAACATTTTTACATAATTCTGAACTAGATATATAGCATTACCAGAGATAATGCTAGTGCGAATGCTGTAAACTGAAGATGCTGAAATTGATAGCTAAAAACACCGAAGCTAATAGCTGAAAACGCTGAAACTAATAGCTTAAAAAGCTAAAGCTGATAGTCAACTAAAATTTTAGTTAAATACCAGATTAGCCTAAACAATCTAAGGTTAGCAAAACAGCTAGCATGTAGCTGAAAAAAATAGCTAAACTTCAAAATATCCTTTAAAACTGGAAAAAAGCCTAAGTAGCCACTAACAGCTAGCATGTAAATATTAACTAAACTACAAAACAGGCCAAAACACCTTTTAAAAAGCCTAAATTAGCCAAAAACAGCCACTATGTAGCTGAAATATTAGCTAAACTCCAAAATAGCTAAAAAATCTTAGTAAATGTCAAAATAGTCCAAAAAGCTAGCAGAATGTCAAGTTTTAGAATTTTATAACCGTAACTTTTTAACATAATTATGAGTCATAAAAAGTCAAGAATATTATTCCAGAATAAATCAACTTAAACCTTAAATAACTTTCAATATTTTACTGTACATAAAAATATATTTTGTCAAAATTATACAAGTTAGAAATAAGTGCAAGATAACATCAGACCGTTAATAACAACAAATAAAAATGAGAGAATTACCCGGTGGGCCGGATCCGGATAGTTTGATTACTGATGTTTATAATAGAAGGAAAGGAGACTTTTATTTACCTTTTGCACTGACTTCATTAAGGTGAAGAGGTTTTGTGTTTACTGGTATAAAAGCGTGAACATTTTTGATCATTGAAATAAAAACTTCACAAACAATTTCATTGTTAAGACTGTATTAAAAGCTTGTATTTGAAAATGAGAAGTTGTTTTTGCTGTTTCTTATATTGTGTGTTTATGACTCAGTTTATTGTGGCACTCCAGAGAAAGATATAAAACTCTTTAAATCTTTGGAATCACTTATCAAAGATTCAGATTTGCCTCACACCCAGATCACAAGTCATGCTAACCTCCATCAAACACAGTGAATGTCGCCATGGCAACTGGGCTGTAAAAAACCCGCCGGTTTGAGCCTCAGCAGGTCGCGTTCACGCGACTCAGAGAAAATGAGCCGAATCCCTGACCATGTTCCACGTTCACGTCTTCAGCTGGGATCCAGACTGACAGGAGCTTCTTAACTCTGGAGCATCCCGTTGTCAAGGAAACAACGTCTGAGCAGCAGAAACAAGACACAAACATGGAGCTTTTGCAAAAAAAATCTACCAGAAATTCAGCAGCAAAATCAAGAAAAACTTCAAATTTATTTTATTTTAACAGGGACGCCATCCATACATCTCTATAAAATCCAAGTCCCTGATTGGTCAGCTGGTTTAACTTTCACAGTGCGTTCAATTATTGTACTTAGAGCCTGAAAACAGTCATTAAAAGCTGCTTGGTGACGTGTGAAGACTGAAACTACACAGACTTTTCCTTTAACGAGGTCGCTTGAACATGTACAGATAAGGAAATGGTTATAGAGTAGAGACACGCAGGCTGATGGTTTTAGCTTCTTCTTTAGCTAAACAGACAGAGTGAGCATGTAATAATCAGTTGGTTGTTTAGGGAGAAAAAAACCTTCCCGCCGGGTCTTCTGAATGCCAACACCTGAAACTTTTTATTTGATCAGATAACCCATCAAACACTTTCCGGGACTCTTTTGGGTTTTTGTACTTCTAATGGGCGGAGCTTACATCGTGAACCATGCCAGAGTTCAGCAAAGCTTTCACAACATCAGAACTAAGTGGACTTTCTGATGAAATTAACACTAAAACCATCTTAGATCAGCTCAACCAGTCACCAGCTGCTTCCAACATTCTCCAAAAGGTTTTCTTTGTTTTGACACCAAAGACAGTTTAGCTTCTTTCAGTTATATGAAAATAGAGGAAAATGAAACTATTTGTAAAGACAGCAGCCTCAAAAAAGGTTCCTACACATCATCGTGTCAACATTAATATTATAATACAAATTCAAATCCATATTCCTCCCAACGTGAATCTTAAATGTCTTCTGACTGAGGAAAATGAGCTGCATTTCATTCTATTTAATGGATGCTTTAGTGTATTGATGTCAATGGATATGACTGTAATCTGTTAACTGTTTAAAAGCGTAATCCTCACAGTAATCAGAATTTATTAGGTAAAATGAATTAAATTGAATTAAACTGCGCTTTCCACTAACTGGGAGGCTGTGTTAGTATTTTTTGTTTTAGATATTTATTTTCTGGGAACATTTTCTGTTTTTCTTCTTCATTATTAACTCTGCTATTTCCAAAGCAAAGCTGCCAGCTCATTTTCCTCCAGTCAGCTGAAGAATGGATTCATGTTGATTCGGTCAGGAAGCGTTCATCGATCACAGCTGGAGAACAGGTGGAAGAATAACTGTTCAGACGGCTGAACCAAATCTTAAGAGTTCTTTGACTAGATGAATGGAGGCAGAGAGAGCAGCTCCTTTTCTTAACACATCTGTGAATACAAATCTGTCATGTTTCTCTAGTGCAGGAAATACAGGCCCCTATAGCAAGGAGGACCTCACAGCGCCGCCACACCAGCGCCGCCACACCAGCGCCGCCACACCAGCGCCGCCACACCAGCGCCGCCACACCAGCGCCGCCACAGGGCGACTTCAAAATACATCAATAAGAATTAAAAAAAAACACGGAAAAACTATTTTACTAATCGTATCATTTCTTGTGTGATAATTTGATGCATGGGCTCGTCTCGCATTCTTGATGCATTTGTTAGTCTATAATGTTACTTTGGTGCATATATGAAACAGACATGCATATCTGGAGCTCAGACCTGCAGCCAGAGAGTCATTTGTTCCTGTTTCAAACCCAAACCCAGCAGAATCCACAAAGCCTTTCATTCACCTGGAGAAACAAACACACCGCTGTACTAGATTTATGTTTTTACAATGCATTAACTACTTTGCATTTATGAAAACAATACATAGCAAAGACAAACTTTATGTTTAGCTTTGTAAGAAGCAATGGAAGTTAGAATAAAATACATAGGATCCTCAACCTGCAGCAAATTTTCCTTTATATTTTTATTTAGCCAAAAAATTAAGACTATTCGGACTCAAGTGTGTTTTGATGTGCCTTCATTCTTTTCCATACTCTTTAGTACCTGAAAAGAAACATTTTTCTACTGGTTTATGATGTTAAAGTAGTGTGAACAAATGAATGTATTTATTTTACAGAAATAAAAAATGTTGTGCTGTACTAAAGCGGTATTATCCTGTAAATCTATTCTAATGAATTTAACTTTGTCAAAGTTTTTCCTCTTATTTTGCTCAGTATTGTGTGGATTCTGAGCACAAAATGCATCCTAATGTGTTGTCATGTCAGGAGCCATGAAGAAAACCAAGAATAGTTTATCTCACTGCTTCCATTGTATGAAAGTGTGAATGGGTCTGAGGCTATAAAGCGCTTTGGGCCTTCAAAGAAGGTAGAAAAGCGCTTCATAAGTATACACCATTTACTGCTGTGAGAGCGCCTCAACCAACCAAACAAATACCTCAACAGTCCATATTTACTCAAGTTTTTACTATTATTATTATTATTTTAAGTCAGAGAGCAATAATTGGGGATTAGAAGAGCTAAATGAGGCATTGGACATCAGGTTATCAGAGGCCAGTACAGAATAACAGGTTGGCATTGAATTATCAACCGTTTTTCTTGACAGTAAACTGGGTAATCAGTGCTGCCTCAAGCGATTATTTTAATAGTCGACTAATCCCTGGTTAATTTTTCTGATTTGTCAATTAATTGGGTCATGCACAAACAGGATGTAAAGCGCTCATCGTAACCATCATTAGCTTTAAGCTAACTAACTAGATATATAGCATTACCTGTGAAAATGCTAGTGTGAATACTGTAAGCTGAATTTTTGCACTGAAGATGATAGTGCTGATAGCTGAAGATGCTTAAATTAATAGCTGAAAACACTGAAGCTGATAGCCAGATAAAATATGAGTTAAATGCAAAATTAGCCTAAAAAACTGAAAAAATAGCCTAGGTTAGCCAAAAAAAAAAAAACTAGCATGTAGCTAAAATATTAGCTAAACTCCAAATTGGCCTAAAAAACTGAAAAATTCAAAAATTAGACAAACTATTTAGCATGTAGCTGAGATATTAGCTAAACTTCAAATTGGTCTAAAAAACTGAAAAAATCTTACATTAGCCAAAATAGCTAGCATGTAGCTGAGATATTAGCTAAACTCAAAATAAGCCTAAAAACGCTTAATAAATACCAAAATAGTCCAAAAAGCTAGCATAATGCCATTATAATTTTCAACTTTACTACACTCTGACTCCATATAATTTAAACTAACGACTAATTGGCTATTAAATTAGTCGTCGATTCGTCGACCAATCGTGGCGGCTTTAAGTGTAATGTTAATTTGTAATAAACATGGTCTGAAGGTCCAAATCCAGATATTCATGCTTCTCTATGGCTTTACTGGACTCAACTATCTCTATATAATATAATAGCTATAATAACTATCTCTTATTTTGCTCATTTTCTCTAAAAGACATTCTCCACTCTCAACAGGAAACATAGAATCACAGAATGCTAAGCCTGAAAGTCATACGTGTGTCTGCTGTGCTGCTGAGGACGAGGAGAAACGCTTTGGTTATTTAGATTTATGACAGGATTTTTATTCAAGTCATGACACAATGCTGGTTTTGTCCTCAAACTCTGCTGCAGAGACTTTATTTTTATGACACGGTTTTGTTAAAAAAAAACACACACACGAGTGAAATATGCAGGTTTGGAGTTGAATGTTACCTCAACATTGGTGATGGCCGTCCAGGATGATTGAGAGACTTGTCTAAGGACATAACGACCGGGGTAAATCCAGCTGGACTCCACATACATTTGGTTGTTTTACATGACTGACTCTGTGCAGGACTTTTGGAAACTCAACTGACGACTGGTTGTGACGGTTTGCTGACAAACTGCCCTCAGGGTTCAAGTACACGGCACAAAATGGCGTAAATACTTGTATAGCGCTTTTCCACCTTCCTCAAAAGCCCAAAGCGCTTGATGGTCACATTCACACACTGGAGGGGGCTCCGCTGTCGAACACTGGCACCAAACCTTCCACCAGAGTTCTTGCCCGAGGACACTTCGACACATGGACGGGCATCTCCCGATCAGGAGTCCGCCGCCCTACCGCCGCACCTCAAGGTTGCAGTATGAATCATTCCTTTTGGTTGATTTGCATGTCGAGCCAAAAATGTTGTAGAAGCACAATCGCGGGACAATGCCATTCACCTGAAAGATTCTGAACACTGCCGTTCACTCTTGAAAATCATGTCTTGCTAATCAAACTGATGCTTCCTTCAACTTGCTTCTGTCAACAACTTCCTGTCTGTTCAATTACAATCATGCAAATGTGGACATTTTTTGTACTCTTTGTCTCTCTGCATGTCGCAGTGTCACGTCTCACCCACTTCAGCCACGCTCAGACTAGTATAAACTGAAGGATTGCTCCATAAGTGCGTCAAATTTATCAATAGGTCTTTAAGAACTAAAAAATTGTATCTCCTGACGTAACCAAACAAATGGCGCTTCATTGTTTGTTTTTGTGCACCAAGAGCAGCAAACATTCCAACGTATTCCTGATTTCTCTTAATCGCACTTTAATTTTGGGTTAAAATGTTTGATGACATCAGGTTTTGATCAGTCAGCACATCTCTGAGAATGTGAAGCAGAGTTTACAGAAACCATTTTCTTCAGATATGAATAAACACTGCAGAGTCCATGAACAGTGAACTTAATCAGATCCAAGACTTGAAAGATGGAGGCAGAAAGACGAATGTTCTGACAGGAGGAGGTGTTCCTGTTCTCGCTTCAGCTGCCAGATGAGGAAGCAGAGTTTCAGTGCTGGAGTGAAACCTGATGAAGACAAATGCGAAAAAGCTCCACATCTCATTAATCCTCAAACCATGCTCCCCCCAAGAGGCAGTTTCACCAATCCTAAACCAAACTGGAGGGAAACATCAAGCAAACGTCCAAGCTAAACACCTGCGTGATAAACAGACATCTGCCGTCCTGTTCGTTAGCTGAGAAAACCAACGGGGCTCTTGTCAAAATCTGTTTTTGTTTTTTGCTAAAAGGGGAACATTTGGTCCTGAAAGCTCTTTGGAAAAAATGTCATGTTAAAGCTGTTAAAATATAAATATTGAAGACTAAAACTGCAGCTATAAATCAACACAAAATAGTAAAACTGAAGCCGTGTCCGAATCCTAACTATTAAAAAACTAAAAAACTCTGGATTTCAAAAGCAACTACTTCTCTTTTGTTTTTTAAACACCGGAAATGACGCCACCGATTTCACGAAACAAATAAATACAAACATTTCACAACGTCTCTTTATGACTCCACTGGGTTCTGATGATCAAAATGAAAAAAAATTACATTTAAAAGCATTTCTTTCACAGAAATTGTTCAACCACAATGCATTGTGGTCCATACAGTGAGCATCGATGCACGCTAGCTTTAACAAAAGACTTCAGGGAAATTTCTAGTCCGCCCTCGATTTCTGAATTGTAAATTTGGACTGCTATACAAGATGGCGAATGCACTTTATAGTGAACAGTGAAGGAATTATCACTGGGGCTGCCATGATAGGTCGACTAATCGACAATTAAAATAGTCGACGACTAATTTAATAGTGGATTAGTCGTTACTTTCTATTATAGGAAGTTGGAGTGTAATGAGTTAAAATTTATATTATCATTCTGCTGGATTTTTGGACAATTTTGTCTTATATTGAGGTTAGGCTATTTTGGGGTTTAGCTAATATTTTAGCTACATGCTAGCTGTTTTAGCTAACTCAACCTTTTTTTTATTTTTAAGAATGTTTTAGAATTTAGCTAAAATTTCAGCTACATTCTAGCTGTTTTGATTTAATTAGGCTTTTTTATATTTTTTATCCTAATTTGGCATTCAACTGATATTTTAGTCGACTATCAGCCTTCAGCGTTTTTCAGCTATCAGAATCAGCATTTTCAGCTGCCAAATTTTGCTTACAGCATTCACATGTTCAGCTACTGCTAATGTGAATAAATCTAGTTTTCAGTTAGTTTAAAGCTAACTTAGGCTTTTTCAGTTTTTTAGGCTAGTTTAGCATTTAGCTATTATTTTAGCGTTTCCAGCTATTAGCTTCAGTGTTTTCAGCTATCAATTTCAGCATCTTCGGCGGCCAAATTCAGCTTGCAGCATTCACACTAGCATTATCGCAGGTCATGCTATGTATTTAGTTAATTTAAAGCTAATAATGGTTGAGATGTGGGCTTTACATCCAGTTTGCCCATGACCCGATCAGTCAACTAATCAGAAAAAATAATCGGTGATTAGTCAGCTATTAAAATAGTGGTTTGTCGCAGCACTAATTCTGAGATTCTGCCTCCACAGACTGATGCCTGCTTTTAAATCTACAACAAATGCTGTTTCTTCTGCAGCATCAGATGTAGGAAAAAAGAAGAAAATCCTCCTGAACATCCTCCCTCCACCATCATTTTGTCCTCTGCTGTCATTTCCATTTCTTCCCTCTGTCCTCACTTCACCTCCCTCCATCTTGCTCCACCGTCTCTCTGGGATTACTTATTTAAAGCAGTGTGACAGGCATCTCTCCCGCCACAATAAAGAACAAAGAAGTCAAAAAATTGACATCTAGCATTGTTGCAAAGTCAGTGCTGAATTGCAGATTTTAGTCCAGAGGGTTTCATGATTAACTGCTGCTATGTTTAGTTATGGAAACAAAGGGAAAAAAATCCTCATTCCTCTTTTTTTTAACTTGCAATACCAAGTCACAAATATTCACATTTTTGTAATACGATCAAACGTCTTGGTGCAACCAGGAGGGGCTGCCGTCCGTTGCTGTGATGTGCCGGTCCAAACTCTGTGAACATGCAGAGTCAGCAAGAGCTTCTGACATGATAACAGAACCAAATCTGTCATCATGGACAGAACCTTCATGCTGGGTTAATCATGAGTTGGGTTACCTACAGCCACCGCGGTGCTGATGGTGGAAACTAAATGACTGTCGGTGAGGAGAGGAACAAAGGTGTGTTTGAAGACAAAAAGAAGAAGACAGAGTAAAGTACTTAACCCTTTAACTGCCAGATCAACCAAACGGTGGGAAACATTTAGAAAAAATGTCTTTAAAAATATCGTGTGTATTATTGCCCATGGTACAGAGGCCCTGAAGCAGTGGTGGGCCGTCAGGGCCTGCAAGGCCTTCTCTGCTGGCCTAAAAATATCTGAATCACAGACTGATATTAATCATGTTTTGTCCATGAATATGTATTCAATAATTCCAAATTGTCTGTCCGCTTCCTTTTATTGCTAGTCTCTCCTGGTTGCGCTGCTTCCAGACGTGTGTTTTCATTTTTAAGCATTTAGCCAATCACATTTCAGCACTATTTGTTGCTAGGGTCAAAGAAATCTGCCCGGAGGCCTTCACAATCAATTCTGCTGGCCCTGTAGCATAAAATAAATGTTGAGCAAACTGTTGATTCAACCAATCAGAGTTGGAGTTGGCGACACCAAGGCCCTCTAGCAGGCGTACCGAAACGTCAGCATTTTCACAGGCGTTGATTGGATAGTCAGAGAGCGTACCAGCCAGAGCTAGCAAACTGGATCTGTATCGAGCTGTACGAGCAAATAGAGGATTTAATAGCTGTTTTGTCAACCCACAATGGATGAAGGAGGAGAAGAAATGGATTTGGTGGCAGACTTGAAGGAACTTTCATTTTGGGGGACATGATGAGAGCGCTGGATCCACAAACAGAGGAAACTATTGCCTTATTTCCACCGAGCGGTCCAGAGCGGACTGGATCCGACTTGAATAGTCCTGGCATTTTGAGTGAACATTTCTGAGGGTTGGACCATGAAAGCCCATACGGGGTGTAGACTGATGACGTAGTTGCGTGTCAAGAGAATCTGCATCAGCTGACTCAGAAACGCAGGGAAAATGAAAAAGATGACCGGAGGATCTGGGGCTGCTCTGCAGAACAGTCTATTGTTCTGAATTAAAAAGTGGGAAAAAATCTCTTCATGTTGATCAACACTCCAATGTTGTTCAATAAATGATTTTAAAGCAGATCAGGGGCCCGTTTCAAGAAGCAGGTTTTGTTGGAACTCTGAGTTCGCAAACTCCCAATTCAGCAAAACTCAGAGTTTTCGGTTGCAGAAAGAGAGATAACTCAAACCCGTGAAAGTGGGTGAAACCAAGCCCGTTTCAAGAAGCGGGTTAAGCTGAACTCAGAATCAATCACTGTGGCAACTGAGTCTGTGAACGAAACCTGGTCTGGAGCAGGTTTTCTTCAGGAAACTTAGAGTTCTCTGCGGTCTCCGCCCCTTTTTAAAGTGAAAGATGTTCAAATCTGAGTTCTTCATTAACATTTAGAGAACATTCACATTGGAGACGTCACGTTTCCACCAGTAAAAAACCAAAATTACATGTCCATTCATAGAGGATCATGTAGAGAGGAGGCGGGATTAATCCAGAGGAAATGTTATTTATGTCTGGAGAGGATTTGAGGACACGAGTCGATTGATGCAGTTTCCCCGATTCATTTTTATTTGAGCGACCATTATAAATAGTGAGTTATTCCAGGGATTTGATATTAAAAATAAAGAGTTTTATTTTCATCATTTGAAGCTCTTAAAAATCGAAATAATTGAATCTCAAAAACTGCTAGGGGCTTTGAACTTGTATACAACAATCATCATAGACTAAACATTAGCTCAGTTGTCAGCGACGCTGCCTCCGCTTCTGGCATCCCAGGTTCAAATCCCGAGCCCGGCACAAATCTTTTTTATGTAAATAAAAAACTACTTATCAGCTAAAATTTTTTAAGTCTTGAGAATTACATTTAAATAAATGCTTATTTTTAATATATCTCAGGCAGCTACAGTGTTTCATTTTAGCGTGCTGTGATATCCGTGTGTGTATGTGGTGCGTGGGGGGGGGGGGGTGGGGGGGGGTTTGAGGAAAACGGTCATTCATGCAATTACGGAGATGACTGGTTAAATTATTAACAGATCAAGAACCATTCCTTACTTTACAAGTGACAAAATAACCTTCCTGATATTATTTATTCGTTATTTGAAATGATTCAAATGTAGACGTATGCATTAACTCTGCAGATGTTTTATCGCTGCAGCTGGGTTTCTTTTCTTGCTGAAAATGTTCTTATAGTTTCATATGCTTGTAGGAATTTATCAATTTCCGTCGCCGGAAGTGGCCACAAAACTCGGAAGTGTGTTCCCGTTGCCATGGTGAATCGTGCTGTCTTTGCTCCATTGATCAGGGCTTTTAATGGTCGCGACGCTCGCACCTGATTCTGGTTCCAACAACTTCAAGTTGATTGAATCAAACATTTTCAGCTGTTCTGAAACCGAAAACTCTAAGTTCGGGAATTTTGAGTCCAGTGACTCTAAGTTCAGGTTTCAACTCTAAATTTGTTGAACCTGCTTCTTGAAACGGGCCCCAGAAGTGTTTTTGATGAGTTTGGATCGGTACCGGACATTCTTCAGCCGCGGGGGTCGAGGACACACAGAGACGGGAACTGGTGTGTGTGTGTGTGTGTTTGCGCGCGCACGTATCTCCGGTCCGTGTGCGCTCCCAAAATAAAGGGAAATATTGTATGGAAAGAATTTATTATTCTCTGCAAGAAGAGCGCAGGTGTTGTGAAATGAGTGTGCGTGCTTCAACCTGTATGTTTTAACTCCTTGGTGAAGGAGAGGGCGGGGAAAGAGTGCATGTGCGCGTGCTTGAGGGAAGCAGCTCGCGCTGCAAGGAGAGAAAGAAAATAAGGCAGCACGTTAGCGTGCCGACAGTTGTTGTCAATTGGTAGTGCAAGGAAAAGTAACAATAAAAAGTGAGACTGATTCTTTGGCTTCAAACGCTCCAAAGCTTCTGAAACTCAGAATATGGAGGAGAATCCCGGAGGAAGAGCAGTTCTTCGGACGGAGAAAATCTCCCCTGCGTCCCCCGAACACGGTCGGGAATCAAAGCAGAAAGTAACACCGCGGCAAAGAAAAATCCAGCCGAAAAGAGGACAGAACTTTCAATTTTGTTCTTGAGTCGGGAAAAGCTCTGGTCGGACGCTTCCTGTTGTAGTAAAACCTTTCCACCAATTAATGGGTTACATCGCGTGACGACAGAGGCTCCGCCCTCTCGGGTCCATTCCGTTTTCCGATAGGCGTGTTTGAGATTATGCAGGCGGACGCGGCGCTGCGCAGATCGCCTGGATTGCGGTGCATGCTGGTTAGTTTCTGTCACCGACGTCACATTTGCGACGACATGAAGTATCGCGAGAAAGGGGCGGGTTCAAGGCGCCTTCCTAAGCCAGCGCAGCCAGAAAATAGGTACTGCCATAGACATAGAAAGATAGACGCCGCATCGCTTGTCGCCCCCTATTGGAGCTGACGTCTCAACGCGCCGCCATCTTGACGAGGTCAAAGTGCCCCTGCAGTGCCATTGTTTCTAATGAGGAATGTTTCTGAGAGTTAAAAAAAAAACATGTTTTATGCTTTTAAACATAATATATCATATGATTATGGTATTTTAATGAAGAAAGAATTGATTTAATATGCAAAACAAGTTTGATAGTTTATTTTATTTATTTATTTATTTGAATTTTCTCCATCTGAGAGGGGTTGAAAAACAATTTTAACTCATCAAACCTACCAAAAACACAGAAAAAAACCATGTAATGGCATCTCAGTAAAAATGTGTTTCAAATGTTAGGGGAAATTTGTTCAGCCTTAACAAAGAAAATCAAACATAATAGACTTTATCCTCACTATGGCATTAATGCACAATAAACATTTCAACATCTGCTACGTTACAGAATAAAAATAACGAAATACATTTTGTTTTAGTAAACAAGAAACTTCAAAACTATGAGAACATACATACTTATATACTTAGTTGTGCACAAAATGCCACAACTAAAACCCCTGAAAAAGAACTTGTTTAGACAGTTTCTTGCGTGTGCTGGCACTCTGAAACTCCAGAGTAGTCATTTTTGCCATGTGGTGCAGCCGTACTTTATGAAAAACAGAGTCCGGTCAAAATCATCCGGTTTAAACTGCTCACTGCAGAGCCTGGAGAACTCGGTGACAACAAAATCCTTTCTTCTCATCGCAACTTCCCATCTCCTCCGTAATTCCACCTCACTGGGAAACCTCGGAAATTATATAAGAGGAAAAAATATTAACAATATAGTAAAATAATACACGAGGGAGGAACAGTTTTTGCCGCTAGCATATTTGCTGTTAGCCACATAACGTCGTTTACGATTACACGTTCAGGTGGCTTGAAAAACTTGTAAAAAACAAAAACAATGTTAAAACTTACTTGTGAAATGTAATTCCTCGTGATCGGCTCTGAATCGAGCGCCGATTATTGCATCCGAAGGCTGCACAAGCAAAAGGCATGGTTGCAATCGGTTGCGATTCTCCGTTCAGTGGTTCAGTCTATGTGGTTGTGAATGTAGCCTAGCTTAGGTTGACCCCAGGAATATGGCGGCTCCGCTGGTTCACTCAGGATCACGTGATGCGGCGTCTATCTTTCTATGTCTATGGGTACTGCGCTGGCTGCGAGCCGCCTTGATGACTACAAAACAATGCATTGTGGGAAACGGTGTCCCGAAAGTTTTTGTAGTTTAATGTGAAATAACTGGCGCTAAATGAAAGGAAATATGTGTATGTTCTTACTTTTTCTGGAAGGTAGTGAATCGCTGATGGAAAAATATACAAGATTTTAAATAATCTGTGGTTATTTGTGTCATAGTTGTCTTTAAAATGAACTTTCATTATTATTTTATCTATTTATTTGGGACTGTGCTCATGTAATGAATCCCCCGACTATTTTTTCATCTGTTTTACTCTAAGAGATGTAAAAAAATACTATGAAAGACATAACAGCACAGATCATACTAGGAGGAGTGGCGTATTAAAATTCAGCCGAATGTTGAGGACAACCCCCAACTCCTCGTTCTCGTGCAGTCTCGTCGTCCACCTTCATCTCAGGCGTCTTTCTCCGCCCCCTCCTGCAGCGGCTTGGTCTCGTCGACGAAGCAGGCGAGGCGCAAGTCAACTCAAACACGCCTAATGAGACCGGGTTGAAAAATTGCCTCAGTTGGAACTGCTTGCCGGGTCCATTTTGTATTATTCACGCTAAAAAGTCCGGTCCGGCCCGATCCAGTCCGCTCTGGACCACTCGGTGGAAATAAGGCAGAAGTGTGTCGCAGCTGCACCTGCAGTAGAAGTGTTCTAGCCATAAAATAGTTATTGAGGGTTGGACTGATTCAGACGGAGCACTACTGAAGGCCTAGGTGTGAAATGCACGGCCCGCCACTGCCCTGAAGGGACAATAAAGGAAAAGAAATGGAAGTAAAGATATTTTTTTTTTCCTTTTTCTAATTGGTGAGAACCAGATGGTAACAAGAACAAAAAAAAGTTTTTTTACTTAATTTTTAGAAAAACGTTTTTTTCAGTTACTATCTGGTGCACACCAGTTACTAAACAGAACACTTTTATTTCTAAAAATTGAAGTTAAAAAAAAAAAATGCCTGGATAGCTGACTATTAGCTTCATGGTTTTCAGCTATCAATTTCAGCATCTTCAGCCGTCGTCACTAGCATCTTCAGCGGCCAAATACAGCTTACAGCATTCACACTAGCATTCAAGCTGGCACTATAGCAGGTGATGCTATTGTCAGATTAATGTATAAATGTACTCAAATGATTCTTCTTTATGTTACAGAATATTTAGTTGTTTTTGTTTTTATATCCACCACTAAGGGGCGCTAGTCCATAAACGTGTATATATATATATATGTGACGTCATCACGTGGAGCACACACGGATGTTTTCATTTTTCCCTCCAGTTTTTTTTATATTCCTCTGAATTTGTCCGTGTTAAATAAATTTGCCGGAGCGGCTAAAGAAGATTACTGCCTCCGTCATCTTTTTCCTCTGAGAGTAATGCTGGAAAAGCTGCACAGCTCAACAGCTACATATCTAGTTTTTAGTTAGTTTAGCTAATGATGGTTAAGATTTGTGTTTTACATTCACTCTATACATGACCCAATTAGTCGACGACAAATCGTTTATTAAAATAGGCAGCGACTAATATAATGGTCGATTAGTCATTACTTTATATTATATGGAGTCAGAGTTTAGTTAAGTGGAAAGTTATTGTGCTAGTATTTTGGAATATTTTGTTTTTTATTGAGGTTTTATCGGCTATTTTGGAGTTTGGCTAATATTTTAGCTACAGGCTAGCTGTTTTGGCTAAATCAGGCTTTTTTTTTTTTTTTTTTTTGCTTTTTAGGCTTTATTTGAGTTTATTTAATATTTCAGCTACATGATTTGTAGTTTTGCTAATACTTCAGCTGCATTCTAGCTGTTTTGGCTAATTTAGGCTCTTCTCAGATTTTTAAGGCTAATTCAGAGTTTAGCTAATATTTCAGCTGCATGCTAGATGTTTTGGCTAACTTAGGCTATTTTTTATTTTTTTTAGGCTGTTTCGGAATGTAGCAAATATTTTAGCACCACGCTGGCTGTTTTGGCTAACTTTGGCTTTTTTCTGCTTTTTAGGCTATTTTTGAGTTAATTTAATACTTCAGCTACATGATAGCTGTTTTGGCTAATTACAGATTTTTTTTTTGTTTGTTTGTTTTTTTAGGCTGATTTGGAGTTTAGCTAATATTTCAGCACCATGCTAGCTGTTTTGGCTAACTTAGGCTTTTTTCTGCTTTTTAGGTTAATTTGGCATTTATGTAACATTTCAGCTGGCTGTCAGCTTCAGGGTTTTCACCTATTAGCTTTAGCGATTTCAGCTATCAACTTCAGTGTTTTTAGCTATCAAATTCAGCATTTTCATCTATAGTCACCAGCATCTTCAGTGGCCAAATTAAGCTTACAGCTTTCACACTAGCATTCAAGCTAGCATTATAACAGGTAATGATATTGTCAGATACAGATACAGATACACTTTAAACACTTTAAACTTTGTGGACTTGTGACCTTTTCTGAACTTTGAGCAGCTAGATTTTAATTTTATTTCTATATTTTGTATTTATTGTAAATTACTGACAGCTAACTTTATCCTATCCTCAAACTGTCAGCCACTACATATTACATATACCATGTATGTATGTGACAAATAAAATTTGAATGTATAAGAGTGGATGGAGATCATTGATCAATCCAAAAGAGATCAGGGACTGTCAAAGTCCTGACTGAGGCAGACCACAGAGGATGGTGGTGCGAGGATGACTCAGGTGGTGAGGAAGATGAAGAGGACAAGGGCAGAACAGAGGACCAAGTGGTGGAAGGTGAAACATGAAGAGCGCTGTGAGCGCTTTGGGGAGCGCTTGACAAGTTGCATACAAATGAGAGAGAGGTGGATCTGCACAGGTGAGGCAGAGAAACACCGTAAAGGTGAGACGGAAAGATGGGAGACATTTGATGAATAAGGAAAGGTGGAAAGGAGTAGAGGTGGAGGTAGTGGAACAGGAAGTAAGATGAAGTGAAGAAGATAATGAAGAAGATGAAGAGTGGAAAGGCAGTTGGTCCTGACGACTCACATGAGGACGTATGGAAGAGTTTAGGAGAGGTGACAGCAGAGTTTCTGACTGATGAAACAGAGAAATGAGTCCCAGTGAAGATTTAGGAGAGATGAGTGGAAGCTTGACTGAGGTCAGAGGTGAACATATGTGAACAACAGGCTTCTTATATTTTTTAGTCTAATTTGGCGTTTGACTAATATTTTAGCTGGCTATCAGCTTCAGCATTTTTAGCTATCAATTTCAGCATCTTCAGCGGCCAAATTCAGCTAACAGCATTCACACTATAGCATTATATCTAGTTTTTAGTCGGTTTAAAGCTAATGATGATTAAGATTTGTGTTTTGAATCCAGTTTGACTCGATTAGTTGAATAATCGGAAAAAATAAGTTGACTATTAAAATAATTGCTTGTGGCACTCATGACTTCCTGTTAAGTGTACTAATATTCATCAATTTAACTATGATGAACCTTTTTAGAATGCTTTTAACGTTCACTAGTTTTGTCATCTTTTAGGCGTCTTTTTTACTCAAATTCTTATGTTTACTGTGATTTTATTTATTTATTTATTTTTTTAATGACTTTTTACTGTAAAACACACTATTACCCTGATGATAAAGTGTTATATAAAGTTTCATTCATTCATGAGAGACAGCTCCATCATCCTGGATAAACTTCTACACTTGTGACAGTTTGATTGATCTAATGTCAAACTTCAGTTGAATTCCCAAACTGCAGCTCTTTCACTTCTCTGCTATCAGGCTGAAAACATCAAATCTCTCAAAAGTTCACCGCGCTCCATTCAAATGCTCGACCTTGAACTCGGAGATTCCGACTCCTGGAGCAGCTGAAAGTCAGCCTCCGCCTGAGCGCGGTGTTTACCTGCAGACGTTTCTGCACATGTGAATGTTTGCAGGACAAAGCGGATGTTTCACAGAAAGATGCGCTTCCTGCTGCTCCCTTCATCTCCTCTCCAGAATAAAAGCTGAAGTTGAGAACAATGACAGCACCACAACAAAAGGAGATAAACATGAGGCACGCGCTCAGCCGCGTGCGTCCATCCTTCTTTGTGGCCTTCATCTGGTTGTCGGGATGCTGCCGCGCGCTCGTGCGCGCTGGTGCGCGCGTGCTGCTCTTACCTTGTCGGCTCCTCGGTGTTTCTTGGCGGCCGGCGTGTCGTCCAGCTGCCGCCGCACAACAATAGCGCCGCTCTTAAGTCCACAGTCCTGCGCGCCGTCCCCCGGAGCCCCGCAGCGGCCGTGCGCGGGCCCATCCCGGCACAGATGATGCTCGAACTGGGCGGACGACGGGAGGAAGACGGAGGGAGGGGGAGACGGGCCATCGCCGGGCTTCTCCTTCCTGGTGCGGGCAGGAGGAGCGGCGGCGTCCCTGTCCCGGTCCCTCTCCCTGTCTCTCTCCCTCTTCCAGCCCCGGATCACGTTCTTCCCCTTCCTCTCCTCCTTGCCTTTGGCGCAGGCGGCGGGAGCGGCCGCGGTCACCTCCGAGACGCCGTGGTTGTTGCTGCCGCCGCCGTCCGCATCCCTGCTGACCGCTGAGATCATCTCCAGACCTTCTGCGCCGCCGCGTCCTTGAGCTCCCGGACGCGGCTCAGCGAGCCCGGAGCGCGCCGCCGCCGCCTCAGCCGCAGCCGCGGAACCGCCCGCCGCCTCCGCTTCTTCGGTTCGGCGTGTGAGCGCGGCTTTCCTCGGCTCCGACCCGTTCGTTCCCCGGGTCTGGAGCAAAGGCAGGGCCGCGTGTGATGAGCGCGCGGCGGTGGAGGAGGAGGAGGAGGAGGAGGAGGAGGAGGAAGAAGAGGAGGAGGAGGAGGTGATGGAGATTGAGGAATAGGAGGTGTGGTTGGGTGACAGCTCCCTGCAGTCCGTCAGCGGGCCTCCGCTCTCCTCCGCTCTCAGGAATTGGTTCATCCCTCCTCCCCTTGTTTCCTTTGTTGATCTCCGGGATGATCAGCATTCAGGTCATCGTGAGCCCCGCAGCCGCAGTGAGGAAGCCCGCACCGGGTCTGCGGGATCCGCGGTGCCGCGTGCGCGTCCTCCTCAGCAGCCGCGTGGAGGAGCTTCAGCTGCAGCTTCTGCAGCATCACACGAAAGAAACACAATCAGCAAGAAACTGACAGAAACATCATTTCCTCTTAATCCTTTAGGTTTGTTCCAAAATGGGATTTTTATTTTTAAAGTTTCATTGTTTTCTTCCAGGTTTTCTTAACTCTTGTTTGAAACGTTCAATGCCACAAGGCGGCGCTGTTGGCTCTGTTTTGTTGTCTTTGAGGAGACTTTGAGGTATAAATAATAATAAAAACCGCTCCACTCTCTGTGCGTGAGGATGCTCTCAGTGATCGGCCGCAGGGGGGCGCTGTGCAGCCTGCAGCGGCTCATTCCAGACAAAGAAAAGCTGCTTTTGTTTGTTGACTGTTTCTCAGAATCATTCTTGGAAATCTTTTTTTTTTTTTTTGATTCAGACATTCAACTGAATTTATCATTTATTTAAAAAAAAAATGCACAAATGATTTTTAAATAAACAAAATAAGTTCATCGTTTTTCACAATTAGAAAAAAAAATGTCAGAACTTTGATTAAAAGAAAAATAGACTTGTCATCAAAAAATGAGCCAAAATAGCGACAGTTAATTAATATATTTGAAAAATTAATACAAATGTACCAATGAAGTTAACAGAAAAACATTTAAAAGATTTAAAAGACACATGCAAAAAATACTCCTAAGTAAAAATACTTCTCCTTCTGAAAAACAGACATTTAATAAGCTTTATATGCTTCAGCCTATTCTCTTTTTGTTTATTCTGTAAATAATACAAATGGAAAACTAAACCAATGATAATGAAAAAACATATTAAAAAGAGTCGTTTTCAAACATATATTTAAAAACACCAAAAGAAGTCATGTTTTTGAAGTTTCTTAACTCTTTACTAAACTCGTGCCAAAAAACAATAAAAACATAAAGCATGATTGATTATTACAATACAGTCTTGTTCTCTCTTCCTGGCTCCACAGTCAAAAACAAGAGTCAGTATTTCTATTTGAATTAAATAAAACAAAACACACAAATGAGGATCCGACTGATTCTGAGACAAACACAAACGTGACTTTCTGCCTCTCTGAAGGGACGACACGGCGAGCAGAAAGACGGCACGTTTCTCACAAACTCTGGCCTCACTTTTGTATTTTGTGTGAATCTTTATCAAGTTCCAAACATGCAGCAGCTTTCTTTACAAATAGTCTGCAGCCTTAAAACTGGATGTTCATCTTTTCAAATACTTTATGACTTAAAAGAGAAATCAATCCAAATAGACGCAGTACTTCAGTGATCAGATCACATCTATTCTACACTATTTAAACCTAGGGAACTGTTGCCGGGTCATATCTCACCCATAAGCAGAAGGGTGCCTGAATAAAGTCCCAGAAAGTGGGTAAAAAGCCAAAGACCAAATGCCAAATCTCCAGTATCTTTATTTATAATGTTATTAGGATTTTTTGTTCTCAAATTCCTAATATTGCAGTATTTGTTCAGCATGTTTTAGGATCTTCTTGTTTTTATTTTCCATTTTGTTATATAATCCTCAGTTCTAAATGAAAGAAAACAACTCTAATTTATTTTGTGTTGTCATATTTTAATTTATTTTTATTAGAAATATTTTTTATTGGGTAAAAATTACCCAGAAAAAGTCTGTAGCGAAAGTGGGCTAGGGTTTAAAAAGTAAATGTAAATCATTTTAAATGCTAACTAAGGTCGTTTTAAAAAGTAGAAATTAAATGCTGATTCATAGAAACCTGATGAGGTTGGATGGGCTGAGTTTTAAAAAAAAGTCTTTGAATTTCTCTTTTGCAATTAGTAAATCTGAGGATCCTCCAGCTGTCAGTCATTTTTGTTTCCCACCCTCACAAGCTTCTCTCCAGAGCTCAGTCATGTGAAAACTGTGAATGTGACTCTTTCAAGCGCCACTCATCACATTCAATCATTTATTTATTGTGGAACCAGAGGCTGAAGGTCACTGCCTGTTACACCAGGGGGAGCCCTTCACCACTGAGCTCACTCACTGCAGGTCTTAAGGCTAATTCAACACAGAAACATGAAGCGACTTGGATGAGCGGTGAAACGTTTCAAAGACATGAGGCTTTAAATCCAGAGGATTAGCACTCTCATATCACAGCGAGAAGACGCTGCTGGTTCAAATCCCAGCTGGATCTTTTCTGTGTGGAGTTTGCACGTTCTCTCCAACTTCCTCCCAAAGTCCAAAAAAGGTTAAATGGTCTCTTTAAATCAGAGGTGTCAAACTCAATCGCAGAGGAGACCAAAATCAAAAACACACCTCTGGATAAACATTTACTGAACACTAAAACTACATTTTTAAAACTTTAAACTATAATTTTTTAACATAATTATGAACTAGATATATAGCATTACCTGTGATAATGCTAGTGTGAATGCTGTAAGCTGAATTTGGCCGCTGAAGGTGCTAGCTGAAAACGCTAAAGCAGATAGCCTGCTAAAATATTAGCTAAATACCAAATTAGCCTAAAAAACAAAAACATGACAAAAAGAAAAAACCTAGGTAAAACAGCTAGCATGTAATTTAAATATGAGCTAAACTCCAAAATAGAATAAAAAAACTGAAAAAATCCTAAATTTGCCAAAACAGCTAGCGTGTAAATATTAGCCTAACTCCAAATCAGCTTGAAAAACTTCAAAAGAAAAGCCAAATTAGCTAAAACAGCTAGCATGCAGCTGAAATATTAGCTAAACTCCCAAATATCCTAAAGAATCTCAGTAAATGCCAAAATAGTCCAAAAAACTAGCAAAAGCTAAAATTTTAAAACTTTAAAACTTTAACTTTTTAACAAAATTATGAATAATAAAAAGGCGGGAATATTAGGCTATTCCTGAATAAATCAACTTAAACCCTAAATAACTTTCAATATTTTATTATCCATAAAAACATATTTTATCAAAATTAAACAAGTTAAAAATAAGCTCAAGGTAACATCAGACCATTAATAATAATAAAATGAAATGATCTGGAGGGCCGGATAGAATTACCCAGAGGGCTTAGATGTGAAGAGGTTCCTGGTTTGAGTGTTTTTCAGTGTAAATGTCCAGCTGACGACTGATGAAGAACAACTTTACCACAAGAATATGGAGGTTTTTCAGTTTCTGAGAACTCTGGACAGCGAAAAGCAAAAATCATTTACTTGGTAATCTGTAGTGATTATCGGAATGGTTGCAATTAAGTAGAATGGGGAAAAAGGATCCATTTAAATTAGGTTTCTGAAAAAAATATGATGGAGAGCTCCACAATATGAGACCTGAAAATATCTTACAAATATAATCCCATCAACATGATGAAGAAAATAAGTATTTTAAAGACTTACTCTGATGAAAATGCTGGTTTTGGAGTTTGTTCTTGCGCTATTTTTCTGATTACGGAGGACATATATAAAGAAAATTCTGCCTAAAATGGTATCTCTGACTGTTTATTTATTCAAAATTGTCGTGAATCAGAAGCAGACCAAAAAAAACGTAGGTGGGAAAAGATTATATTTGTGATATAGAAAATTGGCTGGGCGGGACACAAGTTCCCTTCTGATGAATCGACTTCCAGACAAATGGATCCATGAACGTCTTTGTTTTCCTGGTCTGAGCTGGAATCTGGATCTAAACTGTCCGGCTGGACAGCTCTGATGTTGTTGCCATTTTTGTTGCACCACTAATGTTAAGTTGGGGGTATGAGGGGCTATAAGCTAGTGGGAGAGAGTGTAAACAGAGAACTCTCAGTTAGAGAAGGGAAGTTGGGGTGGGGTTACTCCGCGCCAACGGTCCCACCACAACTCAGTGGTAACATTTTTAATAAACTCCTGCTGCTCTGCAGAAACTATGTCCTAGAAAACAGAATTTATTATTTTGGCTAAAAAAAAAGCATAATCATAATTAAAAGATCACTACAAATGCTTCTACAATTGATCTAAAGATGAACTTTTATTCCTAAGCTGTTGCCACTTTGTTACTGTTACTATTACTATTAAGTAATAAATCTTTTTTGGGCAACAGAGTGTCAAATTTCAGTCCAGCATTGTCTAATTCGTCCAAAAGAGCTCAGAAACATGTTTTAAATGATCCTTCACCAAGAAAAGACTGAACCAAAAAGGAAATGAGTTGTTTTTGTATTCATTTCCTAAATGTGATACGCTACAATTTTAACATCGGTTTATCTGATATTTTACTTTTAAGTCCTGAAAACGGCTAATCTGGAGCTTTTGGTCTGTATGTTATGCCAGTATTTAGAATTAATATAGTTTCTTCTTGTTCTAGGCACATTATTAAAAGAAATGTGCTTTAAATAACTGCAGTTTTGAACCTCAAGCTGCTGTTATTAACCCACCTTCAGAGTGCAGACTGGAGCTCAGAGTTTTACTGATGGAACAAAGCTAAGAACAAAGACCAGAATCCACCCAGCTGGGGTTTTAAACCGGCAACCTTCAGCTATGGAGTGATCCTTCCCATTTCTTTCTATTTAACCTAAAAATTGGAGTTTGCGATCATCCGGTTTGTGTTTGTGTTTCAAAGGGCAGCTGCTCTGTTTGCATTCAACACGCAGAAGACTCGTGCTCTGGTTGTGCTTCTACATACGACATCACACATGCAGCTACAAGGCAAACACGCAACAGATACACATGATTAAACCATTCTTGTTAAATTGGTAGACAAGTCTGGAGTTTAAACATTCATTTTGGGGGTTTGAGGTTTACAGCGACGCAGGGGAAGTTCAGTGCTTCACAAACACTCTTCAGTTCAACACAGAGGCCTGCATGAAGCTGCTGCTCCATACCAACCACACAGTTTTCTTTATTGACTACAACTATATGCATCACTTTAAATGTCCCCATAGCAGAAGTGTCAAACTCAATCACACAGGGGATCCAAAATCAAAAACACACCTTAGGTCAAGAGCCAAACAGGATCAACATTCATTGAACACTTTAAAACTAAAACTTTAAAATCGTAACTTTTTAACGCAATTATGAACTAGATATATAGCATTACCTCCGATAATGCTAATGAATGCTGTAAGTTGAATTTGGCTGCTGAAGATCCCAGTGCTGATAGCTGAAGATGCTGAAATTGATAGCTAAAAACGCTGAAGCTGATAGCTAACTAAAATATTTGCTAAATGCCAAATTAGCCCAATGACTAAAAAAATAGCCTAAGTTAGCCAAAACAGCTAGCATGTAGTTAAAAAAAATGCAAAACTCCAAAATAGCCTTAAAAATGGAAAAAAGCTTAAATTAGACAAAACAGCTAGCATGTAGCTGAATTACTATTTAAAATTCAAAATGAACTAAAAAAATACATAAAGATGCCTAAATTAGCTAAAACAGCGAGCATCCAGTGGAAAATTACTTCTAAATAGCCTAAAAACGGAAAAAAGCTTGAATTAGACAAAACAGCTAGCATGTAGCTGAAATATTAGCAAAAATTAAAAATGAACAAAAAAAAACAGAAAAAAAACTAAATTAACCAAAACAGCTAGCGTGTAAATATTAGCCTAACTTCAAAACAGCCTAAAAAACTTTTTAAAAAGCCTAAATTAGCTAAAAAAGTTAGCATGAAGCTGAAATATTCGCTGAACTCCAAAACAGCCTAAAAAACAAAAAGCAAACAAAAAAATTAGCCAAAACAGCTAGCGTGTAAATATAAACCTAACTCCAAAACAGCCTAAAAACTTTTTAATTAGCTAAAACAGTTAGCATGAAGCTGAAATATTAGCTAAACTCCAAAATAGCCTAAAAATCTCTGAAAATCCCAAAATAATCCAAAAAGCTAGCAGAACGATACTATTTGAGCCACTCTGTGCAGTTCACATGTCGCCCACAGTCACGTCTCTGATTAAACTCAATAAACTACAAGTCTGTTGTTTACCAACTTCATTTTCATAATGCTGACACAAGGTGGCGCCGTCCAGCTGGGTGGAATATTATGTCTGCTTATTTGTCACGTCCACATGTCATGACTTTTTACTTTGATTTTTAGGAGGTAAACAAAACCAAAAGAGCAGCAGCTCAATCAACCAGAATAAAGCTTCTGTGAGTTTTTAAACGCTGTAAAGTGGGTTTGTGTTCAACAAAGAAGCTTTTCAGAAACTTCAGTTCCTCCATCCAACCATCTATTAAACCCACTTGATCCCTTTTGAGGTTGCTGGAGCCTATCCCAACTGCTGTTGGGTGTAGGTGGGGTACACCCTGAACAGTTCTGGTGCCACTATTGTTTTTCCCTTCAAATGAATTGTAATAATGTGAGGGAAATCTGTAAACGCAACTGAACAGCAAAAAGTGCTGATGCAAAACCGTATTTGTTAGCATGTTTGGATTTCAAAGTGCACCGTGTAGTATCTGAGTTCAGTCAGTAAAGGGGCTAAAGTCAGGAAGTAAGTAAATAAACAGAGAATCAATCATCAGTCATCCTGGAACATTTTGTCTGGGCTTCACCTCTGCAGGTCAGTCCAACGTTTGTTGCTGTTTGCTGTGAATTCAATGCTTTCACAGTTTCAGGAGGAAATCTTAAGAGAGGAATAAAAAAAAAATTCTATTTATGTGAATTTATGTTTGAATATCAACTAAGGAAAAAAAACTATTCATAAATTCTTTAATTAAACAACAGCAAATGCCAATAAATACGATTAGGTTGAGTTTAATTTAGATGTTGAAGCAAAGTCCTTTTATTGTCAGATTTTGAAGTTGAAAAGAGGAAAAAGGTTAAAATTTGTGAAATAAATGCACAGAAATGGCTTCCCAAAAGGCAAATATTTTGGTTTAATCGCTGGTATGGGTTCCAGCAACCCTGTGACCCAATATGGATCAAAGCTGTCAGGATCAGCTGAGAAACCAGTTGCAGGATAAAACCACAAAGATGTAAGAAAGTCTCAAGAAGTCATTCACAAAGCACATTTAAAGAGGACATGGAGGCAGAGAACTTGGGTTCAGATGAAACAAGCAGAGGGTTCAGTGAGAGTTCCTTAAATGCAGTGCGGTTAATTATTTTAGTGCAGGCTGCTGTGACTGCTCCCCAGTATCCACAGGGGGGAATATGAGGAATTTAAGTCTTTGAGCAGGTGTTGAAAATCGATGTGTGCACAATATTAATATTGTATAATCTTTTAGATTATTGAAAACTGTTTCCCTTGGAAATCTTCCTCTAGTGGTCATTTGAGGAACTGCAGCATTTAGTTCTCCTGGACTGGCTTCAAAGTCAGGAGCAGAATGTGGGGCTAAAGCAGAACGAGAGTCATCATTTCTGACATCAGAACTCAGAACTACACATTGGATAGGAAAGTTATCCTTAGGCATCATAGATTTGAATTAGTGTTTTAGTTTTTTTTTTTTTTTTTTGAAAAATCCAAATTATAAGATCTATTTTTTGTTGCAAATGGGGCAAAAACAGTCCCTAAGGTGACAAGTAACCTCGTCATTTTGCAGCTCGTAAAAATGGAGACAATATTGCTGTCACTTACTAATTCTCCATGTGACATTGCATTTCAAGATAAAGCTCTGAGACTTGAGGTTGGATTTTTGTAAGAATTGACAGATAGTTTGTTATCAGTTGGCTTCATTCCTGTGGTGACAGACTTTGGCTTCAGTCTTCCCACCGTCCTCAGCAACCAGCGTTCAAGTGACCACTTCCAATGAAAACTCACCAAACTCAGAGTGTAGCTGTTCTATCTGGTGAACCCAGACATGGCAACAAGTCTGATGATGTCTGGCTTTGTTTCTTTTTTTAAATAAAAATGAACCAAAGCCACTCTCCTGCCATGATGGAAATCCATACGTGCCGCTGAAAGGATGCAATGTGCAAATGTTTTCACCTCTTGAACATTTCACACCAAGCCTCTTCCAGTTGTAGGTGGTGGAACTAAGCTAGCAAAGAGTAGAAAAGAAGAAGCCCATTCCTGCTTTTGAGGAAAGAACAACATGAGAATAAAGAGGAGTTCTTGAACGTGTTTCAAGTGGAGTGTGTAGAAGTTTAAAGCCCGTGGCGGTCCGTGCATTTCAGAGCTGAGCCTTCAGTCTTCATCTTCAAAAGTCTTCAAAAGATCCTTTTATGTAGCAATTCCATCATAAATAGAATGAATTCACTACAATTGTAGATCTTGTAAAAACAAACTCTGCGAGTGCAAGTCTCCTCCCACTGCCATCTGATTGGTTGTTCGCTGGCTGTATACTGTTGTTCAAGACAGGTAAAGAGCAACGCCATATTGGAATAAAAACAAAGGCCCGATCCGAATACTCCCCTTGTCTTTTTCCATTAGCCTTGATTTGAGGTAGCAGTTGAAGTCGAAGTCCTGTCCAGGATTAGCGCTTTTCTTCCCTCTGGTGCGCTCTGAACCACAGATGTTTACAATAAAATGTAAGCAATGACTTTATGTTGTAACGTGACACTTTTGAAGTTATAAAACCGCTGTTGTTATGTATATTCAAGCACTGGAAGCTCCTCGCTAATGTTAGCGGACCGGCGATATTGATGACGTCATCGAACGAAACTCACATTCAAAATATTAGACACTATTTTTTCCACACCCACCATTTGGAGCAAGCACGGAGGGATTAGGGGGGGGGGGGGGGGTGGTATGGGTTAAGGGTAAGGGAGAAGGGGAGTATTCGGATCGGGCCAAAGAGACATGGTTTAGCATGTCAGCATGAGTACTAACCCTCCACTCCCTCTCCCCACTCAGCAGTCACTCCCTCCACGGATCTCCTCAGCTGTTTCCCATCTACCTCATCTACCTCATCACCTCCAGTGTATGTCGTCTGCCTGCTGTCACCTCCTCTGTGCGAAGTCTTGTTCTGCCACTGCATACATTTCTGAGCGATTTATCTTCGTTATCTCTCCTGGTTTTGATCTCTGCCTGTCTCCTCGTCATCCTGTCTGCCTCACACCACGCCTGGACTCTGTCTTGCCTTTGCCATTCCCCTTTGTTTAGGGTTGTTCTTAAACCTTGGTTGCTTATGGATCCAAACGCCTCTGCCTCATCGTTACACAGTAAAATATCATAAAATCATTAATTTTGGTCTGATTTTGAAAAGGAAAAAACTCATCAGAATAATAATTTCCAGGTCATGTAATAGTGTTTTGGTACAAAGTGCAACAAATGAACGACACTTAAAAATTTTCAAGAAATAAATAGGTTATTAGGAAACGCAATGCATACCTGATGCATGTTTGGGATTGTATTCAAATCTACTCAACTCAACTTTATTATTTAGTACTTTCACAGAGAAGGCAGCTAAAAACAAACCCAATAAAAAATAAATAAACTACTAAAAGCAGTAAAATAACAGAACTAACAGCAGGAGCCTCAAGTTGCGTTAAAAGGTCATAAAAATGAGTCTTTAGACAGGTTTTAAAAATGGGCAGCGGCTGTGCTTCTCTGATTAACAATGCAAAGAATTCCAGAGCCTGGGGCCAGCAACCGCAAAAGCCCCGTCCCCTCTGAGCTTTCGCCTGGACCTCGGTGTCTCCATAAGGAGCTGTTCAGATGATCTGAGGCACCGGAGGTACAGCGGGGTAAGACCGTGTAAAGACTTCAAAACAAACACAAAAATCTTAAAAGGAATTCTAAACTTACGTCCTCCAACCAACAGACTAACATTTACACAAACTGTTAGACTCCTCAGTCTGTGTCCATTAACGGGTCGGTGGGTACTCGACAGAGACCGACGAAGACCGCTAGCACCCGTGGAACATGGGCTGGTCGATGGTCGGAGCTGAGGAAAGTGCATCCCGGTAGACTGGTCTGATGGTCCTGATGGTCCTGATGGTCCCGCAGATGCTCAGTGAGCACCCCATCCATGGACCCGGAGTGGCGAGGTCAAGGCGGCGTTTAAAGCACGCAGCGGCTGGGATTTATCATCAAACAGAGCCGGTTGCGACGCAACACCACGGGTAAATTCACCCGGTGGGAGTGGCGACGCTGAGCTGGAGGCTCCAGTTCTCCAAGTGGATCCATCCAGCCTCGATCAGAAGGACTCGGGTTCCGGTGTGACAGCAGACAGGCGGTCTTTCATACGACACATGTCCCGGTCCGGGGATTCGGCGCTGATGGACTCTTCCCTCTTCATTAGAGGAATTCCTGGTTAATTTAGTTTTCTCCACTTAGTAATCTGATTACCAGCAGCTGTTCTGATCTGAGGTCTAACACACAAACATATACCACGATCATCCTCCATAAAACCAAAAGATCGATGGTTCTGCCAGAAAACATGGAAATAGTTTGAAGTCTAAAGCTGTCATTGACTTTGAATAGAATACAAGATCATCCTAAACGTTCATTATTGAGATAAACTCACTCAGATCTGTTCAAATGTTTTCTACAAGTTCTCCTCTATCAGCTGACAGCAAGAATTCACTGGTGAAAAGTCACATTCTAGTTTTTCTAGATCTGTTTATTCAATTGTAACACAGCAGTAAACAAACATCTGGACCATTCCAATAGTGATGTATGACTCACTGGCTGCAACAAACATCAAAGTCAAATTATCATCATCAAATTATGTCATCAAATTATTAAACTTGAAAATAATCATTTTTATTTACAGCAGATCCAACTTATTTAGGAAGTCCAGGAGTTCAGCGCCAGATTTCCCTCCAAACTCCTTGATGCCGTATTACAGTTCTGTGGCTGGAGACGGATGCATGCAGGAAGTTTTTCGGAACTTTTTTAAATTTTTGTCTGGGAAGTTATATTGACTGAAATCCTGCCGTGTAGTTGTCTGTAATGCGTTCAATGTGTTGGGAGCAGCCGTGATGCGTTCAGTGGCAGCGTGGAAGTTCTCATACTGGCCTCTTTGTCGCTCATCATTGCCTCTAAACTCTGTTACCTGACCAGACAGATCTGCTGGAAGGCTGAAAGGATCCATTTCTCTTTGGACGATGTCCAATTTTTCCGGAAAAGTCTATCTTAATCAGAGGTGACTACGTCCTCATCCGGCCTCATGGATCTGCACAGTCTCTAACTCAAATTCTGATTGGTTGAATCATGTAACTGCATTTAATCCACACATGGCTGTGGTTTAATCAGCAGTGTTTTTATGGAAAGCTGCTGCAAAAAATCGGAAGTGAGGACGGAAGCACTGACTGTATGAGCGTTAGGCAGACTTTCATGAACCTAGCAACAAGTGAGGGCTAAAATCTGATTGGTCAGAAACTTTAATGTGAAGAAAGAGTCTGACAGCAGCACAGCCGGAGCCTAGAGCTGTGAGAGAAGCTGACAGAACAGTTAGAATGATCTCAAATATATTTTGGACAAATATATATTTATATAAAAAAACCTTGTTGTGATTTAGATGCTTTTTTTCAGATCATTTTAGGCCTTCACTGGAGGCTTTGCAGGCCCTGACTCCTTAAAGCTGCGTACACTCTACCCTCGGCAGAGCAAGAGGCCACTTCCAAAGAAAAGTCTATGTAAATAAGAATTTCAGTTTTCTTTTTGAAAACGGTCACAATTACATGCAGCTATGCATCGTTTTCAGGTTCTATGACGAAAGTTGTGGCCATTGAATCCACTAAACCAAATCGAACTTCGACCAATCACTGACTCGGACTTGGTGGTGACACGGTGAGTCACACCAAACTCAAAGTGTGTTTGATTTATCTGGTGAATCCAGTGAATCTATTTGTTTTTAAAAGCCATTTTCCTGACGTGATGTAATCAACATCTGCCATCGCGAGGACGCTAGCATTGAAGTGAACCAAACTGCGAGATTTGCATTTGCAGAGTGGTGGACATGCACATGCCAGGTGTGCAATAAAACAAGAGACAAAAACTGTGGAGGAGGAGTCCAGCTCAATCAGCCAATGGAAACACACACACCTGCATTTAAAGGTTCTCCTCCTAACCACAAGAAAAACATGCTGCTTTATGTATTTAAAAGTCATGGTTTGCTTTATAATTGCTGCGTAATGAAACATTACAAACAGTCTGTCAGCGGGTCTCACTTGAACTGCACAATATTTAAATTCTATATTTCATTTGATCAAATCGAGGCTGTATCGACAGAGTTTCATCCGTTTGTGCTTCAGAGGCTTCTTCCTCAAAAGTTGACTATAACAAAGCCAATGAAGACAGAAGTTTGAGTTCAGCGTGCGCAGTTTAAAAAAAGCAATGATACAGGGAAGTGCTGTGTTTTTTCCAGGACATTTACATGTTTGTTAATCCCTCTGAGCGTGAAACACAGCCCATATTGTTCCAAAACACCCACCACGGTTGAGGAAGAGTCCGAGGTTCCTCCGGATGCTGGAAACATCCAGTCTCATGTAAAATGGAAGTCCCAAATAGAGTTGAGTAAAAAGCCAGATCAAAGGTTTGCATGCTGTTTCCCTCTTTCACACACGCACACACCCCGTCCTGCCTTGTGATTGGCTGTGACATGTGAGCCACTCCCACACCCAGGTGCGACAGACAGCAACAGACCGGGCTTCAGCTTTCAGTTCTCACGGCTGCACAGACAGGCGCTGGCTCGGACAAATCCGGCGAGTGTGATGACAGAGCAGTGTGTGGAGCAGCAGACATCGCAGCAGGACGTCCGGAGGAGCAACAGAGGAGCCGCCAAGCCTGAGGACAGAGACTATCAGTGAGTGGGATCCAGATGTTTTCATCTTCATGAGGGAGTTTAGAGAGTAAATGATCTCAGCCTCTCAGGTTTCTCGAGGATCGCATGTTGCATCGAGTGTGTGTGTGTGTTGAATTGCAGCACAGGTTTGTGTAAACTTTGGGAGTGGGTTACCAAAGGGTTACCAATGATGATTTGTTTTACAAACTGCAGGATCAGGAGCTTACAAACAGTTGAATCAAACCAAAGGTAAGCAGAACTCCTAAATGAAAGAAATTCCCTTGTAGTGGGTGAAATTCCTATATTGACACTTAAAACGAGTTTAAGTTTGAAACATAAGAACCGTGATCAACATGATCCCATGAACAAGCAGAGTGAAATATTTATTTACTGTTTTCTGGTTGGCTGGAGGAGAGACTGAAAGCCACACCTCCAGCCACTGATCAGGGAATGGATTCATGGAACTGGAACACAGTTAAGTTGAAGGTTATTTTTTCTTTTTTGTGTTCTCCTTCGCAGCTCAGACGCTGAAAACACGACAGGCGGTTGCCACAGATGTGGGATGATGGTTGACGAGGCCCTGCAGAACGACCAGGACCACCTGGAGCTTCCAGGCAGGAAGAAACCTGTGCTGGTCAGGTACAACAAACTAAATACTCCCATGTCCATTGGTCATATTTTACCTTTGGCAAACACACATTTGTTTTTTTTAAATAAAATATTAGTTATTTTTGTGAGTTTTTTCCTACTCCGAAGTAAAACGACTCGATTCCTGAGGCTCCACCTGCCGCCGCGAGCGGGTGCCGCCCATTTCATGACATCATCCCAGAGCCGGCAGCGTCTCTTTGTTTCTCCCACAAAAATAAACATCCAATTTTCTTCAAAGATGGATGTACGAACAATATTTCTGCCTTTAACGGGCCTGGCCATCGCTACACGGATTCACAATACAAATGCACTCTCCGTCTGCACGACTGTGCCCAATGGAGGGGTGGGGGGTGTTCCTTAAAGGAGCCCCGCGTCTGAAGTAACAAACTCCTATCTGAGCTGGAATTTAGTGAAGACAGGATATACTGTTCATCTAAAATGAATGGGTTTTTTTTACGATCATCAGTAGAACTTGGGTGTTGGTGTTAGACTGGGGACGGTGCTGTCAGAGCAGACTCTTCCTGAAAGGGGGCGGTCTCACTCTGTGACATCAGATCGTTTTCGTGGGTATGGGAGGGGCTGCTGTTGAGAGGGCAGGTTGATAGAGGATTACTCAGATTACATACCACTTTGAGGTTCTTTATAGTGATGAATGAACACTCAAAAGCTGAAAAAGTTGTTTTTTCGTGGTGTGGCCCCTTTCATTCAAACTATGTAGCCACAAGGGGACCTGGGTCTGGGACCTCCCTGTACCGGTCCTCGACTCAGATGCAACTCAAGGAAATAAAGGCCTCTGCAGTACCACAATGTCACCACTGGGGGAGGTTGTGTCAGGAAAGGCATCGGGCATAAAACTCCCTGCCAAACCAAATGTGGGGATCAGTGAAAGCTGATTCGCTGTGGCGACCCCTGATGGGAAGAGCTGAAAGGTGAATGTCAGCACATATACATGTTTTCCAACCAACCTGCCATTGAAGCTCCTTATTGGCTAAACACACCTGATCCAGGTAATTTAGATAAAGCAGAGTTTCTGGAAAACTGGCATGACGCCGGCCCTCGAGGACCGACTTGGACACCCCTGCATCAAGACAACCCAGATGTATTCTTTCTTTAGAGACAGATTGACAAAGTTATCAAACTTAAAAGATGACATTTCAGAAAACATGACTTATAATCATCTGCCTTTTAAAGTCATATTTGTATTAACGATATTTAAGATACTTATATATCTTTAGGAGATATTCTCTTTAGCTTTTAAGTGTTCACAACCACCCTGTACATACTTTTAAGTCACAATATTAAATATTTATTTCTAAAAAGAATTCATCCACAGACGATAAAGACACGTTCAAACACACAGTCAGTCTCATCAAAGTATCTTGAATTAATAAAAAACAACAATAAAAAGTTTCGTTATGATCTCTCATATTTCTACCAACCCAGTTTGAAACCTGCTGGTCTTGATTGGATGATCACAGAGTTGAACTGAAACATTTCCCATGACAGATGTGGCCATCTGTCATAATAAGTTCCACCGGAGGAGAAGAAGAAAACAGTGATCTTCTGATTGTTTTTAATGTCTAAAGGTTTTACAGTGAAGTTTGTCGACTTTCTGTCCTCAGGTCAAAAACCTTGGATAACTCGCTGCTGACATCAGTCCAAACAGACGCAGACTCCAAGGTGGACAGGAAGAAGTCTCAGTACAGCCAGGTGAAGTTTGACAACCGTTTGATGCGGTTTTAAAGTTGTAAAACGTCTTGGTCATTGTGCTTCATTCTCTTTCTCTGGTTCAGCTTTCAAAGGGCAACGGCCATTACCATAAAATATTTAAGGAGATCAGCAAAGATGAGCAGCTCAGACAGAGTGAGTCTTTGATGATCCAAACAAACCACTCCACCTTAAATACTGAATGAAGAGCCCCAGTGTGAGACCACTGAGAGGTTTTATGTAATAACGAATGCCAAGCTTCATCACCAAGACATGTGTTCTTCTGAATTCATTTACATCATTTGAAAGTAGAAAGTCTTGGTTGTGCAACCGTGACGTAATTGACCTGTTTGTTAGGTTACACCTGCGCTCTGCAGAAGGACATCCTCTATCAGGGGCGAATGTTTGTCTCCGATAACTGGATTTGCTTTCATTCCAAAGTTTTTGGGAAAGACACCAAGGTAGGAGACATGTTTTTAACTTCCTCACAGTCTGCTGCTGTGTGTCTTTGATCGGTCATGAAGCTGTGAGCCTCTTCTAATGATCTCTGACCTCGTTTAAGATCTACAAATGATGATTCAATAAGGGGAGATCTTAGGAATGCAAAGAAAGAAAGATTGATTTGGGACACAAAAAAAGAAACTCTGCCGTATCTGCTGTTGTGGATCAGGTGTGTTTAATCAACAAGAAGCTTCAATGGCAGGTTGGTTAGAAAACAAGTAGGACACTGGACACACCCCCTGGTTTAGAGCAAGGGGTTAATTGATGAGTGGCGTTTGGTGTGAGTGAGGAAATAACCCGTTTGTCTTGGAGTGAGGTAGATCACGGTAGATTTAGGCGTCTCCACGGCAGGATGGAGATTTTTTTCCATTTTTAGTTGTGAATCCAATATAAACAATGAATTTGGAGATATTCTGCATGAATATAAACTCAATATTGTTCCAGGGCAGTCTGCAAAGACTCACGTTTTAATATGTGCACATTTCTGCACAACTTTAGGTTTGGATTGAAGAAAAAACTTTTTTTAACCAGCATAACTGTATTTCTTAAGAGTTCTTCAGTTGTAAACAAACAGCTCCTGAACAAAAGTCAAGACAATAAGTCAATAAAATGATTAAACTCTGTCAGCTCCAAATCATTTGGAGTTTGAGACAGACAGCAAAAAGACGAGAAGCTCTGCAGACGATGTTTCAGGATTCAACTTGATCTCCAGTCTACAAAGCCGTTCTTCAGCAGAAATCCTGCAGTTGTCTGTTCAGAGACAGTAAAAAGTGTTAAAGTAGTCTTACTAAACTCATTATTTTTTTCAGATTAGTCGACTAATCGGGTCATAGGCAAAGTTGATCTAAAACACACATCTTAACCATCATTAGCTTTAAACTAAAACTAGATATATAGCATTACCCGTGATAATGCTAGTGTGAATGCTGTCGGCTGAATTTGGCCTCTGAAGATGCTGCTGATAGCTGAATGCTGAAATTGATAGCTAAAAACGCTAAAAACAAGTTTATAGCTGAAAAGGCTGAAGCTGAAAGCCCGCTAAAATATTAGTTAATGCCAAAATAGCCTAAAAAACTGAAAAAAAGCCTAAGTTAGCCAAAACAGTTATCATGTAGCTGAATAGTCTAAAAAACAAACAAACAAAAAAAAACTAAAATAGCTAGCATGCAGATGAAGTATTAGCTGAAATCCTAAATAGCCTAAAACACAAACAAAAAGGCTTAAATTAGCCAAAACAGATACCATGTAGCTGAAATATTAGCTATACTCTAAAATAGCCTGAAAAACAAAACAAAAAAAACTTAAATGACCCAAAATTGCCAATATGTAGATGAAATATTAGCTAAACTCTAAATTAGCCTAAAAAAACTGATAAAACTAATTTAGCTAAAATAGCTAGCATGCAGCTGAAATATTAGCTATACTCCATTATAGCCTAAAAATAATAAAAAAAAAACTTAAATGACCAAAAACCATTAGCATTTAGCTGAAATACTAGCTAAACTCCAAATTAGTCCAAAAACAAAAAAAAGACAAAATTAGCCAAAATTGCTAGCATAATGCATTTATAACTTTTAACTTTACTGCACTCCGACTCCACATAATATAAAGTCAAGACTAATCAACTATTAAATTAGTCATCGACTGTTTTAGTTGTTGATTAGTCGACTAATCGTGGCAGCTCTACTGCAAAGTGTTGATCTTGCTTGTCGAGTCAGTTCACTTTACAACAGCCCACTTCTGACACCAGCGGCACACACAGGAGGACCGAAAACATCTGAACGCCGGGCAAAACTCAGGACTCAACTCTGTTCTTCTATCTCAGATCGCCATTCCAGTGACTTCCATCACGAACATCAAGAAGACCAAAACTGCCATCCTCCTCCCAAATGCTCTGGTGGTTGCTACCGCACACGACAGGGTGAGAGACGAGAAGGTTTGAATCAAAAAGAGACGCTGGCTGTTTTTGCTGACTGGTTTTTAATTGGTTCTTCTGCAGTACGTTTTTGTGTCCTTCCTGTCGAGAGACAACACCTACAAGTTTCTGATGGCCGCCTGTCTTCACCTGGAGGTCAGAAACTCTTCCTACAAAAAAAAATATATGTATAGTATATAATTTCTAAGTGTAGAGTGAGAGGTAAGCTAAGTCAGAAAATATTCCATCTGTCCTTTTCTTCCTCTGTATTAATCCAAACACGTTTACTTCTGGTGTCAGCTTTGTTCCTACCACTCTTCCAACACAATTTTCCATCATTTCATTGTGTGACTCAATTCATCTGTAGTTTGAACTACTCTACAAGTCTCCCTTCTTTTTTTTAAAAAAAAAAATGAACACCAAAACACTTAACTCATCACTAAAGACGATAAAGTTGGAGATGGAGGCTGTTATATGAAGAAGGGTAAAACTATCAGAAAAATTGTGAACACTTAAAAAAAAGGTTTAATTAAACTAAACTACCTAAATGCATTTGAAAATGTTATAAAAATTAAAAAATAAATTAGCATTACGTTCAAAGACAGTTTTAAAAAAGTGTATACAGTGCAAAAAGTTTTAAAAATAAATTGCTACAATGAGCCTAAATTCAGATAATCCAAATGAAAAATACATTTTTGAAAGCCTGAAGGTTTGTTAAAAAAAGGTCAAATGACTAAATCTCCTTTATTGTTAAAAATGAGCCTGATCTTTCTTGCAGAGTTAATGCTGAGTTTATTATATCATCTTTCATATCTTGAATGTTATTATACCAGAATGGGTGAATGTGTGATAGATTTAAATGTGTAAACAAACTATGAGGACTTCAGAGTGTGAATATTTCTCAGTAATCTGATGGTTTTACCATGAACTTTTGCCAGAGATGATGGTGAGTCCTGACAGCATCTAACCTCCTGCTTTGATAAAGAATTAGTAAAAAACATTTAAAAACGTTTGTTTATCCTGATTCTTTGTTGGGTGTGACATGAGTGCCTGTAACATATTTCTGTGCTAACTCTTTAACTTCCCCGCTCAACCAAATGGTGGGAAACTTTTAGAAAATATGTTTTTAAAAATATTTATTGTGTGCATTACTCCCCCAAGGTATGGAGCCCCTAAAGGGATATAAAAGAAGAAACAAATTTTTCCTAATAATTAAAGTAAAAAAAAAAAATGTAGTTATCGACTTATGTGGAACAGACAGTATTTTTTTCTTTATTTAATTTTTTTTAACTTTTTTTTCAGTTACAATCTAGTGAGCGCCAGTTACTAACAAGATTTTTTTTAACAAAAAATTATAGTTTAAAAAATAAAAATTCTATCTATCTATTTTTAGGCAAAATGTTTTTTTTAGATTCAATTTCCCTTTAGGAGCTCCGTATCCAGCTAATGAGCGGCAGAAAAAAACGCCTTTTTTAGTTAATATTTTTTGTTTGTTTGTTTTGTTTTTTGGGTGGTTAAAAGGTTAAGAGTGTATTTATTGTTTGTCTTCAGACTTTTGGAGACCCGTGCCTGAAATCTTTGTGTTTTTCTGAACGTGCTCAGAAGAGTCCCTGCAGCAGCCCCATCCCGTCCTCAGTCGACCACAGCTTCACGAGCCAGAGGTCGCCGCTGTCCCCTCGTTTTCCTCTGGTGAGTCCAGGAATGAAAACAAAACACCAGTGGGAGTGGGGGGTCAAATCCGTGACGGGTCAACGTAGATCCATGAATCTCATTTTCTGTCATTGCAGCAGTTTGATGGATAACTGGGATGACCTGATTGTCGTCCTCAGTTATCCATGGAAGGTTTGTAGTGATCTGAAAGGTTAACTGGCTTCCTCTCACCTGCAGACCCAATGATTCTAACTAAAGTCAGCATGTACGCTGATGACCTGCAGCTCTACATGATGCTTCTGCATCCCGACACGGGTTTACATCTGTTACCAGACATGTAGAAATGTCTTCCTGAGTCAGCACAAAGAGCTTTTGTTCAGGTCCAACTCACTGGATTCTTGTTGATTCATCTGGAGGTCAAACTGAGGTCAAACCAAAGGTTAAGAATAACAGAAACATCCACATGACTTCGGACTCTGAGCAAAACAAAACAAAAAAAAAAAACAAAAACATGCCATTCAAACATCCAGTTCTCAGGTAGAAATTATCCAGCATTCAGAAATCCTGTCAGAGATAAAGTTCCAAACACAGCTGGTAATTTCAAATAAATATTCAGATTTTTTTCAACTGAAACTACAGAATAAAAACTGTTCTGTTTTAGATCATGATTGGAATGTACCTTTATCACTCATCTAGTAAACATTCAGTCTTTATGTTTTTCTTTTAGCCCAGCTTTTAGATTTGTTGACATGTTTTCAGAGTTTCTGTAAAAAAAAAAAAAAAACTGATTAGAGAACAAAGTGCATTAAAAATAATTGACTTCTTGCAGAGTGACCGAGTTGGAGGAAGGAGGCAGAGGAGGCCGGAGTCCGAGGAGAGCAGCAGTTCTGACTCCCCGAATCTAGAATACCACAAGATGGCAGGTAACCATAGAGAACCAACACATAGAACAAACACCTGACCCTTTCTAGCTGAAGTGATAATCATAGATTTAGCTATCAACATAGTAAAGTTGCAAAGTTCGAGTGAATCAGAGGAAGTATCTGCTTGTGATCCTGTCTTTTCTTGGTGACACATGAATGAAAATGTATGTTTCTGTTGCAACATGTTAAGTTTATTAAATGACCTCTAGATATAGGTTAAAAAGAGAGGAATTCTCTGTTGACTTCCATGTTTTTCCAACCATTTAGGCCCAAACTCATTCAACGAGTCTTCCCTTCTTCAGACTTCATTTTAGAGATTTGAAAGATGTCAGAGATGATCTGTCCTTTCCTTATTTCCTTATTTCCTTATGATGTTGACAAAGTATAGATTGCGTTTCTTTGTCAAGTTGAAGTTTGGACCAGAGAACTTCCCGTTCAATCTATTAGGGCTTTGGTATTATTTATTGACAACTGCTCTAAACATGTCTTTTTACTTCTTTGGAAGTTAAACAAATCAAACATATTTTTGAAATGAAACAACCCCTGAAAACACTGCCAAAGTCTTTAGAATAAAATGTTCTCAGCCAGATTGTTGTTTTCAGTCAGATGATCATTCCTCCGGATGTGCAGAATGTGTATAATTTTGTTTTATTCATTGATTCTAATCATCTTTCAGATCTCATCGGTATTTTATATAATAAGTAGATTGCAGCAGCCACAAAGGAGTTAACAGGCTGTTTGAATGAATCTTCATCTTCTCTTTCCTCCAGAGTTCCCTGTTCCACCTTTTCTGAATGTTCTGAGCCACACTGAAAACACATCTCCTCCAGAGCAGCAGCACAAAGCCAAGAAGCAGCATCTGAACCAGCAGAGCACAGAGGTCAAGCCGCACAGCCTCAAAGGCGCCGGTCAGCCACCCTTTCAAATGATGCCTATTTATTTATTTTTTATTTATTTTTATGACTTGTCTTGAACCGTTTGACTTGAAAGGACAGGTATCCTTTCATGGTATCCATGAGTTTAAAGCCTCGGGCACATCTGCCTGCACGGGCTCCCACGGGCGGTCTACGGGCCAGATTTTCCCGCCCCCGTGCGGCGGTCCGCACAGGTCCGCAAAGGTAGCAGGCTCCGCAAAGGCCCGTAGGCGCCCGTGGGAGGCTGTTCGACATGCACCAAATTCTTCTGCGGGTGCCACGGTTTTCTCCCATTTTCCTCTGCCCGTGGCAGCTGGCTGCACCACTCCGTAAGGGCCGTAGGGCCCGTAGCTGTTTTCATCAACCCAAGAGCCGTTACTAGCCGTACTAACAGCAGTACTAACACCCGTATACACCTTACGAGCCGTGCAATCAGTTCCCCGTGTTCCAAGTCCCGCAGGGTAGTACAGCCGGTTGTAGGCGACGTGCGTGAACCTTGCGGCATGCACGGTGAGGCTGACATTATTTGGGATTCCCGCGGCTCACGGGATTCCCGCGGGATTCCCACGGGATGGGAGTCATTTCTTCCATTAATCACGGGACCCGGGACGGGACGGGACTAAATTCTGACGGGAGTGGGCGGGAGTTCAACAAAAGCTCTACTCAAGAAACTTGACTGAATTTTTGGCGTCCGACGGTGCTGGATAATTTCAAAGTTGGGGAGAGGAGAGGAGGAGCACGCCAGCCCAAATACCTCTGGCTGCAGCACGCAGTTTTACGTTTGTTTCTCCCCCCGCCCTCCGCGAGTCGAGACGCTCACGCACAGGCGCGCGCGCTCACAGCGAGTCAGAAGTGTTTTCAATCAATGGATCGGGGGTGCGGGGTTGCCCATATTCGCGAGAGTCTCCTTTCTGAGAGCATGTTCTATTATTATTATTCTTTTATCTTTCTTTAACCATTTCTTTATTTTTTTCTCCTTAAGCTGTGTTTGCGCTGCGCGTGCACGCGCTACCGCGAACGAGAAAGACAGCGCCAAGTGAAAGATTTCTGAAGGCACCACTGCATCTTTGACTGTGAGAGAAACCAGACAGCCTACTGCCAAGTTAACCCATGCATGCACGGAGATGATGAAACTCATGTAGGAAGGTCATCGGGGGGAATCGAACTGGCCCGTATCATCAACACGCACGCGCTTGCGAACGTCCGTACTAACGCGCACGTGCGCCGTGCAACATTTGCACGGGCCGCGTGCGCGCACGTGCGTCTGTGCAACGCCCGTGGTACTTCGACGCCGAGAATGACATCAGCTTTTCACAACGACCACTTGCACGGTGCTCCTGTACTAATGACCACAACTCATGCGGCAGTCACGGGCCTGGGTCTACAGCCAAACCACCCCAGACCCGTACGGGTCAAACATTCGCACAGGCAGATGTGCCCGAGGCTTAAAGCTACCAGTTTTGGGTTTGTCAGTCATAAACTCTAAATCCATTTCATGTATCTTCGCTAACGTTGACAAACTCACTGAAATCAGTGATTCATTTTATTTATAGTGTGCTCGCCTCCAAATGCTCCACATGAAGCACAATCAGCATCAGACAGAGCTTTTTAAATTAGGATTGTTCTAATCCACGTGTCAAAGTCCAGGCCCGGGGGCCAGATCCGGCCCTCCAGATCATTTTATTTTATTGCTATTAATGACCCTTCCTTTTTAATTCCTGAAAATGTGGTCAAAAACCGTATGCGTGCTGCCCCCTACAGGTTGAAATGAGATATTGCAGTTGAATTTTGTGCCAGAGGCTAACCCGGTCACCCGTGGACATAACCTTGCCAGTCTGTCGCAGGGCCACAATCACACACCCATACACACTCTGGAACGCTTTAGAGTAACTAATTAACCCATGAAGCACGAGTTTAGACGGTGGGAGGAGGCCGGAGACCTGGAGAAAACCGCATGCACAGGGAGAACAGGCAGAGGTGATTCTGTTTCAGGTCCCCCAGCCAGGACTTGAACCAGGGGGCCTTCTTGCTGTTAGGGAAGAGGGCTAACCACTGCCCCACCATGCCACCCCAAACAGTGGCTGCAAATATGTTTTTCAGTTCTGCTGACGTCTTTTATTGTTGTCTGTCTCCAAGAACTTTCTACAAGCCAGGTCACATGTTGTTAACCCTTGTGCTATCTTATGGGTCTAAATGACCCCAGCCTTACATTGACCTGTTATCCAAACATGGATTGAGGTGGACAGGATTTCATGTCTGTGAACTATCCTGATAAGGAAAGCAAATGTGAAGACTTCCATTATTTTGGTCTCGTTGCTTTGCCCCGCCCTCATAATTCCTGGCCAATGACTGAAGAGATCTTCCGTTTCACACCTGGTTTTGTTTACAATCTTTGGTTTGAAAGAGAGCAGTGTGGTTGAAAAGCGGTCTGAATACAGAAAACTCCATCTGTACCAGAGTAAGCTGACTCGGTCCGGACCAGTGGACTTTTACTTATGATCTGCTACATTTGGGCAAATTTCTCCAGAGAATTTAATTTTCTAAAATCTTGTTTTTGTGCGTTTCATGAGCTGGAACCCAAATTTGTGTAAAAACAAACCAGTAGATACTTGACATGAACTAAACATTGGGCTCTGAATCCATATTCTATGAAAGCTTGATTTTTTATGTAATTGTGGAAAAAAACCTACTTTTCCACAATATTCAATTTTGTTTGGTAAATGTTCTAGTTTTGTTCAGGTTCTGCTTAAACCTCAGACTCCAGAGTTTTAAAGACCAGCACCTCCTCAGCACCGGTGCAGTTGCATCAACCTTTGTTATCTGAAACAGGAAAAATGAAACGTTTTTGTGTTTCCTTTCAGGCTCGGATGTGATGATTGACAGCCGGCTCCTGAAACCGGTTTCTCTCAACAATCTGCTGATCATCTACATTTTTCTGTGAGGCTTTTTCCGTCCTGCCTGGGTTCTTGTTATGGATGAATGATGCACCCTCACGGATCTGCCTTCCATGCTCTTCATCAGAGTCTGCGTCCTGGTCCTCTCCTCCTGTTACCTGACCTTCAGAATCCTGTCGTTGGAGCAAAGGCTGTCATCGCTCGGCTCAGTGGCCGACTTGAGGCTTCACGAGTGAGTAGTTCTTGAGGTTATTTGTCGTTTATAAAGTTCTCTGAAGCATCTTGTGTTTTTCTGGGTAAACTCACATGCGGCTTTCTGTCTTGTTTCTCAGAAACGGCCTTTTCTCGAGGAGTGCTGACGTAAACGCAGAACTCTTCTCTGAACTTCTGACCGTCAACCTGCTGAAGCTGGAGAAGGTGAGTTCAGACTCAACCTCCAGAGAGTCGCCCCTCCCATTAATGCCGTCTGAATTTTGCTGATTCAGACGTTTAAGTACAAACTTAGTATTTTCAGTATAAACTAGGGCTGGGAATCGATTAAAAACATTTAACTAATTAATCGCGATTAATCGCATTCATTATTTCTGCAAATAATCATAAAATGAACCACATCCAGGTCATTTATTTTTGATTAGAGCTGTCAGTCGATTAAAAATTAAATAAACAAATCAGATGAATCAAACTTTTGACTTTTTTACAATATTTTCTTTGGTAAATTTTCTATGACAACACGCGGCTTTTGAACAAAAGTAGACCAGAGAGAAAATGTTTCTTTCATTTTTATCGTCTAAAATGTTTTAATTGGTCAAGTATTAACCATAAATGTAGTTATTTGTGATTAAAACACATCAACAGGAAGATAAGTAGAACTCCGAGAAAGTTGAGGCTCAGTGATGCATTGTCGTGTTACCGTGACAACGGAATCAAATAGTCCATTTTTTGTGAAAAACCAATGCAAACCAAAAAAATAAAAAAATTAAAGTTCTAAAAACCTATTAAATATTAACTTCTTTTGAAAATGACGGTGATATAACGCCTGACAAAGTGTTTTAACGCACGCCATGGAGGCCTGAATCGCCGAGGTGCAGCGAGGGACTGCTGCTCTGTGAGGTGTGACTGTTTTGCATTAATAAATATGAATGTGTTCATTCTTTTTGATTGATCGCATGTGTTAATGCGTTAACTTTCACAACCTTAGTATAAACTTTACATATGTTAAGACATTTCACATTTACTTCATCTTTTTTGAAGAAACTCTTCAGAAATGACTGGATCTTTAGGTCTTTAACTTTTCTCATATTGGTCATGTTCTCAAAATTATTTAATATGTTTTCAATTGTCAAACGTTAAACTGTATTTGCTCTTTCTGAATGGGTAAAGAGTGAGGCTTCACGGAGAGCAGAGGGTAACTCGAGCTTTCCAGGGATTCCTGAAACATTCATGATCTGATCAGTAGAGATGTTCTGCATCATTCAGCGTTGGAGTATTTTAGCCTGTCAGCAGCTGCAGCTACATTTGTTTTTGGGTGAAAGAAAAGCATCTTCAGCTCAGTCTCTCTGTTTCATCTTTCCGCCGGCGAGCAACCGCTTCACCATCAAAGCCCTGAAGATGATCTGCATCACGGGGGTCAAACTCCAGGCTTCGAGGGTCGTCCTAAATGTTTTCTTACATTGTAGCTTCACATTGGCAAAACACACCTGATCCAGGTGATCAAAACAGCCCTCTAAGCTTGGAGACCTACACGCTCTCAGCCGTAGTGACATGCATCCATACCAGGGTTGATCCAGTCTGAGTCAACAGATAATGGCTGTCTAACCAAAACTACCTAAAGAAAACAAATAAACAAATCCAGCAAACTGAGACTACCAAGGTCCAACCCCAAACTAAAATAACAAAACCCAGCAGTGGAAGACTGCTGAGGACAAAGAGAGGAAAATAATACAAAATAAATTTCTCAAGTAAGGATTACTTAATTAGCATTTATTTAATTTAAATTAGTTAAATGTATAAATTGAAGGCTGAGGTGCACATAGATTCAATTCAATTTTATTTATATAGCCCAAAGTCAAGAGAAAACTGGCCTCATTGAGCTTCATGCAGGTAATTTAACAGATGCAGAAGTTAGTCATGAAATATGAAAAAATATCTAGAGATTAAACAGACTAAATAAACTGGTTATCCCTGCCCTTTAGACCCTCCCTCCCGTAAAGAAAAACTGCTAAAAAAAAACCAGAGTCAGGAAAAAAGAATGAGGGAGAGATCTTATCCCAGGACGGACAGGAGACACCAGAACTGTTAAAGAAAAATGAGCGCCTATAACTACGATGATAAACTATGTGGGTTTTTACATCCCTGTTGACCTGAAGACGTCTTGTTTGGTTTTATTTCTATAAAACACGTTGACCGGATTTCCACACCAAAGAATCAGTCTTGCTGTTTAAAGCTCTTCACGTGTGCGCTGGAGGCTCACGTAATTAACACGACTGGTTTAAAGAACCAGTTCTGTGATGACTTTGAGGTCACACGTGCTCTGGCTTATGTGTTACTTGTTGTGGACTTCAGCTGTGAGTGTCAGTCTAAATGATGGGATGTTTGTTTGGCTCTTCAGGTGCAGAAGAACCTCCAGAGGCTGCTGGAAGAAGCTGCTTGAAGCTCCTGTTAACCAGCGCACGGAGAGGACGGAGTCCCGAGGATCCTGTAAATATTCCAGTAAAAGACCAGATGACTTCAGATCGGAACGCCGTGGTGCAGCGTCCCAATGCAGCATCTCAAACCTTAGCAAGGAAGTCTGTGGTTTTCCGTTTTCTTTGTCATGATCTAACTGTAGATTCAAACCCCCAAATCCAGCGTGTACCCCCCATCAGATCAGCTGGTAAAACTTTGCACACTAAACTGCTGCATATGAAGTCTATTGATTCTCTCAGACTTCAACAGACAGACAAACAAAGCTGGACTCTAATCTGAGCCACCTCTGACACATTCAATAATAGAGCTGTGAAACTTTTTGGTCACATGTTGCTTGGCAACTTCCTCAAAAGTTTGAATAACTTCATGAAGACGTGGTTGAATTCCCCGGCTTCCTCCCACAGTCATTCTAAATGGTCCCTTAAGTGTGTGAGTGCTCCTGCAATGGACGCCTGTCTTTACCCAACAGTGGCTGGGATAGGCTCCAGCAACCTTGTGACTCCAAAAGAGATTCAGCAGAAAAATGGATGGAAGGTGTTTTTTTTCTAGAATGTTGTGTTTCTCCTAGAATATTTCTTCAGCTCATAAAGAAGCAGAAAGGATAGATTTGTTTTCAGTTTAGACTTATTTACCATCTTTTCTTTAGTTATATCTATGTTCAGTTCTGTTTTCATCACACCTGGTTTTATGTTCAATCTCTCTTCTGTTTCATTTATTTGTATTTAATTCCATAGAGTTCAGTTGTTCTCTGTCTCATCCTCTTCCTGTTTTTTTTGTCTTAGAGTTTGGTTTTTGTTGTGTTGAAGTTTTTATTTTAAAGTCACCAGACTGTGTGGACGACAGAAGAAGGCTTCATTAAGAGAATGAGCGGGAAAAACAATGTAAAGAAAATTTATGGGGGAAACCAGCGAAGTGGAAAACAAACGTTAGTAAGAAACACATGAAATGAATCGTTTGATCGCTGGAGGATCATTTTAAAGACGAATCCTCAGACCGCACTGAATTATAAAAGTGTATAAAAGTGTATAAAAGTACACACTGACAACAGGAATAAGAAGAAGGCTGTTTTGAAACAGAGACTTTAAAAATCATCTGATTAAAACTGTTTCTATTTGTCTTGCTTACAGCCCCACCCCGATCACCTTCTTTTTATGATGTTTTTAGCCGAAATTTAAAAAACAAACAAAGATGTAGTTGTCTAGGACATCGTTTCTGCAGGAGATCATTAGAAATTCACCTCCAAATTGTGAGTGGAACTGTTGGCTCACAGCAACCCCACTGTTTACCCTCTCGAGACCACCAGCTCGCAGCCCCTCACAACCCCCCCTAACATCAACAGAGCAACTGATGCCAATCAATATCAGAGATATCCAGTCGGACAGTTTTGCCCAGATTCCAGGAAACAAAAATGTTCATGGATCCAGTCGTTTGCAAGTGGATCCATCAGAATGGAGCGAAGCTTCTGTGGATTTTCTACTTCACAAAAACATTTTTATTCTGACAGCATTTTCTCATCTGCCCTTTATTCATCATGATTTAAAGAAACAAAAGCAATTTTGAGCTTCATTTTATTTAAATGTGTCCTCCATCATCAGAAACATTATTGTCATTATTGATTAGTGTCTTTCCATCCGAGTGTTACAGTGACGAGAACCATAAATACACTGAAACTGAAGAACTGAGAAATGTTACTTTGTAAATTGAGCTTGTATAAATAAAGTTTTATTTTTGCTGTAATGTGAGTGTATTCATTGTTTCTTCTCTGATAATTGTGAGACTATTTTTTAACATTTTAAGTGAAGGGAAAACGAAGATAAACTTCTTTGTGAAGTTCAGTCTTTTGATAATATAGTTTGATATGAAATAATTGAAGGTTTAGTGTCTTAAAAATGAGGGAAATTACATCCATGCTCAACAATATATCTTCATCTTCCCACACAAACTTTATAAGCTGAGAAGTTTCTGGCAGGCTGGTCTGAAGAGAAGAAGCTCTCAGTGAAATAACACGATCTTCAATAGAAGCTAAGCTTTTTTTTTTTTTTTTTAATGGCGCTGCTGCTTGATCTGTGCTGCCAGTCTGCTGCTCCGTATGAGTCACAGTATAAATGAGGGACTTTAAATCTCTCCAATTTTGAATGTTTTATGATTTCTTCTGTAATATGCTTTGATTATGAATATTTGATTGATTCATTATATCTCAATTTTACTTTTTAACTGATAGATTTTAAATGTTTTTTAGGGTTTTATTTGTTTTTATGTCTGTGTGGAGATTACAAGCAGCTGTTAAATTTCCTTCAGGATTAATAAAGGAATTCATTCATTCTAACCTGTTGATGGTCACTTTGGGGCCAAAGCACAACTGCTTTTCTAACAAAGAGATGTTAAAGTGTTGGCTGTGGGTAGAAAGATAATAAGGAGGATTTCTGCTTTAAGTGAACGCCTCCAAAGACCCTGAAGATGACGGAGCTGCAGGAATGTCACACTGTAGCAGGAAGACGCTGCAGCTGAGGAATCAAATGATTCCAGAAAAGACATTCACCAAACGGCGATCGTGCTCTGAAACCTGCTGACCTCGCTGGTCTCGGCTGGCTGATCATTTGCCCCAGCAGGGAGAGAAGCAGTTTGTCCAAATGACTAGAGAAACTTTAACCCAGGATGGGGTCAGTTTGCCTCTAGGATCAGATTTTTCTAAACTAAATGAACTTTTTTTTCAAATTTGCAGTGGCACGATGGTTCATCAGAAGCTGAAAAGCCGTCATTGGGTTTAAATTGGGGAGTGAACTAGAACGGATGGAGAGGACAGAGCTGGTCCCTTGACAGATTGTTTGAGGTGACACGGTTCACGAGAGCCTTCTCCAGCTTCATTATGCAGTCAAAAACGTTTCAGGTCAACTCAACCAACTACGACTGCTCGGTTTTAATGACACCCATCATGCTGTGAATGATTCATTGAAATGCATCTTTACGTGACCTAAACATGATTATCTGTCAAGAAAAAATCCAGGTTTAGGTTGGGGATTTTAACCAAACCGTTTTTACACTTTTTATTCCTATTTGTCCTTTTTCTACAGCAGGACAGTCAAACTCAATCTAACAGGGAGACAAAATCCAAAACACACGTTAGATCACGGAACAAACAGGAGAAACATTTATAGAACACTCTAAAACGACATTTTTAAAACTTTAAAACTGTACATTTTTTAACATGAGATAGAGAGAGAGAGAGAGAGAGAGATAAGAAGAGAGAGAGAGAGAGATAGAGAGAGAGAGAATAGAGAAAGAGAGAGAGAGAGATAGGAGAAGAGAGAGAAATAGAGATAGAGAGAAGATAGAGAGAAAGATAGAGAGAGTTGAGATTGTAAAAACCTTTAATAATCGGGCAGCTTTTACAAAATAAAGTATACATCAAGATAATGAAAAGAAAAAGACACAGGGAAAACCAAACACTTCAAAACTTCAAAATTCAACACCAAAGAGTCTCGCTAATAGAACATAAAACATTTTTAAACGCCCAATTTTCCAAAGTCAGCAACAGAATTAATAAGTTTATAAAAACTTAAACTCCACCCCAAAACGTGCACCAATCGCCTCCTAAAAAGAAACAAAGCGTCGTCAGAACCGGTTCCCTGGATATGGTTTTTCGGGACCTCCAAACTGCCAGCTTAGCTTCAGCCAGAGAAATTAAGGACGTGTGTGCGCACTCTTTTTCTTTCGCTTGGTATTTTGGGCCGTAAATGAAACAACCAAACCAAACTGTTCCCCCAAACCCTCAAACAGCACCCGCAGAAAAGAAAAAGACCTGTCAGACGCTGACAATCAACAAATAAATGGACCCCGCTCACTTACTGAACAAAACGGAAACCCATCCCGCTGCCAGGATTGACGTCAGATATCTGTTTGTGGCTATGATCCCATTACCACCCTCCACTGGAGGACCTGCCCGTTTTTCAACAGACTTTGTACAGATCTCAACAACCTTGGGGAGCCCCTTGCCAAAAAAACCGATCGATCGATCGATCGATCGATAGATAGAATAATAATCAGATTCAGAGGAATGTTTGTGTTTGTTTTGTTTTGAACGTCACTTCTTCTTCTTCTGTGTTTCTGTCAGCAGACAGCAGCAAATACTGACACACAAACCTACACCGCCCTCTAGAGGTTGTTAGTGGGAAACAACCGCTTAAGGCAACCGGTTGTAGGTGGGGAAAATAACGCAAATATGAGCTTTTTTATGTCGAAAGAAAATCACAAAAAAGTCACTCCAGAGCAGGGGTGGGCAATCTTTTTGATTCGTGGGCCACAGAGGGTTGATGTTCTTCAGAGGAAAATGCAAACTCAAAGAAATCCGAAAAATCACCTTCTGACTCAGAAAAAACACACGAACGTCAGAGAAACAACACCATTCATGAGAAGAAATCAGACATACAATGAAAATAAAACAATAATTAGGATTTTTGATTCAATGTATTTTAATTTGGAGGGCCAGATTAAGTATCTTAAGGGGCCGCATGTGGCCCCCGGGCCGTAGTTTGCCCACCCCTGCTCTAGAGTATGAGTCGCACCACTGGCCAATCTATGAAAAAAAATGTGACTTATAGTCCAGAAAATACGGTAGATCCAAAGATGATCAGAGTGGGAATTTCAATAAATGCAGCACATAAAGACAGAATAAAATGACTGTGTTTGTTCTAATAAGACAGGAATTGATCTGGAGCAGACGGTCATTATTAACTTATCACTTAGACTTGAGAACACTGAACTCATAAGCATCTCGTGTCTGGTGTAATACACAAGTTCCCAATCAGGTAACGTGTAAAGAATTACTTAAAAGTCACGAGTAAAGTCTGACACTGATTGGTTGCAGCAAAAAGTCAAATCCATCCGTCTTCTAAGAGGCCTTGTCCCTTTCAGGGTCACGGGGTCTCCAGAGCCCATCCCAACTACTGATGGACGAAGGCAGGACACAGGACAGGATGTTACTGTAATCTATTACTTTTTTAATGAATTACTACTTAAACTTGTTTTCAGTTTTTATAAACAAATTTGTTTTGAACTTTTTAGTAAAACGACAAATCTAAAACTGTACCTGTACTTATGACCGTCCAGTGTTTGTGGTCCTCTGTGGCTCCTCCCATCCACTGTGGGAACACGTCTGTTCTCCTTTGTGTTGACTATTTTCTTTGTTCATAATGACCCTTTTCTGGGGTTTTTTGTATCTTTACTTTTTGTTTTCTTGTTGATATTTCAAGAATGTATTCAGAATTTCTGGATAACTGTTTCTAGAACGTTTTTGGATTGAAGCTTCCTCTGAATCTATTGCTCTGCTTTTGGGTTCCCTGTGGTTTCTTCCTCACAGCCATACTGACTCAGAAAGGCGAGCTCACTTTTCCGACGTTTCCCAGCCACCTGCTGCCAGCGAGCAGATCACACACTGACCTCCTGCCAGCACGGGTGGACTTGAGTTTCTCCTGGTCTCCAGGTCAAACAGAAATCTCATTTCTCAAGAAGATGCGATAGACTTACAGATAGATAGACTTCCTATTGAGAACTGTCAGGCAAAACAAAGACCTGACCGTGATGTTTCCATCGGGTTTCTGGGAAATATTCTGAACTAAGAACTTTCATGTTGTTGGATCATTGAAACTAACTGTTATTTTTGGTTTTCCAAGGTTGTGTCACCAGTAGGGGTGTAGCGATTAATCAACTTAATCGATTTCTATTTGTACGATTCCCCCAAATCAATCTAACTGAGGCAAGTTGTTGATGGAATCGACCCTCGTTATTATAAAATAGTTTCAAAATGGAATACATGATAGTGGATAATGGAAAAAAAACACCATTTGTTTATTCTACTATAAACAACCAAGTGTGTATACAAATACATACATGTGATGCAGCAAAAACTGATCAACCATCGTTCCAGTCTAATGTGTGGAAACACTTTGAATGGATCAAAGTCATGTGACCACACAGTGTGCTAGAATGTTCTAAAAATTGTATTATTTTGATGTGTAAAACCAACAGTGGGCTTTCATGAAACTAAAATGTGAATGGATTTGACTTTTTGTTTTTTCACATATTTAACTTGAACTTGATTATCTGGAATCTGGAACCTTCACCTTCACTGTTCAGTATCCCACTCCTGAATGTCCTGGATCCATTTTAGGTCAGATTGTTCAAAATGACTCAATATCGACTGTAAATCATATTGGCAGCCATAAATTACTACATAAATTGAATTGCTGTCAAAATGAATAGTTATACCCCTTATAAACACTCATTCCATGTTATCCTGGAGTTTGTTTTTGGTTTTTTTTTTGGAGTGCTTGCAGGCTGCTATAATACACCCCTAGCCTAAAGTCCAGCTAGACCTGCCCCTTGTTAAGTTCCCCCTCCTTGGGTGCGCTACAAGACATGTTAAACTCTATAGTTAAAAATCATCTAAGTTGGGTTGTTTTAACCCAAACTCTGGGGTTAAAAGGGGACTCACTTCTTTCTGGGTCATTTCAACTCAGGAAAAAATCCAAAACTCAGGAGTAAAAACATTAACTAGGGTCAAATGAAACCACTTAAACTCCCAAATTAGCTTTGCTCCAAAAAAGAAACAAAAAAAAGAAAAAAACCAAAGTGTTTTTTAAAATCTCAATGTAAAATCTGTCTGTCTGTATGGCTGTTCCATTGATGTTTTTTCAAGCCCTCGACAATCTAAGAATCCTACTATGAGGCAGAGAAGTATTTGAACATGCTGGGATTTTGCGTGCTGCAAATAAGTAGTAGTAATATTTTTGTTGATATTTGGTACGGTGGCTTTTGTTTGAAATCACAAAGATCAAATATTTGCAGTAGTTTCTTTCTTTTTTTTTTTTTTTTTTACCAGGTTTGCACTACCGGGAGTATTTTGGCCCACTCCTCCACACAGATCTCCTCTAGATCAGAAAGGTTACTGAGCTGTCGCTGAGAAACAAAATTTGAGATCCATCCAAAGATTTTCTATTGAGTTTAGATCTAGACTGGCTAGACCACTCCAGAACCTGGATCTGGTTCTTCTAGAGCCCCTCCTTTTCTTCCGTCATTGTCATGTTGGAAGATCCAGCCACGACCATCTTCGGTGCTCTAATTTTCATTTTTTTTTTAATGTTTTTTCTTTTTTGAAGATCACAGAAATTAGTTATTTAAATTTGGCTTTGTGTGGCTTCTTGGAAAACTATGAATGTTTATATTTAGGCTATGATTGCTACAGTTTTCCTGTTAGCCTACAAACCGACTCTGGCCTCCCATCAGAGAAGAAAACAGTTATTGGCCCCCACAAAATAAAGTTTGGGGACCCCTGATCTAACTGAGGGAAGGAGGTTGTTCCCCGTGAGCTCACGATACCCGGCCCCGGTCATCAATGCAGTCGTCCGTCCCGTGTGCAGAAAAACATCCCTTAGCATGATGCTACCACCACTGTACTTCACATAGGGACGGTGTTTCTGGGGATGGTCCTCATCATTCTTCTTCATCCAAACACAAAGAGTGGAATTCAGGCTAAAACGCTTTGGTCTTACATGACCACATGACTTTCTCCTATAATTCCTCTGGGTCTTCCAGATGGTCTCTGGGTTAAGACGGACCTTAACATGAGCTGGTTTGAACAAGGGAACCTTCCATGCCATGTATGACTTCAAACTAGGGATTTCCCGATCCGATCAAGTGATCGGAACATCCCCTTTCCTGGAATCTGTAGGAGTTTGGACTTCATTCTAGTCTAAAACAACCGACTTGTCTGACATACAACAGGATATCAGACATTTGATCTATTTTCCTTCCGAGTTAGTCCAGCAGTTACACCATCAACCACAAGGTGTCAGGATTTCCCAGTCAACCAGAGCAGTCATCTGCATCCACAGGTGTCCTTCAGCACCACAGACAGAGCTCCAGACAGAGCTCCAGCGTGTCACATGATCTCATTCAAGTCGAGATAACCAACTCCTCGCTGGTAAACTTTGGTAAAAGTTGATATTTGCTGTTTGGTTTCAGCATCAACAGGAGCTTTTGTTTTCTATGCTAATGACCCCCCCCCCCCAGCAGTGTCTTGGCCTCAGAGTGCGTCACCAGCACTGATAACAAATGCCTTTGTTGAAATCTGTCACGCACGCGCACGCGCTGCAGTTTCCTGATGTTTTAAACTGTCTGCCTGCGCTCTGGCGTGTGCGTAAAGATGCCAACAACTATTGAAAATAAATCAAATTCCATGATTTTTTTCAGCTGCTTTTATCTGATGCGTAAATGAGATTCCAGTGAACGCAAACGACACCGACACCCCCCTCTCTACCCCTCACCCCCACGGGTTGGGAGGGAGGAGGAGACGAGAACAGATGACAATACACTGTTTGAGCCACAACAAGGGGGAGCGCCACGGAGGAGAGGGGAATTGCGCACTTTACGCACGGCGCGAGCACATCTCTCCAGAGCGTCCTGACGCGAGCGCTGCGTTCTGAAGGGGCTCCGCTTTAGAACCAAAGAGTTTCTGCTTTCAAACTGTTCTGCTTTGCTGGTTGGGATGTCGGGACAGAAACCCTCCCTGAAGACCGGCGGCTCCGCTCAAAGCCGCTTTCAGGTGGACGTGGTCACGGAGGCTTCGTCTGCATCCGCGGGTCCAGCTCCTCCGGTCCCAGGAACCATCGATGGACTGAGACCTCCCGAGGAGTCCAAAGGACGCTTCAGGGTGGTGGGTTTTCTGGACCCTGGCGCGCTTGGCACCGCCTCGGACATCGGGCTCCCCCCGGACGTCTTCCATGAGCCGGACGGTACAAAGAGCGACTCAGTGAGCCTGCACTCCACCGGCACGGGCCACACGCACATCTCCGACTCCCACTCCAACACCTACTACATGCGGACCTTCGGCCACAACACCATCGACGCCGTCCCCAACATCGAGTTCTACCGGCAGACTGCGGCGCCTTTCGGGGAGAAGAGGACCAGGCCGTCCCTGTCGGAGCTGCACGATGAACTCGACAAAGTAACTAAAGCACGAGTTGAAACTTGATTTTTCTCACTGGCTACAATAGAGTCTATCACTTTGGATAAAAAAAATATCTAATCATAGTTGATTTTACGATACTCTCGTTCAACTTGAGAAAATTAGAAAGATTTCTGGCTATTTGACCATCTAAAACAAAAAAGTAAAATAAAGTAACATTATTTAAACTAGATACTTGTAATAGTATTCCTTAAAGAAATCCAGGATAAAACTTATTTTTAAAAGCATTTTAGGCCCCAAACATTTCAAGAGAGGTCACCAGAGTTAAGAGTGTCAGCTTGTGCTTCTGACCTACACAGCAGAACAGCAGCAGCACCAGAGGAGCGCGCGTGCGTCACGCGAACATTCCGCCGCTTGACGCCAGGTGTCTAAAGAAGGGGGCGTGTCAAAGTACATCCTATCAGACCTCATCTCTGACTAACTTTGAACACATTAAATGTTACAAATATCGAAATAAAAAAATCAAGTCCTCCAGGAAAAATGAATAGTTTAGTTTCAGCGAGTGATGCTGTGCTCATCAAGTGTTGCTTTAGTTCAGCTTTCAATGCAGACATAGGGCTGCCAAATATTATTGGACAAATTGACGACTAATCAACTATTTTAATTGTTGATTAGTCGTTACTTTGTATTACATAGCGTTAGATTGTAGTAAAGTTAAAAGTTATAATGGCAAAATGCTGGCTTTTTGGATTGTTTTAGCATTAAGGTTTTTTGGGCTATTTTGGAGTTTAGCTTATATTTCAGCTACATGCTAGCAATTTTGCCTAATTTAGGCCTATTTGGCTATTTTAAAGTTTAGCTAATATTTTAGATACATGCTCGCTATTTTAGATAATTTAGGCTTTTTTGTTTTTAGGTTGTTTTTGAGTTTCGCTAATATTTTAGCTACATGCTAGCTATTTTAGCTAATTTAGGCTTTTTTGCTTTTAGGTATTTTGTAGTTTAGCCAATCAGCTGCATGCTAGTTTTTTTTTTTTTTTTAGCTATTTTATATTCTCAGTTTTTTAAGGTCAATTTGGAGGTTAGCTAGTATTTCAGCTTCATGCTAGCTATTTTGGCTCATTTCAGATTTCTTTAGTTTTTTTGGCTATTTTGGAGTTTAACTAATATTTTAGGTACACGCTAGCGGTTTTGGCTAATTTACGCTCTTTTTGTTTTAGCTAATATTTCAGCTACATGCTAGCTATTTTGGTAAATCATGGCTTTTTTGTATTTGTTTTTTAGACTATTCTGGAGGTTAGCTAATATTTCAGCTGCATGCTAGCTGTTTTGGATAATTTCTGATTTTTTCAGTTTTTTCAGCTTTTTTTGAGTTTAGCTAATATTTCAGCCACATTCTAGCAGTTTTAACTTACTAAGACTTTTTTCAGTTTGTTAGGCTGATTTGGCATTAAACTAATGTTTTAGCTGGCTGTCAGCTTCAATGTTTTCAGCTATCAGCTTCAGTGATTTTAGCTCTCAACTTTAGCGTTTTCAGCTGTCAATTTCAGCATCTTTAGCGGCCAAATTCAACTTACAGCATTCACACTGGCATTTTTGCAGGTAATGCTATATATTTAGATTTTAGTAAGTTTAAAGCAAATGATGTTTAACATGTGTTTTACATCCAGTTTGCGAATGGCCTGATTAATCGACTAATCAGGAAAATGATTTGGTGATTAGTGGACTATTAAAATAATTGTTTATGGCAGCACTACAGACCAGTGAAAGGGACTTACCCAATCAAAAATTAACAGCACACATAATTTTCTCAGATTTTTTTTCTATCCAATAATGTCAGATTTAGTAAATCCATTTGGCCCAAAAAAAAAAAAAAAGCAGAATCTTAAACCATTCAGTGACTGCATGTCATAACCCCAGCACGCACATTATTTGGGGGACTCTTTTACCCTTTCTTTCCGTTTTGAAAAATAATGTAACTACAGCATAATTGTTTGTTGGAGCTAAATCATTTTTTCTGTACCATTACATTGGTAAATTATTTATTCATACTATGTGATTTTCTTGATTGTTTTTCACATTTAGTTTCTTAGTTATTAGTTAGTTAATTATATTGTGGTGTAGTCCATACAATGTATGTTTTAGGAAAAATGGGTCTGAGTCTAAAGGACAATATTCAGTTAAGATAATTTTTTTTTATCTTTGCTTTAACTTTATTTAAAAAGAACAACAAACTACTGTTTATTGTAGTAGTTTTATGTCATGGAACAGACTCTTAATCTCTTACCTCACCTCTATAAAGGGGCTGTGGTGGGATCACAGACATGCATCATTATTATACAGTCAATGGGTGAGATTTACATGAATGTCCTTCTATTCACCACCGAACGTTGAATGAGTGCAACACATTGAATAGAGAGGAAAAAAAACAGCCCAAAATGAACAAATCTGATCTAACGCCAATGAATTAACATGACAGGTGTAACAAAATATTGAGAAAATTATTCATTATTTTGTTTACGATCAACAATAAGGTAGGAGGGGTGTCGGTGCCTCCACGTGAGCAAATGTTAAAAAACATTATTTTTTTAAGCAGTTTGATCTGTTTCTGGTTCTGTACTTAGAAAATGACTGTCAACAGAAAACGAAGCAAAATGAAAGTCCGTAACTTTCAGTAAAAAAATATTCTTACTGAGTTTTTCAACATCAAAGTATCGGAGTGTCTCCTTTCGGAAGGAGAATGAGCAGATTAAAAAGCGAAGGAGGTGGTTTACTCCCATTTTTTGGTCACCTTTAGCAGAACAACATCTTTTTTGACTTAATCCCACAATGCTTTGCAGTCACAAAATTGAAAGCAAAGTGATTAACCATTACTTCAGATAAAGCTGAGAACCACAAAATCATTAAAGTTACTTTAAGATCCTAATAAATTACCGTTTTTTTGTAATCCTGGTGTATGGTTCTACACTCATCTGTTGTAATAACACTTCAGGCAAAACTGCAGATCCCTAATGATTTCATTATCATTCTATTGGATGATGCAGTTTTTCTGTTCACTCGGATTTTATGTTTACATTTTTTGTTTGACACAGCTGTGAGTGAACGTTGTAAAAGTGTTCTCCATCTTTGTACATCTTGTCGCTTTGCTGTTGTTTTCGCAGCTGTTAGAATATTAAAGTCAAATTTTAACACACCAAAAATTAAATCTCGTTTGTCCTCTTCTCATGCGGTTTCCAACAGGGATTAACTCTCTGCAGGCAGCTGACACAAGTACTTTTATCTCTGAGGAATTACGTTTCAGAAAAACGAGGCCTGTGCTGTGAGAGGTTCAAGTATTATGTCCCTGTACTTTTCAGTCATAGACATATATTAACTCACTGGACAAACCACTTCACCGTGGCTTCCTGATATTGCTGCCACAGTTTTGTAACCCATAGACAGCGATTAGTCCGAGTCGGTCCGAGTCTCTGTTTTTGTCGGCAATCATAAGTGAGCTTGCTCATCAAAGTCCACCCCTTCCACACTCGAGAGAATCTGTCAATCAAACGTTTGAGGTGGGGGCACCACAAGCTTTCACTAAAGCACCTTATTGGTCAAAATATCTGTCACTTGAATAACTTTGATGATAAAAAAATATATCTTTGAAAGAATTAGGATTAACAATAAGATGTTAAGAAGAATGCATCAGAAGAAGAATGGTTATTCTGACAAAAAAATGATTGAATAACAAATGTCTAAAATTATATGTCCAGTGATTATACTGTCAGTGGTTTCAACTGCCTTAAAGTTGCTAAACTTGACGGTTTCTGCATAGAGCTGTTTGAAAACTTATTTTGAAGATTTTACAATATTGGCTTTCATTTCCCAAACTTGTATTTGTCTCAAATGTTCATATAAAAAAAAACAATGCTCTATGGACCCAAATTCATCCAAAACACCAACATGAGCGGATTTAGATTCTGGAATCAGTTCTTGAAATTCTGAAGAGTTTATGCTTTAACTTTTATTTCCACACAGATTTTGACAGAATTATTTTTTATTTATATGTTTTGTAGGGCTGCCATGATTAGTCGACTAATCAACGGCTGATCGACCAATAAAATAGTTAACGACTAATTTAATAGTCGATTAGTCGTTACTTTATATTATTTGGAGTCAGAGTTTAGTAAAGTTAAAAGTTATAATTGCATTAACATATCAGCTACATGCTAGATGTTTTGGCTAATTTAGCCTTTTTTTAGGCTTTTTTTTTTTGTCCATTTTGGAGTTTAGCTAGTATTTCAGCTTCATGCTAGCTGTTTTAGCCAATTTACTTTTTTTTTCCTTTCAGTTCTTTAGGCTGTTTTGAAATTGGACCAACATTATCTTTTTTGGCTAATTTAGGATTTTTTCTGTTTTTTTAGGGTATTTTGAAGTTTAGCTATTTTTTTTTTTAAACTACAGGCTAGCTGTTTTGGCTAATGTAATTTTTTTAGGCTAACTTGGCATTTAACTAATATTTTAGCTTCCTATCAACTTCAGCGTTTTTAGCTATCAATTTTAGCATCTTCCGCTATCAGCACTAGCATCTTCAGTGGCAAAATTCAGCTTACAGCATTCAGACTAGCACTATCACAGGTAATGCTATATATCTAGTTTTTTAGTTTGTTTAAAGCTAATGATCGTTAAGATGTGTGCTTGATATCCAGTTTGTGCCTGACCCGATTAGTCGACTAATCGAAAAAAATATATAATAATAATAATGATCAGTGTTTAGTCGACGATCATTTGTGCCAGCACTGGTTTGTCAATTCTGATTTATTTGTAATTTTTCTTGGCAATCAAATAAATAAAACATGGACATTAAGACTGAGACATTGGTGGAGGACATTTCCACTTCAGCTCAGTGTATCTCTGTGCATTTTCCTGTTATTTATTCTGGTTTTCTGCTTCATCAGGAACCGTTCGAGGACGGTCTGGCCAACGGAGACGAACCGTCAGCGGCCGAGGAGGCAGCAGCTTTGATGGCCAAAGAGGGGAAAGGAGGAACGGTCAAGTTTGGTTGGGTCAAAGGAGTTCTGGTCAGTCTCACTGATCGCTGTCACTGATTTTAACAGCGTGCTGATCAGCCTCTTCAAAGTTGAGCGTGTGCGGGAAAAACCTGGTTTGTTGAAACCTGGACCTCTTGTTTGGTTGTTATCATCTACTGCAGGACAATAAGAAGATCAACAGCAGAGGATCTAACGAGTTCTGGTTCTTCATCCCCTTTTCTCATCAGTTTGTGCTCTCCTTTGTTCCAGGTGCGCTGCATGCTGAACATCTGGGGCGTGATGCTCTTCATCAGGATGTCCTGGATTGTAGGTCAGGCTGGAATTGGTGAGTATCGGTGAGACTTTGATGGTGTCAGTTCCTCTTGATTCCCTTTGATATTATTACTCCATACCTCAGACAGATATAACTGTTGTTACAGGGAGTGTCAGTAAACATCTTGGTTGAAATGTTAAAGGATTTTTATCATTTTCCATCCTAAGATAAAAACTCAAATGTTGATCTGTTAAAATTAGTTTTTTAGATATGAGGAGAATTTTTTTGTTTGTTTTTTTTTTTGTCTCAGTGATTGTGATCATTTAATGTTTTGTTGTTTTCATGTTTAACACAAATGTTCACAGGGTTTTTGTATGTTTTTTTTTTTTTTTACAGGACTTACGATTGCCATTATTCTGATGGCCACTCTGGTCACCACCATCACCGGTCTGTCAACTTCTGCTATTGCAACCAACGGCTTCGTCCGAGGAGGCGAGTCGAGCGGCTTCAGCTACACCTCCAGCCTGCACAACACATGAAGAGAACAGAGAAAACCCAAATTCATGCCTCAAAAGACATATTCAGACAGAGATTTCTCATCTTCAGAAGCTGAATCCACCGTGGTGTTCTCTTTAATACCTTCACAACTCTTTCATACCAACTTTTGAAGTTATTCTCACTGTAAACATTCCAGGTGGTGCATATTACCTCATCTCCCGGAGTCTTGGGCCAGAGTTTGGAGGCTCCATCGGGCTCATCTTTGCCTTTGCCAATGCAGTGGCTGTGGCCATGTACGTCGTAGGCTTTGCTGAGACTGTGGTGGAGATGCTCAACGTGAGGAAACTTTTTATGAACTAATCATCTCCATGTCATGTGACTGACTTGTCGCATTCACGCCGACGTGGTTGCTGGCTGCAGGATGTGGACGCGCTGATGACGGACGAGCTGAATGACATTCGCATCGTCGGGACTCTGACCGTCATCCTGCTGCTGGGAATCTCTGTGGCCGGGATGGAATGGGAAGCCAAGGTGGAGATGAAGACCAAACCTCATTCCAACTGTCAGCTGCAGCCACACCTGAAAAGGAGTTAATGGAATCTGATGTCTGAGCCAGCAAAGCAAAACAGGATAGAAGAGAATAGAATAGAATAGAATAGAAAAACAGAATAAAATTAACAAGGAAAGAAAAAAATAAAACAAGATAGATTAAAATAAAATAGAATAAAATAATGTAAAACAAAATAAGATAGAGTAAAATAAAATAACATTAAATTAAAAAAATAAAAATAAAATGAAAAATAATATAAAATACAATAGAATAAAATTAACTAGACTAGAATAAATATGAAACAAGATAGAGTGAAATGAAATGAAATGAAATGAAATAAAATGAAATAAAATGAAATAAAATGAAATAAAATGAAATAAAATTAAATTAAATTAAATTAAATTAAATTACTAAATCATGTGGACAGGGAGAACACTTATTTAAAGAAAAAAATGTGCAAACTCTTGCACACTAGAATTTGCATATGAATCTAGATATTTATCCTGGTTGTCTGAAAAGAAAACCTACCCTAGACCAATAGTCTGGGGGTTCCATCAATGTCTGTTCAAGTTGGATTATAAACTCCAATGACAAGTTTTGATTTAATTCTTAACCTATACTCAGATTAATATGAACATTAATCATTTAATCTGTCAGTTAAGGAACATTGTAGATTGGTAACATTTTCTGATCTTTTATGCGCAGTTGCGGCTCATCATAAAGAAATGTGTTTGTCTCTAATTGAGTTTCATTAGTACCAGAATCTAGGAAAGAAATGTTTGTCATGAGTTGATTTTCTATTTGTAATCAATAATCAACCAATATTAAACTGCAAATTGGATCAGAACTGTGTTTAACTCAACAAACATGTTTCATACTTTTATTTTCTTTGTGCATCAGGCTCAGATTGTCCTCTTGGTGATCCTGTTGGGAGCCATCGCCAACTTCTTCATCGGAACCTTCATGCCATCTGAAAACAAGAAGCCCAAAGGATTCTTTGGTTACCAAAGTCAGTCTTTGTTGTACATTTTTCATTTTCAATATTCAGCTTTTTTGTGTGAATAGCAAGGTCCCGTCATCATTTCATATCAAGTGTAATTTTCCATACGTTTTGACTCTGACAGCTGCCCTTCTCGTGGAGAACTTTGGACCAGATTTTAGGGATGAGGAAACCTTCTTCTCCGTGTTTGCCATTTTCTTCCCAGCAGCCACTGGGATCCTGGCAGGAGCAAACATCTCCGGTGACCTTGCTGTGGGTTTACAGACGTAGAAAATCAACAGTTTGACAAATAACTCCTGATTTCCAGCTCCAGCTGACATAGATTCAGTTCCACAAAACAGTCGTGGAGCAAAACTCCCTGAAACTAAACATCAGCTTAAACGAGTCGACAGATCAACTAAGATTCTTTTAATTTAGATATTTGTCCATCAGATCATTTGGTTTTTGCTTTAATGTGATTCACATTACCTCTACTTTAGGTTGTGTTGCTTGACAGATTGTAAGTTGTTTTTTAACATTTAAAATATCATTGAATTTGACCCCCTGACCCCATTAGCAGATGGGCTGCTCAAACCAATGAGTGTAGAGGTTTTTTTTTTAATTATTTTTATTGTGTTTAAGTCGACTAAACTTCATTATGTTTTGGCTAAACACCCGTCATGTTTCCTTGAACAGGACCCTCAGTCTGCGATCCCTAAGGGAACCCTGTTGGCCATTCTCATCACAGGAATCACCTATGTGGGCGTGGCCATCTCCACAGGTTAAAGACTTTTATATTCATTCAAACCTGTTGGCTTGATTTTAGTTTTTATATTGTGATTTAAATAACATTGATCTGTCAACAATAGTAATTCAAATTTCCTAAAATGTTTCCACTTTTCCACCTACACTCTTATGATAGCAGTAATAAGTCAGATAGGAGCATTATTCTGTTGTTACACTTTTGCAAATGGAGTAAGGAAGGAAGGGCATCCGGCGTCAAATCTTTTCCAAAACAACTATGTGAATCTGGCAGGTTGATGAATCTATCGGTGTCCATGTTTTTTCTCATTTTAAGGTGCAACTATTGTCAGAGATGCAACTGGTGACCATAACGACACAGTGGTGGACACAGTGAACTGCACAGACGCTGCCTGCACGCTCGGATACGACTTTTCCATCTGTAAAGAGGGAGGCTGCCAGTACGGCCTGATGAACGACTTCCAGGTGAAACATCAACTCATCGGGACGAAACTGCTTGGGATTGAGGTTGTACTAATTATTGGTTGGATAAATGAAGTAACTGAGAAAAAAAAACCATTATTATTAAACCCTCAGTTTTTTGTGATTTGTATCATCTAGCGAGGATAGAACTCTGAGCTTCTTTAACCCTTCAACTGCCTGCCGGTGGGAAACATTTAGAAAAAATGTTTTTGAAAAAAATTTTGATTGAGTGTATTTACTTCCCAAGGTACGGAACTGCTAAAGGGAAATTGAAGAAAAAAATTGGAGTAAAAAAAAAAAAAATCTTGTCTTTTTTTTTCTTTTACAAAAATTCTAATAATAATAATAATAATAATAAAAGAATTCTGGTTAGTTACTGATGTGCCCCAGATAGTAACTAGAACCTTTTTTTAATTCAATTAAAAGAAAGAAAAAGAGACTATCTGGTGTGCACAAGTTACTAACCAGATTTTTTTATTTATTTACAACTGTATTTTTTTTTACGGAACCCATCAGCATTTTTAGGGAAAAAAAAACTACCACAATTTTAATTTTAATTTTAATACTTTTTTTTTTTTTTACTTTGATGTCCCTTTAGGGGCTCCGTACAGTTTTTTTTTTTTTTGGGTAATAAAAAGGTTAATTCTGTCAGTCATTTTTTGGTTTGTGGTGTACAGGAGGATGCTTGCATTCTGTTCATTTTGTTAGTTTTATTATATTTATTCAAAACAAAAACCTATAAATCAATAATTCTCAGAGATCATTTATTCTGTCAGGCAATCTTTTTCAGTTGGGGGGGTGCTCAATTGACAGAACTTACTCAGAGGTAAAATAAAAAAGATTAATTTACCGTATTTTCTGGAGTATAAGTCGCAAGAGCAAAAAATGTCTAATCAAGAAGAAGAAAACCATTTATAAGTCGCTCTGGTGTATAAGTCTCACTTTTAGGAGAAAAGTCGGACGTCTCAGAACAAAGTTCAGCATAACTAATAAACAAATATAAACAAGAATATGAAATCTTTTGATGCGTGTAAGTAAAATATCAAAGTTTAAGAGGAAAACAATCAGATTTTCTTCTGTTTGTTTTGTACGACTCTTCTTCTCCTGCTGTCAGTAGCAAATACTTCTACTAAGATGCAGCGCCCTCTAGTGGTCGTTAGAGGAAACAACTTCTAAAAGACGAGCGGCGTTTACTGTGAAACTAACAAATATATGAGCCTATTTTTGTCTAAATAAACACAAATAAGTCGCTCCTGAGTATAAGTCGCACCCCTGGCTAAATTATGAAAAAACTGCAACTAATACTATGGAAAAGAGGTTGTTGTTTTTTTATTCAAGGTGTAATTAAAGGCTGGTTCGGTGTTTGTAAAATGAGACCGTGACCCTACAGGGACGAGGAATGTGTGTTAAAAGAATGACGTGGGTCCGCACGCCCACAGCCATTGTTTGCTCTGGAAGGCTGGAACGTGGTGGCTACGATGAAGGCTGTCAGGATAGAACACGCTCTTATTTCCCATCATCCTCTCAGCTGATCTCCGTCAGCTGACACAGCAGCTCAGACAAACTCTTCCTCAGGGACTGACCGACCGTATTACTTCTCCTTAATTCATTTGAAGCCACGTTTACATGAAAAAGTGAAGTTTTTTTCCTCCAAACAGAGACACGTTTATCAAGGTGAATGATGTCGACTTCTCTGGATGAAAACACACACTTGTGTGCGACAGACAGACAAAGTGCAGCAAGCATAATAGTGACTGTTGTCTTGAGTCACAAGCTGCTCTGGTCTGATCTGAATGAGAGCATTGAGAACCAGCCGCCTACACACACTGTGCACTGAAATGCATGCACACACAGATGCATGCACACTGTCACTGATATCACTGACAAGGTGCACAGTCTTGTGCTCATTGTGTCCCAAACACTCAGTATGAGAGCCAAAGACAACACTGGAATGGCATGAATGAACGTTTTCCTAATTTATCCATAAACATTCAGTCAATTGACTCACTGAGAAACCATAAAAAATTCACCATAAATGCCACACACACCTTCAAACTGATGACAAACATTTTCAAATTAAAAAAATCTTTAATACAACATTCAAGTTATTTTTAAATTTGATTTTATTATCGTTTGATAAATTTCCTTTATTTTAACTGACCACTTTAAGCTTTTAGCATTTATACTTTCATTCATGCAGGAAATGTAATTTTTCTACTATGGTCATAGTTTTCTTTATGATGAAAACTGTGTTTTTAGTGGTATTAACATTTTTTTGACAAGTACTAAAAAAAATTAAGTTCAAAATTGTATTTCTGAGTATTTTTTATTTAATTGGTTGTCAATCAGGAAGAAGCAAAAAAAAAGGGAAAAAATTGAAAAGATCATATTTGTGATGCAGAAAATACCTGGGCAGGCCACAAGCTCCTGATCTGCTCCAACCTGATGCATCCACTTACAGATAAACAGATCCATGAACGTCTTTGTTTTTCTTTGTCTGAACTGGTTTCTGGATCAAACTGTAAAGCTGGATAGGCATGAATTTCTAATCTACACCTGTTGGTTGGCAGAAACTATGTCATAGGAAACAGGTTTTAGATTTCAGCTAAACCAGCATAATGATTATTAAAAAAAACGACTGGAAAAACGCTTTTAAAATAGATCAAAAGACGACCAGAGTGGGATTTTTAGCTTGAGCTTGAATTTCCGTTTCTATGACAGAAGGAACGTCTCGACCTGCAGTAAAATGTGTGTTGTGTGCATTGAACAGGTGATGAGCCTGGTGTCGGCCTTCAGCCCTCTGATCTCTGCAGGCATTTTCTCTGCTACTCTGTCCTCTGCTTTGGCCTCGCTGGTCTCTGCTCCCAAAGTCTTCCAGGTCAGAATCTCATCCAACTTGCTTCTTATTTGGCCTTTTGATTTTGTCTGAATATGAATGACTTGGATGGTTATATAAGCGGAGCAGCAATTAGGTCTCTGTTAAGAGAAGTAACAAAAAAAACTTTAAAGAACGTTATTGCTGATGAAGGAGGATCTACTCCTTGCAGAAAATATTTACAGCTCTGATAGAATTCAAACTCCAGGAGAAGTAATCCTAAATTTTGGCTCACATCAGTGAATCGTAGGATTCAACAGATGATCAAAACCTCCTGTTTGAATCTTGTTTTCAGGCTCTGTGCAAAGACAACATCTATCCCGGCCTGAGCGTGTTTGCAAAGGGTTATGGAAAGAACAACGAGCCTCTGCGGGGTTACGTCCTAACTTTCTGCATCGGCCTCGCCTTCATCCTCATTGGTAGGCTGTATAACTGAACGGCTGGATTTGTCAGGAACAAATCCGACAGTTGGTTTTGATAACAAACTGGTTTTTTCTTCTCCAGCCGAACTAAACGTCATCGCTCCCATCATCTCCAACTTCTTCTTGGCTTCTTACGCCCTCATAAACTTTTCCGTGTTCCACGCGTCTTTGGCCAACTCCCCAGGTGAATCCTGCTGCTGTTCCGGTTTTAGTTACCAAGAGCTCGACTAGTTCTTTTAACCTTTTTCTCTCCACAGGGTGGCGTCCTAGCTTTAAGTACTACAACATGTGGGTGTCCCTGGCAGGAGCCATCCTGTGCTGCGTGGTCATGTTCGTTATCAACTGGTGGGCGGCCCTGGTCACCCTGCTGATTGTCCTGGCTCTGTACATCTACGTCGGTTACAAGAAACCAGGTCCAAAACCATATTTTGATCTATTGTAAAAGTAAATTCCAGTGGTCTTTATGCTGTTTTTAGCCTTTTCTAGAATGTAGTTTCTACAGAGAAGCAGGAGTTCATTAAAAACTTTACTCCGAGTTGTAAGCAGGACTGTTGGCATGAAGCAAGCCAGCCCTCATTTCCCGTCATCCCTTTGTTTACAAGCTCTCCCACTGGCTTACAGCCCCTCACACCCCCAACCTAACATCATCGGTGCAAAAAAAAATATCGAGCAACATCGAAGCTTTCTAGCCATTCAGTTTTGAGCCAGGAGGAGATATTTATAAATGCAATTTTAAGCTTAATTTTATTTATCTATGTCCTCCATCATGAGGAAAATGCTTGAAGAACATGTTAAAAACACCAAAAACATCAGTGTCATCAGAGTGGGTCTTGAAATGCTTTATATAGCCACTCCTTTATTGTGCCTTTTAAAAAAGTACAAATTTCAAAAACAGTGGAAATGCTGAAGGATGACGGATAAAGTCCAGTGTTTGTTTAGAGTGGGATGCTAATGCTAATACACAATTAGCTGTAATTTTTTGAAGCTGTGTCTAAATTCCTTCACTACTCACAGACAGTACACTATAGTACAGTTGGTTCGCCATTTTCTAGTGCTGTCCAAATCTACAATTCCAAAATCGAGTGCCCTAGAAATTTCCCAGAAGTCTTTGCGAAAAAGCAATGAGCATCGATGCTAACAACATAAACGAATATAGACCAAAATGCATTGCTTTTGAACAATTTTGCAAAAAAGAACAAAAACAGTTAAAATGTAATTTTTTACTAAACTATTAACATTCTCATCACCAGAAGACAGCAGAGTCACAAACAGACATTATGAAATGTTTGCATTAATTCGATTTTCACTTTGTAAAATCGGTGATGTCATATCTGGCACTTTAAAAAAAAAAAAAAAACAATAAAAAGTATTGAGCATGGTTTTCAAGGTGCTTTTAAAATTCAGGGCACTAGAGAGTTCTGGCATATAATATTTTTTGTATTTAGGGGTTGGGGGGGGTGGGGGGGGGTCAGAAAATGTGCTAGCTTCAGTTTTTCATTTATGGTGATTTTAGCAAAACAGCTTAACTAAACATTTTTAGTGAACTATAATTGATAATTTAGGTAAAAATGAAAGAATGAGCTCATGTAAAACATTTGTTGAATTTTGAGCAGCCATCACTACAGCAACATCAGTTCATCTCTGCTTGCTGCAGATGTGAACTGGGGTTCGTCCACTCAGGCTTTGATCTACAACCAGGCTCTGACTCATTGTCTGAACCTCACTGCAGTTGAAGAACATGTGAAAAACTTCAGGTAAGTGCAATACTGCAACTGTTATTACAAATTAGACTGAGACAGGCTTCAATTCATGTGATCCAATTCTTCTGTTTACAGTATTATCCTAATCTGTCTAACTGACAAATAGTGTTTGAATTGTTTAGCACTACACTACCTTCTTTTAAGGTGTGCAGTATCTTAGTGGTGGAAGATGGTGGGTTCGATTCCTTGCCCGGCCATGTGTCAAAGTGTCCTTGGGCAAGACACTGAACCCTAAATTGCCTCTGGTGGGAGGCTGGCACCAGTGTTCAGCAGCGGAGCCACCACCAGTGTATGAATGTGTGTGAATGGGTCTGTGACTGTGAAGCGCTTTGGGCCCTCGAAGGAGGGTAGAAAGCGCTATACAAGTATACGCCATTTACCATTTACTGTCACATTCACCCATGTACACACATTCCCAAACTACCGAACGCTGGTCCCAACCTTTCACCACCAGGAGCATTGTGGGATTCAACGTCTTGCCCAAGGACACTTGAACACATGTGTGGACAGGGCAGGAACCAAACCTTGTGATCTTCTGATCAGAAGTCAACCGCTGTACTGCTGCACCACGGCTGCAAATGATCAAGAACACTTCAGTGTTCTATTGGATTTGTAGGATATGTTTTTCACTCTGTTTTTGTATTGTTAGGGGCTATATGGGTTAGGTATCTTACTCAAAAAGACATAATGACTGTCAATCCAAATCAGTTCATTGTTGAGGGTTTGGTCAACCCTTTGAACCACAGCTCCAACTTTATTCACTGATAAACATGTACTGTCATTAGATAAAAGCCCTTTATGGTTGTAAGAATAATTGTGGGAATGAAAGCTGCCTTTCTGTCCTGCAAATAGACCGCAGTGTTTGGTGCTCGCTGGTTATCCAAACTCTCGACCAGCTCTTCTTCAGCTGGTCAACTCTTTCACCAAGAACGTGAGCCTCATGGTCTGCGGTCACATCCGAACGGTACACACCAACCTCCCACTACTGCAGTTCACCAGCTCGTGAGGTTTACGTGGAACCGGTTCTTTAAACTCCTGTTCTGGTGCAGGTCTCCAGAAGGCCCAACTTCAAAGAGCTGTCTCAGGATTACGCCCGCTGTCAGCGCTGGCTCACCAAGAAACGCATCAAGGCGTTTTACGCTCCAGTTTTTGCAGAGAACATGAGGTACGGAGCGCAGCTGCTCCTGCAGGTATGAGCGACTCATAAAAATGAGCACATTCAACAACTTTCATTGAGGAAGCTAAAAATCCAATACTTTCAGGCTGTTGGTTTGGGTCGTCTGAAGCCCAACACGCTGGTTATGGGCTTCAAGAACAACTGGAGTGATGGAGACATGAGAGACGTGGAGAACTACATCAACATCATACAGTAAAGACCCACGTTTTTGTTCCGCTTTTTCCTTATTTTATCAAACTCATTTGAAAGGTGAAACCTGATCCAAAGAAGAACAACCTCGATGCAAAAAAATTAGCTTTAAACCTCATCAAACCAGCTTTGTAGATGTGTCATGTTACAGAGACAAACCATGTCTGATGCATCATCGGACATGGACAACCCTCTGCGACAGACATTCATTTCATTTCTTTGGTCTTCAACTTAATAGTTTTCTTAGCTGGAGAAGGGCTTCTTCTGCCCAATAACTCTTCAACAACATCTTTATCGAGGAAAATTAATTACAAACTGAGTATGAAAAGTCAATGTTTTCCTACGTTTGAAGCAGACATCTGTCATTGTAGTGATGCCTTTGACCTGCAGTTCGGAGCCGTAATCCTCAGACTTCCAGACGGACTGGATATCTCTCACATCCAGGGACAAGGTATGTCTTTCTAAAGGTCCGTACTGGGAAATATAGGGCCTCATTTGATGACAAAACATATGAAGTGGTCCTGAATGAACTGGCAAACTTTAAGAAGAGACAACAGAAGCCATTTCCTGTCCAGGTTTGGACGTGTGTTTAGTGTGTGGTAGCTAAACAGATCAAGCGGGATGAGACTTGGCCATGCAGCTTTGATAGCACCCACATTGGTGTATGGTGCATCCTTTAAAATTTGACAAGAGCCTCAGTGAGGACAGTTTTCCTCAGGAAGCCTCTAAACCATGACTCAAACCACCACTTCATGGTGATGTAATGAAATATCATAAAGACTTGGGCCAAACGCTGTAAATCCAGACTACCGTATTTTCTGGATTATCACTTTTTTTTTTTATAGTTTAGCCTGGGATACGAATTATACTCAGCTGCAACTTATTTGTGTTGTTTTTTTTCTAGACATAAATAGGCTCATATAATTGTTATTTTTCTACTAGCGACCGGCTGCCCTTTAGCGGTTGTTTCCACTAAAAACCACTAGAGGGCAATGTATTTTCATATGACGGCACCAGAAGAAGAAGTGCTGGCCAAAACAAACCTGGAGGAGAATCTGATTGTTTTTTTCATTTCCCTCAAAGCATTTTTATTCCCGTTTTTATTTTTTGCGATGGCAGATATAAAAGTGTGAATTATACTTCAGAGGGACTTATATATGGTTTTCTTCTTCTTGATTAAACGTTTTTTGCTCATGTGACTTATACTCCGGTGCAATTTATAATCCAGAAAATATGGAACTGAACAACAAAAATGACAACTTTCATTATAGATTTGGAAACATTAAGAAAGTACATCAAATCCTGCAATATTTAAAAGTTAAGTTAGCTAAGTGAGATATATTTGCAGGTCGGGTTTTCTGGGAATTTCCTTTTTTTTTTTTTTTTTTTTTTTTTTAACTTGTCCTGTCCAACAGCTGAGCAAGCAGATACGGGCTGAGAGCCTCTTGCGTTGGACAGATTTTTTTGTCCCAACAGGGGTTTATACTTAATAAACCCCTGTTGTATTTCATGCTAAACTTTATTTTAATTATTTGTATCTTTTTCTTTTTTTTTCGTTGAACCGGACGGAAACAAAGGGGGGGGGGTGAAAAGAGTGGGGTTAAGAGAACAAAGAAAGTAACACAGAGTAGTAACATCCTATAACAACCAGGTCTAAATAACAATCTGGAATGGGCGGGGCCTGTCTACACACACACTCAGTTACACACATACCTTTTGGCTAGAATAATCTTTACCTTTAAAGTTGTCAAAAATGAACACAATACCACTACAGCTCACACACAATCATAGAAGCTGACATAAATAAAGTCTTTCATTCCATCACACATTCTGTTAGTGCGAGGTGAGCTGACACCTGTGCTCAGGTGAGTGTTTGTTTTGCTGATGTGAATGTTGATGGAATGTATAGAAGGAGAGAGAGCCCGACCATCCCCACGCCAAGGCCCCCCACAGGGGCGGCAGCAGCAGCACGGGCCCCCCAACACCCGCCAGGAGCCATGGAGAGAACCAGTCAGCTGCAGAATCCCGCCAGACACCCAGACCAGGGCACGCGGGGACCGCCGCGGAGGCCCCCACGCCGAGAGCCGGAAGGCACGGGAGTACAGAGAGCGCGGACCCCCGCCCCCAGAGCAGCAATCCCCCCACCACGCCCAGAGGGCCAACACAAGGCCCCACACCCGGAGAGCCCCCCAACCCCGGAGGAGCAGCACACCACCACCCAGCAGCGCCGAGCATCCCCCCGCCCCACCCCAGGCACGAGCCAGAGCTCCCCCAGGATGACCCGCTTCTATGCTCCAGACGTCTGCCCGCCGCGGGAGGTCCAGGGGCAAGCCGGGAAGGGGCCGCCCACCCCCGCCAAGCAGAGAGACACCCAAGAGGAACGAGGGTCCCAGAGGAATGATGTTAACAAGGCCTGGCCAGGCACACCCACTGATGGAATCCCGGAGAGGCCCATTTCTCGAGAGCCGGGACCGGAACCCGAACCACCGAGACCTGGACACCCCATGGCTCCGATGTAGTTTGATCCCCCGTTAGATCTTGGGGATCCCTCTCCCAGCGTGGCGCTGGGAGAGGGATTTTTGGGAATTTCCTGTCTTTCAACATGAAGGCACTGATTCAAATCCCTGTCATGTAAGGATTTTCACCGGACGCTCTGGCTTCCTTCCTTCTGTAAGCAGCTGGATGGCTCAGTGGGCTAAGTGTAGGAGACCTGGCTTCAATCCCCGGGGTGTCCACTGATCTCCATCTAGATTGGATCCTTGGGCAAGACTCTTGACGCTGCTGCCTAACTGGGTCCCTGTGCCCTTCTAATACAGGGTTGTGTCAGGAAGGGCATCCGGTTTTGCTGTGGCAACCCCGAATGGGATAAGCCGAAAAGTGAACCAACACTGGTGTCCTTCCACAGTCCAGACATACGCTTCATTGGTTAATTGATGATTCTCGGTTAGGGATAGGGAACTCCAGGCCTTGAAGGTCATATTCCTGCATGTTTTCCAACACCCCCTACTCTGACATGTCCTAATTGGCTGGACAAACCTGAAGGATGCAATCAGTCATCAGTAGGGCTGGTATATCTAGAAATCATACAGACACTGCAGCCCTCGAGGCCGGGAGTTGCCTACTACTACAACTTGTTTAGGGCATAACCAGCCTTTGCTGAACAGTAGCTGGGATAAGGACTAGGATCTCTGTGACCTTGAAGGTTTTGAAGATTCAGACAGGACACATTTGGTCCGCCTAAAGTTAACCAGACTTTGTTTCCCCGATTATTTTAATTAAACTTTCAGTCTGAGTATGCGCAAGCGAACCCTTATGCTGGACCAGGAACCTCTCTCTGAATCATCTTTCGAGATGGTCTTGGTTAATTTCCAATCGGACTGAATTTTGGTTTGCTCTGAGATTCCTGTCTAAATATGGTCTGTGCTGGAAGCAAAACAACTGAAACACACAAACGACCACCGTAGCCAGTCATTGGCGGACAAACGTGGAGCAGCAAATGACAAAAGAGATCTTTAGTTGTGGTTTTGTTTATAAGCTTTGGTCCGGAATAGAAATCTCTGGTAGATCCCAGTCTGAACAAAGACCAAACGGAAAGGGTTAGGACTCAATCCTGATCGAATCAAGTCGAGTCAGTCCAAAACAAATAATTTATCCAGTCTAAATACACCCCAAGAGTAATTATGATAAGTCGATAAGACATCTCCATTTTTCCCCACAGATGAGCTGCTGTCATCCCATGAGAAGGCACCAGTGGGCGCCAAAGATGCCTTAATATCTGTCAACTTGGTGAAAGACTCCGATTCAGACTCCTGTCCTTCAAAGTCCACCAGCAACCAAAGCAGCCCACTCATCATACGAGGTGAAGAGGAAGACCGTCTCCACTCCAGCTGGACTTCCAGCCACCAGCGTTTAGCTGTGACTGAAGACCACAGGACTCGTGTGACTTCATGTATCATTGTCTCTTTGTTCAGCTACAGATACAAAGTCTCCCCTGAGTCTAACTGATCAACGGTTGTTGGAGAGTAGCCAACAGTTTAAGAAGAAACAAGGCAAAGGCAGCATCGATGTGTGGTGGCTGTTTGACGACGGAGGTCAGTTTTCATCCCCTCATGTCTGTGAGTCGGAATAGAAAGACAGCACTCGTGTTGAGCTGCTAGTAGCATTTCACCAAGAGGATTTATTCTTCTGATATTCACAATATCAACATATATCATAACATGACCTCAGCTTGTGCTCTAAAATGCTGACTGATCTTTATGTGTTTGTTGCACTAAGGTGGATTTCTGCAGTAACTTGAGATGTGGTAAACTTAACTGCCATCCACATGGTTTCCTAAGAACACGACTTGCCAGAATCACCGTCTGTGACTCACCTGTGATTCCCTCAAAATGCACAGTGATCATCCGCGCGCTCGCCGTTCCTGTGTCATTAAAAAATTGTCCAACAGTCAGTTGAGTAGAGAAATCCCAAAGTTGCACAAGAGCGTTTTACAGATTTGAGAACACGTACAAAAGGTGTACCGGATTATTATTATAAGTGTAGGCTTTTAAGTGCGCCACCGCCTTATAACTCAGAAAATACGATGCATGAATTATAAGAAAAGGTACATGTTGACAGGCAGTGTTCCTTCAATCTCTCATAACTGCCATGTATTTAAATACAGTTCCTCTAAATTATTACTGGTATCATGGTTATGTTATCATGGATATATTTCATTTCAAATATTTCATCAAGAATTTAACAGCAGTATGTAAAAGTTCCTTTCACCGTCCGGTTTAAACTGGTTTCTAGCATCTTCCATTCCCAACAAAGTTGACCGCTAGCATTAGCGAGTTAGCTTTTAAACACTTTACAACATTACACATTTCCACACAACATATGTTTTAATTCAACCACATAAACCCCTTTTATCTGTGAGACCTTCATGCACGTTTGCACATTACTTTTCCACTTTAAGCGTTCACTAACCTGTGACTTGGAATAGAAAGACAGCACACCTGCTAGAAGCATTTCACTATGGGAATTCATTCCTTCTCTGGTGCTCATCTATTCCATACACTTGCATGCTGCGCTGCCACCTATCGGACAGTTTTGGAATTGCAACAACTGTAACTGAGCCAAAAAGAAAAACCAAAAAAGTAAGTTAAAGCTAAAAGGTGTAAGGGCTGTTAGTTTTTCGTTTAACTTCAACTATTTTTGAAGCCTCTACACCTACAACTCCATGAAAATATCAATACCATGTTTGTTTATTGAGCACAAAATGTTGAACAATAAACAAGAAAAAATTCAGTAAAGGTGAGGTGTTGGAAACAAGTTGTTAGACAAAAGAAACGCCTTTACTTCTGATGTCTTTTTCAGCTTTACTTTTTTCACAATAGAGGGTTGCTAATTTGGGCCCTCAAGAGTTTTGAATGTTTGAATCTCTTAAATTCTTCTCAATTCAGATCCAAACTGAGGTGGATTTCTTTGTGATTTAGCTTTGTCTAATTTCAGATAGTTGTGCCAAAGTGCCAGAAGGGCTGGACTCAAATCTCTGACCTGTAAAATAAATTTAAATATTATTATGGTTCCCACTGCACCAATGTTTTAATAATACACAGTGTTCTGTAAAATATACATAAATCCTTCCACAAACTTGTACAGGTGCCTATTTAAAAAAAAACCAAAAAAAACTTTTTCTTGCTTTAAAGTCCAGCACTGATGAAAATCCTGATTTTTCAGTTTTTAACATGTCTGTGTGGCATTTTTCTTATGAAAGAGAACATGCACTAAACCCTCATCTGGTACTAGCGTGTCTAGTTCAGGTTCTGGAGAAGAGAAGATGGTATCTTCACATTGACTGCAGTCAAATGAGCCGCCGTTCACATTTCTGTGGTCAAATCAGCATCACTGGATTTTTGGTGTGAGTTTCATCCAATACTTATGGTAGCAGGGCTGAGAACGCTGGAAAATCTCCACCAGACTCCACGGAGCTTCTTGATGTGACCACAGAAATGTGAACGGCGGCTCATTTGACCGCAGTTGGAAAGGATTGTAAATGAATGAAATAGCATGGATGTTAGCTTTCATTATTTCTGCTCTGAGAAACCAATGATGAATGGATTTGATCACAGCAACGCTCAAGAAACCATCAAAGAGTCTTTGGTGAACTGGAAGGAGAAAGAATCAGGATTTTGGAGGAAGTTCTGTCCATGAAGATCTGAGCTGATATCCGGATCAGAACCAGACGGCTGGACATTACACAGATTAATGGAGGTTTTTATGTAGCAGCGGTGAAGATTTATGCTAGCGAGACACAGTGCCGTGATTATAAGATGGGGGGGGCACCAAAAGCCACACCCCCTCAGAGGAGATTTTGGAAAAAGAGGCTTCAGATCAACATGAAAAATGGCTTTTTGAGTCATTTAGGTTTTGGTTAAAAACATCATAATTGAAACACTAGAGGAATGCTTTTTTAAAAAGAATTGTCATAGAGGGAAACTTTAAAGAGGATGGCATCACTGTCACAGTTTTAACTTTAAAAGTACAACGGTCACATCTGTGTCTGCAGGTCTGACTCTGCTCATTCCGTACCTGCTGACCAACAGGAGTAAGTGGGGTGACTGCAGGATCAGAGTCTTCATCGGGGGGAAGATCAACCGGATTGACCATGACCGGCGAGCGTGAGTCCACAGATGTTACCAAGTTTGTTTTGATTTCACCAGACAAAATTCTGAGTGAACATCAGAAACATCTCAGTCTCATTTGTATAAGTTCTTTATCCAACAGAAGCTCACGTTTCAGATGTTTGGGGCTTCTGCTGCTCACTTCCTGTTTGTCTTTCCTCAGAATGGCCACGCTGCTCAGCAAGTTCAGAATTGATTTTTCTGACATCAACGTCCTCGGAGACATCAACACCAAACCCAAGAAACACAAGTAAGAGTTCTGATGTGTCTGCAGACCAGAACCAGCTCTGCTGCAGACTTTACACTGTGGAGGATCAGAGAGAGATGCATGGAAATGACAGGAAACACTAACATGAAGGTTTCTTCTGAATAACCGATGGATTATGATCGGTTTCATATACAGCGGATGCTGCACATTACCATGATGTTTCTGCTCTGTAAACACCGGTTTTTGTTTTCCTGGTTGGAGCAGTAAGCTGAGTTTCAAGGAACTGATTGAGCCGTACAGGCTGAAGGAGGACGACATGGAGCAGGAGGCTGCGGAGCGCCTGAAGGCTCAGGAACCCTGGAGAATCACCGACAACGAACTGGAGCTTTATAAGGCCAAGGTTCGCACACCTCCACTCTAACTAATTACTGAGCCGAGCTCAGATTGCAAACCACGCTGATGTTCAGCTGGACTTCCTGTGTGACTTTCAGACCAACCGTCAGATCCGGCTGAACGAGCTGCTGAAGGAACACTCCAGCTCCGCCAAGCTCATCGTCATGTGAGAGCAACTCTTTTCCTTGAGTAGAAACTCAACATCAATAAAATCAAAACTAATATTTATTACATTTTAGTTAATAACTGAATATTTGTAAGACCTACCAAATGTTTAACAGCTTCTTTACAACTTTATCATCACTTAAACCTGTGTAAAACATTAGTTTTTCTAAAAATACAGTTTTTTTTTAAAAGGGAGGTCAAAGTAGTTTCCAATGGTTCGTTTGAGCTTACCTGAACACCGAGCCACAAAGAGTGAGCCACTGGAACAAAAGTAGGAAATCTACTAAAGAAAGAGACTCATTGCTTTATGTCTCCATGATGATGGAGCTCAGAGATGAGGTATGGACAAGAAATAGTGGAAAAAAAGAACCCTGTGGAACACCGGCGAGTGCTTGATTCCTCATTTAGAGCAGAAGATGTTGATCGATACGTTAGTGGAAGCACAGAAAGTGGGTAAACCTTGATACGGTTTGAATCCCAGTTGGTCCTTTTGTTTTGAGCATGCAGCTCCACACATCAAATGTCCAAGTGTCATTCATCATCAAACCCCATAATAATAAAGAATAAAGGTGCTGGTCTGAGGATTTCAGAAACCGTAACAGAGAATGGTCAGAAAAAGAGAAAATATCCGGTGATCCGATATTCAGTTCTGTGAGTATAAATGTCTTGTTGATGCCAGAGGTCAGAGGAGAACCACCAGACTGGTTTGAGTTTAAAGCAAAAGTAACTCAAAGAATCACTAGTTACAAATGAGATCTGCAGAAGAACATCTCTGAACACATCCAACCTGAGGAAGATGGACTACAGCAGCAGAAGACCACCGGGTATCACTCCTGTCAGCGAAGAACAGGAAACTGAGGCTACAATTCACACAGACTCACCAAAACTGGACAGTAGGAGATTGGAAAAAACAACATCTGGTCTGACCGTAATCATGAAAGCATGGATCCTTCCTGCCTTGTATCAACGGTTCAGGCAGGTCGTGGTGGTGTAACGGAAGGTGGGATATTTTCTTGGCACACTTTGGACCCCTTAGCACCAATGGATCATGGTTCCAACACCCCAGTCTACCCGAGTATTGTTGCTGACCACGTCCATCTCTTTATGACCACAGTGTACCATCTTCTGATGCTACTTCCAGCAGGATGAGACTCCATGTGATGAAGCTGGAATCATCTCAATCTGGTTACTACAACATGACAATGAGTTCTCTGGACTCTAATGACCTCCACAGTCACCAGAACCCAGTAGAACCTTTGGGATGTGGTGGAACAGGAGATCAGAATCATGGATGTTCAGCTGATAAATCTGCAGCAACTGTGTGATGCTGTCATGTCAATATGGACCAAACTCTCTGAGGAATGTTTCCAGTACCTTGTTGAACCTATTCCACCAAGGATTAAGGGAGTTCTGAAGGGAAAATGGGTTCAGCCCAGTACAAGTAACGTGGACCTGATCAATCAGTCAGTGAGTGAATGTATAATAATACATAAACTTCAGAACATCTCACAAATGGAACATAATTACAGGATCTTTGTCATAATAGATTATTCCAGTATCCATTAGGTGGCGCTGTGGTTAATGAGAATGCAAGTGTTTGCTTCTCTAGTCAATGTGAGGTATAAATCAGGTCAGGAAGAGCAGACTGAACAGAAAGCTAGAGAAGTGTTGAATATCACAGTGGTTCGTTTGCAGCATTAAGTACTACTGCCATCAGGCGGTTTAGTGTGAACGCTCTGCTGGACTCTGGGACAGACCGAACAAGTGAACTTTATGGACCACCTGAATGCAGAGATCTCTGTTTGTAGTGACTGAACTCAGTTGTGGTTCGTTGCAGAGGGATTCCACTCTGAGACTCTATAAGATTTATTTTGTTTTGTTTTACACTCAGAAAAAAATATGGAGTTGCCCTAACGTGTCATTGATTTGACCCATACTCGGGTCTTTTTTCATGTGGCTGCTGGTCAAAGGTTAAGAAGGCGAGGCAGCAATGAAATCAATCTATGGCTGTTGTCCACTTTGAACAATCAGTGTTTATGTCATCGGAAGAAGACATAAAGCCGTGAACACATACGACACAGATGTGCAGTAAGAGGTGGAGTGGTCAGCCAAGTGTTGTTGTTGTTATTGATTCCCACAAGCAGCAGCAGTGGGAGGATCAAACAACATCTGTGGTGAAATAAGAGATCACCTGGATAGAAAGGTGACTTGTATGGCTTTCATGGCTCTGCACTGATGCCCTGTCCTGAGGCAGAAACACCCCCTTTGGTGAAACAGGTGCCATGTAGTTCAAAGAGAATAAAAAACTGCCCCCAGAGCAAATCATGAAGAGTAAAAAATATAACAAAGCTGCTCTAAAATAGAAACCCTTTTCTAAACAAACAAAAATCTAACTAATTTACAGCGCAAAAAATGAATCTTAAGACAATAAAAAGATCCTTGTTTCAAGCAAAAAAATATTAGTAATAATCTTATCATGAAAGTAACAGCAATAGCAAATATTGAATATAAAAATAATCTTAGTTTGAGAAAACGTGTCTTAGTGACAAGAATTTTTTAAGAGGTTGCTGCAAAATTTCCTCCCTGTATAAAATGAGGCAAAACAGAACTTCTAGAAATAAGTAAAACAAGAAAATTAAATAAGAAGACTGGCTTATCAATGATTCCAGTCACTCAGACCTGTTTTCTTAGACTAACAGGACTTTGGAAGTGAGACATTTCCTTAACAAGATTATTTTTCCTGCAAGACAAAAAAAATTGACAATTTTACATTTTTTTTTATTTCCTAAAACATCTGGTTTTGCAGTGTAGAAGGTTCACAATTTTGTCAGTGTCCAAATCTATAATTCCAAAATCCAGAGCACTAAAAAAGTACCAGAAGTCTCTGAAAAAAATCTAGTGAAACTCACTAGATTATCAAATATAAAACCCAATGCATAACTCTTAAATCTTTATTTAAAAAAAAAAATTAAAATCACTGTTTTATAAAGCATCCATTTTTTTATTTCTTAATAAATATTTTTTGTATTTATTTGCTGTTTATTTTGAGAAATCATTTATGTCAGCTAGGGGAGAAGGGAAGGAATTCATACACAATTCTCGATAAGATAATTGTTCCCCATTGGCAGATTTTTTAAAGAAAACCTACCAGTGGTGTACGCATTTTTTAGCAATGTACCTGCCCCTGTTAATCCTAACATTCATCAACTTTTAATATTTTAAAGTGTTTTAAAGAAACTTAACTATATCTAATTGAAGCATTGGTCTTTGACTCTAATGACAGTTTATTTTTTTAATGCTTAGGCTGACGGTAATGTCCCTGTGTGTGTGCAGAAGCATGCCTTTGGCCAGGAAGGGCACGGTGTCCAGCGCTCTCTACATGTGCTGGCTGGAGACTCTCTCCAAAGATCTGCCGCCGCTGCTGCTGGTGCGAGGGAACCACCAGAGCGTCCTCACCTTCTACTCCTAACACCCACACACGGTCCTGCTCTGAATGTTTGCTCTGATTCCATTAATAAATTAATCCACTCTGTCAGCGCTTGGTTTCTTTGTACATTCATGGAGGGTTTCACTCCAGTAAAACTAAAGTCTTAAAGTTTCTTTGCATTGATTTTTCAATGTGTGGCTGTATTCTAGAGGTGTATTTTTACTTTTACGAGGCAGAACAGAGTAACAGTTAACTTAATTTTGTACACCATTTTATTAAAGTATTAACTACATTGTGTGTTTTTTTCTTTAAAAAAACTTTCTGATCTTTTCTATATGAATATTTCAGATTCTCTAAATCAAAAATGTCTCTAAAGAACTATTTTTTTTTCTTGTCCAGTCAAAGAAGAATATTTGTATCAATTGTAATGCTTGAGTTAAACATAAACCAGTCTCTTTGCCGCTTTAAACATCCATCCATCCATCCATCCATCCATCCATCCATCCTCTTCCGCTCATTCGGGACCGGGTCGCGGGGGCAGCGTCTAAGCAAATTTGTCCAGACTTCCCTCTCCCCGGTCACTTCCTCCAGCTCCTCTGGGGAACCCCGGGGCGTTCCCAGCTGCAGGTAAACGTGGCGGATGGATGGATGTAAGGCACTCCGTCATGGCCGATAGACGTCCATTATGTAAAGTAAGCGGAAGTTTTGTTTTTTTGCGGACATTGGTTTTGGTCAAACCCTAATGCAGGGGTAGGGAACCCTGGTCCTCGAGAGCCACCTTCCTGCAAGTTTTCCAACACACCCCACTCTGGCATGTTCTTATTGGCTGAACACACCTGAACCAGGTAATTGTCATGAGTCCCTACACTGATTACCTGGTTCAGGTGTGTTCAGAGCAGGGTATGTTAGAAAACATGCAGGAAGGTGGCTCTCGAGGACCAGGGTTCCCTACCCCTGCCCTAATGGATAGACGGTGGACATCAAGGAGGACTGACAGAGGGAACAAAAGTAAGTAAAATGTTAAAATCATCTCTCTATGCATAAACACTTATTTTGTGCTGATGCATTTTAAGAGACGGAAATTTTATAGGACTAAATGTCTCCTGAATCGTAACCATTCAGAAGTTCGTGTGGACTCCCACAGTTTAGATTAAATGGTTTAATAGACTTGGAGGCTAAATATAAACACAACAACCATACATAAAATATTGCCAAACATAAAATACAGAAGAAAAAAAAATCACAGGTTAAAGTAGCATAAAAGTAAATTCAATTTCCACCTTCCGTTGGACGCCCATCGACTCCATCAGGTCTCCGTAACATTTAAAAACATTTAATAAAAAAAAGTGTTCCTTTAATTTTTGTGAGCAGTATACAATGTTTTCCAAAGACATTTTTTTCTCTGATCCTCATTCATAAAAAATTGCAATAAAGAAATACGAAAAAAAATCTGAAAACGTAAAATGAAAAAAAATAAATAAATAAAAACACCTAAAAGGGAGTTTTCACTGGTATTGGTCTTTAACATTTTTCAAGAGATCTGTATACAGGATCTCCTGTAGCAGTTCTGAATGATTCACTGTGTGATGATGGTTTTTATTTTACAAAGATACTTGTTTTAACAGTACAGACCCTTTTCACGTGATGTCACACATCGCCAGGCGAGAGCAGTCGCCTCCGCTGTCTTCAATGGTTTAGAACGGCAAAGCTGACAGCTGAACGCTGTTTAAAGCAATTTTATCTTGTAAACAGAGCAAAAGTCGGACAATTCCAGTGTATCTGACATGAAAGTAAAACTTATTACAGTTGTAATGTTTTCTACTGCAGTCAGTGAGCTGCTGTTAGCTCAACAGTGGTTCTAACATCACTCCTCTTTGCTTTTGCTCAAAACTGTGTCTGATCTGCAGAAAAATAAACGGTAAAAAATGATCAAATTAATTGAAAACTGTTGCCAAAAATGTGAAAGCGACTATTTCCACGTAATGTTAAAAAATACATTCATTCTTTTTTTACTTACCGGTTCTTATTTTGAAAATTTTGGAAAGTTGAAATTACGTGGTTTGCTAGCTGCTAAACATTTTCATTGAACCAAACCATTCCTGTTTTCACATTTATCCCCTAAAACATCCCGTAGAGCAGGGGTGGGCAAACTTTTTGATTTGTGGGCCACATAGGGTTCTAAAATTTGGCATAAGGGCCGGACAAGGAGCAGATGGAAGGACTGATTTGATAATGAACCTCATAAACTAAAAAGATAATATGGAATTTAGAGAAAAACATGCTTTAATTTAATACTTTAAAATTAACATATATTAATTTAAAAACAGAACATTTGGGAGTTTTGATTTCTAAAGTTTGATTTTTGTTCTTTTTGGTGATCCAATGGGTTGATGTTCTTCAGAGGAAAATGCAAACTCAAAGAAATCCGAAAACTCACCTTCTGACTCAGAAAGGAACACACAAACGTCAGAGAAACAACACCATTCATGAGAAGAAACCAGAAATACAATGAAAATAAAACAATAATTAGGATTTTTGATTCAATGTATTTCAAGTTGGAGGGCCAGATTAAGTATCTTAAGGGGCCGCATGTGGCCCCCGGGCCGTAGTTTGCCCACCCCTGCCGTAGAGCAACAAGTACATTTATCCTGAGAAGTAATTAAAATCCGTGAAGACATGCAGCGATGCATGCGTGTCTTTTCTGCAGGTATTAAATGTGGCAAACATGGATTTCTAGCTTCTGGCTTTAGTGCTTGGTCGCACTAAAAATATGTGGAAATAACAACAGCTAAAATAGAACCAGTTAAATAATATCTGCTCAAATGAAAGGATGATATTTTCAATAAAACTTAAGATGATTATCAAGCCTTTCTATTTTGATTTGAGAACGATGTGAGAGAGGAAATTAAAATACAGTTTTTCAGGACATCCATAAAATAATTATTGTACATTTTTCTTTTGAATTGGTAGGTTACCTTTTATTATTTATGTAAAATTGTGTTACACAGCGTTCAGCTGTCAGTTTTGCTGTTCTAAATGCGAACGCCGGAAGTAACTGTTTGTTTTGTTGGCCCTGTCGCCATTTTGTCCGACGTCACCGTGAAGCTTCTATTGCAAATTTCATCATCTTACACACATTTTACCCCACATGATTCAAGCCCAACAAGACACATCGTGTACCTTTTGTAAATGTCCTCCAGAAACAGTAACTCACCTATTTTGGCATTGCCCCTTTTTACAATCTTTCTGGCAAATTTTCTGATTTCTTTTGCTATGATTTCGCTCTGTCCTTTTCTTTACTTTGCAAGCATGTGCTGTTTGGCTTCCACCAGCATGAGAATTCTCAATTTTTAATCAATGTATTAATTTTACTTTCTAAATTTTACATCCACAAATACAAATTTTCTAAAATTCATAAATTTTCCTTATATCTGGTGGAGGCCGAACTACATATTGAATCAATAATTTGAAAAAAAAAAAAAGGCTGTGAAATGTCTTTAAAATAATTTAAAACTGTAAAATCTGAAATTTCTTTGACCTTACTTTTATTACTTACTGAATGAAGTTTTTTGTTTGTTTCTACCCCAGTCATTTTATTTTATTTTATGTTATTTTGTTTAATTTTTCTATAGTGTTTGTATAAATGTACAATGTATAATAATGCCTATTTTGCAATTTTTTTCTGTACTGAAACTGTTTGAAATAAAGTTTTAAAAAATGGCATCTTGTTTCTTTGTTTTTTTTATTACATTGTGTCTAGCCTTTTAAAAATGTACATTTTATTATTTTTTATTTTTTTATTTTATTTTTTAAAGAATTAAAGCGGCTTTTATGAGTTTAATTTCAATAGTTTTCAGATCTGTCAACCATTGGATGACACATCCCACGTGACTTAGAGGACACACCCTCAGAAAGTGAGAGCGTGCGTGCGCGCGCGCGCATGCGCAGAGGGGAGGACACAGGCTGCTGTGACACCGAGTTACAACAGAAGGACTATCAAAGGCAGCGTGGACACGTTCTCGTCCGTGGATTTAACTCGTCCCTTTTCCAAACCACTCGACCACGTAAAGAACAGACCAAGAAGAAGAAGACAAGTCCAGACCTGTTCGAAGCTGACAGACTCGAGAAGCTCCGTTCTCAGTCACGGTGAGTCTGCCTCCGCAGAGGCCGGTTAAAGGTCCTCAAGTCCCGCGTGGATGTCAGAAACTCCCGGTCATTGGAGGCAACTGTTGCACGTGCCGGCTATGTTCCTGATTAAAACTCAATTCATAACCGTTGGGTGGAGCCAAAGGGTGACAGCTCCATTCTCCAATGAGAGATACTTGGCTCATTGTGTACACTTCATGTTTTACAGGGGAAAAAATACACTCCTGTTCAGATTTATGGAGTAATTATAGCAACTTAAAAATTCTAAATAAAATATTTTTGCAATACAATGATTTTCAAGCAAATATTTTCTAATATTATTTTTTTAAATCAAGAGATCTACCTTAGTTCTGAATTACTAAAGAGACTTAAATATTTTTTTTTTTTTACTCAAGTATTTTTAATTTTTAATTTCTATGTCATAAAATAGTTTTCTATAACTAAATATGTGTGTTAATTTTATTTAGGTTGCTTTGAGAAGCAAGAAATGGATTGTATTTCAAAAAACAAAGTAAAAGCCAACATTTTGAACACATATATTGTTCGAGATGATTATAAGAATAGCAATAAATCATAACTTTGTCATAAAACCAGATTTTGATCCTTGAAGTCCCACTTTGATGAAAATTGTGTTTTTGGTGTTAACATGTTCAAGACATCATGAACGTCTTCATCATCGTCGTCTGAGCTGGAATCTGGATCTAAACTGTACGACTGCATGGTCTGAAATTGACCACCAGCAGGTGTTAGGTTGGGTTTGTGAGGGTGTTGATGAAGTTGGAGAGAGTCGCGGTCTGGGTTCACTCTGCACCAGCAGTCCCTGCCACAACTCAGAGGGGAATTTCTGACGAAAGGATGTCCTGTTAATATTATTCTAAAAAAGTGAGATCCTTTCTCTCTGCACTGGCAGGATGACGAGCCTGCAGATGAGCGCTCAGGAGGAGATGGTGGAGAAGTTTCTGGATGCTGCTGCCAGAGGAGACTTGAAGCTGCTGTCAGCGCTGCTGTCCCACACCCCCTCCCTCCTTAACCAGACTGGATACAGTGGCTGGACGGCGCTCATGCTAGCCGCACGCAACGGACACCATCATGTGGTGGAGAAGCTGCTGTCACTTGGGTATACGCAACTTCCTCCGAGAACTTTTACGTAGATGATAGTTTGATTTATGTTAGCAAAGTATAAAACAGGAAAGACACTTTAACACGAAGTAACTGACCAGGTTTGTTTGTCTGAGTGAAACATCTCCAATTGAACCAATAAAAACTCTTCTGTAAATCTAACTTCAGTTTCCTGTCCTTCAAGCTGTAACAAGCTCTGCACAAACAGCTCGTCTCAGACCGCCTACGACATCGCCAAGTTCTGGGGTCACAGACACGTCGCCCGCCTGCTGAGTCTCACTGATGACGGCGGCCTGCGTGGCGGCACGCTCGGCCCGCAGGAGAACTACTTCAGCAGGGAGACGCTGGACCGGCTGAGTGGGAAGAGGAGCGACGCCGCCTGGTTAGAAGCCAAACAAAGAGACCCGGACACAGTCTACCTCCTGTTCTCCAACCTCAGCCCCATGGCAACCGTCACCAAGGTCAACGGCGGACACGGGGTACGTTCCCATACCTGCAGCTGATTGCAGGGGGGTAAAGCTGCGTTCACACTAGAGCTGCTACGATTAGTCGACATACGACGACTAATCGACTATTAAAATAGTCGACAACTAATTTAATAGTCGTTACTTTAGATTATATGTAGTCAGAGTGTAATAAAGTTCTGTTAGATTCTTGGACTATTTGGGGATTTATGAAGGTTTTTAGGCTATTTTGGAGTTGAGCTAATATTTCAGCTGCATGCTAGCTATTTTGAGTAATTAAGGCTTCTTTTCAGTTTTTTAGGTTAATTTGGGATTTAACTAATATTTTAGCATCTTCAGCGGCCAAATTCAGCTTACAGCATTCACACTATATATATATACCGTATATATACGCATTATTTCAGGAATGCTATATAGTTTTTTAGTTAGTTTAAAGCTAATGATGGTTAAAATTTGTGCTTTACATCCACTTTGCACCCGGTTAGTCGACTATTACAAAAAATGAATCGGTGATCAGTCGACTGTTAAAACAATTGTTTGTAGCAGCAGTTAAAGACAATGTATGGACACAAGCAGCGCATTTTAAGCTGCGTGATTCACCAGCTGGGCGCAGTGTGTCAACCCATCAGGAACTCAGCATTGGCTCGTGAGGGGTTGATGACGTGACCAGTGGGTGGAGACTAAAGCCAACGTGGAAGAAAATCTGACAGTTCTCTTCCTAAATTTAATATTTTACTTATTTGGATAAACAGTCCTTGGACTAATGCGGGTCAGCAAGTCATCAGACTGGGTCACAGAGAGACAGAAGTACCGCTGAAAGCGTCCATCATTCAGATGCAGCTCCTGCAGCAGATGTTGATCCTCACCGCACTGGGGAAATCTCTGAATGACATCATGAATCCAGACATGGAGACGAGATTACTGATGCTTTCTGGACCTCTATATGTACATTTACATTCATCATCATCCGGGTCTTCATGTATCAATGAGGTTAGAAACTTTGACGGTAGCTCCTCCCACATGTGGCTGGAATGAAATCACTTTGGGCAAACGCAGCGCTGGGAATTTGATGTGCACTAGAACAAAAGGACATCAATTTGCCCTGCGAATCATGAGCATTATTAGACTCTACGTAAGGTTTGAAGGTTTTAGAAAAGGAGTGTCAAAATCAATCACACAGGGGGCCAAAATCCAAAACACACCTGAGGTCTGGAGACGAACAGGATAAACATTTATTGAACACTCTGAAACTACATTTTTAAAACTTTAAAAACGTATCTCCTTAATATAATTATGAACTAGATATATAGCATCACCTGCAATAATGGTTGTGTGAATCCTGTATGCTGAATTTAGCTGCTGAAGATGCTAGTGCTGATAGCTGAAGATGCTAAAATCACTGAGGCTAACAGCTGAAAACACTGAAGCTGATAGTCAGCTAAAATATTAGCTAAATGCCAAATTAGCCTAAAGAAATAATAATCTTTGGTTAGCAAAAACAGCTAGCATGTAAGATGAAAAAAATAGCTAAACTTCAAAATATATTAAAAAAAAAAACCTAAATTAGCCAAAACAGCTAGCATATATCTCATCTAGAGGCTAAACTCCAAAATAGCTTAACAAATCTTAATAAATGCCAAAATAGTCCAAAAATCTAGCAGAATGTTGAAGGCAGGAATATTATTCCAGAATAAATCAACTTAAACTTGGATAATTTCCAATATTTTACTATTCATAAAAATATACTTTTCAAAATTATACAAGTTAGAAATACACGCAAGATAACATTGGGCTATTAATAACAATAGAATAAAATTATCTTGAGGGCCAGATAGAATTACCCTGAGGGCCGGATGCGGCCCCCGGGCCTTGACTTGGACACGTGGCCTTTAGAAGGTCAGATGTCCAGGTGGACTGCAGCGTGGAAACAGGAAGTTATCGTTGTCTCGATGATCTACACGTCTCTAAAGCCATGCTTTCTGACAGGCAGACGTCAAGCTGTGCCGGTTCAGGTACAACGCAGTGAAGGACCTTCTCCAGAAACCTGCAACGGTACTGGTCTTTCTCGGGTCTGAGAGGACAAAGAACCCTCCCCCCTCCTCCTCCTCCTCCTCCTCAGACGGAGCCGGATACCCCGGATGCTCCGGTTTGGTTTGCCATCAACACTGATGAAGATGCTGCTGAGTTACTCAAACGCTGTGAGAACAGCAGCTGCTTCTTCCCGAAGAGCCCAAACAGAGACCTGCTGAGACTGGACGAGGAGGAGGCTGGTGAGGAAGACTTCCCACTCGTCATCTGCTCCGTTTTCCTTCAGCTGAAACGGTGTTCTGCTTCTGTCCCGAGGCGTGGTGGCCCAGGCCCGGTCCGTGCTGGCCTGGCACGACCGCTACAGCTTCTGCCCCACTTGTGGGAGCCCCACCAGCCTTCAGGAGGGGGGGCACAAGAGGACCTGCCTGAACCCCGACTGCAGGAGCCTGAAGGGCGTCCACAACACCTGCTACCCACGAGTCGGTACGAGCAAAAACTGGGATCCCAGCATCCTTTTCAGCTCTGCTTCCTCACAGAAACTCAGCTGCTTTAACTCTTTTCAGACCCGGTGGTCATCATGCTGGTGATCCACCCCGATGGAAACCAGTGCTTGCTGGGTAGGAAGAGCATCTTCCCTGCACGCATGTTCTCCTGCTTAGCCGGATTTGTAGAGCCCGGTACTTGAACCTGTGCACACCTGCAGCTCGTCTGAGAACTACAGGATAGTAGATGTTTAGTTTGAACATCAGAAAGAGCTTCTGTGCTGAACAAACAACTCACTATGATTGAGATAAAAGCTGAGATTTTTTCTTTTTTTTTTTTGCCTTTTTTAGGAAAAAAGCATAAAAAAATGTTTTTCTTAAAATGAGGGTCCCGACAAGCGATTTGGTTTAAATCAGGATGTAAAATCAGATCCTAGTTCTCATTTTCTTGCTGTATAAGTCCTAAGAGCAAAAAATGTCAAATCAAGAAGAAGAAAACAATATAAAAGTTGCTCTGGAGAATAAGTTGCACTTATGGCAGAATAAGTCACTTATGGAAGAGACGTTTCAGAGATAAATTCGCCATAAACCAGCGTAACAGCAATAAATAAAAAATTCAAGAATACTAATCTTTTGATGTGTAGGAGAAAATGATTAAAGTTTAAGAGGAAAACAATCTGATTCTCCTCTATATTTGGACAATCGGTGTTTACTAGAAAAATAACAAATATATGAGCGTATTTATGTTAAAAAAAAACACAATTAAGTCGGTTCTGAGTATAAGTCGCACCCCTGGCTAAAGATGAAAAAAAACAAAAAAAAACGCGACTTATACTCCGGAAAATATGGTAATTGAGTGTGAAAAAATAAAAAAATAAAACATCCTTTATTAGGTATATAAATGAAAGTTTCTCAGTGAGACTTTTGCTGATGTATGTTTTGCGACGAGTGAGTGGATAGCTTTGTATTTGTTTAAGTATTTTTCCATCAAAAAAAGAGAGGAAAACCTCCCGCTTCACGCAGAAACGACGATTCTAAAAGGATTCCCAATGTCTGTCCTGCCCGATAGGACCGTAGTCTGCCATGTGAACAGATCCCCTCAGAAACACAAGTCCAGGATCACACACGGCAGTCTTCCTGTTTCCCAGCTCTCCCTGCTCTGCAGATGGAAGCCCTTAAGAGTCAAGAGTCTGGCGATACGATACATATCGCGATGCCTGGCTCACGATATGATGTGTATCGCAATACATCCCAAGACTGGATCTGAACAATTTTTCACTATAAATTGGAGAAAAAAAACTACTTGAATATTAACTTATTGTAGTAAAGTGATCATTAGCTTAAATGTATTTCAGTTAATGATCACAACAATGAGATGCAACGGTCTCATAAACAAGTTGCTTCTACTCAAGCAAATTCATGATACTTTTCTTCTAGTAAATTAAGAAATATTTATTCTTAAAAGAAACATTGTCTGATTTCCACAATAAAGTATTTTTGTCAGCATAAATAAAAGTGGAACACAAAAGTGGCTCTGTCAGCATTATCGCCAACATCGATTTTTTTGTTTTCCTAACGCCAGCTGTGAAAGGATTACAAACATCTAAACCACCCCCCCCCTCCTCACACAGGGGAGACCATCGAGGAGGCGGTGAGGAGGGAGGTGGAGGAGGAGAGCGGAGTGAAGGTGGGTCCAGTCCAGTACGTGTCCTGCCAGCCCTGGCCCATGCCCTCCAGCCTCATGATTGGCTGTCACGCCATCGCCACGTCCACTGACATCAAAGTGGATGAGAATGAGATTGAGGATGCTCAGTGGTTTCCACGACAACAGGTACACGAGTGATGTTTTACAGCTCCGACTGACACTCATGCTGAATAAAAAATGGACTTCTATATTACACTGAGAGTTCCAGTGCTAGTTATGTATTAACCAGAGATGCTGGAGCCTATTTAAGACTTTTTTTTAATTTTAGGTGGTGGACTCCATGTTCAGAGGAGCTCAGCAGACCTTAGTCGTCCCTCCCAGACAGACCATCGCTCATCAGCTGATCCGACACTGGATCGGCATCAACTCCAACCTCTAACATCCAGAAACACAAAGCCACGGAGTCTTCTTCAGGTCTTTTAAACATTTAAAGGGCCATACCATGATTTTCTTAAGTCTTTCAGACTAAACTGTATCCATATACATGGTCATGTATCACCTTTGGAACACAAAAGAACAAATAAAATGTGAGTTATTTTTGTGAACTATTTTCCTACTCTGAAGTAAACCGACTCGATCTCTGAGGCTCCGCCTTCCGCTCTTTGTGGGTGCCGCCCATTTCATAAGCCGGCCTCAGCAGTTTCACCCTAAAACAAACAACATCTGAACTTTTGCTAATAATGATGTGCATAATGTGCATCTGCCGTTTCTTCCATCACAGACAGAATGGTGATGGCTAGTGTGAAATTAGTTCCAAAAATGTGGACAACACCACCACATGAACTTTTTCAGGATTTAATAAAATGATGGGAACATTGTTCTGATCAGCTCTGGCTGTAGAGCATCATCAATCTCTGTTTTCTGCAGCCGTCGCATTCATTCAATCACTTGCCTCATTGGGCTTCATGCTGGTAATTTCACAGAAGCAGAAGGTCAGGCTTCAAATATAAACAATAGCTAATTACTGAACCAAAAAACTAAAATAAATTGGTTATCCCTGCCCTGAAGGAGTGATCCTATCCCAGGACGGACAGGCGATTTACCAGGACAGTTAAAGAAGAATTAGCTCCTCTAACTCTACAACTATGTGTTTGAGTAAGAGTTCATTCAGATAGGACTAGGGGACAAGGTCCACCGCCACGATGAGCCAGAGGCGTGGTCCACAGCCAAGAACAGGAGCACAGGCGACCCACCTGGAATCTGAAATCTCTCCCGCTCCCCTGGAGGGGAGTGAGAAAGAGGAACAGCATGTGCACCAAACAAAAACACAGAGAACTAAACACAATAAATAATAAAGAGAAGAAGTAAATGAGAATAGAGAACAGAACCCCAGAGCTGATGTGGAGAATAACCATGATAGAAAATCTCAAAATGACATTTAATCTAGTCTCTCAAGAGCCACAGCAGAGGGAATATTCTCTGGCAGAACGCTAACCTGTCCAAAGAGGAATGTTTTAAGGCTAGCTTTGAAGGTAGAAACTGTGCTGGATCTCTGACATGAGCTGGGAGCTTATTCCAGAGAACAGGGGCTTGATGGATGAAGGTTCTCAGTGTAACTCCAACTGGACTTTTAGAGATTCTAGGAACTACAAGCAGTCCTGCATTTTGTGAACGAAGTGTTCTGATTGGTTGGTAAGGAACTAAGAGATCTTTAATATAGGATGGGGCCACACCATTCAGAGCCTTATAGGTTAACAGGAGGATTTTGAACTTGATCCTGGATTCAACTGGGAGCCAGTGGAGTGAAGCTAACACAGGAGTGATGTGTTCCAGAGAGATTATCTGATCAGAGAGATCATCTCTCGGGTGTGTAGGACCCAGTATAATGACCTATCTGTTTATGCCATTCTATACTTTATCTGTCGTGCAGATTCCTCTCCAGAATGTTCTTTGGCGTTTGCCACCGCACAAAGTTTAAATGCTAAATCAGATGAACGTTTCTTGACAATCTCTACACTGGATCACAACATAAAGCTAAAGGGGTGCTTGAGGTTCTGCTCGTTTTCATGGGTATGGGAGGGGCTGGTACTGAGAGCGCTGGTTTATAGAGGATTACTAGAAATGTGTGAATGATCAAAATACTTTGGGGTTCTTTATAGTGAGAAATAAACAGTATAATTCACTTGAAAGTGCAAAAAGTAAAAAAAAAAAAAAAAAAACTGTTCTACAGCTTAGATCCAGACTCCGGTTCAAATGAGGAAACAAAGACGTCGATGGATCCATTTGTCTTGGAGTGAATGCATCAGAATGGAGCAGAGCAGAGAGCTTTTGGTCCAGTGTATTTTCTATATCACAATATGATCTTTTTCAAACAAGTTTTTGCATTTGATCCTGAATCACAACAGTTTAAATAAAGCAAAACCCAGAAATGCTACTAAAACACATTTAAAACACCAAAAACAACATTTTCAACAAAGTCTTTCCTGTTTCTTGACCTCTGCGCGCATTTACAGTTAGTTGGCTTCTAAATCCATTTGAATGTTTTCCTCAAAAATAACTTGTTACTCTGTTTGAAGATGTTGATTCTGGTAAAACAATCATTCAACATTGACTTTACTTTGTAGTACTGACAGCTCTACATGTGGTTTGGTTGCATGGAAACTGAACAGAGTGTAAATTCCACTGCTTTACAACTTCAGGAGTCATAACCAAGTTTACCACTAGAGGGCGCACAGATTGTCCAAAGACCAGCTGCCTTACATGAACAGAATTTATGAAACTGGAAAACATTTTTAATATTAAAAAAATAAAAATCTTCTATGGAAAAAAGTTAGAATCTCTCCTTGTATTTTCCTGCAGGTTCTACCTAAAGGAGATCATTGCTGGAATTATGCATAGCTGTATTCTATATTTACATAACTATTAATGAAAAAAGCTTTTTGGGTAATAATCCGTGTTTGCTGCTCATGACTGTAGAAAAAAGTAAACAAACTACCATCATTTTAGTAACTAAACCAGCGGTGTCAAACTCATTTTGGTTTAGGTTCTGCATTCAACCCGTCTGATCTCCAGTGGGCCAGACCAGAAACATAATAGCAAAATAACCTTTGTTGAACTTGTTATCTGTAGCTTTGGTTTTGTTTTTGTTTCTTAGTTGGAAAAAATACCTCAAAAACCTAGTCATCTAATCACAGATTGTCATACTTTCATTCACACAGTCGGTGCATTTCAAATAAAATGGATTTCTCTGAAAAAAAAGAAAGTTTATTCAATTTTATACAGACTGAATTTTTCACGTTTGACATTAAAGCAAATAAATACCTTGTCTAAAATATAAATATGTTCATCAATGAAAAATTAAACTAAACTAACCCTGTGGAACCAATAGACGCCCTCAGGCGTCCTGCTGTGAGATCAATGGGATAAAACATGAACTTTTTTAATGTTCTGTAACTGATATTTTATTGAATTAAAGACAGAATATGGCCTTTATTTGTAGTTTCTGGACAAAAGCAATCTTTGATTTGAATAAATAAGGTGGAAAACAAACTTTGATCAGACGGCTGTTATTAGAAACCCCACAAGGAGGAATACTATCTGAATTTTACTTTTGGGTAGAAATGAGTTTACTTTAACACCAACAACACCAACATTGTCAAGATAATCACGGAAACTCTGCGTTTCTCTGCCGAGGCCACACAGACAGACTGAAGAACTATTACTGTCTGTATGACAACATATAAAGGTCACATCATGGAGCTGTGGGGTCTGTCATGTTCCTCTACCAACTCTTCATATATGTGGCCCAAATAAGGAATCTTTTTTTTTTTTATTCCTTATTTTATTCCATTCATGAAGACAGCATTACATTAACATATTCAGTACACGTTGAAGGTCCACATATCTTCATGACAGGAAAGGAGCAGTAAGAAGAATAAAATTCTTATTTAATTGCTGCCCCTATATTACACCTAAAAAAAAAACATAAAGCAAAAAAAACAAAAAAAAACCAATCCCAGATGGCTTTTAGCACCTGTCCCCACACACTAAGTACACATTACATATTCCTCAATTTTCGTCTTTACAAATATTTTTTTTAAATAATATTTTGTTAGTACAACTTTTCAAAACGTCTTGTTGAGCATTCCAAACTTTTACTCCAACAAAAGAAAAACATGACTGCTTTAAGGCAGTGCGAGCGACTGGAAACTTAAAATCATATTTCCTCCTGTGATTTTCATCTTCTGAGGTGAAAACAAATAATTTTTGCAGACTCTCCGGCATCTCTCTGTTTTTAACTTTAAGCATCCCAAGTAAAGTTTGCTGTTTTGCTAAGTCCTCAAATTTCAACAATCTTGACTCCACAAATAAAGCATTCGTGTGTTCTGTGTATCCAGCTTTATGAATTATTCGAATCACCTTTTTCTGCTGTAGATGTAATGGTGTTAAATGAGTTTTATACGTATTACCCTACACTTCAACACAGTAAGTGAAATAAGGCAGTACAATTGAACAGTATAACATTCTTAATACGTGACATGATACGTAGTACTTAATGTTATTCAAAACAAATATAATTTTGGCCAATTTACTTTTGATATATGATATATGTGGCTTCCAAGACAACATTTTGTCCAAAATTAACCCAAGAAATCTATACTCAGAAACTTTTTCAATTGTTACTCCATCAATTGATAGTTTTACCTCCTCCTGTTTTTTATTAGTAAAAACCATAAACTTTGTCTTTTCTAAATTCAATGAAAGCTTGTTATTATTAAACCAATATTTAAGTTTGACCAGTTCAATTTCAATATTTTCTATTAAGTGATTTAAATTTTTTCCTGAACAAAACATGGCTGTATCATCAGCAAACAGAACAGGTCTCAATACGTTTGAGACTTCAGAAATATCATTTATATACAACAGAAAAAGAATAGGGCCAAGTATTGATCCTTGTGGGATACCACACTCAATATTCATGCATTTTGAAGAATGACCAATAAAATGTACATATTGTTGCCTTTTATGTAAATAGCTGGTTAACCAGTTAAGAACCACTCCTCTGACCCCAAACAGATTTAACTTTGAAATTAAAATAGAATGATCAACAGTATCAAATGCCTTTTTTAAATCAATAAACAATCCTATTGTGTGTTTCTTTTCATCAATTGCAGTTGAAATATCTTCTGTTACTTTCATCATGGCTAAGGCCGTTGAACGGTTTGTCCGAAAACCGTATTGAAAGTCATTTAATAGATTATTTTTTTCAATGAAAGAATTCAGTCTGAGAGTGAACAGCTTTTCTAATATTTTAGAGAATTGTGAAAGTAGTGATACTGGTCTATAGTTGTTGAAGGAATGTCTGTCACCTGTTTTATGAATTGGAATAACTTTAGCAGTTTTCATAGCTTCTGGGAAAACCCTGTTTTAAAAGAGATTAAAAATATAACATAGTGGCCTCGCAATACAATCAATGGTCTTTTTTGTAATTTTCATATCAATACCATCACTATCAATTGATGTTTTATTTTTTAGTTTTTGAACCACAGAGAGTATCTCTGTTTCATCCACCTCTGATAGATACATCGACTGCATCATCTTAGTTTCTCTTTTCTGACTTCCTGTCAAATTTCCTTGGGCTTTTTTAATTTCATTAATCTGAGAATTTTGTCTAGAAATGTTTTTGTTTTTTCATTCAAAAACGTGTTGATTAATTAAACTAAATTCATTCTTGTAGTTTTAATGAAATTACACCTAAAACTTCCATTCTATGCTGTAAAAACAGTTTGTTAAACATTTTTGAGGTTTCCACAGCAAAGAGAATGCAATTTTTCCAGACGGAATTTTGTGTTTTTGCATGATTTTATGTCTGATGTGTGAATAGAACATGGAGAAATGACTAAAAAAAGGAAGCGCCACTTAGGAGAGGTTGTGCTCATTACATTTATACCAAATAAGCATGCTAAATTGAAAACACAGAGGTAAATTCTAATGACTTCTCTGACCATCAGATCCACCAACAGCAAAAGTTTTAAGCATAAAGCTGAAACATCACAAAGCAAATATAAAGAAGCGTGGACATGCAGAAGATATTGTTTAGTAGATATTGAAGACAATTAAGTGGGAGGTGGCAAAATATCAACTGATCTAGAAGCTACTCCTCATTTGTTTTCATCTTCCAGACTTCCTCTGGACAGCAGCATCACACGGTTCTAGTTTGTGTCTCCACGTGCTCCTCTGAGCTCTCGCTCTGGTCGCTCTGATCTTCCGCTTCCACCTGGAAGCAGCTGTTGGACAGATACTCCGTCTCACAGATGAGTCCTGCGCCGCCGCCGCCCCTCAGAATGCCCGCCTTCAGGTCACCGCAGAATCCATCAAACACACAGACCTCTTTGACTTCCTGAGAACGGCGGCACTCATCCTCACGCTGAAGGAGACGCTCTGCGGTCTCCTCTGTGATCTGCGCAGCGAACAGGGAGTCCAGCGAGAGCGCCGGCGGCTGGACGCCACTGCTGCTGACCGGCGCTGGAGAGAGGCCTTCATCCTGGTCTTCCTCAGACGGTCGAGGAACGCTCAGGTCATCAAAAAACAGAGTCTTCTCTGCAAGAACACCCGTCACCTGGAAGTCTGCGATGTCTATCAGGTTCTTGAAGAACTTCTGTTGAAAGAAAACAGAACAGAACCTTCAAACTGCTGATGAACAGAATCCGGACTCAAACAGTTCTGGAGAACTTTTATGACCTCAAGGAACCCTTTTAGGTTCCTCTTTGTTCTGTCTCTCCTCTGTCTTGTTCTAACTGGTGGTTTTTTTCATGTGGTGTGATTTTGGTTTTTCTGTGATCCATTTAGAGCTCTACTGAATTTTAGTGTTTTTGTCGTGATTCTTTGTTTTTGTTTATCACGTAAAATGAAATCCTATTTTAATCGAGTTTGGTTTGAGCTGCTCAGTCTTCTTCTGCAGTTGTGTGAAACCATTTTCATGACAAAAGGCTGATTTCAAAGAAGGTTTCAGTCTTTTTCGTGCTAATTTCAAATGTCTTTTATTCATTTTTAGATTGTTTTGTTTGGACAAACCATTTTCATTTTAATTTGTTTGATCTATTTTTCTTTTGGTTATATTAAAGAGTTTTTGCTAAATGTCCCCTAAGTGCAATCTGAAGAAACTTTTTCTCAGTATAATTTCTATTTCACCTTTTTTTTCCTGTCCAACAAATTAGTTACATCTAAATAGTTTTATAGTAAGACATCTTTAAAAAAGAAAGAAAGAAAATCGCTGTTTAAAATATTCAGAGCTGAAAGATGTGTAAGGCCTCAAAAATGAGGACTAATGCTAAATAAGATTAAACTGCTGCATATTTGTAAATGTGATCAGTACAAAAGCTGCAGAATCATAAAAAGAAATCCTTCACAGTGGATGAGAGAAGTGTAAAATCACTAAAACTGAGATGAAACACAGTGAAGATTTGGATAATTTTTGACCACAAAATGTTTTAAAATTTGAGAGAAGAGTTGAAGCGTGGAGGATTATGATAATCCACCTGATCAGAAACATACATATAATGGAATCTGAACAAAAACAGAACATTTTGGATTTTTTATTTCATAGCTGAGGGTTATGTTGACATTTTAGTGGCGATTGGGTCGATGGATTGATGTCTCTGAGGGAAAAATAAAAACTTAGAGAAGTGTTGCGTTCATGTGTTGCTGGAATGATGGGAGAAATGTCTGAAAAAACACATGAACGTCAGGAAAAAACAGTCTCCAACAACACGAGTGCAAAATAACTTTCTGCACCAAAACAAGGATCAGTTTATTTATAGTCCTCCATCAACACACTAGAACAGAGGTGGGCAACCTTTTACAGTAAAAGAGCCATTTAGGCTAGTTTTCTACCCATCAAAACCTAGAAGGAGCTGCATTGATTTACGTTAGCCTTTAAAAAATTTGAATCATTCATAACCTTCTCTTTGTTTTTTAATAAATAAGAATGTCTAGTGTTGTCACGAACAAAAGCAAAAAATTTAAAAAAATAAACTAGCATCTCTTAAAAAGATATTTTTTTTTTCATTTTTAACTTTAGCAGCAAAAAAGCTAGCTTGTTGCTTAATTACTAGCTGAACTTCAAATGAGCATAGCATTTCTCTGTAAATTAAATTAGCCAAAAAATTTTTACATGTTGCTGAAATAAAAGCTAAACTCAAATTTATCCTAAAACCTCCAGTACATAACAAATTAGCTAAAAATGTTAGCATATTGCTAAAATATCAGCTAAACTCCAAATTAGCATAAAAACTAATTAGAGGCCAAATCTGCAAAAAAAAAAAAAAAAAAAAAGCTAGCTTGTTGCTAAATTACTAGCTGACCTCCAAATAGCCTAAAATTATTCAGTAAACTAATTTAGTCAAAAACGTTAGCATGTTGCTAAAATAGAAGCTAAATTCTAAATTATTCCAAACAAAAATTCAGTAGATTAAAAAAATAGCTGAAAACATCAGCATTTTACTAAAATATTAGCTAAACTCTAAATTATCCTAAAAACCCCACAAGAAAACAAATTAGCCAAAAACGTTAGCATGTTGCTAAAATAATAGCTAATCTTCACCCAGAGAGCCGCTATGGAGATATAAAAGAGCCACATGTGGATCTGGAGCCGCAGGTTGCTGACTAAACTAGAATCACAGGGAAATGGAAATGTTAGGAAGGATTATCAATGTAATTGATTCCATCTTGGTGGACCAGATGAAATAGTTTAACATGCGACTCCCGGGCTGTAGTTTACCCATCCCTCTGCAAAACGATGGTGAACAAAGCTATGAATGCAACATAACCAGATAAAAGCTTGTTTTCCTGGAATCGGTGTGAGAAAGCTACAAAGAGACTCGCTGAATTCTGGGACATCAAAGGTAAACGTTGGTGTGTCCATCATTGAATACAACAACTGCTTAAGAAAAAACGTTTAAGCATGATGCTAAAAATGACCCAATTCGTGGTAAAGAGGCCATACTTTATCCAAAGGAAATTTAAGAAGTCTTGTTTAAGGTGAATCCTGCCTTTACCCATCAGAGGCTGGGATAGGCCCCAGCAACCAAGGAAGGACGAGAGGGAAATTTTTAACCAAAGCTGGGAACATTTAAAAGTAAAAACTCCTACTTGTTGCTGATTGAAGAAATTGCAAATTTTATTTATATAGCCCAAGATCACAAAGAAAATTTGCCTCATTGGGCTTCATGCAGGTAATTTTACAGATGCAGAAGTTAGTCGTGAAAAAATATCTAAAGACTAAATAAACTGGTTATCTCTGCCCTTAGACCCTCCCTCAAGGTAAGAAAAAACTCCCTTAGGGATTCCCGCATGAGGGAAAGATCCCATCCCAGGACGGGATAGGATGTTACAACTGTCCCCGGTGGCACGGCACCTGCAAAAAAAATGGGCTGCATGGTCGAGTCACAAGAAGAAAACCTTTTTTTATGTAAATGTAACAAAAAAAAGCTTTTTTTTCCGCCATGACAAGTGAATTTCTCCCTGTGACGTTCAGACTTTTTCAGATTCTGTTGGTTTCATCAATCCAGCTGGACCTGCAAACTCTAAATGTAAGGGAGTAGTTCTCCAACCAGACCCTCTCCAGCAGCCAAGACCAAAGCTCCTGCTCTGGTAACTCATGAGGCGGACCCCAAATCTCTCTGCAGCTGCAGCGGTCTGCATGTCTTTGTGACAGTTCAGATGCAGTCTCTACAGTTTGTCAAAGTCAAACATGGTAACGGCGGCTAAAGTCAGCTCACCTGCCGGTCCGAGTTCATCAGCCAACGGCCCGCCGTGCTTCCTCGAGGGCTCGACACCGGCGGCAGGCAGAGGGACTTGAACCTGCACACAGATCAGCACAAGCCAAACCGTTTCTGAGTCTTCAGGATGGTCGATCCAAACATTTCTGATCATTTTCTTTCTCAAGAAAGTCAAATCTGAATTTGTCTGTCATCTTATTGATTTCAAAGCAGATTTTGTGTTTGATTTCTGTTTGAGGAAGAAGATAGAATCTGGATTCTAGAAGTCTCTTTTGGATTAGAGTCTATTTTGACTATTATCATGCCATAAATTTAGTAGATAAATAAATAAAATCCAATCAAAGATATTCTTGGAGCTTCTAAAGACCCAATCTGGAAAAACATGACTCATTTTCAGTCCTTTAAGGATTTGGTCAAACGTTGGAGACAATTTTCCTGCACTAAACTCTCCCTCAGCATCGGGTCGGGAAACGCCGGCTGTGTCAGGCCGGGGCTGACGTATGAAATCCCAGAGAAAGATAAAAAAGAAAGCTAAAATTTGTAACATTTTAAAAAATGCAGTGAGGCTGAGGGAGAGTCGAATGTTCACCTGAGCATAAGAAAGGCTTGCTGCAAAACTTTAACAAGGTTGACATACGAAAAAAGAAGAAGAAATATGAAAATGAGTGAAACAAAAAACATAAACAGATATCAAATTAATATAAATGACTTTTAATGTCAGATAAAGAGGTTAAATATCTTTGCTCTTTGGTTTCAAATGTCACATCAGAGACAAAAGTTTGACTCACACAGTCCTGGACAGGACGGACAGGATCAAGAGAGCGACCACGAGCAGCAGAAGAGGAGTCGCAGCCGCCACCACGCCCGGCCCCTGACCTGGACAACCAGAAATGATGAGCTGGGGTTCATTTCAGCTGAACAGGTGTAGCTAACACACCTGGTGGGAGCACAGCTGGAAAATGGAACGTTTCCAGGGGACGTTTTTACACTTCATGTACCTTTAAAGAATGAATGAATGAATGAATCAAATCAAATCAAATCAAATCAAATCCCCTTTTTTATACAGCACTTTTCAAAAAAGATCATTTTTAATCAAAGTACTTTAAATTAAAATTAAAAAAAATAAATTAATAAAAAATAATAAAATGTTAAAAACAATGGACAATGCCCTCAAACCCCACCCCCACCCCTCCACACACTCGCACAAACACATGATGAAAGAATGAATGAATGAATGAATTGGTTTATTTCAAGCAATCAGGTTATAATACATGAAACATCATCACATAATGAAACACAAATAGATCACTTGAAACGAAGTGGAAGGAAGCGAACTTATATAATCCCCCCCCGACTCGACCATTTTCTCTACATGAATCATCAATATCCGGTTCAGGACTTAATATCACATATTAATAGATTCAGATTATTAACTTTTTTCTTCGGTGCCATGTTCAGCTCTCCTCGTTGTGGTAGCTGTGATCTTGCAGCAGCTCGGTGATTAAAGTCGCTTGTGGGCAACTTTAAAAGACTTGAAAAGCCGAAGAGTTGAGGAGAGCCGGAGACACACGTCTGCTCGTCGTGACTCGGAACCAGAAGCCCCACTCCAATGAAAATTCTGTTTTTAACATGTTCTTGTGGCATTTTTCTCATGATGGACAACATAGATTTAAAAAAAATCGAGCCTAAAATTGCATTTCTGAGTAATGCATTTGAAAATGTTGTGAGTGAACAGCAGTTGATGCAGCTTGTATCAGTGCAGCAGCCTGCTCTGCTCCATTCTGATGCATCCACATGTAGACAAATAGATCCATGAACTGGAACTGGAGCTGGAATCTGACCTCACCGGTAATGTTAGGCTGGGGCTGTAAGCTAGCAGTAGGGTGTGAGATGATGGGAAATGGCAGACTTACTCCATGTCAACAGTTCCTCCCACAACTCTCAGGTGAGTTTTAATGAACTCCTGCCGCTCTGCAGAAACTATGTCCTAGAAAACCATACAGGGTTTGTGATTTTGGCTAAAACATCATAAACTCCACTGGAAACTCTTTTAAAATGGATCAAAAGTTGATGGGGTGGGATTTTAGATTCAAGCTTGAATTTTATTGTTTACAAAGAATCAGAATCAGCTGAAGCTTCTGAACCACTAAACATGAAAACAAATGAATATGTGATCAGAAACTCACTGAAATCTGTTTTGACGGCCACAAAGCTCACAGGAATGCCGTCCGCCAGCAGCAGGAGAGCGTACTCAGTGTTGGGGGTCAGGTTGACAAAAGTGTGCTGGTTCTCATCTGGAAACAATCTCCAGTCTTTAAAAAAAAAAGAAATAAGTTGGTAGTTTTCAAAGGTAAACTTAGAACTGCTTCAGAATGAAAATGTACCTCTGCTACGAGAGTCTCCTCGCAGCGCCGCCATGTATCTGCCCACTCTGATTGGTCCAGCCTTGGTGTGCCACGCCCACTGGACGGTCACCTCTGCTTTGGTCACGCTGAGGATTTTGAGGCCAACCGGCTCCATCAGAGCTGAGAAAAAACAGATTCAGTGGTGTCAAAGCTCCAGTTCATGCACTGCAAAACAAAGAAACAATCTCAGCTTTCAGTGCTTGAATTTTAAAAGTTTAAAAAATAAATTTCCCGGACACGACTTGCACTTAAACTACCCCTTCAAAGAGAAAAGGGGCGAAGGGGAAGAATTTGGATTGGGCCAAAGTGTTTGTGTGTAACCTCCATGCTGCAGGCTGGCGTTCAGAGACTGGGTCGGTCCACACTGCTGGTTCTGGACGGGAATCACGGTGATCTGGTACGACTCATCAGTTTTAACGTCTGCAAACACAAACAAGTTTAAATGTCTGATCATGTACAGTTTTATCAGTAAGAGTCTTTCACCCTTAACAGCAGAGCTCCAGTGTTTATGTTCTTTGATTTGTTGTAATTTTTCATTATTAACACAATAATTCCCGCAGATTCTTGGCCCAATCCTTCAGAATCTACCGAATTATCGTGTTAACAGCTGATAAGAGGACTGTATGTTAAAGATTTTGTGTTTAAAGGTCACCGGTGAGATTTCCTTCAAATCTCCAAAATCTATCAACTTAGTCTGTCATTAATGGATGATCAATACTTTAAACTCTTGTTCATATTTGCTCAGTTATTCCAGAGCTGCACAAACTGGAATCATCAAGAAAAATCACACAGTTAAATAACTTTATCAGTGCAACTGAAACAGCATAAAAACAAACATTGGATCATTTTGAAACCAATACTGAGCCCTGTGGAACTCCACGTGTTACATGCTTTAGTTTTGAAGTAGTTTATTACTGTTTTTTATATTGTATACTATCCGCACTCTCATTTTTTGCCTAGACCTGATCCCACTGGACACGTGTTCTCTGATGTGATCCAGATTCTCCAGAGAGGAATTTACTCCTCCAAAAACAGGGACTCAGCTGGGAAAAGCGAAGCTCAAAGAATGGAAAACAATCCAAAAAGTTTCTATTAGTTTATTCGTTGACAGTTGACATCTTTAGCTGTTATGACAGCTGTCTCCAGGAACGTTCCACAAGCCTCGAAGTGTTTGGAGAGAAGCTGAAACCCGCTTTTTGAACAAACATGGACCCTCAGACCTGGCAGACCAGCAGACGTGGTGGACCCGTGGACTCGGAGCCATCGACAGGACGACGGACTGGCGTCGGAGCGCAGCTGGACAACGACATGGTTCACCGCAGCGCTGATCCTCCACTCCACCTGAAGCGAACGCTTCTCTGGATAACGGCTGACCGCCCACAGGTTCCTGACCGAGGGGGGGGCTGCAGAAACAAACATAAAACATGTTCAGAAAACACATCCTAGCTTAAATAGTAACATATGTTTACTTAAAGTGAGTCACTGTATCTCTGAGAAATGTTAACACAATAGTGTCTCCTATAACAAGTGTTATAAATGACACGTTTTAAGTTAAAAATAAAGTTAAGTTGAGGTAAGTATTGAGCAATAATTGAGTAAGGGCAGCATATGGAGCTCACTCGTGGTTTCTCAGATACACGCCAGCAGAGATGTGACGTCTTATCTGAACATCCCGTCACCAAACTTCCTTTTCGGATGAAGACATGATAAAAAACACCGACAGGATGTCACAAGAGTGCGCTTAATATGAAGATGGACTTCACTCAACATCGTAAGAGGGTTGAAGGCCTCTGAAGGTTCAAACCTGAAGACAGCCGCCCTGCTTTGTGACTGTTCAAACACTAAAACATGAATCCCAGTGTCTCTGATTTAGCAGGTAGAGGTTGAGATTATTAATGTTAAATTTTAACCAACAGACAAAATGTTGAAGAGGGCTACCCAACCTTAGTCTTCAATCTACATCCATGCCTGTTCTCCAGCTCTCCCTGATCTCCTTGCTGCTGGTTACCTGGATCAGGTGTGTTCAGTTATCAGCAGCATGGAAGGAAAGGAGAGCTGGAGAACTGGGAGGGTGGTAGGTTGAAGACCAGGATCAGGCCGCTCTGATCTGGTTGGACCTCCTTTTCCCTTCAGAACTGCCTCAATCCATGGTGGCGTCGCTTCAACAAGGAAACATTCCTCAGAGATGTTGGTCCATATTGACGTGACTGCATCACACAGTTCTATTGGGTCTAGATCTGGTGACTGTGGAGGTCATTAGAGTCCAAGTCCAGAGAACACATTGTCATGTCAAAGAAACCATTCTGAGATGTTTCCATTCAGAACCACCAACATCCTGAACCGTTGATTCAAGACAGGATGGATCCATTCTTTCATGTTGTTGACGCTAAATTCTGCTCCTTCCATCTGAATGTGACAGCAGAAATAGACTCATCAGACCAGAATACACTTTTCCATCTTCTATTGTCCAGTTTTGGAGAGTCCGTGTGAATTATAGCCTCAGTTTCCTGTTCTTAGCTGACAGGAGTGACACCCGGAGTTTGGACGTGTTGTATGTTCAGAGATGTTCTCCTGCAGACCTCGGTTGTAACCATTTTTGTCTTTAAGCTCAAACCAGTCTGTCCGTTCTCCTTTGAAATCATCATCAACATTTATACTCATAGAACTGAATATCTGCTCAATGGATATTTTCTTTTTTTCTGACCATTCTCTGCAAACCCTATAGATGATTGTGGGTGAAAATCCCAGTAGATTAACAGTGTGAAATATTCAGAGCAGTCCGTCTGGCACCAACAACCACACCACGTTAAAAGTCCCTCAGTCACTTTTATTCTCCATTCTGAAGCTCAGTTTGAACGACAGCAGATCGTCTTGACCATGGACCAGGGGCGTTCACCATTTTCTAGTGCTGTCTGAATCTACCAATTCCAAAATCGACTGCACTCAAAATTTCCCAGAAGTCTTTGCGAAAAAGTAGCATTCATCGATGCTCACTAGATTAGCAAATATAGACCACAATGCATTGTGGTCGAACAAAAAAACGTGTTTTAATGTACTTTTTGAATAAAACGTCCACATTTTCACCATCAGAACACAGTGGAGTCATTAACAAACGTCGTGAAATGTTGATTTTCACTTCATGAAATCGGTGACGTCATGTCTGGTGTTTAGAAAAACTAAAGAAAAGTAGTGAGTATGGTGTCCGAATTCATTTTAAAATCCAGGGCACTATATAGTTGTTAGTACTTAGGGGGGGAATTCAGACTTGACCCTTATCTACATGTCTAAATGCATTGAAAACTTGCCTCAGCGAGCACCTCCAATACTCACTGATCCGTCTCCGGGTGTCTATCTGCAGACGTGCTGTTGGACCAGAACCAGCTGTGTTGAAGCCACGGACGGCGACGCTGTAGTTTCCCTCTTCCACCACCAGGAGTGCTGTTGTCTTTGTGATGTTTTGAGTTTGTCCGCCTGGCTCCACGTTCAGTTCGTACCACAGAACACGACCTTCGCCCTTTTGAGGGTCTGCAGCCTGACAACAAAAGACAGTCTGTTGACGGGAAATACAAATAAACAGAAAAAATATATATATTTATTTTTTAAAAACAACTGTTGCATTTTTTTCTACGGCTGTTGCTGTACAGCAGTGTGAAGGTGCTGGTTAAGGTGTGTCCAGTTAGTTAGAACACCGGAAAACATGCAGGAACGCGGCCCTCGAGGCCGGGAGTTTGACACGTGCCGTAGAAGATGTGGAACGACAAAAAATAAAGTGTGAGTCTTGAGTTCTCCAGCTACCTTCCAAATCAGATGAAGATGGAGAGCTTCTCCAGACGTGGTTTCGTCCACACGGTGACACATCTCCGTCGGCCTGGACGGTTCTGCTGAGCGGAGGAAAGGTTTGGGTCCAGGCCTCCCTCAAAGACATCCTGAACAGAACTGGAGCCCCTCTTCCTTCTTTCTCACTTCATCAACAGTCTCCCTTTTCTTCTGTCAGCTGTAAAATCCCTCTTTGCCGTCCTAACTGCTGTCCCAGGACAACTTTCAAACACGGATTTCTGCAGCTTCATGCTACTTCAAATAAGCACTGAGGTGAGAACTCCCCCCTCATCCCACCTTTACCTTTATCCCTCGTCTTTCCTCTGACCTCAGAGCTCCAGTCACTCCGGAGGCCGAAGCCCCCCCTGCACGCCACGGCACATCTGTACTCTGTGAAAGGTAAGAGGCCTGTGATGCTGAAGCTCAGGTTCTGACCCGAACGGACCGAGAATGAATCTGGAACCTAGACAGAAAGATGAGTTCTGAGTCAGTCTTTCCATAAAGATAAACAAGAATGTTCAAAACTGGTGATGTACTTTAGGCTTAGGTTGTAGATGGAATAAGAATCGAAAGTTAAATGTTTTTTTTTTTTTAATTGTTGGATATTTTGGTGAAGGTTCTAATTTCATAGCATTTAATGTCATAGCAACTAAGCTTCAAATCTTCTCTTTTTAAATGCTTTACCATGAGTGACTTGATCAGTCGAAATCCAATAGCTTGATGCACACAATCCTCAAAACGCACATTACTTTTTAGAAATGTAGGAACTCTGTTACCATCCAGTAATCTCTGAGCCATAAATGTGTCGTAGATTCAAGATCCAGTAAAAATTGAGATTTCATGCTTAAAGACAGATTTTTGCAGAAATCTGAAAAAAAGCAGCAGGCAGACAGTAAAGAATAAGTGATTTGTTGCTTGTTGTCTCGTGTATTATAATTCTCTTTTTTATAAGAAAAAAAAAAGTTAAGGCTCTATATTAGCCCCAACTGCCCTCACAGGTGCAGATGGGCTGTCTGAGAGTGAAAACTAATCCATACGGGGTACACAGGGCAGAAAATACATCCATGTGTTGAGCCTGTAGAATGGAAATGTTGATGCAGTTTTTCTAGGGGTAGGTCATGAGCAACAGGCTGTAGCAAACCTTACCTACATGCAAGTGTGGGTAAGGGTGAGGCAAGTGAGACCTTTCATTTTTGTAAGTCCCCCCTCCAAAACAAAAAATAAAAATCATGGTGCAAAATGAGAAAATGTGATAACATTTGTGTAAGCATCCTACAGATATCCTATGGTCTCTTCCATATCAAAGCATTTGCACGCTGTCAGTAAGGAGCTGGTACTCGCACCTTACCAATGATTGGAAGGCTGCATACAGGACACGGTACAAATGCATCCCCCGTACGTCATAAGTGCGTGTAACTTCTATTATCCTTACCAACACTTCACAGTACTCTTCCCACACACACGACAATGGTACATTCCAGTTTCAGGAAATCCCTTGAGGTGCTGTATGAGCCTCAACACAAGTGGAAGACCTTCAAGGGCCCAGACAACCCAAAAATCCACGGGTCGACCCCTACATGGGTGCCTGTGACTACGGCATTAGCTGCTGTTTTGGGGTTCAGTCTTGATTTGTCAGAGCAGCATATCCGCAGTATGAATTTAATTAACTCAAACACACTCCTGACATTTGGTCCAGATCCTCCTGATCTAAAGGAAACTTGTAAATGAGACACAATATGAACCAACAATGGACTCCAATAAACTTTTACAACACCTTGTTTCCATCAAAATATACTAATTATAGATAAATGTTGTTTAACATCAAGTCTTTTGTTTTATCAGCCTTGAAATCATTGCACATTTGTGGTTCAGCTATTTTCGTCAGAAGTTTTCTCTGATATTGCACAATCTCAGAGGACTATGTGTACTAATCCAACAACATGTGAGTGTTTCTTATATTTATTTCCAACTTTATTTCCTGTAAACACTTTGATATACATTTGTGACACTACCACAGACAAGCAAAATTTGTGTGATACACCTGCATACTTCTAAATGCACATTTGCAGTTTTGCACATCCTGCAATGCAAACTGTAAAAAAGAATTTTATCAACGCACATCTAGACTATGAAGGTCTAATCTTACAGTGTACTCCAACTCACCATAGAGCAGGAAGCTCTGTCTCTGTCTCTCACCTCACATACAAGAATCATCCCAAAATAAGGTTGTATTAGAAGTTAAAGTGTGTCACTGACCACAAAGAGAAACATCATTGTGGAGTCGGTCATTAAAATAAACGTGCATCTCGTAGTAAAAGTAAAATCCAAGATTATATATAGTAGTATTCTGTAGGTACCTCTCAAGTTTAAATAAAACATTTTGCGGTTGAACGGCCCACATTTCTGATTCTGCATGGGGAAAAGACACATTGGAAATCTTTGTAACAATTGACTGTGTGGACGCCATCTTTACAAATGGCCGCTATTTTTTTATTTTTCTAGTGGCTATATATGTACTTTTTTGAAAGAGGGGATCCCAAGATACATTCATGCCAACGTTTGTTCTTGTACCACAAACTGCATAATACATCTGAAATATCGAGCAGGACAGAAGTTCAGCATTCGACTTCATGAAGCTAACCTGCGTCCACGCCGGCGTGCTGTCAGGTCTGTGACGAAGCTGGCAGCGCCCGTCACTGCTACTCCTCCAGGACACAACAAGCGAGTCGTGGGTGGAGGCCAGCACAGTGACCACAGGTGGAAATGGTTTAACTGAGGACACATCAGCCCATGAAGGAACATCACAGAACCATCAGAAGCAGCTGGTTCCTGACCGATCCACAGCCTCTAACCCAGGGGGGTCAAACTCAATCGCACAAGGGGCCAAAATCCAAAACACAACTTAGGCCGCAGACCGAACAGAACATTAGCGGAACACTTTAAAACTACTTTTTTTTTTACTTTAAAACCTTAACTTTTTAGCATTATTATGAACTGCGATAAAGCTAGTGTGAATGCTGTAAGCTGAATTTGGCAGCTGAAGATGATAGCTAAAATCACTGAGGCTAGCAGCTGAAAATGCTGAAGCTAATAGCCAGATATAATATTAGCTAAACTCTAAAATAGCCATAAAAAACTGAGAAAAGCCTAAATTAGTCAAAACAAGTAGTGTGTAAATATTAGCCCAGCTCCAAAACAACATAAAAAACATTCAAAAAGCCTAAATTATCCAAAATAGCTAGCATGTATCTGAAATATTGGCTAGACTCCAAAAAACCCTAAAAATCTAAAAAAAAAAAGCCAAATCAGCCAAAATAGCTACCACGTTGCTGAAATATTAAACTCCAAAACAGCCTTAAAGATTAAAAAAGCATAAATTAGCTAAAAAAAAATAGCTAGCATGTAGCTGAAATATAGCTAAACTCAAAAATAGCCTAAAAAAATGAAAAACACCTAAATTAGCTTAAATAGCTAGCATGTAGCTATAATTTTAGCTGAAGTCCAAAACAGCCTAAAATACAAAAAAAAAAAGTCTAAATTAGCCAAAACAGCCAGCATGTAGCTGAAATATTAGCTAAACTCCAAAATACATTAAAAAATCTTAGTAAAGTAGTCCAAAAGCTACCACAATGCCAATTTTTAAAACATTGAAACCTTAACTTTTTAGCATAAATATGAAAAACATTAAGGCAGCAATATTATTCCAGAATAAATTAAATTAAACCTTAAAGAACAATAATAAAATACCAATAATAACAGTAAAATAAAATGATCTGGAGGGCCGGATAGAATTACCCAGCAGGCCGGATCCGGCCCCTGGGCCATGACTCTGACACACATGTTCTAACCTTTTAGAGACATAGTCTGAGGCTGAGACCAGATCTCCGTCCCGGTCAGAGAGTTCTTTATCCTAGCCGTGATGTTGAGGACGGCCAATGGGTTGAAGATCCCTTGACACGAAGACACTTTGTACACACTGCTGAAGAAAAACAGTCAAACAGAAGAAGAAAAAAGCCATGACCTTCACCGTCAGCCTGAGTTCACCTGCTGAAGATCAGGGAGACTTCAGAGCTGTGAGAGCTCAGCTCCTCACTCCACTCACAGGTCATGGACCTGATCCGGTCCGCTGACACCTGGTAGTAACAGGACATGTTCAGGTTCTCTGCAGAAGAGCAAAGACAAACCTCTTCAGATCATTCCACAGAAATAAAACTCAGCATATGCCACTCTACGAGCCTCTGTTTGTCCACTGACTACTGACTCACGCTGCAGGGATGAAGGTGGCCATGCTCCACAGTCTCTGAGGTCGTTGACGCACACGCCCTCATCTTCTCCACACGACTTCAGCTCCGTGTGTGTCACCGTCACTCCTGATACACCAAAAAACACAGAGCAACACTGAGACCCACAAACCCTGAGCCTAGTGAGGTGAAACAGAACCAAACTCCAAAACCAAAAAGTCCACAAGATTTTATAGTTAATTCAACCAAAAAAAAAAACAGCTATTATTTTGAGACTCACCTTTTAGATCTTTTAAAATCCTGTTGATGTCATCATTAATGTATTCAAACAAGTCCATTTGCATGTTCAAAAATGAATATGACTGTGTATTTTAGGATGTTTTTTTTTTTTTTTTTTACAGATTTTGTTGATTTTTCTCTTCTTTTTGCAAATTACATGTTTCAAATTATGTTCAATTCATTTATAATAATTTGTAATAAACATTCAGACAAGTAATCATTTTTAAAATACATTTTCTTTGTCTATGATTTATTACTGTTAACTATGCTGTTAAATACAACATTTTCCAAGTTCACGTGAAATTTTGTAAATTCTTATTTTTTAAGTACAGTTTGAACTGGTAAATCCAGAGGACTTCTTTTACAGAAAACCATCTTCTGTCTGCATTTTTGAATGTTTTCTGATCAGCCACAGTAATTTCAGGAGGAGACATAAACGTCAACCAACAGTCCCCAGAAACGGGTTAACAGTGAGAGCAGCATCAGACTTTGAGCAGACGGAGTTGATCTTCAAAGATCAGCTGTTCCGGTCCAGTCTGACGGGAGAACTCACCGAAACACACCGGGGCCAGGAGGCTCTCCAAGAACCAGACGACAGAGAACAGCTGGACGGAACCAAGGTCCATTTGAGCCAGCAACCCTGAGCCAACATGCAGGAGAGCCGAGGCGACTGGAGGGCCGACCTGCAGGTGGGAGAATGAAACTGTGAGTGAGGAAGACAGAGTGCGTTTGCTGCACAGGAAGTTGCTGCATTCCTGCCGTCAAAAATATTTTGTTTAAGACTTCTGATTACCCCCCCCCCCACACACACACACACACAGTTTTCAGCAAGTTCAAAGAGCTTCTACTCTAAATTTTTTACTCATCTGGATGCAGCAATAAAACAACATGAGATAATTAAAGGTATTGAAGCAAAACATAGTCATCATAAAGTTAGTCTCTATGCAGATGACATAGTCCTTTTTTTTAACATAAATCCCATTCTATCAGTGAAACAATAACTATTATTAATGAATTATCCTCCATCTCAGACTACTCACATAATTGGAATAAATTGGTTTTATTTTCACTAAACAGTAATGCTGAGCAATCTCTCTTAATACCCGTCAAATCAGGCAACATCAAATATCTGGGGGTCCATTTTTCTCCTAAACTGTCACGGTTTGGGGTTTTTGTGTCAGTCTTTTGAAGCTGCAATTCTTCGGATTAGATGCAGGTGTTTTAATTTGGTTAATTTGTCTCATATGGATTTAAGGAGCCCTCACCATGGCACTGGTGTTGCGGTGTCTGTTGTTAATTGTGTCATGATTAAAACCTTTAGTGGAGACTTACCCTCTTGCATTTGGGTCCTTGGTGTTTGCCGTCACACTCCAACCACATTGGACCCAGCAGTACAGGCTAGTCCTGTGAAGGTTTATGAAGAGAATATAGGCTCTCTTGAATTTGTGCATGCATAATAGTTGATTTGTGCATAAATTAGGATTTGTGGGTGTGTATTCTTGATTTGTGAAATATATCTCCCAGAACTGATCACTTCCTCTACAGCCCCGCCCCAGACAGCTCCTCCGACACGCGGCATGACAAGAGCTGATCATAGGTGATAGCAGGCGGTGCTTGAACCTTCTAAACTCTCGCAGATCGTAGACCCTACAAAAATTAACATTCCTGTGGAGGTTTTAGTCTGTCATTCATAGGTCAAACAGTGCCAATTAAGATCACCGTCTGGAAATTTCAATGAACTAAGAACATTTTTAGGTCTTGACTCTATGACTCCTGTTACTCTTGGGTTTCCCTGGTTGGGAAGACATTCTCCACATATTGACTTCTGGCAGGGTTTAGACATTGATTTCTTTTTGTTTAATGAACTGTCCTCAGGCTGGGGCAGTTCACCCTACTGTTCGAGGTTCTACAATCCAAGATCTTAGTGGTGTTCCTAGTACTATGACTTAGAAGATTTTTGTTGTAAGCCAGTGGGCTGGTTCCTTTTTGTGAGCAAACGTGACGGTGGCTTTCGCCCTGCATAGACTATAGGGGTCTGAATTCCATCACGGTGCGCAATAATCACCCCCTTCCACTACTGCAGACTGCCTTTGACACCCATTCTAGACATTTCAAGTATTGGTTTTGCCCTTTGGACTCTCAAATGCTCCTGCAGTTTTTCAGTACCTCATCAATGATGTCCTCAAGATATGATTAACAAGTTTGTTTTTGTTTATCTGGATGATATTCTCATCTTTTCTCCAGACATTGAGACACGCGTTACATGTCAGAGCTGTTTTGAAATGCCTCCTGGAAAATCAAGTCTACTGTAAGAGAGAGAAATGTGAGTTTCACGCATCTCAAACAAAGTTCGTTGGTCATGTGATCTCTCCAGATTCCATGCAAATGGACTCCGCAAAGTCCAAATAAACAGCCACAGTGCTTCTTCTACAGGCAGTTTATCAGAGGATTTAGTGACATGGATGCACCAATTGACAGACTCACTTTGGCTAAGGTACATTTTCTCTGGGATGAGGGGCAGGCAAAGCCTTTGCCTAGCTTGAAAGACGCTTCTCTACATCTCCAGTTCTGGTTCAGCCTGATCCAAGCCATGGATCCGTCTGAGTTAGGAGTTGTTGTCACAGAGGGTGTCTGATAACAAAGTACATCTCTGCATGCATTTCTCCCGCGAGCTCACTCCTGTGGAAAGAAATTACAAGATAGGGAACAGAGAACTCCTAGCAGTGAAACTAGCACTGGAAGGGTGGCATCACTGGCTTGAGGGCTCGGCCCTTCTTTTTCTTGTTTGGACAGACCACAAAAACATCAGAACTGCAAAGAGACTCAACTCCCGCCAGGCCCGGTGGGCTCTGTTTTTTGACAGGTTCCACTTTTCTCTGTCCTACCGCCCCCCAGGTCCAAGAACATTAAGCTTGATGCGCTGTCACAGCTCCACCATCATCCCACCCAAAAGTGTGCTTGGACCACGCGATGGGCCTTGGAGCGTAAGGTCATGGCCTCTGTTCCTGACCTTTCTGCTTTTCCTGCTGGTTGTCCTCCACATTGTTGTGTGCTCCAGTGTAAAGGTTCCACGCAGGCCTCCTGGGGGTTTGCTTCATATTTATCTGTCCCATCCCGCCCATTGTCACACAATCAGGGTTTTTCCTGCATAGAGAGTTTGTTGGTTATTGCCACCACCTAATTTACAAGTGCCACCATCTCCTGCCGTTTAATTGAACACATGATCCAGTGTTCCCAAGCCGCGATCTTTCAGTCATTTGTAACTGGAGTTACCCATACCCCACGAGTGGCCCTGTGACCAAATCAGTGCATGAAACTGAGGCACTCCAAGCCTTTGACTTCGCACCCAAAAGAAATTTTGGCGCATTTCAAAAGTGCAATGGAAGCACCTGGTAGGAAGTGGCTGTCCAAGCGCTGTACAGCGGGCGCCACAAGAGATCCCACGGCTTCACAGCTCATTATGAGTTGCGTATCATACGGAATCGTACAGCTCCACTGTAAAATCACCAACCAAGACTTCATCTTCACTTGACATGTAGCCGCACTTTAGTGGCTTGCAGCCAAAGTAAGACATGGTCCGTCGCCACCCTCCACCACCGCAGTCCAGATCAGCCGGGAGCAGGGTAAAAACCTCACATACAACCAGTTAGCATACAGGAGAATGACAAGTTTATTTGGTCCAGCGTTGAAGTCCTTAAAAGTCCTTCATTTGAATTCATGCTGTCCATTTGGGAGGAGTTAAGAGTCCATAAAAGAAAAATCAGGTGCCTGAATAAAAATAAAGGGAAGATAAATAAAAGCTTTAGTAAAAACAATAAAAACATGCACAAAATATAAAACAGGCCCCGAGATAAAAAAATATATGCACTCCTCCCATTGCAGCTAAAAACATTTCTCTTTAAAAAAAAAACTTGATTCGGGAAGGCCAAGGAAGGGGTACTTAGCTCAAAAGGGGTGGGTCGCAACCACACCCCTCTGCCTCTCCAGTTGACTACCCCCTTTCCTCGGCTCCAAGCTGCCAGTGCGGGACAGTCTCCAACCAGCTCCCAGGGTGGCATGACTCCGGGAGGCGTGGGGACCTCCATGCAGGGCCCTTCTCCTGTTCTGGCCCTGGTGTCGTATGTGTCCTCCTGTGTCGTCCTCCTTGGCTGCTGCATCAGGTGCTCTTTTAAAGCCACCAGGTGCACCTGTTCTCAATCCCCAATCATGTCCATAGTGCATTCAAAATAGTCAGCAGACACAGTGCTCACAAAAAAAGGGTCCAGAAATAAATAGAATAAAAACAATAAAAACCCATCCTGTTACACAGAAGTCTCCTTTGAGGATGAGCGCGAGCGCCGTGACAAAATTAAAAGGATCTTGTTGTGTTTTCAAACAGAAGAAAGGGTCCAGCTGCTAACTTGATTAAATTTACAGCTGCACATGCTTTTCACGTGCATCTGAGACTGTCAATGGAATAGCTGCCCGCGCCACACCGCAGTGACGTCACCCAAATGCTGCTTTTTAGTGAATCAAATTTAGAGAAAATACTCTTTCTCATCCATCGCCTTGTTTTAATGACTTATCACGTGAATTGGGTTGTGTTTATTTGCATAATTATAATTTAATGGAAACTGTGTCTTTGCAAATCTGTTTTTTTTCTACATTTCTAGAATTTGGATAAGGTTTTGCGCATGTGTGTGATGGAAACGCAGCTGCTGTGAACATATGGTCAATTTGTTAGACGTGACGCGGGCAAGGCAGAAGCAGAGGAGGCAGAAGTGCAGGAGTTCTGCAGGATATCAAACACTAAAAAAGCTAAGATTATTGGGGATCTCATCCAGTATAGATGGATAATTGCCAGTTTCTTTAGAATTTTAAATTATTGGGATTGTTGAATATATTTGCATGTAAAAACATTTAAACTGCAAGTGATCTTAATGTGGTTTCTCATCAATGTCATAAAATCAAAAAATACTGGGTAAAAATTGCTCTTAATGTTCTCAGACTTGTCTTATTTATTTCGGGTACATCCCTGGAGGAAGTTCTATTGTGGCTTGTGTCCACAGAACCATCAGAGCTGGATGCTTACCAGGAGACCTGCGTTCCTGCATTTGGGTTTGGGGGGTTCCATTATTTGGGGCGATCTGATCTGGTGCCTGGATGGGGGTGCCGTGTGGCCCCCCCCGGGCCTGGGCGTGGGGCATGGGTTAGGGGGTGTTCCTTTTGTTTGCGCTGGGGGAGCTGGCACAGGGCCCTATCCCAGGAGGGTCCGCCTGTGTTGGTGGGGCTACTTGCCAGCACCTGGGGGCTGGGATCACTTCCTCTCTGGGTCGTGGAGGGGGTACGGCAGGTTGCGGTCTCCACTGAAGCTGTGGCTTGTTGGGCAGCCACGGTCCGGTTGGTGCCTAACCAGGCACTTGGGGGCGGGGGCCGGGATTTGCCCCCAAGACTGGCTCCTTCTTGGGTTCTCCCTTTAGTACCAACACTTCAAAATATACAACCCAACACACACAAACACCACACAAGGAAGGTGGGACCAATGACCTTCTGTCCCCTACCCCACCAGGCCCTCGGCTGGGTGCTGGTCTCCTGGGCCCAGAGGCCTCCTCTCCACCTTGAGCAGGTCAAATTATATCGGAGCCGGGGGTGTCCATGTCTCGGTGGTGCGGGTTCTGGTCCTTGCTCTTGAGGGCTGGGCCTCTCAAAGATCAGTGGGTGAGCCTGGTTGGGCTTTGTTTACAATACTCCTCCAGGACCCCCACTTCTCTTGAGTGTCCCTCTCCTGGGCGGGGGTGGGCGCCTCCTGTGGTGGGGGGTTATCTGGAGTGTGGGGGCTCAGTACTCCTGGGTGTTGGTGGATGACTCGTCTGGGGTTGGAGGGCTCTCCGGGGGGTGAAGGCTGGCCAGTGGGGGGGCTGCTCTACTGGCTAGGCTTGGGCCTGCACTCTCTGTGCTCCTGCCTTCCACCTCTCTGGGAGGGGGGGGCCTCTGCAGTGTTCTAGGTGCTTGGCGGGATTGCCTGGCGGGCGGATTCCCATGGTGGGTGTAGGGAAGTCCTGGCTGCTGCGTTGCCAGTGGTTCTTGGGCCCAATCAGAATTCTTGCCTTCTCCCTTCCTCTTCATCAAACCCTCCAAATGGAGTGTGAGGGAGAAAATAGTGTCTAATGTTTGGACATTACTTTCGTTCGATGACGTCGCCAACAATCGCCAGTTCGCTAGCATTTGAGCAAAGCTTCCAGCGCTTGAATATACATGACATCAGTTTTATGGTCCAACAAAAAGTCATTAATAACATTTAAATGTAAACTTATGTTGGTCAGAGCGCACCCACATGAAGAAAAAAGCCTCGCAGTTTAGCCTCGCGACAGAGGATAACTCTGCCACTTCAAATTGAGAGGGAGGGGATAAGGGAAGAATTCGGATTGGGTCTTGATTGCTGGGAAACCTTTAGAAAACATAATTTTACAACTATTGATTGTATTACTCCCCAAGGTACAGAGCCCCTAAAGGGAAGTTTTTTTAAAATTGAAATAATAAAAAATAATTATTCTGTTAAATAACAGATGCGCACAAGATAGTAAATAGTGTGCATCAATTAGTAACAGAAAAATTTTTTTTAGAAAAGAAAGTTACTGTCTGGTGTGCACCAATAACTAACCAGAACTTTTTTTTGTAAAAATTAAGGCGGTTCAAAAAAAATACTGAATAGTAACTGATAGCACCAGATAGTGACTGGTTATCAAGACATTTTTTTTACTTACATTTTTATACGGAGTCCCTAAGTAGTTTGGAAAATTCCACCCCGAATATGCAGCTTCTCATGGGTTTCAGAGTTTTGAAGATAGATCTCATAGCCTTTCCCTCCCCACATCCTCCGATTATATGATGGGATTTAGAGATTTACTCTGGCTTTAAATGTCATGATCATTTTTGAATTACACATCATCTCACACGAGTAATAAAAAACACCAACAAGAATTTACCAAAATCTCTTTTAATCTGTACTTTTTTTTTCCAAAAGCAGAACTTCACTTCGTTTCATTTTCCTTTTTCTTATAGAAAACAAAAAGAGAAATTTACAAACGTTTAAAACTGACGGGATGAGAAAGCAAAGGAAAGGAAAGCGTGTCAGCTGCTGGGGGAGCTGAGCTGCACTTCCACTCAGAGCCTGCAGGGGGCAGCGCCTGCTCCGGTCACTCAAGTTCATGGGTCTGCAGTGGTTTCTTCCCAGCAGCTGACAAACAACAGCGTGGGTTCTTCACGTTCTGATCAGGTTTCTGACTCAGATTATTTACAAACCTAACCAGATCTCAATCACATGATTTCAAAACGCTTCTACCCGACAGTCACTGATTCCATGATCTGGAGCTTCAAAGATTCCTGACATGATCTGAAGAGAACTTGACTGGGAAACGCAGTTGAAGCTTCAAAAACTGCACATCCTCAGGAGACTCCTGCAACCCCAAACAAACTTTATTTTTGGTTCTGAGAGCCCACCTGTGCTGCGGGGCGATCCGTTGCAGCTATATCCCATCATCCAATCAAAGCTCGTCAGGTTCTGCAGCTTTCCTCCTCTTCTGTCTTTGTGATCAGATGGGCAGTGTGGGGGGGTGCAGGACAGAAATGTCACATTCAAAAGAGAAAGTAATAAAACTGAAATCTGGAAAGCCTAAGAAAATAGCCTAACTCTTCCTGGAGCTGTGCCTCAGAGCGTCTCTGAAAACCGCAGCTCACGTTTTTGGATTTCAGGTTTGATGAAAGCACTCGTGGACCCGAGCTGGATTCAGTCCGAGTGCGTTGTGGTGTGTTATTTGCCGCGCAGTAGCTCCAGCTGGTCCTGGTACTCCGTGAAGAGCCTCTGGAAGCGCAGGTTCTCTCCGATGACGGGCAGCACCTCGCGCAGCAGCTCCCTCTTCCGTAAACCCTGAACACAGGAACAAGAGTCAGAGCGGACTGGAGAGGCCCACCTGGAGAGGTAAAGGTCCAACCACGAAGGGGCGGAGTAAGCCGCCCACATTTCCCAGCATCTCCCACGAGCTTACAACCCCAAGCTCATCTTAGTGGTCCAACAAAAATGTCAAGCAGCCGAACGGTTCTGATCCAGATACCAGGTCAGACGAGGACCATGTAAAGGGATCGAGTCATCCACAGGCGGATGCATCCAAATGTGGAGAGAGCGTATTTTCCACATCACAAAGGAGCTCAAGTTCAATTGGTATTTTTCAAGGAAATACTCAGGAACGCTATTTCAGCTTTAGTTTTTTTTTTTTTTTTTTAATCCATATCCTCCGTCATCAGAAAAATGCAGCAAGAACGTGTTAAAAACACCAGAAAAACTATTTTCATCTGAGTCTGTCTTTAACCCATTACTGTGGATGTGGAAGTTAAAATATTGGACGCCAACTTTGGCTTCATCCGACTTTTACGGTGTGACGGATGAATGTAAAAAAAAAGAAAAGTCTTTCTTTAAGTGTTTTCTAAATAAATTAATAAATGTGAATCCACAGTTTAAGTTAGGGATGTCCAGATCAGGTTTTTTGCTGATACAGAGTTCCGATCCGATCATTTTGTTCCACATTTAAAACATGAACAAATTAAATAGACAAATTGTGTTGTTCCTTATTTTTATTACTTAAATAGAACAATTCTGTGAAGCAGATTTAATAAACAAGTAAAAATAGAACAAATATAAACTAGGAAAGAAAACCCACAACCTTTTTGTTATATAAGTGATAATTAACCATGTGTGAAAGTTTAGTGATTTAAGCTTTAATATATTTATAGATATTGAACATTTTTAATCAAATGTGATTCTTGTCTTCATTTAGAATTCATAAACATAAATGACTGTTTTAGCATGAATTTGATGAGTGTTCATGACTAGCTTATATCATTATTAATTTTCATTTATTATTATTATTTTTTTTTGTTATTTTTTTTTTAGATCATGTGATTTGTTTTTTAAGTTCTAAAGACGTCACATTTTTGGTTTTATTACCACAGTAGTTGATTGTCTTAACTTTTATTTCTGTCAGATAAATAAAACAGGCATATCAAAGGACAGCTCGGGTCCTAAGGAGTTAAATCACGGAGCTAGCACGTTAGCAAGTTAGCAGCTACTGTTTAGCATCTGTCTGCAGCAAAAAGAGCTTCGCATTGAACAAAAACAAAAACTCTTTCTGTAGAAATGTCTTTATAGGTTGTTTATGTCAAGAAACCAATAGAGACACTTGTTTAAAGCATCTTTAAAAGAGTTATTGATCCCTGAAGTCCATCTGTGATCACATCGTTAGCTTTACTGATTTGTTTATGTTAGCCTCTGGTTTAAACTGCTGCTGCAGCATTTTGTGATCTGTTCATGACATGCCGACATGTAGTGGAGTTTTTATCCGGAATAATTAGATTGAAATATAAAGTGCAGATCATAATAAGAATAAATGAAATATCTGATCCTGATCGGATCGTCTGATCCCGATCGAGTCATCAACCACGTAATCGGCCCCCATTTCCGATCACGTGATGGGATCGGGACGTCCCTAGTTGAGGTGTGTGATTTGTCAGCAGCCTCTCGTAACATTAGACAGCTGCTTCTAAATGATATACGTTTTTTGATGGTGTGTGGAAACAACCGTCACAAGCTTTTGTCTGTTAGACCCAGATTCCTCTCTGGACATTTTCTGCAGGATGAAACCGTCTGTTTTGTGTTAACTTTACTAACTTGGGGGCTTCAGTTTTAGTGGTCGGTGGCTTTAGGAACGTAGCAAATGTATTTTCAACATGTGACCGAGTGACTTGACTCACATCAAGAGGGGATTTGGGGAAAGACACAAACTTTAAAAAAAAAAAAAACTTCCCTCTGAATCAGATTGTAAATACAACGGGAAAATGTAGGTGAAGTTTTATGCTATGCAGCCAGAGGTTAACTGTCAAAACTAGTGTGTGAGATGAAGACCACTGGTTTATGTAATCCTACAGACTAGTAACCTCAGAGGGGGAGGAGCAGAGGAGCAGAGGGGAGGAGAATAAGTATAGAGACAGGCTGCAGGACGGTCTTCCCGCTGCCTGTTTGCTGCTGAGCAAAACTGAACTACATATTAATGAAAACAACAGAGATTGAAACAGAAAAATCTGAAGTGTCATTTCTTTAAACCATCACAACTCCCCAGAGGGCCGCCTCGCCTCCTACTGCGAGAAAAGTTCCAGAGGAACCAAGAGAATCTGGTGACAGAGAACGAATATGGTGAAAATGAATAGCTGGAAGCCCCTCCCTCTGCCGGAGCCGGACGCAAACAAGAATCACTTCCTCCCGAAGTCACGTTTAACCTTCTGACATATACCATAACTGCTTACATGATCAGCTATTCATAGAGGAAAGAAAACGGCATGTTGCCGGCTTTCTCTCCGGAGGTTAACGGGTGTAGATCTGCAAATGTGAAGACCTGTAAATACTGACCTGAAAGAATCAAACATGAATGTTCTCTGTCCCATTTGAAGCTCATCTATCACACTAAACTCTTATGTTCTCAAAACTTTGTCAAATTTCATTTTCAAAAGGGTTTCCTAAAGTTTAGGAAGTTTCCGCTTCCGACTACAGATCGTTTCTGGCGCCATCTTGGACAGCACCAGAGGCCCCTCGAGGAAACACCACATTGTGTTTGTTGTGTGTGTGTGTGTGTGTGTGGTCTTTCATACCAGAGCAGTGGGCTCCCAGGACGAAGCTGCTGATTTATGGACCGGGCCGAGCAGCTCCTTACAGAGTTCCCTCAGACGAAACTCCGAGCCTGCAGACACACAAACACGCCGTTACACAACCGTGTCTGCACTCAACACATGCACACACATTTAAATCACGAGTTAGAGGAAGACACTTGTGGGTTTGTGACTTTTGTGTTTCTAGAGTGATGAACATCTAATCATAAACGTCCATGTTTTGGTGTCAGAAGGACTTTTTCTGGGTGTTTCTAAGCGTAATTGCTGCACGTCACCTCATGGTGGCGCTGCGCAGGGAGGTCAGAAAAAAACCAAATGAAGGAGGAGATCCTGATCACCTTCATTGACGAGGAAGCGGGCGTAGATGAGCAGCCAGTAGCGGTACTCCTGTGCCGACTGCAGCGTCAGAGCGGACGCCAGCTGGTTCTCCAGGAAGGCCATGGTCATGCTCTGCTGCAGGTGGTGGGGGGTGGAGGAGAGGCGGGACGCCAGCCGGCCGGCGCTACGGAGACAAAGCACCGTCACTCTCACCGCGCTTCCCCGCGGTATGTGCCGCTGGTTCCAAACTCACTTCAGGTTGCGTCCCTGCATGACGGCCAGCGGCCCCGAGGACACAGGTGCATCATGGGAAGACATGCAGCTCCGGAAGTCGGCACACTGGACCAGAGAGTCTCCTTTATCTGCCACCAGCGTCCTGACACACAAACACACACGGAGCTCGTGAGGCTCAGGACGCGCCGTCACACCGGACACAGTCGGACCGCCGGCTCCTCACCACGACTCCAGCGAGCAGCTGAAGCAGAACGACTTCCCGTTGGACAGACCGATGACCGGCACTCCCTGAGGGGTCAGCAGAGACTGGGACACGGTGGTGTCAGCACCTGAACACAGAGGGCGAGCGAGTCTTTTTAGAACCTGAACATTAATGCGGTCATGAACGGATCAGAAAAGTTCTGCCCGACAGTCAGGAAGCATCCTCTGAACCAGGCCAGAACTTCTCTTCATCCAGAAGGTTCCGAACATCAGAGCAGTCGCCCAGCTCCGACCCATCAGAGTCTGACCCTCCTCCAGACATTTGAGCATCAGTCTCTACCAGAAGACATCATCAACCACATGAACCCCCCCTCTTTTCTCCAGCACAGTGCAGCAGATCCTCACTGTTCTAAACACTAATCTCTTGGATGTGGTACCAGCAAGACTCAAACTGTCGTTTAACCTCTGATTAGAACAACCAGAGCTTGACAAATCTCAGTTTACTGATTTCAGGCCCATCTTCAGGTTGCTCTTTCTCTTAAACAATGAAGAAAATGTTCCACCTGCAGCTGAAATCCTTCCCCATTAGACCCTTTTCTAAGTGACATCAGATCTGAGTAGTGACTTCTGGTTAACGGGTTTAGGACGGCAAAGCTGACAGCTGAACGCTGTTAAACACACTTTTACATAAATAATAAAAAGGTAACCTTACCAATTTCAACAGAAAAATGTACAATATTTTATTTTACAAATTTATAAAAAACAAGTATTTTCATTTCCTCTCTTACATCGTTCACAAATCTAAGTAAACATTTGAATAATCCTTTAATATTGGAGATTCTATTGAAAATGTTTAGTTGTTGTAATAAGAAGTATTTGTTGATTTTAGGGTTTTAGGGGTAATTTTGAAAATAGAAATGTTTACCAAGTGGGACAGTGAATATTTTATGATATTTTCAGCTTTCAAAATAAGAGCGACCAAGACAAAAGTTCAACACAAGTTTCAACACAAATAGGACGACACCCGGGAAGAAGTCCGAAGGGAAAAGTCCCATCATCCTTGACTGTTGTCACAGTCAAAGTTGTCAAGTTGCAGTAAAGTTGCAGTGAAAATAAAGATGTGCGACGAATCGCGGAGTTTGCTTGATTTTGCGTTACTAGTTGCGATAACATCACAAAATCCTGGAAGGTCTGATGTGTGTGAGTACACCTGGAGGACAATGAGCCCACATCCGGGGAGTCCAGGAACCTCAGCTGCAGCCTTGCATAGCAAGGTTCCTGAAGGGGTCTCTGACTCACCTGGTCTCCCTCAAACTGCAGGTAAAATCTGAACCTGACGCCACTGACCTGTTAAAATGTTCTGCAGAGACTCGTTCTTCACCACGGTTTTGTGTTTGTGGACGTCCCTGCAGACACACACAACACGTTCATGAGCACATCCTCACACCCTGGACCTCCGGGAGCAGCCTGGCTTCCTCACCACACGGACAGCGTCGCCGCCGCCGTCAGAACCATCACGAAGTGGGCGGAGCAGTGCAGCGCAGACACAGGCGCTGCCAGCTGGATGGAGGGGAGGAGCCGCCGCCCACAGGCCGAAAACACAGACAGCATCCTGTCCTCGCAGACGACGGCCAGAACGTCACTGAGGAAGAGGGCGGAGATCATTGACTCTGAATGGTTAAAGGGTGACTGCAGGTCGAGCGACATAAAGGTCAGAAGGACAGAAACAGAAGTTGGTACCGGTACCGACACATACAGAACAACCAGAAACGTAAAAAAAAAAAACCCTGGATTTCAGTGTTTCATTTCAGAGTCAATCTCTTGCTTATCATTTAAGCTTTCCAGTGAATGTGGGCGGGCTATGAAAAGATTGGGCGTGGCTGTGAGGCTGGGCGGAGCTTCAGTCAAGATGCCAAAGTCAACGTAAGTGAAAGTTTGGCTATACTTCACGGCAAAAGATTCTTACTTGGGGAGATGATGGAACAGAGTTACTGCACAACGCTCTGAGAAAAGACCGTCGTCGTGGCGATGAGCGGTGAAATACATGTTTAAGACATGCTTTCTTTCTTTCTTTCTTTTATTTGAGCACCGAGTCGAGGACTGTTTACGCACCAGAACCACTTCGGAAATACAGGTTTGGCACCAGATAAAATCCAAACAGTAACCATGCCTACCAGCGCTGTAACAAGTATTCGAGTAGTCAGGTAATCCTAATCTGCTCCAGAAAATTCGAGTACGAATATTGTGACGTCTAAGATCGCTAATTCGCGATCTTTATAAATATAGTAGTGTAGTAAAATTTTATCTTGGAATGATGTATTTTTGGTCTGAAATGAAGAATAATGTTGGATATTAAGACTATGATCTAAAACCAAACAGAAAGAGCCGCGGTACCGTCACTGGAGATAAACAAAAGAATGTAAACATCAGAGCTAAAGCTCCGGTGTAGAGTCTGTGTCGGTGAAGCTTCCGGTTTTCAAAGTAAAACTAGCGAGAGCTTTTTTTTCTGTTCAAAAACCGAAACTGAAGTTCTGTTCACCGACATAACTTCTGAAAAAATGAATCAGACTCAACACCGGAGCTTTAGCTCTGATGTTTACATTCTTTTGGTTATAACTCTTCAACAGTTGACGCAATGAACGTGACTCCAGTTTATTCTGAAGAAACGCAGCCTGGCGCTGATCTGCTGCTCTACGTAGCAGTGAAGTGTGGATGTAATCAACGTGAATCAGCTGATTCTGTCATGTTCTTCATACGGGCTCTATAGCGATATGTAATGCTTGGAAAGCAAAATGTTGAAGAACTTTGAGGATGGAAAAACTGAAGAACATTTTGAGGTTTTGTGGTTAAATCAGAGGTTTTCAACCAGTGTGCCGTGATAAATGTTCAGACGTCGTAGGAAATTATTCATCTTCACTGATCTAAAAACATTTTCTATCACCAGAAGATCAGCTCTGTTTTCATCCGAACAGACCCTAATAAAACACTGAATAGTTAGAAATATGAAAGATCATAGAATACTTTTTTCTTTGAGTTTATTTGATTCCAATAAAGACTTTTTGATAAGAATGACGGTCCTGCGATTTATCCACAGCTAGCTGTTTTTGGAAAAGTTCCGCCCTCCAACGGTCTCAACCAATCATTCTTGGAGGCTTAATCGTGTCATCAGTCAGACCAATGAAAAGTTGTTGACCTTCTCATATTTTGGTTGCGACTTGGCTCATAAAGTCTCACAGTTCCAATAAAAGAAACGGCTAAAGCTTTTGTTTAGCGATGCAGCTTCCTGCAGGATCAGGCGACAGAATGTGGAAAAAGTGAACAAAATAATGAAACTCAGAGACGTGAGTTTGTCTAGCATCAGAGTCAGTTATTGGACTCCATCTCCCATAATACATTGGGTTAAAGTGACAGCTCTTCTGCATTAAATTACTTAAATAAAATGATTTAATCAACCAAAAATAAATAAAACATTTTTTTTGTTAAAGTTAAGTTTTGTATTAAAACTAAATAAAAATAATAAAACTTCAAAATGTTCACTTTTTGTGTTGTTACAATTGAACATAAATATGTTTTTTTTGGGTGTAAAAAACAAGCATGTTGTGATCATATATTTGTTTAAAAATTACCGTTGCTCTGGCAAAAACATTTTAAGAAATTTTAACAAAAAATAAATCACTCTTTGGAAAGAATTTATTATTGTTTCTTTTGAGGTCACATAAAATTTCATATTAATAAAGTTATTAATAAATTAGTAAAGGGAAAAACAATTACTTGAGCAAATTTTCAACTAATTAAGTTGAAAATTATTGAAAACGATCACAACTTTTATTACAACATTTAGCAAAAACAGCTACAACTTCTAACTTTTCTGCCTGAATTATTACAAATAATTGTTGCCAGTTTGTTGAGGGACGGTACCTCAAATACAGACTACAGAATTTCTCATGTTTTACATATTTGGATGCTGGTGAACCAGTGTAAAACGTGTACTTTGGCTCAAAAAAAGGTTAAATGATCCAAAACAATTTTTTTTAAATGCTTTTTGGTTTATATTACAGCTGAACTTAACCAGAAGGTTGACAAAAAATAAATAAAAAGAAACTTGTCTAAAACGATAAACACCATTTCTTTCTATTTCAATATTTTTGTCTTAATCAGTCTTGTTGATTCTGACCTCCATAAATGTATAAATGATGGTGATTTAATACAAATAATTTCAAGTTTCATAAATCTGTTAAAAGACACGCAAATAGCTAAAAAAAATCCATTAAAAAGTAAGAATCGGGTTTGATTTGTGAATCGGATCGCCACCTCAGCAACCCATCCACAGCTCTAATCCCAACCAAACAGTGCAGACCATCTCATCGGCGCCCCCTACCTGCTCCCTGCGGCAGCCATCACTGAGCTGGGCAGCAGCGTGCTCCAGTCCCGCCCGTCTCTGGAGCATCGCAGCTGGCGGAGCTTTGAACCTGCAACCACGGTCAGCTCGTTCTCCACCTCCAGGAAGACTGACGGCTCCATGCTGACCTGCACGCAAACACACCGTCAGAGATCACAGTCCCATCCACAAAGCTTTCATCAGAGATCTGAGAGAACCAAAACCTCCATCATCAAGCTCATTAAAAAACTCTTTTGTTTTTGTGTTACTGCAGAATCTGTTGGAATTACTTGATTTGCCTCAACAGATTTAAAGTTACGTTAGTTCATAAAGAATACGGTATTTCCTGTCTGCAGGTGCAGACTGGAGTATTTGCCGTTTGTACCTGCAGGCTGAAGGACTTCTGCATGCTTGGTGTTGGTAGCCTGAGAACGGCGGCGACGGCGGCGGCAGCAGGAGCTGGTGCGGCCGGCGCCCTGCTGGGCTCTCGCTCAGCTGGAGGAGTGATCTGACAGGAGAAGGGACGAACGGATCTTCAGAAGTTCTGACGGTTTCGTTAGAGACCCGGCGGCTCGGCCTGTCCTCACCTGCGTGAAGGGCTGGGGGATGGAGGGCATCTTGTCTTTCCTGGGACGTCCCTTTTTCTTCTTCTCCACCACCTCGCCTCCATCCGTCAGGAGCTCCGGTTTCCTCTTGGCCAGCGCCAGGTTCTTGTTGATGACGGCCATCCTGTCCTCGCTGTCACTGCTGGTTTCTTCTTTGTTCTTGGGGTCCTTCAGGGCGGCGGGGGGTTCTTTTGGCCTGGGGTGCGAGCAGAAGAGAATTGTTGGGTCACTGCCGTCACATCAGTGCAGGAGTCATCGAGTCCTAACCTGTCCAGAGCAGCAAGCCCTGCAGTCGAGGCAATGGCAGCTGTGACCCCGGGCGTGGCCTTTGACCTCTCTGTGAACCTGGAGTCCAAAGCTTTCATGGGCTCGATCTTTGAGGCAGAGGTGAGCAGCAGGCTGGCCTTCATACTAGAACCAGAGCAGAAGGAGGAGGTGAAAGAGGGAACGAGCTAAGATGAGAGAAAGGCGAAGAGGACAACCCACACACCCGTCTTTATGGTCCTCCAGGCCTCTGGCGGCGCTGTTGGGGGGGGATGTGAGCACGGGGTCCTGTCCCGGCCTGAGCCCCGAGGACGTCTGACCCGGGCTGGAGTCTGAGTTGAGCTGGGGGGCGAGCTGGTTGGACATGGAGGAGCCGGAGGGCAGGATGGGAACGCTGTTGAAGAGCGCGGGAGAAAAATCTCTGCAGAGAAACAGGAGTGCTCACTTTGACTGAAAAAAGAAACATTTAACATAGCAACGTCTGAATGAAAAACAGACGGTGTCTCGCAGAGGTCAAGATGTCAGACAGATCAGCTCAAAGTCTGATACTGAAGCATATGAATCCCAGACAAAGGTGTCGGGGTTAGAACACTCTACTGATGAGTGTGATCACACCACACACACCCCATCACGGTGGGAAGGAGACCAGGATGATCATTTGTTCATCTACAATCCTGCCCGCTGGGTCTCTGAAAGGAGCAGCTATGAAGATTACCTCCACAGCATTGAGAGGAAAAACCGTATTTCTGTGCTTTTATTTTGGGGGGGGGACTGTTTGATGATGAGCGTTCTCTAAAGAAACAAGTAAGAAATGGTGCAGCTCGGTAAAGAATACCACCGTAAACGACTTTCAAGAACTTAAAGTTTCTCTTGGTCACTTGTTTGGTTTTTTTTTTTTACTTTTTCTTATGAAACTCCAATAAATTCTTTATGAAAGGAAGCGTGTCTAAGCTGTAGGGCTGCCTCAAACAATTATTTTAATGGTCAACTAATCACCCATTAATTTTTCTGATTAGTTAATTAATCGTGTCATGTGAAAACTGGATATAAAACGCACATCTCAACCATCATTAGCTTAAACTAACTAAAAATAAAGACAATTAAGATAGTTTAATAAACTTTTAATGAATCGTGCAGGATCTGTCCTTCATTATTCTATGGTATTAAAATGAGATTAAATCTATTGAGGTCTGAAACAAATCTGAAACAAAGGAACTATTTTCACAAAACATAGAGTTTTGGTCTCACCAACTCAAATGTTTAAAAAAGTGTATTTTTTCACAACTTAGTTCGACTTTACTACAATCAGACTCCGTTTAATATAAACTAAGGACTAATCGATTATTAAATTAGCCGTCGTCTATTTTAATAGTCGATTAGTCGTCTAATCCTGGCAGCTCTACTAAGCAGTTTGTGCTCGAGTTAAAATCTAAAACCATTGACAAGTCAAAAAAATGGTTTTGTTCACTGATCCCCGTTCTACATGCGCTCCTTCCCGTCCAGAGTCACAGGAGCAAACATGACTTTAAATGTTTGATTTAGTAATAGATCATGGATGTCGGAGTGGTTACGTTCCCGTTTCTCACCCGGTGTCCAGCTGAGCGATGCAGAGCGGCGTGATCCGCCTCCTTCCATCTGCTGTCCTCGTTTCCACCTGCTTCTTCAGGAGGTTCTGCCAAAGCACACACAAATGAAATGTATTTGCACGAACATCAGACACATCTCAGAACCTCTTCAAATAAACAAGTGAAGCAGAAAACTGAGCAGAGAACCCATTTCAGGATGAGCCAGTTTCACTTCCTGAGCGGGACATGGATGGCTCTCTACCTTCCGGATGTCCTCCAGAGACTCTCCGTTCATCACGCTGTTGACTTTGGGAGTCGAGGACTCCGGTCCGGCTGCAGCCATGCTGGCCTGGGTCGTGGTCTGCCGCTCCTGCTGGTACTTGAGCATCTCTGGGTTCTCAATGATGGTGGTGGAGAGCTGCGCCTCCATGTTGGTTATAGCCAGACTCTTTCCATAGATGTTCTGGTGGATGGTGTTCTGTGAAGTCAGGACATAGATTCCTTATGGTGTATTCAGACTGGGAAAGTCCATCGGTCTGGACCGAGTCCTAAAGTTTCCATTTGGTTTGTATTCCAACTGGTGTCGACCAGACATTTCTGTTTTCAACCAAAGCTTGTAAACTAAACCACCCAACTAAAGCTCTCTTCAGTCATTGGCCAGGAACTAAGAAGACACTTTTTACTGCTACTGTGGTAAGTGGAGCATGCTGCAAGGTGGTTACTGGCAAGAAGACATGCCGTATGTGCTGAGGAGACGTTGGCTATGAAGGTACGCTGATTTATGACGTATAGATTGTTGGGAAAACAGTGTGGAAAAACACAAAAGTTGTTTTAATGAGTTCCTGTGTGTTATTGTTGTGTTGCTACTCGGTTTACATCCAGTAAATCCTTGGGTACGGAGGCCATTTTGGTCTACTTGTTCCACTCTGAGCACAGACTGTATTCAGAGTGAGGAAACTCGGAGCGACAAGCAGAGCACCTTGACAGATGGGTCAGAGAGCGGCTCCTGGTCCCAGACCAGAGTCCACTCGGGTGTATTTAGACTGAATTATCAGGGGAAACAAAGTCTGGTTGACTCAAACAGATCCACACGTGTCCAGTCTGAATACACCCTTAGAAAGGTAACGACAGAAGCCATTCTCAGGGTTCCTACACATTTATTCAAGTTAAATTTAAAACTTTTTAAGACCTCGCATATGAAAAATTAAGACTAATTTCTCTTCCTAATTCCCAGCCCCATGGACAAAGGAAAAAAAGAAATCCTTGTTAGTAACTGAGTAACGTCATAAATTACAATTCAAATTTTAGTAATTAAATTATAATTCCTAGAAATACTTCATTAGTAACATTTGGTGCTGTGAAACAATCGCGGACTAATAAACCAAATGAGTGTAAAGAGATGGCTCTGGTGATATCTTTGGATTAAATGAAATAAAAATGACACCAATAAAAAAAAGAAGAAAAGTGCTGACATGAGCACTAATCCAGAGTTTGAGATTTGTCAAAGTAAAGATTAAGAGACTATAAACATGGATGAATTCATAGGGACATCCTGGAACTGGAGATATTAGAATATTCCAATTTATAGAAAACAAAGGCAAACATTTAATTGATTATTGATTGTTCACTAAAGAACTTGAGAAATGCAGGAATGCAGCTTCTTTCTCATTTTCTTCTCTTCTAATTTTAGCTTGAACATCTTCATCCTCACTTGCAATCCTTCTCTTGAACAATCTTCTCTTCATTCTTCTTTTTTCAAGGGGTTTTACTAATGAAATTGTATTTATTTGCAGCAAGTTTCACTTTTACCATTGCATTATTGTTTTATCGTGACCTTTAAATCACAATTGTGTTCAGAAACTGTATGAATCATCTATTGTTGGGGGTTTTTTTGGTCCTGTTGTAACCAACAAACACAAGCCTCCAATTTATAGAAACATGCATACTTGAATGTGAAAGAGTTAAGAGTCCCAGGGCAACAAATCAAACGTACCCTGTACGACACACATGCGTGGTGGGTTTGTTTATGGAAAAAACAGAATTAGCGGATAACAATATAGGAGCGAGGGCCGTAAATCCCATTAAGCAGCAATGATTAATAATTGATATAAATTTTATGGTAGCATATTGCATTTAATTAAATAGAATATGACTACCCTTTTTAATGCAACATGCGATGAACAAGAAAATCATTATTTTAAAGCTTTTTTTTTTAAAGAATGTCATGCATAGAAAAACATGCATTTATTAAACATGTGAAACGTTTTTCCTTATTGTGTGTTCTTACAGATCAGTGTGTTGTTCTGTCATTTCAAAGAATAACAATGACGTGGAGCGCAAAGTGAAAGTGTTTGTGTTGGCTGAGATCAGTGTGAGCAAATGCTATGCAAATCGCATAAGTGCAGAAATTCTATGCAGTCCCTGAATGCACCATCTGCTGTGGCGAACGGGAGGATTAAATCCACGCAGGAAAGTCAGAATTCAATGTATTATTGAAGTAACTCTGAGATGGATGTTTGGATCTTAGTCACTTTTTTTCTACCTGCAAAATTAAAGTTGAGAGTGTTCATTTAGAGTCCTGTGCGTACGCAGCGCCGGATCGTACCAGCAGTCATTCAGCCCTGGTCACAGCTAGATTCTCACCTCCTTATATACGCAGTGTTGTAATGCTAAAGCGGGTCTCCCCCCCCCCATCTTCTTTTTTTTTTTTATAAATCAGTGGTGGTTGGCATTCATAAATTCGCTTTAATAACACAATCGTGGTTAAAAAATTTAACTTTAGACCAGAAAATCATACGGAAAAAGTTTTAAACTAAAACTTTTAAGACCAAGATATCAAAATGTAAGATTTTTTAAATGCTTTTTAAGGCCTCGTTTCTCTCTTTTCAAATTCAAGGCTTCCTAAGACCCTGCGGGAACCCTGCCTTTGAGCAGTTCCGTTTGACTAATGTTATAGTGTCAGCCCTAAAAATGTGAGGGATTGTGGGTAAAGCAGAACCTCACCTTCTCCTCCTCATTCAGAGGGTCTCCAAGTTCGTCCAGGGAAAAGTCCAGATAGGCCACGGTTCCATCCATGGAACACACCAGCATGCCCAAACCCGTCAACGTCCTGACACACACATTTCATGATGAGCATCAACCAGAACCGGGCTCCACCCAGAAAACCCTGAAGGTCAGGTCAGGTCCTCACTCACCACGAGATGTCCATGATGGATTTATCAAAGAGATCGTGGATGACCACCAGGGGGCGCTTCAGTGAGGTGAGCTGGTAAACATCAGTTCAAAGACAGATTAGAAACGTGGATTTTCAGCACCACGCAGCAGGAAAACCCAAACAGAACCAAACTGACCCAGACGGACAGCGAGCGGTCTTTGCTGCCGACGGCGCAGCAGCAGTACGGGCAGCTGGGCTTCGGAGAGCTGCCGTTCTTCTGTTTCTTTTTGAAGATCTTCGGGTTGAACTTCTGCAGGCACGATTTGGGTCAGTCAGCACACAGCTCGCCCCCCCAAAAGACGAACATCTGCGGGCCGTGCGTCTCACCACCACAGTCACAGCTTTACGATGGCCCACGAAGTCCATGTTCGTCTTCCAGCCGTCTCTCTCCACTATCTGAGCCGTGGGACCTGAATTGTTCATAGCGTGGGCCGATACCAAGTACTGACCGTCCGGGGACCAGGACAGCCGCAGGACGTGGGTCGTCCCGCCACACTGCAGCACAGACGGTCAGTAGCGTCAGCGCCCTGCTCAGACATCACACCTGCAGCCACGTCTGCTGACTCTGTACCTCGGTGAAGGGTTTGGTGATGTTGGCGTCCATCTGCCAGTCCACGGTCCTCCACACCTTCAGGCTGTGGTCGTCGGCCTGTGAGGCGATGTACTTCCCCACCGGATCCCAGGTCAGACCTTTGACTAGACCGGTGTGTCCTCGCAGGCAGGTGACCATCTCTGAGGGGAACCGGCGAGTCAGGAGCCCAAAATAAGTGGTCAGATCAGAATCATTTTCATTTGAAGAAAATGTTTTGAATCCATTTTTATAAATTAGTTTTTACAAAGAATAGTCTTATATTGATCAGATTATTGTTTATATTCTGACTTAAAATCATTAGAAAAACAAACAAATAAGCTGAAAATTCCGTTCCACTAATAATCATATCTAAGAAACGTCTCACTGTCTGGAGAATTCATTTCAGAAATCTGTTTGAGGCGGATCTGCTGGACGATTTGGCTCCAGTTTTCTCAGGATTGTTTTAGGAGGAACTGTTGGTTTTCACCTTTACACACTGACTGTCACCTGCAGTCCTCCTGTGTGAGTCACATGACCACTGTGATGTGTCACAATCAGCTGACAAACACGTCGGCCAGCAGTCTGAAGTGGGCCCCTGAAGCCGTTCTAGTGAAGGTCAAGTCATTGCTATAGTGCCGTGTTGATTATAACACACTGTGAAGAGCATCAAACCCACAGTTTGAGTGCAATGGTGGTGATGACAGCATAAACAACCCAAACATGAACAGATTTTATGTTGAATTTATGTACTGTTATTCTACAAACAAACTATTTGGTTATTAGCATTGGATCACAGAGGTCATGTGATCCGTATCACACGGTCTTTGTGCTGATAGTCCAAACACACAAAAGTGAAGATGAACCACCTTCTGGCTGACAGGAAGAAAAATCCCAGAAACGAAGACAGACAACAACTTCTTCAACATTCAGCGCCGGTTTTCCCACCTGGGAATTTGCGTGCGTTCCAGATGACGATGGTGTTGTCCACGCTGCACGAGGCCAGCCACACGTCATGAGGAGACCACGCCACGTCCATCACATCTGCAGAGAGAGCAGGAGGACCCGGTCTGAGTCCACAAAGGGCTCTGGAGACCCCAGAAGCAGCAGACTCCTGTACCTCCAGTGTGGTTCCTCAGAATGGTGACACACCTCCACTGCTCCACGTTGGCCAGCTTGTTGCTCGACCCAAACACGGTGCTGGGACCGATCAGTCTGTGCACAAAACACTCCATGAAGCAGGGGGGTCACAATCAATCACACAGGGGGCCAAAACACACGAACAGGATAAAACACGACTTTTTAACATAATTATGAAGTAGAAATATAGCATTACCTACTATGATGCTAGTGTGAATGCCATGACTATTAGCTAAATGCTAAATTAGCCTAAATTACAAAAAAAAAAAAAAAAAACACTTAGGTTAGACAAACCAGCTAGCATGTAGCTGAAAAAAATAGCTAAACTTCAAAATAACCTGTTTAAATAAGCCTAAATTAGCCAAAACAGCTAACATGTCACGAAAATATTAACTAAACTCCAAAACAGCCTAAAAAACAAAAAAAGAAGCCTTAATTACCCGAAACGGCTAGCATGTAGCAAAAATATTAGCTAATCTCAAAAACAGCCCCAAAAAATTATTAAAAAAACGAAATTAGCCGAAACAGCTAGCATGTAGCTGAAATATTAGCTAAACTCCCAAAAAGCTTAAAAAAAATCTTAGTAAAAGCTAAAAAAAAAAAGTCCAAAAAGCTAGCAGAATGACAATTTCTAAAATTTTAAAACCGTAACTTTTTAACATAATTATGAGTGACAAAAAAACAGGAATTTATTCCAGAATAAATCAACTTAAAGCTTAAATTACTAAATAAAAATTACAAGTTAGAAATAAGCGCGAGATAAATCGAGCCATTAATGACAATAAAATAAAATGATCTGGGGGGGCTGGATAGAATTTCCCGGAGGGCCGGACCCGGCCCCCGGGCCTTGACTTTGACACATGTTCTGTAGAGCGACGGAAGCAGCCGCTCTGCAGGGGTTAGCTTAACAAACGTGTGCAGGTGAACGTACGCAGCTCTCTTCCACACCATGACCAGCTTGTCGTCTCCTCCAGAGGCCAGGTACAGCCCGTTGTTGGACCAGCGCACGCAGTTCACGCAGGCTGCAGGGACACAACCAGCTGGGTGAGCTGCTCGTCTACATGTTTAACAATCTTTGAAATAAAATGAATTGAAGAGAAGCTCTGATGGAGGAGGAAAACATTCAAGCATGAGGCTCTGAACACAAACATGGATGAAACTGAAATTAAAAATATCTCTCCCGTTTTCTGTTTTGTTAATACTAGCGTCTCTTTTCATCTCGTTAAATGACTACTTGAGTAATGTGAATAAAAATTGGAGAAGCGAATTGGAATAATGTCTGTAAAACGATGTCCCCAAAGCAACGGGTAAAATAAATATACTTTTTAATTTTTTTTGAACAAATTTTGCTTTGTTTTTCTTCAACGTTTTTGTTGAAATTTGGTGACTAATGTGCGAACATCTTCTGACTCTGAAGCCGTCGTGAAAAATGAAACGTTAATCATAAATTTCATTTGCTGAGCAGAAACTCCTCGCGCCCGGAGGTTGCTCAGAGTCGCTGGTTACCGAGGTGATTGTCCATCTGGCACAGCATTTTGGGGATGTTGTCGTTCTTCTCATCCTCTTCTCTGAGGACCGGAGCCATGTTCCAAATCATCACCTTCCCAGAGTCCTCCCCTGTAAACAAATGTTTTTTTCTTCATATTTCTCACATCTGCAACAGTCCAAGCCAGCGTTCATCTTCATGACCTACCTTGACCCCCCGTTGCAAATTTGGTTCCATCTGGATGGATGTCAACAGAAAATATGGGTTTGCCTGTGAAGACAGAAGTAACAGGTGGATGATCCTTTAAAGTCCAGAAACCTTGACGGACAGAAATCCTGGAGCAGACAGGTGGGTCACATGACCACGGCCCACACATGCAGCTCCAGGAAACAGCAGCTGTTGGGACACGTCTCTTCATAGAAACTCCTCCATGAGCTGAATTCTGCTGGAAAATTCCCATCTCTGGAGTGGTTTTCCACAGATAAGTCATAGCGTGGGGAAAAGCTCAGCCGTGTTTTTCCTTGAGGTGACGCCCTGCATGCTTTCAAAGACAATTTTAAGCCCTTTTGTTAAAGTCTCATTAAGAGATGATCTCAAACTGGAAACCTGCTGTTTTATATCTGAGCCATGGACTTCACTTCTGGACACGTTTCTATTAAAACACACACAACTTTCACCTGCTCATACATCAATTACTATATAATATATAAACTCCCAAAATCAGGTCTCATAGATTTACCTGAAACTTTACGAGAACATGAGTGAAGACTAGCAAGCAAAGAGAAATCAAAGCAGTTTTAGGAAGAGAGAGCGACTAGAAAAACAGATCGAGTCCAGAGAATCCAACTACAGCAGAACAGACTCATCTTCTCAATCTACTGAATCCCTGTAACTCTGGTGCTATCCAGGGTATGTTTACATTCAAAGTGGGCTCATCTGGACCCCATAAGACCATTTTTGAATTTTCACTGGTGTCCATGGCAGACATGTAAGGGTGGGGTCATCTGGACCCCATAAGAGAGCCCGAGGGTGAAAGTCATCTACCATTCACATGAAAAGCAACAGTAATCTTTTTGATCAACAGGATCATGATTTTCCATCAATATCCTCTTGAACAGTCAGACAGTCAACACTTCAGTTTCCGTGCAGCTCAAAGCATTTCCTCCACATAAGTTGGCTTATGGGAAATGTATGAACATGAATAAGGTGATGTAGATCAGGAACAACAACTGAACATAAGTCAACATGCATTTTAATAGTGGACGAAGCTGTTAAATGGTGTCTACTTTTAAAGAGCTCTTTGAGGTTCAAAGCACTGCATCGTCACACAATGCTGCAGTAACCGACACCTCCACATACATGTGGGCAGCCTGGGAACTGAACCTGGAACCAGATATCTACTTAAAGTCCCCCAAGACATCTTTTATGTAACAAAAACATTTCCTGTAGTGTTTTGATTGTGATTATAGAGTTTTTAACCAAAATCCCACAACCTAAATGCCTTAAAAAGCAATTTTTCCAAGTTGATCTGAAGCATGTTTCCAAAATCTCCACTGAGGGGGCGTGGCTTTTGGAGCTGAGCCGAGCAGCTCTGCCCCTGATCCCCCAGTCTGATTATGATACCTCTGTGTCTCATCAGCTTAAACTTCCCCGCTGCTACATAAAAACATCCAGCAATATCCATCCATATGGTTCTGATCCGGATGTCAGCTCAGATCTTCATGGACAGAACTTCCTCCAAAATCCTGATTATTTCTCCTTCCAGTTCACCAAAGACTCTTTGATGTTTCTTGACGTTGCTGTGATCAATCCATTCAATCCATTGGTTTCTCAGAGCAGAAAATAATGAAAGCTAACATCCAAATGCTCTTTCATTCATTTACAACCCTTTCGGTCAAATGAGCCGCCGTTCACATTTCCGTGGTCACATCAAGAAGCTCCGTGGAGTCTGGTGGAGATTTTCCAGAGTTCTCAGGACTGCTAGCGCAAGTATTGGATGAAACTCACACCAAAAATCTGATTTGCATCTGAATCTGCATCTGATTTGACCACAGAAATGTGAACGGCGGCTGATTTGACTGCAGTTAATGTGAAGGTAGCATCTTCTCTCCTCCAGAACCTGAACTAGACACGCTAGCCGGACCAGATGAGGGTTTAGTACATGTGCAGCAGAAAGATGATTCATGAAAAACAGAGTGTGTCATTTATTCTCTTTCACAACAAAAAGGTCACATATACATGTCAAAAACTCAAAAAACATCATTTTCATTGGAGGGGGACTTTAAGGAATAAAACTCTGAACGAATGACACCCCCTAAAATGGAAAACATGACTGTAACCCTACAAACAGTCCAGGTCAGTGCTGCCCCCAAACCCAGACTAGAGATTTAGTTTTGACCTCATCTCATCAATCTCAATGAAAAAGCCAAATCCTTGTTCATGTACACCACTAAAAGATGTAATCAGGTTTTTAAAAATATGTTTATTACAGTCGTCAGGAGAGTTAATCTAACAAAGAGCGGGAGAAAACGGTTTGAACCTGAATCCACGTTATTTTATTACATTTAGGCCCTTTTCAATTGAAAAAGCTTGATAAACGTTTCTTTACAAGTTTCCACCACAGTAAGTATTTTGAAACTGTAGACATATTTTACTATCACTGGACGAGAGGGGGTGTGGTGTCACCTATAGAAAATGCTTTACCTCAAGCTCTAAATAAGGCCAAATCCGTCAATGATTTTTTGCATTACGTGCGCCGCCATTTAGAGCCAGACGACAGCGATTGGTCCGAGTCGGTCTGAGTCCGTTTTTAGAGGAACTACAGTCTCCGTTCATGAGTGAGCTTGATGCTCGATGTTCACACCGCTTCCACTGAAAGCAGCTAGGGAGAAGCTGTCAATCAAACTTTTGAGGTGGGGCCAGTGGACACCATATGCTTTTACTGAGGCATCTGATTGATCAGTTAATAACTAAATTAACTTGCAACAAAGAAAAAATATCTTAAAAAAAAAAAGGATTTGAAAGAAGATGCCAAGAAAAATGTTTCAGAGAAAGAGTGATTATTCTAACAAATAAAATGATTGAGAAATAACTGTCTATTTGAAGTTTATGGGATGTTGACTTCTTGTAGCCAGCAGGCACTTCCTGTTTGGAACACGACAGGGGAGGGGGTCACGCTAGGGGTGTGCCAAAATACCAGTATTGCGATATATGGCAATATTTACTCCTGTGATTGATTCTTGATGGGTTCTCACAAGTATCAATTTTAAAAATGTTTTGGAGAGGCTGTTAAACGTTATATTCATCATCCGTTGGTGAGATGTTCCTTTGGAGGTAGATGGGGGCGTGCGTCACACCAATGTACACCTGGCAGCTGCTTGAATTATTTAAGTTTTGTTCTGTTGTTTACAACAATTTTTCACTAAATAGAGGCACTTCTGTTCATGTTTACTATTGTTAACACTGAATTTTACAGATAATTCCAATTCAATTGGTGTCAATGCTTGTCAAAGACAATATTACTGATTTAAGCAATGTTGTATTAAAGTGTATTATTTGTTGCACAAAAAAGACACAAGCTGTTTATTATGATATTTGTGTTCAAGCTAATGATAAATGGGGATATATTTACCAATAAAACATATGTTATACTATATATTTTGATTTATTAAAGATTGTTTTAACCAATTATTGCAATATCATTGATAGTGTGATCCATGCATCGTATCGTGAGGTACCCAGTAACTGGTTTATGGTTTTTTTTTGTGCTATATATGCTATGCTAAACAATAAAATCCAACCCGCGTTGTCTCATTTACATTAGATTTTCAGAAAGCCGCGCACATGAAGCAGTAAGACCAGGTCAGTCCCACAGGTGGTCACCCTCTGAACCACGCCTCTCCTGATCAGACCAGACCATCAACAACTGCAAACTAAGTTCTGCTCGTCGTAGGGCCTAAAAATGTTGTTAACTAGAGGTCAGTAATATCATTAGTCACTTTCTGAATATGTAAAATAAAGAGAACAGAATTACATGCGTATTCTTATTCAGAAAAGTTGAATGTGTTTGCAGCTAGAAGGTGAAAACTGTGGATCAATTTGCAGTCAAACGGGAACACATGGAAGATTCCTTCTACTTGGACATAAATAATATTGAAAATAAAACGGTAAAATATATTTTTAAAGAGCCAATCTGATGACAGTTATTGCTGACAGTTGTTTAAACATGTTCTTGCAGCATTTTTCTGATGATGGAGGACATGGATAAATAAGTATTTCTTTATTCAAATTGTAGTGAATCAAGAGCAGACGATAAAATGAAGTGTGAAGAAGCTTGTAGCTGTGGCATAGAAGTTCCCTGCTATTCTGAGGCATCCACTGGCAGATTAACAGATACGTACAAACATGCCAGATAAATAGATGTTTTCCTCGCCTGAGCTGGTAGCTGGATAGCTCTAAAACCGCTCACCATTTTTGCTGCACCGCTAATGTTAGCTTGAGTTTTGATGGGCTTGATTTAAGCCTAACAGATCAATAATTGATTCATAAAAATATAAATTGATTTCGTTCTAAAGCTAAAGTCAGCTAACTTGATACCAATGCTAAATGAAATTTCCCATAGGACTGCTAATGCTAACGCTCGGTCAACATAAACATACACATTTTATTTTATATTTTATTTAAAAGTTACCATCTGTGGTCTAAAACAGTTATTTCCTGATGCTTTCTTCTTCTTCTGGAATAAGGTGTAATGCTATAGCGTGATCGCCACCTAGTGGACAAACTGAAATGCACTCCAGGAGAAGCAGAACAGTGTTTACAATGTTGATGATCTGAACATTTTTGTTAAAACTTCTCCTTTAGAGAATCCATGGAACAATGTATGCTATTAACAATCTCAATATTTCAGCGATGCATTTTACAGTAAGTCAACTGGATCAGATTAAAATAAATACATAGAAAATTAATAACATTTTTCAAAACAAATGTGTATAAATGAATTGAAAAATAAAAAATCTAATTGTTTTGAGAAATTATTATCGATATCCAGGCGTATTATTATCCCTAACTCTAGTCTGTGAAAAGCAGCTTCCACAGCTGTAAAGTCTGAGGAGGAACTGGATCTTTGTGGTGTTTTCAGAACATCCCAAATTTTTAGAAAGACTTCAGAATAGGCCACTGCTTTGCATTAAAAAAAAAAACAACTAAATGAAGATGATTCAGGGAATATTTTTAATTAAACAGCGTGAACAGATGGTTGCAGGTTTAAAGCTCTACTGCTGGCATCACCTTTTAGTGCAGAAACGTTTCTTTTCTCCTTGTTTTGCGTGTTTTTTTAAGAGGCCTCGCAAGTTGGCATGGCACAGATTAACATTTCGGTGTGACAGTAAGGTGCACCATCACCTCAGGCCGATTCCTCGAAGCCCAACTTTCCAAACTCGGACGCTGAAAGAGTCACTTTCAGCTCCCCGAGGACGAACCGACCACACAGAGGTGTGTAAAGCCAGGGGGGGTGAGAACTTCGAAACGGCTCGTTTACCAGGTGAGGAGATAGCCACCGTCTGGGCATCCGAGCTAGCCGAGTGGGCTAACGAGCTAACAGCGTTAGCGAACCTAAAAACACTTGAAGCCCGAACGATGGATGTTCAAAAAGACCGAAGAGCAGCAGAGCGGCCCGGGTTTCCAACCCAAACTGCTTCCAGAGAGACTTTCCTCGTCAGGAACTACACAAAATAGTGTCGCCCACCATCACACCTCCCTAACAGGTCGCCCCCCTCCGACAACAAAAGCCCAACTTGGTCCAACAGATTCCTGCACAAGCTTACCGTTGTGGCTCACCCAGCTCGGCTTCAGCAGCTTCATCTTTACCCCGACGTGCACCTTCTTCTTCTCCGCACGAAAACGAAAAGCCGCCCGGCGTTCAGTTCACTCCGAGAACTAACGCCGAGCCTCACTTCTTTGTCTCAAACTCCGTCCGGTACTTTGCTTTTTTCGTAACTGAACTCCATCCCTGCGGCGGGCATCTTCCTGAGGATATGCGGCGGGCAGCAGCAGCACGTAGTGGCCCCGGACGACAAACGGGGGAACACCAGGCGGTTAACGAGGCAGCGTTTCCGTTACTTTGACCGCGGACCGGAAGCGGATGTGCGGTGGCTTTTAAACTACATTTTAAAAGGAATGAATGAAGACAAATAAACAAATGACCGCTTCAAGCATGTCTTATGAAGAAGTTTTTAAATTATATGCTGGAGCAGAGGTCAATATTTAATCAAATTATCCAGCAAACCCATCACTTAAGGAAATAAATAAAAAATAAAAAGCTCTTATTTTGAAAAGAAACCTTTCAGTGCACAGATTCAAAAATCCAGAAAAAAACTTTTCAGTCTTTATCTTTCGTATTAACTAATTATTGTTTTTCTTCGTTGGCGTGGTACTGTTTAATGTGTACAAACAACAAGTATAAGAATTAATGTAAAATAAAATGTATTTACTTATGTTTTTGTAAGTACTGGAAGAGTATTGGGTTGTAAACCAGTTCCTTCTCTCACATGTACCAGTGTAATCTCATGCCAGAGTCATTCACTGGTTTGACAATCCTAATCGTTGAATCCTTGAAATCCATTCACGTTTTATTTTCATTAAGTTCAGCCGAATGTTGTTTGTCTGCATCACAATAATCCAAAGGTAACATTATTAGATTATTCTACCACACCAGGTGTGGCAAATATCAGTAAAGTAGTGTACGTGAGATGAAGGTCAGTTTTGTCCTCATACTCTGTGAATCTAGGTCACATATGTCAAAGTCAAGGTCTGGGGCCTGGATCCGGCCCTCTGGGTAACAATATCTGGCCCTTCAGATCATTTTATGTTATTGTTATTAATGACCCGATGTTATCTTGTTAAGCTGATATTTAAGCAACATGCTAGCTATTATTGGTTAATTTAGGCTTTTTTTCTGTTTTTAGGCTGTTTTGGAGTTTTTGCTAATATTTCAGCTACACACCAGCTGTTTTTGGCTAATTTAGGCTTTTTTCAGTTTTGTAGGCTAATTTGGCATAGTTAATATTTTAGCTGGCTATCAGTTTCAGAAATTTCAGCTATTAACTTCAGTGATGTCAGCATAATTTCAGCATCTTCAGCTATCAGCACTAGCATCTTCAGCAACCACATTCAGGTTACAGTATTCACAATAGCATCATCGCAGGTAATGCTATAAATCTAGTTCATAATTATGTTAAAAAGTTACGGTTTTAAAGTATCAAAAATTTCGTTTTAGTGTGCTCAATAAATGTCAATCAATTTATCAATTTATCTTATTATCAAAATGATTTTTAATGGTATAATTAACTTAAATTTGATTAACAACTGGCCTCAGACAGATCGAGCTGTGGATCGTAAGAATATAAATACATTCATTGATTAGGTCGATTGATCATTACAACACAAATATGTATACATTATATTCTTGTTAGCGTTATAATCTTATTTCAGATTTTAATTTTAAAATAGAAACTGTCAAAGTCCCTTTTGACCCACATCCTGCACAGCTTTCCGGAGCAGCATGGCGGATCTGTAGGGTGGTGGTTTCTCCAACAGGGGGCAGAAGAGGATTTTAAACCCACACATCCTAGCTACTGAGCACCTCAACCCATTGAGACCCCCTGGATATATTTTTAAACCCATTCTTAAAAAAAATAATATTGTACCTCTACTTTCAGAAGAGATATGGGAGGTGGCATTGCAGAGAGTGCATAAGTCTTCAAATTGTGCAAAACATGGGCTGATTCAATGTAAAATTGTCCACCCTGCCCATTTGACTGAGGTTAAAATTGATAAAGATGTCAATCCAACCTGCGACAGGTGTCATCAGCCACCTGTCAATCACATGTTCTGGTCCTGTCCTGCTTTTCTATCTACCATGTGCTGCGGAAACATTAAACATTAACTTTCAATATTTAACTTTTCATAAAAACATATTTTGTCAAAATTTTAAAAGTTAAAAATAAGCAAAAGGTAACATTAATAACAATAACATAAAATGATCTGGAGGGCCAGATGTAGTTACCTGGAGGGCCGGATCCGGCCCCTGGGCCTTGACTTATAATATGCTATACTCTATCAACACTGCTTAAGATGGGCCTATTGCAAGTCAATAACTGTTGGAAATGTGGAAATTAAGGATTGTCCTTCTGCGTTTCTGGACTGAAGTGACCTCTACTATGGGAAATGTGATTGAACTACCTCTTCATTTATTACTTCATCTAAGGGTGTTGGGAGATCGGTCTGCTGGACCCCCGATTTCCAAAAGACCTGTTTGGACTTGAGGTGGCCGAATCAGAATTATTCCCCTACGTTTAGCCCTCCGAAATGATGAGATATGGAAAAATAGTGTCTCCAGATTCGGATGTTACCACCACTTGATGACATCATCAATAGTCGCCGGACAGCTATGTTAGCGCGGAGCTGCTAGCGCTCGGGAATACATAAAATGGGTCTTATAACTTTAAGCCTTTAACACCTGAGGCGTCGTCAGTGACGCTTACACACAACATTTTTAACTTTTCAACCGTTAACACGATTCTTCCAGCAGATTCTGAAAGAGAAAAGCGACAGAATTATTGTGTTAACGGTTGAAAAGTTACAGTAAATCAAAGAACATAAACGCTGGAGCTCCAGTGTTACAAGATTTGAAAAAAAATGTCACGCTAAAACAAAAAGACACTTAATTTTGACCGTAACCTTCTGTGCTTCACATCCAAATGAAGAAATGAGAAACGCTTCTCCCTCACGGCAGAGGGCTCCGCATGTCTCTGCGGTGAGGTATTAGCCCTTAAAAGAATGACTTCAGACAGCCCTACCCTTAAAATGCCCCAACAATTGGAGGGGGTCGAGCTGAAGAATTCAGATTTGCCCTTATTCTAAGAGGGAAAAGTCCCCACAAACCTCAATACAAAGATTGGCTGAAACTCATGACAGAGTCCGCTTCATTTGAAAGTCTAATCGCCAAGATAAACAATGTCCAGGTTAAAACAGGCTCCATGTAAATCCACTGCATAATCTGAGGAGTGGCAGTCATTCTTCTCTTGTTGAATTGACCAATTCTGTGTTTATTGTGTGTGTGTGTGTGTGTGTGTGTGGGGGGGGGGGGGGGGGACGCAAAAATCAATGAAAGAAAACAGGATTTTTAGTCAAATTTTTATATAAATCTAAACCAGCCTCTTTGTTGGAGCTTAAAAAAAACGCCCTTTCATCACGTCTGACTTTATTAATATATGCAAGTCTTACAGAGCATGATTTTTCATGTGGAAAACAATTTTTAAGAGCAGAAAAAGCTTTGTTTACAAATTTATTCATAAAAAAAAAAAACTCCATAGTACAGTAGAAATTTCCCTAAAACCAGAAGAGTAAAAGTTCAAGACATTTCAGTTTAGAATTACACAATTACTTCTTTAAATGTAATAGAGGTAGTTTAATCTTAGATTTTCATTAGAAAGGCTTTAGAAGTCAGTTTTTATTTATCCTTAAGTCTCAACATGATGCGTTCTGTTTGAAGTATAGAATCTCGCTGAATTTTCTTCCTTGTGCAGAAGTTTCAGTTCTGCTTTAATGAGACATAAGCTGCTCTTTAAACGTGACTCAAAGTGGGTCAGTAAACAGAGTTCAGAGCAAAACGTCACACGAGGGACCACACAGGGAAGATTTAAGGAAGTTGAGCTTAAACATTTATTCATTACTTTTTAACAGTGAAACAAAAACATTTTGTCTCGTGCAAGTCTTCTCTTCGAGCTCGGCTTTAATGGTTCGTTTAAACCGACAAAAGGTCCCGTTTTCCAGAGCGTTCGGAGGTGTGTCAGCGCAAACACCTGCGAGGGTCAGCAGAGCTGAAACGCTCTGTAACGGACTGGAAAGTATAAAGAAATCTTCATCCAATGCAGATCAAACTGCAGTTTTTACACAAATGGAAAACAGGCAGGAGTCTGCAGTATTACGTCAACCGTCATCTAATCAGAGCAGTGAGACGTTTGAGTCCGCTTCTCAGGCGTGGAGATGAGAACGTCCACTTTCATCCAGTCCTTCAGGTCAGCCTCACGGACCCGAAGCGCCTCTGAAAATGGCCTCAATCTGTTCCAGCGTCTTTCCTTTGGTCTCAGGGATGAAGATGACAGTGAAGAGGATGTTGACGACGCAGGTGGACGAGAAGAGCCAGAAGGTTCCTGCACTGGTCAGAGACGTCTAGAATCACAAAACAGACGTGAGGTCTTAGAGAGGAGAAACTCACAAACGGAGCTATAAACGATTAACCCGACAATCAATGCCAGCCTTTTTTTTTTTTTTTAAATCAACAAAGTAGAGCAAAGTTTGTTCAGAACGGATGTTTTCCCTGCAGAGATAACGCACACGAGTCCAATCTGAGTAAGGATCGTCCTACTCCAGAACATGTTCTGCACAATTTACTTAATCTATAGAAATTTAATTGAAAACTATGAAATCTGTTGTAATTAGCATTCCATAAATACAGTTTAGGTTTATTGGAGTTATCTGCTATAATTAAAATTAAAATAAATCTTAATTATTAAAGGGTAACCAAACAGGGAAGTTGGAGGCCTACTCCACCCACACCTGGAATTTAAACATCCAGACAGAGGGGCGGGGCTGGGAACAGGACTATTATCATTACTGGAGCTGCAGATCATGACATGAAACTTCAATGGTTTGACCAAAACATGCAACTGTAATACCTCCATTCAACCTGTAGGGGGCAGCACACAGACAGTTTTTGACTATTTTCAAGAATTAAACAAGTTTTAATTTGTCAAAAATTTGGCAACGACCAACAGAAAGCACTTTAAAGCCCCGTTTATAGAATTTATATTTATACCATTTAAGCTCTGATTATTTTTTTGAATAATATGGAACTCTCATACTGCGTTCACAATGGACTTTAATATGTGCGTTTAATCGGCCACTTCCAACGCATAAGTCTTTGTAAATACAAGAATATGTTTGTTTTCAGCTTCCACCTTAAAAACTAACGATCACACATCAAGTCAGCTTTCAGACTCTAAAGTTAAACCAGCTGAACTTTGACCAATCACTCTCAGATTTCAAAGTGACTTCTTAGTAGCGTGCTTTGAAAACACAGAACCAGCAGTTTGAAAGTGATCATGCAGGAGGATTTATTGTTGTGTATTTCATTTATTGGAATAGAGCAGAGTGAAAATCAAAGGACAAAGAGGGGAAAAAGAAAAAAAAAATTTTTTAAGTAAGAATGACTTAATTGTCATTTATTTAATTTAGATTAGTTTAATGTATAAATAGATGTCTAAGGTGCACATAGATGATAAACTGTAGGTTTTTACATCCCTGTTGACATCTTGTTTTCTCAACTCTACTCCAGAATGAACAGATTTTATATACAAAGCAAAACTTTAGTAAAAAGTTTGATCTTTTATGCATTCAAAGCAGATATTATCTTATGCTGCTCAACATTGGCTACTAGCTGCACTGAGATGATCCTGTTTGGCACAGAGTATGTTTTATTTTGAAAATAAGTCTAGGAAAAAAAAAAACACCTCACATTTTGAGAGATGCTAGGTTCTTTTTATTTATTTGCTTTTGTTTGTGCTAAAAAATAGACGTAATGCATATTTATTATTATTAAATAAACAAATGCAAATCAAACTTCTTAAAAGCTAAAGTAAGACTCTGTGGCTCCATCTAGGTTTTGATCAGTAGAAAAAACAAACTTATATGGCTCTTTTACTGTTAAAGGTTGCAGATCGACTCAATGAAAGCGTCACGCCCAAAACTGGGTCCCCGATTGGTTGACGCGCCGCACCAAGCTTGGCGCCTAAATCAGGTCGCGCCCGCCACCTTAATTGAGCTGCGGCAGATCGCGTCTTTACATTGACTTAACATTGGGACTTGACGCCTCCACCACGTTTGGTGTGAATGCACCGTTAGACCTGCATAGATGTGTGTGTCTGTCAGTCTTTTCTAAGGTGGAATGTGGGCCACATTTGGGCTAAACGTCTTCTGGATTAAAAAAAAAAAAATGAATGAATATATAAATAATAAAAAAAAATTCCTATAATAATAATATAGACCAACTGGACATAAAATCTTCTTCCTTGAAACATATCGTTACTAATGGAAGAATTCAATGTGGGAAACATGAATCCAGAACATTTGGCTTTTGAGTTCAAGGCAGAAAAAAAGGGAAATACTGAAGAACTTACCAACATGTCCTGGAAGGTTTTGGTGACGACAAAGGCCATGCCCCAGTTAGACAGAACCACCATGGCGCTGGCAAAGCCCCTGACTTTGGTGGGAAAAATCTCGGACATGATGAGCCACGGGATCGGCCCCCAGCCGATGGCAAACCCTGAAAACAAGCGGCGTCAAAACACTTCTGTTGTTTCCATTTCAACTAGTGAAGTCTAAGGAAGCCCCCACTCTCTGTTCCTGAATTGAAGCAAAGCAGGAAGTACTAAATATTGCAGTTCCGCAAATGACCACAGGAGGCTGGTTTCAAATGGGAGCAAATTCAATGCACATCAAATTTATAACATACTGTAACTTTTCAATCATTAACATGATCATTGTAATTCCATTACTGTTACAGACTCAATGATGGCGGGCTTTTATACTTTTATACTCAGAGCATGATGACATCAGACTTCTGAGACATCAGTCGACCTATCACAAAATTCAACTGCAATGCCTTGTTTCAACCAGTGGATGGCGTTTTTTGACCATATTTTCAGGAATTAAGCAAGTTTATTTTAATTTTTCCAAAATGTGTTAAGAGACAGCACTTTTAAAGCCCCATTTATAGACGTCAACAGACAGAAAAAGTTGATTTAAGGTTTGGTTAGCCCAAGTTTTTTGAGACCCACCTGAGATGAAGACAGCCATGCTGGCCAGCGCCAGCCAGGACAGATCCGGCTGTTCAGCAGCGACACTCGCAGTGTCAGTGACAGCGCTGCCAAGTTTGGACATCAAGTGAAAATAGACCCCCAACGCGACAGTACTGATCGTCATGGCGACACCTTGAAGGAAGAAACGAAAGAATCAAGTAAGGATTCTCAGATGACAGATCTGAACGCTGCACACTGATGAGGTAACGTTATGCATACCTGAGATCACGAGGAGGATCTTCCTGCCTGCCTTGTCCATAATCAGTGCTGCCACTGCAGTGAAGACCACCTGGATCAGACCCACAATCACCGAGGCCAGGTCGCTCTCCTGGAAGATTCATTTTTAACAAAAAGAACGGAAAACTAAGAACAACTTTACGCTCCTGTTGTGCTCAGAAAGACTTTGTTAGTGTTTCAATAAATGTATATTTTGTTGATCAATCATTTGCAGATCATTCAGATGATAATCCGTTACATGTTTGTGTTGTTGGAGGGATACGCTGTGTTTTCTGTTAGTGCTTTTTTAAAACTTTAAGGCTCAAAAAGCAGCAAAACAAGCCCCCAGGGACAGCTTTAAGGTCAAAAAAGAAAAGGAGGAAAAAACAGACACAAAGCAGAGGCGAGTCTATAGCAAACTCGTATTTGGTCGGAAAAGAAAAATTTGATTGGTGATATAGTTTCCTTTTCCTTTTCCTCTTTTTAAACTCTTAACAACAGAAATGTTTAAACCTTAAACACTGTAGGTGCCTGTCAAAAGATCTACCATGAAAAGAGAGAGACCACATATTAGTGCAGTGCTCAGCGTAGCTGCCTTCCATTGCAGAGGTCGGGGATCCGCGACCCGGCTGTGGAAAAGTGTTATTATGCAAAAATAATGTTTCTGTGAATATTATTTAATTCTTGAGAATTAAAATTAAATAAATGCTAATTTTAACAAATTTCAGGCAGCTACAGGGTTTCTTTTTTGTGTGCAGTGATATTGTGTGTGTGTGTGTGGGGGGGGATTAAATTTATGTTTCATTAAAGTGCACTGCAGAAAAAATGTGGATGAAAAACTAGACGTTAACTTTACTAAAATGTGTTTTTAAAAAATCACTTGTACAGAATTTTCCAGAGAGACAAGTTGACCATAGATATGCTCAGACTTCAGCAGACATACTTCTTCTGGACTCCTCACTCTGCTAAGCCAAACAACAGACTCAATACTAATCCTGCGTTTGGATGGTGAATTTCTTACCTCAAAATGAGCTTGTTCAAAAATATTCTCAGCATAGAACATGATGGCATTGACCCCGGTCATCTGCTGAAACACCATCAGCATGATGCCGATGATGAGGGGTTTGTAGACTCCAGGGTCCTTCAGGTCCGAAATGTGGAAACTGGTCCCCTGACGGGACAGAACAGAGACCGTCAGGCTCAGCGTGAACGCCTTACATCGTGGGGTTCCCATCCATCATCTCACCTGACTGTCACTGGCGTCCTCGATGCGGGCGCACTCCCATTCAACAGGAGCATCCGGCCCTCGCAGGAAGCGCAGCGCCTCCTCGGCCTCCCGTCTCTTGCCCTGGGACAGCAGGAAGCGGGGCGTCTCAGGCATGAAGCACATGAAGACCATCATAAGCGACGGCGGGACGGAGCAGCAGATGGCCAGCCAGCGCCAATCCATGAAGAGGCCTGCATTAGAGGGCGGAGACAGGAAGTCCAATAACCATCAGAGTATTTAGTACCCCGGACTTAATGCCAGAAATTCTTAAAGATGTTTAGTTTCACAGCTGCCACTACATAGAGTCCTACAGATTTCATGAATTTTTGGTGGTAGTCAGGCGTGTATACTGGACCGCTCTTTATATACCCTCGGGCCACCAGGCCGAAGAAGTACTTGGTATGGACAGCTGCCGTCCAGAGACATTTCCACATCGTCCAGTTAAAGCTGCTGCCCGCCAGCGATCCGCCCCTCTGGACGCCCAGCTGTCGCCTGATTTCGAAATGGCCCCTGCCTGCCACCGGACTACCACCACATGACCTTGAAATCTGCCCAGTCAGCCTCTGACCAATATCAACTTTTAAGAGAAAAATTGTCTGGATGCTGTGAGTTTTACCACTTGTACTTAAAACTGCCGCAGCAACCGTGCAGCATGTAAAAATGTCAAATTTTCTGAAAAGCTTACATTTAGGTCACTGCAAGGCTGCCAGATTAGTCAACTAATAGACTATTAAAATAGTCCACGACCAATTTAATAGTCGATTAGTCATTACTATATATTATATGGAGTCAGAGTGTGGCAAAGTTGGACAAAGTTGTTAGTGTTCAGGACCAAAAAATACACTTTAGTTATAGTTGAGTCAGTGAACCCCAAACTTTATCTTTTGTGAAAAATAGTTCCTTTGTTTCAGATGCCGACCTTATTTAATTGAACCTTGTTTGAACAGAAGCTGCATGATTCATCTAAAGTTTAATAAACTATCTTCTTAGTTGTCTTTTTATGTTTAGTTAGTTTAAAGCTAATGATGGTTTAGATGTGTGCTTTTACGTCCACTTTGCTTTTAACCCGATTAGTCGACTAATCGGTAAAAATAATCGTTGATTAGTCGACTATTGAAATAATTGTTGGTGGCAGCCCTACTGCGCAGCGACATTTTGGGATATGTGACTGAGTCAAAGACAGCACTTCCCAGAACAGCCAAGTTGCAGACAAGATTAGCAATCGGAGACATTTAATTCTGTCTCTGCTGTTTGCAGATGATGCAGTCCTCTTTGTTTCATCAGGTCAGGAGTGTGAATGACATCAGCTCATCCATGTAAAACCACGTCAAAAGATGGAAAAGCCTTATCTAGTCTGGTAGTGATAAACTCCTACACCTGAGGGATGACAAGTGTCTGGCAGCTCTGTTCTAGAGTGATGAAAGCCCAACAAATCCAAAACACAACAGTCTGTAGTGGGGTATAAAGAGGAGATGGATTTGACTGCATAACTCGACATTCAGTGGCTTTGATGAACTGATCTGGTTCCAGTTAGGTGGTACTGGGTGAACTCCCCTGTACTTGAGCCTATTAGACTCTAAAGCTAAGTTTGTTTGGCTGCTCTGTTCAGTGTCTGGTCCAGGAACTCTGATCTAACAGCATGTCTCTGGTGTGTCATTAAAAGGTCAGGGAGGGATTTCAACGCTATGATGTCAGTTATGTAACACCTTATATTGTCAGATGTTAGAAAAGGCTAACTCATTACTAAAGCACACACAAACTTCACTGTACCTCTCTAGTTTTAGTGCAATGAAAGACATGCGCCACGTGGTTGCATACTATAGGATCAATAGATTTACTGTGATGTCACTAGTTTTGTTGGTACATCAAAACAATGGATCTGTCTTTTTTACTGAAACTGGGGGTTGGAATAGCACATTAAAAATTGTTGCTATGGTAATCCCTGTGATTCCAGCTCAGTGCTATCCTCTGCACCTTAAAATTCCTGCACACACACATCTGCTAACAGGAAGTTCTGAAATATCCAGTCAACACACAGGACATTAAACATGTCAGGCACAGGCAGCTGGTTTATTGGGATGAACCGGTTTAACCTGTTCAACATTTGGTCATGAGTTTTTTAATAGGAAGTGCAAAAATAAAAAGGTAGGTGTGTAAAAGGGTGGAAACAGCTGATCAATGCGCCTGAGCAGCTTTTACATAAAGACTAATGCTGCGTCTGAATCCTGAACCTCCCAAAGACGTGATAGAGCACGACCATCCAGTGCTGTGGTTTTTGATCAAATTCAGACGCACGCTCACTTTATTTATGTTTGGCAAAGTAAAGTAAAGCATCGACATTTCACAAAGACTATTTATGAATCAACTCTGTCCTGATGAAGAAAACTGGGATACTATATTAAAAAAACAAATGTATATAAACATTTTAAAATGACAAATTGTTCAAACGCAGTCCATTGTGGTCTATATACTTAAAGGGTGAAACAGATCACAAAACTCAGTTTGGATCGCGTCAGTAAAAAGTGTAAAAAAAATATTCACAACATATTTGAAAAAAACATATACAAAGTACTTAAACGCATAAATATATATTCACGCAACTTTGAACATGAACATAAATGTAAAAACGTATTTTCTGATTACATTTACATGTCTGGAGACCAAATCTATAAAAAACAAGAGAAAAGTATGATGAATATGCAATTCCCCCCACTGTCCAAATCAAATCTTAAATGAAAAAGTTAAAATTAAACTTTAGTTAATTTTTGGTATTCATTGTAGTAAACCAACTACCTGTGGGACCTCTTTATTATTATTATTTCAAATAATCAGTAGCTCATGTGCAGATGAGGCTCTGCCAAACCAGCTTTCCCGGTGATTTTTGATCCTTTTGGCTTGCCATACTGCCTTCCCCTGACAATTGCTGCTCCTTGATGGATGTACAATGAATATTAATGGCTCTTTTGCACAGTTTTTGTACTGAAACTGACGTTTACAATGAAGTTTATTTAAAAAAAATTTTAAAAAACATTTGCCGCCCCTTACTGGGAGATGTAAACCCAGACACGGAGACGTGCACCAATGCTTTTATTCAGCACTTCAAAGTAAATAAACCTGACGACTCAGTATCCAAGTCCTCCAAGACGAGTTTGAGAAAAGTTTCTGACAGAAGCTCCTCCCACACGCGTCGAGAGAATCAGGTTAACAGACTTTTGGATAACCGTAAAGACGCAACTTTGACGCATGTTAAAACAAAGATGGTATTCAGTGCAGACAATTGATTTTAATACAGAGTAGCGAGTATTGAAGGAATTCTGATGAAGGTGACGATAAAGGAGAGAAGACGGTCAAAGAAGGAGCTTAAATGACAGCTTAAATGACAAAGTGAAGGGAGAGTTCAGTCTCAGCTTTGCAGGTAATGCCATTATGTGAATCTAATGGACATTAAAGGAATTCTCCACATAGACAACAACCTCATTCATGAGCCGTTCCCACTCTGAGCTGGCATGTTTCAGAGCATTTTCACTGATTTGATTCTGAACAGAAATATCATTTCTGCTTTAGCAGTTATCTACCTCATATTCTAGGAATTTTCTAAAAATTACATCACATTTTACAAATTAGTCATTTAGGTCTTTGAGTAAATCCAGATAAATGACAAACACGTGGCGGTGACGGTTTTGTTCTGCTGTTATTTCTGAGACACAGATTTAAGAATGAAAGGAAGTACAACACTGGATTTGCCACAAAATCATAGTGATGTTATTTTGGATAATATTTTCTGAGTTTTATTTGGTATCTGGGAACATCCATCTGGGAATTTGACGATGTGCTCTTTTCTACATAGCAGGGTATTAGAAAATGATCTTGATATTTATTATGAATTAATTGTTGGGTCACAATAATGACATCATGTTAAAATTGTACTTGCAGAATACACAACAGTCTGACCTCTCTGTCAGTCAAGTTCTTATAAAATTAAAAATGACAAAATTCTGTCCCAGAGTTGTTGTAAGTATGAGATAAAGCACTTTACATCAAAAGACTTGACTGCTGGCTAATATGCGTTTCTCTGTAAAATAAGACTTTTTAGAATGCGTGTCATTGAGAAATTGCCTTCTGCTGCCTCCAGTGGTCTTTTGAGGAACTGCAGTTTGAATCAAATGTGAAAACAAAAGGTGGGAAGGTATTACTATCTAGGAATAGGCCGATAACCAATATTTTCCCTGCAACTATGACCAATAGCCGATACTGATATTTAAGAGTCGTATTTAATGTTAAACTTAAAGTCCCATAAGCTGTCACGCACATGAAAGTGTGAAATGTGTTCTCCCCATTTGATCCATCCCTTAGAGCAGGGGTGGGCAAACTACGGCCCGGGGGCCACATGCGGCCCCTTAAGCTACTTAATGTGGCCCTCCAAATTAAAATACATTGAATCAAAAATCCTAATTATTGTTTTATTTTCATTGTATTTCTGGTTTCTTCCCATGAATGGTGTTGTTTCTCTGACGTTCGTGTGTGTTCCTTTCTGAGTCAGATGGTGATCTTTCGGATTATTCCTACACCACATAATGCAGCATTTCTTTGAGTTCACATTTTCCTCTGAAGAACATCAACCCATTGGATCACCCAAAAGAGAACAAAAATCAAAATTTAGAAATTAAAACTCCCAAATTTTCTGTTTTTAAATTGATATATGTGAATTTGAATCCAAATTAAAGCATGTTTTTACCTAAATTCCATATATTTTTTTTAGTTTATGAGGTTGATTACCCAATCTCTCCTTCCATCTGCTCTTGTCCGGCCCTTATGACAAATTTTAGAACCCTATGTGGCCCACGAGTCAAAACAATTGCCCACCCCTGGCTTAGAGGAACGTTGAGCTGCAGAAACAGCCGCACTCAGGAACCATTTGGCGGTTCAACCCCAACCTATAATCCAAACCTTAATACTTCCTCTGGGTCCGTGCAGCCAAGAAAAAAGTTCAGCACTGGCCGCACATATTTAGAAAATTACGAGCGAATAAATACTATCTTTAAAAAAAAAAAGAAAAAAAAAAGGTTGGCGTTTTGAAATTAAGTTTTTATAAAAAATAAACAAAAAGACAAACTTTGTAAAACTGACATTTTCTATTATTGTGATCGTATGTGAAACATAGCTAGCTTTTAGCTTTGGGCTAAAAGCTCAGACCGACAACTATCTTAAAAACATAGCTAGGTTTCAGTTTTTGGTGAAAACCTCAGAGCTCTATGTCCAAGATAAAGCTAGCTTTGTTCTTTTTACGGCTATAATAAAAAAAAAAAAAATCAAATCAGACCACTGTGTAATAGCTACCGGTTAAAAGCTCAGACCGCTAGCTATTTTAAAAAAAATTGCAAGCTTTTAGTTTTGGGCTAGCTATGTTTTGGCTATGTTTTTAACATAGCTAGCGGACCAAGAAGCTGCTATATGTTACACAATGCAGCTAGACAGGCGGAACACACCTGATCCAGGTAGTCAGCAGCCAATAAGGCAGGATTTCTGGAAAACTAGCAGGAGGCTGGACCTCGAGACAATTTGCTTTGGCTGATCAAAGTAAAAGAAAAACACTAGTGGCAAATATCTGTAGAATTTTTGATATTGGACTGATGAATATCATCTCAAATTATGCAAATATTGCCCGATGCTGATACTGGCACCGATATATCGCCCATCTCTAATCATATCTGCAACTTTGCAATAATAATCAGCAGCATGTATGAGGATCTGAACATTTTAAAAGAGCTTTAAGGACTTTGGGTCAAAAACAAGAAGTAAAGGGATTTTAAAATTATATTTCCTCTTCAAGAAAATGTTCTCTCTTTGTAATTTTTTACTCAAATACATTACATTTTTGGACTACATTTGTCTTTAGTGTATTGCCTTCATTTCTAGTAATTTTAGCTTTTTTTCTGGCAGCCAATCAGGTTCAAGCACGATGAGGCGACTGTGCTGCATCCGTGCAGCTTGGCTGCCTCGGATCATCACAGGAAGCAGAATAACAGGAGGCAGCATGACTGTCTGAACAAATATGACTGGTATGCAGATAACCAGATTAGTGAGCAAGAGTCACTTTTACACAGTCTGAAGGAGGAGGGATCTGACCACCTCTGACGATGGTGATGATAGAGACTTGGAGCAGTTTTTTAAACATCAGTTTAAATATTTCAGACCTTCTTGATGTTGCAAAGTGATCAACAAAGTGTTGAAGTTAACCAAAAAAAGGAGGATCTTCATAAAACCAACAATTTCTCAGAAATGTCTTCATTTAGATTACAGAATAAGCTTGAAAAGTTGTAGAAAGCAACAATTACTTACCTAAAAAATAAACCAGTAGGATGCCGAGCACCACCATGAGCTGCACGCAGGAGCCCAGCGTTCCCCGCACCTTCTCATGAGCCATCTCAGAGATGTACAGCTGTGCAAGGACAGAAACTAATGTCAATTAGCTACAGACTGAGTCTGTGCTTCAGAGAGGGACTTAAAGCCCAACAAATGAACACGTCTCTGAACTTTAGGTAGTTCAGAGACATACAGTGTTCCTTTAGATCAGGGGTCCCACAACTTTTTCTTGTGATGGTCAAATAACTGTAACCTTCTCTGATGGGGGCTGGGGTCGGTTTGTAGGCTAACAGAAAAAGTGTAACAATCACAGCCTAAACATAAGCAGTTACGGTTTTCCAGAAAGTCACACATAGCCAAATTTTAAATAATTAATTTCTGTAATATTCATAGAAAAAAATAGTAAAACGTTTAAAAAACTAGATATATAGCATTATATGCCATTGTGAATGCTGTAAGCTGAATGTGGCCGCTGAAGATGCTAGTGCTAATAGCTGAAGTTGAAATTGATAGCTAAAAACACTGAAGCAGATAGCTGAAAACGCTGAAGTTGATAGCTGAAATGGCTAAAGCTAAAAGCATATGGCTAAAATATTAGCTGAACCCCAAAATAGCCTAGAAATCCTCAACTTCCAAAAAAATTGAAAAAGCTAGCATAAACAGAGCTGAATATTTTAATAGCTGAATGAGGTAAATCACTTAAAGAGCTATGAACGTTAGCTATTTGCTAATAGCTAGTTAACATATTTATAAAACACCAAATTAGCCTTAAAAACCTGAAAAAAAATTCTAAATTAGCCAAAATAGCTAGCATGTGGCTAAAATATTACCCATGCCAAATTAGCCTTAAACCAGCCTGAATTGGCCAAAACAGCTAGCAAGGAGCTGAAATATTAGTTAAACTCCAGAATAGACAAAAAAAGTGAGGAAAAAGCCAAAATTAGCAAAAACAGAGTGCATGTAGCTACAATACTAGCTAAATGGCAAATTAGCCAAACAAATAAAATCTGGTCAAATGTCTAATTTAGCCAAAGCAGCTAGTATGTGGCTTAAATATTAGCAAAATGCCAAATTAGCCTTAAAAAAGCCTAAATTAACCAAAATAGCTGACATGTCGTTGAAATATTAGTTAGATGCCAAATTAGCAAAAAAAATTGGTCAAATATGTAATTTAGCTAAAACAGCTAGCATCTAGCTGAAATATTAGCTAAACTCTATAGAATCCAAAAAACTGGAAAAAAAAAAACTAAATTTGCCAAAACAGCTAGCATATGTCTAAAATATTAGCTGAACCCCAAAATAGCCTGAAAAATCCTTAGTAACTTCCAAAAAATTTCAAAAAGCTGGCCTAAAAAGAGCTTAATTGCGGAAGGAGCTAAATTGCTTAAAGCGCTATGGAAGAAAAATACTAAAATACTATTAAACCAATCTATATAGTCTATCTTCTATCGTCATAGTTCAGACTGCAGAAGGGTGGAATGCAGTCACATTCTGTGTGGGTCTCAATAAGCGTTTCTGATAGTGTGTGGGGGGCCGGGCCAAAAGAGGAGGTGGGCCTTATGCGGCCCGCGGGCCGTAGTGTGGGGACCCCTGATTTAAACGCCAGTGTACACAAGTCTTACCGGAACGACCAGAGACGTGACCCCGCTGGCCATGCCGGTGAGAACTCTGCCGATGTAAAGCATCAAGATGTTCTGCGCTGCAATGATCAAGGTGAAGCCGAAGACGAAGGGCAGAGCGCACAGCATCAGGCTCAGCTTCCTGCCGATCCTCCCCACCATCCAGCCCCCCACCAGCCCCCCAGCTGCCGCTCCCAACGTCACGATGGACTGAAACCAAAAACGAGAAACATTTTGATCTGGACATCCAATCAAGGAGACTTGAGCAGAGATGATACTTTGAACTCTTCCCTTTAAAAGATCCGCACAGATGGAAATGGTGTTTCTAACATGTTCTGATGGTGTTTTTCTGATGATGCAGGATGTTTACAAAGAAAAATTGCTTTTCTGAGGATTTCTTTATTCAAATTCTTGTGAATCAGGAGCAGTTGGAAAAAATTATGTCTGAAAAAGAGATTATTTGTAATGTAGAAAATATGCTGGGCATTTTATAAGCATCGCTTTTATTGAAAAAATGTTTCTTTTTTTAATGTTTTGGAAACTGGTGGTAGATTGATCAAAAGTGTCTTCAAACAGATTTTTTTCCCCCAGTGATGTGCTTTAACTTATTTAAAAATAAAAAAAAAATCCCTTCTTGTGTTCTATCACATTAGGACATAACTCTGGTCTTAATCACATTGTCACTTCATAGTTTTTTGCCCCGTTAACTCAATTTGAATTTGTCACCTGTTTTGTTCTGTTGTAATGACTTTAAAACCACAGCAAAAATGTGCTGGTGCAGCAACACAGAAATGCTGAGGAGAGTCTAAAAAATAAAAATCCGCCTCCTAACATGGAAATGAATGGACCATCTCACCCCAAACCAGGAGGCCTGCACGTCGTCCAGCCGGAGCCGGGGGTCCGAGATCCTGGTGAGCTCCGGGATAGCAGGGGAGCTGTATCCCAACACGAAGCCGAAGCTCATGGGGCCCAGGACGGAGGCGAAGGTGGCCAGGTAGAGCTTCACATTCTTCACCTTACTGGGGAGAGAAAAGGGAAATTCTGGAAAATTCTCAGACAAAAGCCGCTCTTTACATTTTACACATTATTTTTGGTAAAAAGTAGTTTACTATACCAGAGCTCAGCAATCTTTAACAGTAAAAGAGCCATTCAAGCTGGTTTTCTACTGATCAAAACCTTAAAAGAGCCGCAGAGTCTCACTTTAGCCTTTAAGAAATTTGGATTTGCATTCATGACCTTCTCTTCTTCAATAATAAATATGAATTTTGCCTATTTTTGGCACAAACAAAAGCAAATATATAAATAGAACCTTAACTCATAAAAGATCAAACTTTTTACCAAAGTTTAGCTTTGCATATAAAATCTGTTCATTCTGGAGGTAGAGTTGAACAAACAAGACGTGTTTAGGTCAACAGGGATGTAAAAACCTACAGAGTTTATCGTCAATGTGAACCTCAGACTTCAATTTAAACATTTAATTAATCTAAATTAAATAAATGATAACTAAGTAATCATTACTTTAAAAAGTGGCTTTTTTTTTTTGTGGTCTTTTTCCCCTCTTTGTTCTCAGCAGTCTTCCACTGCTGGGTTTTGTTATTTTAGTTTAGCTTGGTAGTCTTAGCTTGCAGGCTTTGTTTATTTATTTGTTTCCTTTAGGTAGTTTTGATTAGACAGTCATTAGCAGAGAGCTGCTGACTCAGATGGTCGACATGTCCGAGTCAGCAGTCTTCATGACTATTTTTATGTTTGGCCAAAGAGCCACAATGGAGAGATGAAAGAGTCTCATGTGGATCTGGAGCTGCAGGTTAAAGACTCCTGATATATGAAGTCTATAGTAAAAATTAGGAATTATGCTTAAAGTTTACTTTTTATAAACCATCTATTAAAAAATGTTCTAATTTAGTCCGAGTAAGTATTCAGTTCCTATACACTCTACATTAAACAGTATATGTGCTAAACATATACTCAAGTATACTCATTAAAATAAACGTCGAATGTAGTATTTCTGCTTAGAACATTACAGTTCTTACATGCATTTTTTACGACAATTTGTTCCCTTTACCACCCAAATTTAATTATCTGGATGAATCTGAAGAGATTTCTTGATGTCAGGTAAACTGTTTTTTCCTGGTCTCATGTTCGGGGAAAACTTCATTTCCTTTAGGTAAGCTCGCAGGTATGTGCTGCAGTAAACGTCTTAGCGGTCACATGAGGCTGGAGCTCCGGACCAGGTGCTCAGATGCGGAAATCAGGCGCACCTGTCGCAGCGCGTGACCCACCTCAGGTAGGCGTCCTGCTCGGATAAGAGCCCCGCGGGGGTCTCGTCGCCGCCCTCGGCGTCCAGCAGCCTCTGTCTCTCGCTGTCCATTCCGGCGGCCGCGCTCCCTGCTCCTTCCCCGGATTCAGCTCTGTCATGGACCGCCGGTCAGGCGAAGCTGGAACTCAAAGCACCGCGAGAGCACGAGCCGCTTTCAGGAAGAGGGAGTGGGTCAGAACCGGAACCAGAACCAGGTGCGGTGGACCGCGCTCCTTCAGAAGCTCCGAGCCCGGACCCACCTCCGCGGCAGACAGATCTACCTCTGCCTCTTCTGCCGCGCGCGGATCTGCTTTGTCAACAAGTAGGTCAGCTGACCGCCGCGTGCGCCAGCTAATTCCGGTACATGCTCCTTTCAAAATAAAAGTCCAAACAATTTTTTTATTTTTGTTTTAATCACATTGTAATTTTCAGCAACTTCAAAACATTTCCGTTTGGATAATCTCCCCTTTGGTAGTTTATTTTTTTTTTTTATTTTTTTTACAACGATACAACTAGTGGGAAAAGCATCAGATCAACTCCATGGCCTTTTAACACTATAAAGTCTTATACATTTTCAGTCAGAAAATATATGTTCAAACTTCTAAGAATTCAGTAAACTTCCAACTTCCACTTTGTTTTAAACCATGTTGAAGTCCTTAATATTTGAGCTAAATAATCAAGAAATATAAAGCTCAACATTCTTAAATTAACTGTCTCCAGTCTGCAGGTATTAGTATGGACATATTCTAAAGCCATTCAGTTTTTAAATGTCATTTGTGTTTTTGCTATCTTAACATTTTTTTTGTGTTTTCTATTTATCTTGTATGAATGTTTGTTCGGTTTGTTTCTGTGGTCTTGTAATTTGGACGTCGAGTCTGTAATAAATCATTCATTCAATCAAGACTCTAGTTGTCACCTTTTTGTTTTTTGCTTAAAGCCTTCAATGTTATTTAAATATTAGATCACAACAAAGGCCTGCCTTTTGTTTTTGTTTCACAATTTATTAGTGCGTAAGTGAATTTGATAATTTTCAGTTGCTCATTTTAAAGTAAAATCATGCTAAGTAGTTTCATTCAAGTTGATTTATTTACTCAGCCTGTAAAAATCTTAACTTCTTTGACATAATATTCACTGTAGATTATGATTACAATCAACATTTATATCTTATCTGTACTACAGCAGAAATATTGTCCGTATTAGGGTTTTGAACATAATTTAATGAGCAAGATCTATTGTTCTTAAAAAAAAAAAACATTAAAAGTCAAACCTTTCCTCTTTCTAATCTAAATTGATAAACTAAAATGTTATTCTATAGTTGCCTAAAAAAATAACATACCAACCACTTTCATTTGAAAATAAAAGACTTCCTCTTACATTTCCCTTCTCTAAGAGATTCACATCAATATTCTCAGTATTACCACCACCCAATTGTTGGGTTTAATTGTAAAAAAATAAAAACAAATAAAAAAAATCACACATATAAAACTTGTGCACTGCTGAGAGCATTTTAAAAAGAACAATCTCTCAAAGAAACTAACATTGTCATTTTACAAAAAACAGCAAAACAGAAGCTAAAGTTATGTTTGCTGTTTCTTCTGGTTATAAAATATGACCTGGTTCCTGTTGTGGTGGCATATCTTCTTCTTTTTTTAGAAAAAAAAATGGAATCAGCTTAGAGACTGGATGAATATTCTGTCAGTAAATATTCCTAGTATTAAGAAGATAAGGTCTTATAGTGTCAGTATGAAAGATAATGACCTTAATAGAAAACAAAAAAGAAAAAACTAAAGCTAAATGGTGTTTACAATTGTCCGACTTCAACAATTTAATTTACTTCTTGCCCAATTTGTTTGAAAGTTATAGAAGTAAAATAAAGAAAACACTTGTGAGCCTTCAAGTTTTTGCCTTTAATGTAACTTCTAGTGGTGAGATATTGTATTTGGGACAAAATGATTGAAACATATTGAGATAACAAAAATATAACATTTTAGCAACAAAATGAAGCTCTACTAATTAAAATTTTAGGTTTATAAGAAATCAACTTTTCTTCTGAAACTCTGAAAAGGCATATTTTCTTTTATTTTGCTTTTATTCATCATGAAGTTTTCATTAAAAGTCACCTGGAAGTAAATCCTATTATCTGAAGGACAGAAATTGATTAAATTATACAAGCTTTAAAAAGATATCAATAATCTGTGTGATCACTCAGTATAATCAGCAGATAATTTATTCAAAATCCTGACAAAACAATCTAAAGGACAGCCCTGCACAACCTTCATAACTGTATGTGTCACTGTTGTGTAAAATTATGTTTTCAACTTTTAACTTCTTAATTAAGATAAATAAGTACCGTATTTTCTGGACTATAAGCCGCTACTTTTTTCCTAGGTGTTAAATCATGCGGCTTATACAAAGGTGCGGCTATTCTGTGGATTGTTCTTCCACTGTTAGGGGAGTTCTAACCGGAATTTGAGTCAAAAGCAAGATAGACAAAAAAATCAATGCAAATCAGAAAAGCCAGCGCTACTTTTTCTTTAGCAGATAGAACACTCGTGACAAATTATTAACTGGCAATTGTTTTTAAAATCTTTCTTCATTGTGGAAATCACACAAAGAAGTTTGTGTGGTTGACATTTTAAGTCAAAAGATATGGAGCTTGCTATCTAGGAAAGAAACCGCACTGCTGCACACAAGCTTAGCATCAATGAATCTATGGATAGATGTGCATACATGTACATTTAAAATACAAAATTGGTATAGTAATTATCTTATTTTTCAACATAGATATCTGCGGCTTATAGCCCAGTGCGGCTTGTATTTCTTTTTTTTTTCTTTCTTTTTTAAACTGAGCAGGTGCGGCTTATATACAGGTGAGCCTTATAGTCCAGAAAATACGGTATTTAGAAAGAGAATGTCATAGGCAGGCTTTTTTTTTAAGTTTATGCCTCAAATGTTACTTTTCTGTACATTTGTGTTTTTTTTTTCATTATTTTTGTCAAAACTAAAAAGTGAAGTAAAATTTTACTTGGCAAGCCATATGGACTATAAAAAAAGAAAATTATTTGAATTTGAAAAGAAATCTTTGATGCATCAAAGGCAGCTAAAAAATATTGAATGAATCTTATTCCAAAGCATTTGCTTAAATGAAATCTTAATGTTTTTATTTATCATCAGCAGATCTCAATGTTTTAAAGAGAAAAATGAAAATGCATGTTCAGCTGTAGCTTCTGCTATTGTTTTAACAACAGAATAACATAATGGAGCAGGAAAACATCAGTTCATTCTTGCACAAATTTATTACATTTTTATAAGTATCAGTATCTTTCTTGTTGTGACCCTCAGTATTTATGGAATGAAATACAATAATGTTACATAGGAACAGAATTTAGAGAGAGAGAGAGAGAGAGAGAGATAGATAGAGAAGATAGATTTAAGAAGATTATTATCTTCTTAAAATTCTTCTTATCATTTTACAATTACGTAATAATCTTTTTAAGGTTAATACAATCCACATTTTTTCACATTAATACAACATTTATTATTTAAGAACCTGTCATATTCCAAAAGGTTCCCATTCTAATCGAAAAGATCAGAAACATAGATAATCTTATCTATCCAATTTTGTTTAACTAAAGATTTGTTCTTGATCGTTACATCTTCGTTGTTCCATGTTAAACTTTTATGCAGAGAAAAATTATGGGTATAGCACAACTTCCAAGCAAGCAGGGCCTGCTGATAAAAAATTGAAAGATTGACAGGAACTTCATAGAGTCATTTGAGCATGACCTTGGAATGAATATAACTAAAGACAAAAGATATTTAGAAAAACTTAATACATGGGACAAAATGGAAAAATGTTCATCTCTTCTAAATAATCGGGCACAGAGAGATCTGTCCATTTTTGGTAGGATTCTCCTCACCAAAATTGAGAGCATATCAAGATTTATATATCCGACCTATTCAATAGTAAACAACTTTAACTTTATATGGAAGAGAAAAATGCACTATATTAAACAAGGTAATTTAACAAAAAAATATGAAGATGGAGGCCTACAAGCTATAGAGTTCAACAGCCTTAATGGAACCCTAAAAATAAACTGTCTTAAATCATTTGTTAAAAATCAAAATAGTATTTGGTTTACTATTCCTATAAAGTATTTTCCAACCTCGGAGGAATCCAATTCTTACTTAGTTGTGATTTTAACATTAAAGAGCTTCCCATTCAACTCTCCTTTTTCCACCAGCAAGTTCTTCTTTATTGGAAACTCATTTACAAACATGATTACAGTCCTCATAACACTCCTCTATGGAACTGGCAATACAGAACTAAAATGGTTTGAAAATGGAATCTGGTCATTAATGCACTTATTTAATGACAATGCTGCCCTCATGTCTTTTGAGAATTTCACAGTTAAGTATGATTTACAAATAAATAGAAAATATTTTGAAAAAATTATTAAGGCAATTCCTCTAAATATGTTGAACTCAGTCTCTGTTTTGTTTCATAATATTATTACTATCCCTAAACTTCTAATTAATGGACATGAAATATTAACTGCCAAACTACTTAATCATAAAATTAGAGAATATTTTAATGAAATGTCTTTTTTCCTATGTTTCCAACCCAAACTCAATAACCCAGCATTTTAATAATTCAGAAAAGAAACAAATTAGAACAAAAAGTTTTAAACTTCCTATCCCTCCCAAATTAAAGACAAACTTTAAAACTCCCACTACCAAACCCTCCCCCAAAGAAATACTTAGCAAAGCATATTATGGAAATCCAGAAAATTGTTGTTCTTTTGTAATGACGATATTAAAACTACTGAGCATCTATTCTGAATGTTGTTATTCTAATGCCTTTAGGGACGATGTACATGATTGATAGACCAAACCACTTTTTAATACTTTTCACAAGGGGCTCTGTTTTTATTTTCAATCTCTTAATTATATGAAAAAGAAAAATAGCTTAAAATGACTTAGTTTGGTTAAGGATTACAAACTTAATGAGAACCCCTAACAAAAGTTAAATTGTCATTTATGTTTTTTATTTTTATTTATTTTTTTTTTCGTTTATATGTTATATATTATATTAAGTCTCCTATATATTGTTTTATACATGTTTAATTGTTATTCTGGATAACTGTGGTTGTTGTGATTTGTAATGTTGCCGATGATAGCACAACTCTATGTAATGTATCTCAGTTGTCAATAAAGCATGAAAAAAAAAATTCTCTTGGACTGTTGTCACGGAAACACCAGAAGTACAATTTCACAATTAAAATAGCTGATTCTTTGAAACCAGAATAACGAAAAATATAGAAACTTGAACATTATTGACTTACAAGTACACTTTAAAAAGTTATATTTACGTTAAACTGGATGGACTCGTCAGATAAGATAAAAGACAAAACGGTAAGAAAGAAAGCAAAAGGATTTGTAATCACATATCTGAAGACAAAAAAAATCGTAATTGTGCGCATCAGTAAAATATGTATTTCATTTATTTGCACAACTGTAGTTACAAAAGTAAAACTGTTTTTGACAGTCAGAAATAGAACAACTGCTAAAGTTCATGTGCATCAAAAGTAAAATATTGTTTTTATTTATCATCTTTACCTGTTACTAGAAAAAAACATCAAATGGATGAACACATGAAAAAAAATTTTTTTTGCTAAAATTAATATTGGCTTGTGATTTTTCTCCCTCATGTGGACCGTCAGGCATGGAGGCTGAGCTTGTTCTCGTCTGCAGCGTCTGAGCAGCGACGGGATGAAGACATCAAGCAGCTGTTTGGAAACAACAAAGTCCACCTGTCCCGTACAAAGAACGACAGAGGAGCGGAGCCGCAAGCAGGGGTCATCATCCAGAGAAGAGCTGCAGAGCAGTAAGGGTCGAATACAGAAACCCCACTTTTAGATTCTTCATCTGTGGATACCTCCAATCACAGTCAGGCCTCAGTCTGTTATCAGATCCTTTTTACATATCTCCAGATCAGAAGGGTTTTTAAGTGTCTTGGTCTGACGTTTGTCTCCACAGCTGCTCAAACGGGGCCCAGGCGATGATGAGGGCGGAGTACGAGCGGGCCGTGGTCTGTTTCTCCAAGGCTGTCACTCTGCAGCTGGGTCAGGTGCTGGCCGTGACCTCATCCACGTGACTGAGTGCATGTGGTGGTTTGGTAACTTTTTCTGTTGGTTTGTGTCAGCCTCAGCTGTGTGTGAGTCAGGCTGAGGCCCTCCTGCAGCTCTGTGACTTCCGTTCAGCTGCAGCTTTGTACAAGCGGGCCTCCTTCCTGCAGCCTGGAGCCTTTGATGACCGCTTGGCCTTCATCCTTTACATGCAGGTGGGAGTCTGGACATGACCACAAACTTCTGCCTTACTGTCACATTGTGGAGTTTAGAGAAATATTTTTGCTTGATTTTTTTTATCAATTAGAATTTTTTTATTGTATGATTTGTTTGTTTGTAGAGACTCAACTTAAATAAAAAAAAATCAATATATTCGTATATATAGGGGGATGCAGCAGATTCATTGGTAACAATGAAGTAACAAAAGGAAAAGAAAACATTGATATCTGCAGTCACATCTCTTTTCATAAGGTTGTTCTCCACAGTGGCTGCATGATGCATCTCATTATTCCCATGAATAACTGTGTGTAATTCAGGTTTTTTCTGCTGTTGTTTGGATTAAAACACTTCCTTCAGAATCTTGCATGAACAGGCAAACAAGTTTCTGTTTTTTTGTTGGTCCTTAGGGTCAGTGTTTATTTGATCAAGGCCTTTTCCCAGAGGCTCTGCAGGCTTTCAGCTGCGCTGCAGAAGTGAAGCCGGGCTGCAGGGTTTATCAAGTAAAGAGGTATGACTGTTTATTTTACACCAGATCTGTTTTTTTTATTGCATTGAAACTCCATGAAAAATTCTAGTAAAAATTGTCTTGTCAAAACTTAAAATGTGATCGTTTCGGGATGCCACTGAACCATTTTGACCATTGATCCAAACTGTGGGGAAAGGGAATGGTTGCATTCCTACTGCATACGTTTGAAAAAGTCTTAAAGCAAGCGCTAAATGTAAAATATTTAATATGGCTCTCTTACTGAGTAAAGCCCAACTGAACAGTTTCTCTTTATTGTCATTTGCTTATTATCTAATTAAACATTATTCTGAATTTGTAGTTTTTGTTTTGTTGTACACATATATGCTGAACCAAAACATAACCGTGACCCAAAAAACAAGATTTTAACTAAATTGCAGAGAAAGCGAATCATTGCGTCCCTAATTTTTAAATGTCTAGAGTTGTGATGATGATCTTAATTACTTAAAAACTTGCTTAAAAAGATTTTAACCCTTTAAAATCGGAGTTGATGCTTGAACACAAAATCTTTAACACACTGTAAGTTTTTAACTGTTAGTGAGATCAACAGAACTCCAGCAGATTCTGAAGGAGAAAAGCGGAACGAGCAATTAAAAAACTACAGTAAATCAAAGAAGATAAACACTGGAGCTCTGGTGTTAAAGAGTTAAGATACACAAGCTTTGCAGACAAGAAAAGGAGTTTCTAAAGGAAATCTTCACTATAATTTACAAGTGAAGTGTTTTGTAACAGAATCCTGCAGGAAGGAAGCAAAACCAGAAACAATGAATCATTTATTGAACATTAAAGTCCTCCTATGACAATTATTTTTATTTTTAAAAAACCTTCTCAGTAGTGTTTTAGTTATGATTATGAATGAATGAATGAAATGGTTTCTTTCAAGCAATCAGGTAATAATACATAAAATTGACACATATTACATAGTCAATCCCAAATGGATTGCTTGAAAGAGAGTGGTGGGAAATGAATTGATATAACAACACTCCGGCTCGACCATCCATTTTCTTTACATGCATTATCAACATCCGGTTCAGGACTTAATGTCAAATATTTATTCCTTTACAATCATAGATTCCGGTTATTAAGATCAGTGATTTAATTAAATTTCAAACATCATTTATATTAATCAGTACCAAAAATCTAAATATACAGACGATTATCATCAGGAAAAGAATCATCCACATTCATTGATATAAAAATTCAGAAATCAAAAAATCCATAGCATACCCAGATGATTATTAATCATCTGAGTACATTCCAGATTCCCGGAGCGATCAATGCAAATGACCTTCCTCGATGCTAATCATTAATTATCATCAAAAAGATAAATCCTCCAAAAAAATCCAAAATATACTCATTGAAAAAGTCATTTTGTGTAGATTGTTTTCATAGGAGAAGACCAGTCATGAATCATACTTTAGGAGAAAGAAAGTAAAAAAAAACATGTGCAGAATTAGTGAAACATCACAGTTTAGGCCAGAGGTTCTTAACCTTTTTGACACTGGGGCCCAATTTTCCCGGTACAAAGTGATTCGAGGCCCATTCAAATATAAACATGTTAATGTAAATTGATCCACATCTTGTTTAATTTGTATTTGATAATTAAATCGAGTTTTTATGGTTTATCAAAGTAAAATCTTGTGGGAAAAATTATACAACGTGATCATCTCAGACATTTGTAGCATGAATGGCTAGCAATTAATACTCATATGAAGGGTTGAATATGTGATATTCGCCTTCAGATCTGGTCAAAGTTATAAAGTTTATTAATCTGCAATTTTCAGATTCACTGTAGGGGGCACCACCTCCTCAAGGAGGAATTATCACTTTAATTATTAGTTATTATTTCTAATTAATAAAGTAATACTCAAATTTATCAGTCTACTTATCCAAAAGGAAACGTGAGTGTCTTTACCTTTGAAGGGACGTTTTGTGAACAATGGAAATTATGAGACAGAACAACGACTTCTTATACACGTTCATTTATTGCATAAAACTGATTAACAAGAAGGATTATTGAGTGTGAAAGCACAGCATTGATTATACTTTGCAGAGAATGAAAAGAAGAAAGAAAACACTTTTCTAAAACTATTCAAAATGCATAAGTGAAGAGCATAAAAAGAAGTTTAAAACAAATTCAAGTTATGTAAGTGGGCTGAAGGTGTATGACTGTAATGTCTGATGTGTCTGATCTAATGCAAAAATAATGTTTTAATAAAATCGAGATAAATGTCCTTCTGGTGATTGAAACAATAATTACTTAGTTAAATTCTAAATCAAAGAAAATGTACCTCTGACCACAAACAGTAAAACGCTGGAGCTAGTCTTCTTACCATGCGCCTTGAGTTCTGGTTCCAAAGAGCAGGAAGCCTCTCTTAGTTTCAGCTTTGAGAGAACGGCTCTTCTCCCGAGAAGTCAGCCAGGTGTTGAAGTTTAGAATCTGTTCCCAAAGGAAGATTCAGGTTGTTGTCCAGGGTTTTTTCTTTTAGTCTCAAGTGGTCAAGTGAGGCTTTATTCCAAAAATTAGCGACTAAATTAAAAGTTTTCAAAGCTGGCTGGGCTACAAAAACTTAATAATTATCTTGTCACTTATAAAAATTAGAAAGAAAAAATGAAAGTTAAAATTGCATAAAACGTAAAAAGGTTGAAGGTTCGGTTTGTTTAATCTTAAAGATGGAAAAATCTCACAGAAAGTTCATCTCGAAGCTATTAAAATCTTACAAGTTAATTCTTTGTTCTGAGCTTTCTCTGTTCTGAGTTCTCTTTGTTCTGAGTTTCCCTCCAAAAATCTTCTGTCCTCTGCTTGAAGCTACCTTCCCTGTTTTCTGAGGTGTCTTCTCTCCTTGACTTCTGAACTCCTTCTGACTGACTGACTGACTGAACGTCGCGCGGGACAAAGGCCTTGAAACTGACCAATCAGAAACGAGTTGGGCCGGTCTTACGCCCTCATCTAATTAACATACTCCAATAGGCTGTTAATTACTAATTTGTGGGAGTGTTTGTGGGCGTGTGCGTGTGTATCAGAGAAGAACCCTGATAAGCCAACATCTCTTACAAACATTAAAGAAATAAAGAAACATTTAATTCTTTTTTAATCAGCTTGTCTCCTTATAAGTAGAAACCCCTTTTGCTGGAAAGAAAACAAAAATAATAATAAGTCAACATTTAGAAAGTAATAAAAATAAAAAAGAATTTAAAACCAAAATCCAAAAAGAAAAACGAATGATAATGGCTAAAGATAAATAAAACCTCTGGTTCTTTTCTTATTTACCTGCCAGATCCTTCTTATAAAAGATGCACAACTTTAGTTCCCTTTTACCAGTAAAAAGATGTTGAAGTGAAAAACATTTCGAGACCAGAGAACACAGAATACACTTAAAACGTCTGGGGAGTCTCAAGCCATGGGGGGGTCAAAAGGTTTTTGTAAATCCAGTTTCGGTGATGTCTCCGGCCTGTTTTTCAGAGGATCTGTAGAACGTCATGTCAACAAATAAGAACATTTTCTTGTGGCTTCAAAAGAACTTTATTCAATGGAATGCACTTTTTGGACATCCTGTAAATCACAATGGCTGGTCAGGCTCCAGAGTGGCTGGTCGTCATGGTAACCTGGGATTACCCACGCATTCTTTCATGGTGGAGGTTGTTTATTCGATCACTCTCTTGGGGGTGGGAGTTTTTAGGCCAAAGAGGTCTCCTTTGATTGTCGTGGGGTGTTGTTATCCTGGGTTGAGCAGATGTGTCTTTAGCGTGGGGGTAGAGAAAGGTGAAAATTTTTACGGCTGGCCAACATTCCGTTGGTTAAGGTCTGGAACAGGCTGGAGCATCTGGGTCTGTCATGCTACACATTTATTTTCATACTGAACAGATAAACCACAGGTGTCAACCTCAACACAAATTAGAATTCCAAAAATATTTATAAGGCATTTTGATCAATTAAATTGTGTTGTAATAAAACAAGAACACTTCAAATAAGTTTCAAATGAAACAAACTGTAAATGAGATTTAAATAAAATACTAATTAAAAGATTACCTTATAACCTGTTGATGAACTTGACAAATTATAAGTTTTAATTTCGTACTTGATATTTCTCTCCAAATCTGTGACAAATTAACAACAACAATCACAACAGTCTGTTTTTAAAAAAAACTAAACATGAACTGAGGCAAAGAGCCCCGGAATAAAGAAAATATGACGAGGGGCTGATAGCTGCATACTATTGGCTCATGCCACAACACGTTACTGATGTGTCCAGTTCCCACCGGATGCAGAACAGAGGCCGCCTCTACTCAGCGCCCATAATCTATGGTGGCATTCACACCAGGTGCGGAGCGGTGCGGTCCTCTGCGGAGGACTCGTGCCGTGCAAGCGGATCATTTCAGCTTCTGCTCTATTTTGAGTGCGAGCCGCGAGCGTTCCGCATCAATTCTGGCTGGAAGTTAAATAAAGATACAAGAGAAAATACGGTTTATTTTTAAAAGAAAGAGTGTATTCGCAGGTAACTTTTGGAAAATCATGCGTCCAGTGCTAAACTTTGTTCTTAGTCGCTGACCCAGAGGAAAGGGGTTCAGGTTAGGATTCTGGTTCTGGTTCCTGAGGTCGGCTGTCTCTGCAGCTCACGGCTTCACCAGGAGATGGTCAAATGTGGAGAACACATTTACACATTTAGGAGCGGGACAGTTAATGAGAATTTAACTTTAAGTTGAATTTTAAATACGTGCGTCCAAAAAAAACATCCAGCCTTGGACACACTTAGAATATGTGCAGGTAATGCAGCAATGAAATCTTGGCTGCGTGTATTCCATGTGTTCAATATGAATTACCATCATTTTCTAGGCTGCTCGCATGTAAATACATGGGAACAACATCAGTGTTTTTAAAATATAACCAATTTTTTACAATAAAACGAAGTGATTGACAAATGTGATCATGTTTTTGTATCTGAACAGACTGTAGACAGGTAAAGAAACACATCCATAACACACACGTGTATGCGCCAGCACACACTCACACATCAACATAGTGGGCAGAATAGTTTTAGTTTTTATGGATTTAGTCACGCACACACATGCGAGCGAGCGCGTGCGCACAGACACAACCAAAACAGACAGGGACGCGCACACAGATCAATGTAGTGAGCCGGCTCCGGAGCGGGTGGGCGGGGCTTGATTTTGGGTGTAAAGAGTAGCAGAGAGGAGTTCCTCTTAGCAGAAACACGCGGTAATATCTTTAGGTTATTAACTTATCACGCATGATGGCAAAAAAAACAAAAGCTCCAGCTGGAGCGCCTGTCGACCGCCGCGGAAAAATCCGCGTCTGCTCTGTAAACCACAGAGCTGGGCGGAAGCCGCGCGCTCTCGACTTCGCGGTGCTTCCCGGTGCAGTATGAACCCGGCGTGACGCTTACTGCCACCAAGTGGTAGGAGGCTGCATTCAGGTCTCGCGGCCCTCAGGTTCAGAACTGATTTTTATTTCGCGGCCCACTAGAGGGCGCTCGCGGACCGAGATTGGGCCGCGGCCCTATAGTTAAGAAACACTGGTTTAGGCGACAGGTTCAAGGCCAAGGAATCCTTCTTACAACCTTGAAGTCTTCAACCGAAACCCCTCAACCTAAATGTCCTTAAAGCCATTTTTCATGTTGATCTGAAGCCTCTGTTTCTGAGGGGGCGTGGCTTTTGGAGCTGAGCTGAGCAGCCCCGCCCCTTATCTGCAACAGTTTGATTGACAGAGGTTTAAAAGGAGAAATACTCGGAAATGTAAAAAACATTTAATCTTTTAATTTATTGATCATTTATCAGATTAATTATGTTGTGATTTTCATTATTATTAATTGCTGCTTCTGTAACTGAGTTTCCCTGCGGGGATGAATAAAGTTGATCTTGAATCTTGAATTTGTTCTCTTTCATAAGCGTTGTCATTAATTGTCCATTGTGTTGCTGTAGACTTGCATGTTTGGCGGTTTTGGGTCGCCATGACGAGTGTGTGCAGCTGCTTAACGACTGGATAACCGAGCGTCCCACATCCGACCTGCACGTCCTCAGAGCCCGGCTGCACAAACTCCAGAACAAGGTCAGAACCTGCTGGGGAAAAATCCCCCCATCAGAACACACAACCCCCCCCAAACCTCTTTTCTGACACATCCAGACGCTCCAGTGTTACCGCGACGCCAAGCGGGCGCTGCAGCTGAAGCCAGCATGTCCGCACGCCGCAGCTCTGCTGCTGCAGCTGCAGGAGGCGAGTGAGGAGGCGCGGCTGCAGGCGGAGGTCAGAGGCGTGCGCGGGGAGCTGCGAGAGGCCCTCTGTCTGAGCAGCGTCGCCCTTCAGAACAGCCCTGAGGACGCACGCCTCTACCTGTTCAGGTATAATGGGGGTGACAGGACGCTCCTGCTCCTGCTGCTGCTGGACGCCTCAGTGTCTTTTGTCTTTCCTATGTTTTTTAAACAGACTAAAAAACATAGGACTTTCAGGGACTGTCCTCGAGTGGTTCACATCCTATATCATTGAGAGAAACTTTATGGTGAATATGGACACGTGCTTCTCTGAGGTCCACAGTATTGAATGTGGTGTGCCTCAAGGTTCCATCCTTGGCCCCTTGCTTTTTAATATCTACATGCTCCCTTTGGGGAATGTCATCAGGAAGCACAACATCAGCTTTCACAGCTACGCTGATGACACCCAGCTGTACATATCCATGTCTCCTGATGACACAAGGCCAGTAGAAGCACTTTTTAATTGTATTTTAGATGTGAAATTATGGATGGCGAATAATTTTCTGCAGCTAAACCAGGAAAAAACTGAAATTTTAATAATCGGTCCTGAGGCCAAGAGAGAGAAACAGTTTTTGAAACTACAAGGACTTTCATTAAGCTGTTCAGAAACAGTCAGAAACCTGGGCGTTATTTTTGACTCTGAGCTAACTTTTATCCCTCACATTAAACAACAAGTTAAAACAGGTTTTTATCATCTTAGAAACTTGGCCGCCCGATTCTCTCTCTTGCTAATATGGAGATGCTGATGCATGCTTTTATTATGAGTAGAATTGACTATTGTAACGCCCTGCTTGCTGGTCTTCCAAAAACGAGAATTAGAAACCTTCAGCTTCTCCAGAATTCAGCTGCAAGAATTCTCACAAAGACCAGACGACGGGATCATATCACTCCAATTTTAAAATCCCTGCATTGGCTCCCCATAAGTTTCAGGATTGATTTTAAGATACTTTTAATGGTTTTTAAATGTCTTAACGGCCAAGCGCCTTCTTATCTGTCAGATCTTTTAGTCAAATACGAACCCTCGCGGACTCTAAGATCTTCTGGCACTAGTCTTTTAGTAATTCCAACTGTTAAAACAAAAACATATGGAGAGGCATCTTTTAAGTATTATGGCCCCCGTTTGTGGAACGGTCTGCCAGAGGACCTGAGAGCTGCAGAGAAATAGATGCTTTTAAGAAAAATCAAAAACTCATCTTTTTACCTTGGCTTTTAGTTAATTTTTAATGTTTTATTGTTTTTTTCATTTATTGATTCTTTTATGTGTACTTTTACTTCCTCATTTTTAATTCTGTTTTACTGTTTATCCATTTATTGATTGCTTTTATCAGTACGTTTACTTCCTCATTTTTAATTCTGGTGCTTCCTCATTTGGGTTCTCCCCCTCTGGGTCGGCTGTTGTTCAGCCACTGCGGCTCTGGATGGGGGCCTGCATCGCCACCCAGCTGTGGTGAGGCGGGTCCCCGGCTGTGATGCTGCAGCTGGCTGGCTATGCCGCTATTCGGAGAAGGAGACCCCAACTATTAGCGTACAAACTTACGTGCTCAGCCTATTCCCTGTTGTCCATTTTAATAACCTGTGGAGTGGGAAGTAGAGGGGGTGAGGGGGGTGGGGGTGGGGGGTGGGTGAGGGGGTGCCTCGGGGTTGCGGGTTTGGGGGCTATTGGACCCTGTTTTATTTTTTTTATGCTTGCTTTTATACTATCTATTGTTTCTTTTGTTTTAGTGTAAAGGGCTTTGTGTTATTTTTATATGAAAAGTGCTATATAAATAAAGTTTGATTTGATTTGATTTGATTTGATTTGAATGAAGGAATCCTCTGTTTCTCAGGGGGACGCTGTATCGCCGCCTCAAGGAGTTCTCAGCAGCCATGGAGGATCTGGTCCAAGCGGCAGAGCTGACGGAGGAGACAGAAGGAGGCTTGGAGAGCGCAGGAGGACCTTTGGGGAGCCGGTCCCAGTTGAAAGAAGAGGTGCAGTTCCAGGCGGTTCTTATCTTCAATGACTTTGCCGTCCAGTGTTACTGCAGAGGCCTCTACGCTGAAGCTGCAGAGCTTCTGAACCAGGCCATCGAGAAGGAGAAGGGCCAGGCGGCTCTGTACCTCAACCGAGGAGGTGAGGAGGAGGCGAGGAGCGTGCATGCCCGTCACAACGCACACACTCCTTTGTTCAGACACTCTCAGAACCAGAATCATTTGATTCTTCAGTATCTTTCCCTCTCACATTAATTTGATACATCTCCATATATGATTCATCAATCAATACATCCACATTTTTTGTGGTAATTTGAAGCAGTCGCATCCTTTTATCTAATTCTATACAATCTAGACATTTATTATTTATTTGACATTTAAAACTATTGTAGCATGAATGGCTAGCAATTAATACTCATATGAAGGGTTGAATATGTGATATTCGCCTTCAGATCTGGTCAAAGTTATAAAGTTTATTAATCTGCAATTTTCAGATTAACCTGTAGGGGGCACCACCTCCTCAAGGAGGAAATTATCACTTTAATTATTAGTTATTATTTCTAATTAATAAAGTAATACTCAAATTTATCAGTCTACTTATCCAAAAGGAAACGTGAGTGTCTTTACCTTTGAAGGGACGTTTTGTGAACCATGGAAATTATGAGACAGAACAACGACTTCTTATACACGTTCATTTATTGCATAAAACTGGATTAACAAGAAGGATTATTGAGTGTGAAAGCACAGCATTGATTATACTTTGCAGAGATGAAAAGAAGAAAGAAAACACTTTTCTAAAACTATTCAAAATGCATAAGTGAAGAGCAATAAAAGCAGTTTAAAACAAATTCAAGTTATGTAAATGGGCTGAAGGTGTATGACTGTAATGTCTGATGTGTCTGATCTAATGCAAAAATAATGTTTTAATAAAATCGAGATAAATGTCCTTCTGGTGATTGAAACAATAATTACTTAGTTAAATTCTAAATCAAAGAAAATGTACCTCTGACCACAAACAGTAAAACGCTGGAGCTAGTCTTCTTACCATGCGGCCTTGAGTTCTGGTTCCAAAGAGCACAGGAAGGCCTCTCTTTAGTTTCAGCTTTGAGAGACGGCTCTTCTCCCGAGAAGTCAGCCAGGTGTTGAAGTTAGAATCTGTTCCCAAAGGAAGATTCAGGTTGTTGTCCAGGGTTTTTTCTTTTAGTCTCAAGTGGTCAAGTGAGGCTTTATTCCAAAAATTAGCGACTAAATTAAAAGTTTTCAAAGCTGGCCGGGCTACAAAAACTTAATAATTATCTTGTCACTTATAAAAATTAGAAAGAAAAATGAAAAGTTAAAATTGCATAAAACGTAAAAAGGTTGAAGGTTCGGTTCGTTTAATCTTAAAGATGGAAAAATCTCACAGAAGTTTTCATCTCGAAGCTATTAAAATCTTACAAGTTAATTCTTTGTTCTGAGCTTTTCTTTGTCTAGTTTCCTTTGTTCAGTTTCCCTCCAAAAATCTTCTGTCTTCTGCTTGAAGCTATCTTCCCTGTTTTCTGAGATGTCTTCTCCTCTTGACTTCTGAACTGACTCTGACTAACTGACTGACAGTTTGAACGTCGCGCTGGACAAAGGCCCTGAAACTGACCAATCAGAAACGAGTTGGGCCGGTCTTACGCCCTCATCTAATTAACATACTCCAATAGGATGTGAGTTCCTAATTGGGGTGTTTTGTTTTTCAGAAGGCAGACCCTTTTACACAAACATCTTTTAAACATTAAGGAATTAAAGAAACATTTAATTATTTTTAATCAGCTTGTCTCCTTATAAGTAGAAACCCCTTTTGGCTGGAAAGAAAACAAAATAATAATAAGCATCAACATTTAGAAGGTAATAAAAAGATAAAAGAATTAAAACCAAAATCCAAAAAGAAAAACGAATGATAATGGCTAAAGATAAATAAACCTCTGGTTCGTTTCTTATTTACCTGCCAGATCCTTCTTATAAAAGATGCACAACTTTAGTTAACTTTTACCAGTAAAAAGATGTTGAAGTGAAAAACATTTCGATACCAGAGAACACAGAATACACACGTCTGGAGAGTCTCAAGCCATGGGGGGTCAAAAGGTTTTTGTAAATCCAGTCTCAGTGATGTCTCCGGCCTGCTTTTCAGAGGATCTGTAGAACGTCATGTCAACAAATAATAACATTTTCTTGTGACTTCAAAAGCAACTTTATTCAATGGAATGCACTTTCTGGTCGTCCTGTAAATCAAGATGGCTGGTTAGGCTCCAAGGTGGCTGGTCGTCATGGTAACCTGGGATTACCCACGTCTTCCTTTGCGGGGGAGTTAAGTGTTTCTGGGGTCTGTTGCCATCCAGTCTGACGAGGTGTTACTTTCAGGGGAGGCTGATGTGGAGTGAAGACAAATGCCTGTTGGAAGGGGGAGGTGATCTTTTATGGCCTCAGGGTCAATTTCTGTTGGTTACGGTCTGGAACAGGCTGAAGCATCTGGGTCTGTCATGCTACATATCCCCCCTTTGTTTCGACTTGTTCCTGTGGAATTGGTTGAAACACCAAATAAAAACGATGCATGGCATTCCTAGATGAACTTTCTGGAAGCTGCTGGAACGCCAGAGTAATCCGCTGAAAACAGTTGGATCAGAGTAATTCAGTGAAAGGGGGTCAAAACATCCGAGTAATCCTCACGAGAGCCACCAGGGTGCTGGGCGACTCTTCTGGGAGCGTTGGACGTTCAGCCGGGTCCTCAGGCAGGTGTGGGTGTATGCATTTGCAACGCTGTGGTCAGAGGCGTGACTCAAATCTTAAAATGAGTCTATATATTCACTTAATCTTAGTTACTAGAGTAGTGTAATAGTCTAGTGTCTAGATCTAAGTGTTCTATAATGAAGAAAACAACATAGAGAGGAAGAGAAAAGAAGAAAGAGAAATACGAGTAGCTGTTCAGGTTAGGCAGGAGTGCCTGCACCCTCACAGAGGATCGACGAGGTTGAGAAAGGCTGGAGAGAGAGGTTCTGCTCTAATGTTCTTCTCGAGGGCCCCCCTTGACCTGTGCTATCATTGTTATCTCTTTCAGCAAATCTCCGTCGGGTCTCTCGAGCCATCGGCTGCGGCACCTGTCTATTTGTCTGCTGCTGCTTCTGGAAACCAGAGCAGCAAATTCACGAAGGTGACTGATCGTTGCTGTGTGGGGGTTCGCAAAAACTCCCAAATGGTGGCTGGTTCCAGGATGGAGGTTCTGAAGGAAAAGAAATTTGAAATTCAAGTCCTCCTCCATTCCTGGTTCATTACGCGTACCAAAGTATGCTCGTAACAATCGGTAATAATATTGCTGTGGAGACTCCTGTCTACCTTGTTTTACCGACATTGCAACCGTTAAACCTGACTGTGTAGGGCAATCAGAGAATTCCCTCTCGATGGCCTGTCGCAAAAAGTACCATTCGCGTCTGGTAAACTCTGGCTGCCTTTCGATGAAACGGATTACCTCACGGCTCGAAGTGCGTTTGATAAGATAAATCTTATCTTGAATGGTGGCCTCTGGATATTTCCTGAGATAGAACTCAATGTCATCCAGGTATGCTCGAGGATCATTAGAGCCACCAGGGGTTGGTTCGAATCTGGTAAGATTTCGAGAAATTTTGTCTAAATCTCGATCAGAAGGACCACGATGACGAGATTCATCTGCCCTAAAGTCATGGAATCGATTCGCCTGTGTAGACCTTGGAGTCAGAGCAGAAAAGGAGGCAGGTGCAGGTGCTAAAGGAGGCGATCCGCCAGAACCATCCCTTTTAGCCTGTGCACCCCCCTTTTCGTCTTTGAAAGTTGGATGAATTGTCCGACAGGTGTCAAATTCAAAAGATGGCTTGATGTCTGTTGTTGCAGACTTACGTTCCACCATCAAGTGTTCATATTGTTCATCGGAGGCCTCTCGTTTGGTGGTGGTGTAGGCTAGTTGCTCTTGCATTAGCTCAACCTGTCCTTTTTGGTCATCTAACTGTCTGGTTAGATTAGCATTTTCTTGTTGCAATGTAATTATATCGTCTTCAGCTGCATGCAGTCCTATTTGGGAAGCTTCGTAAGCTTCTTTAACCTCCATGAGATGCAGCTGTTTTGCTACCAGTTCATGCTGATAGGCTGGGGCCTGGGATTCGCAGTCTTTTATTTCTCTTTTAATTTGATCATTTTCAGTTTTTAGTTCTTCGTTCTGACACTCCAACTCATCTGTTCGTCTTTGAGCAACCTCGCGCTGATGCTGCAAAAGCTTAATTTCCCTCTGAGTCTGAGAAAGTTTCTGCGCGCGTGTGTCGAGTTTCCCTAGCGCTTGGTTTAACAAACTATGAGCGGTTTTGAGTCGAGCTGTGAGCAGTATGGCTAGGCTACCAAGTGTTTTGGTCAACTCCTTATCCTTCGGTGGATCATTGGTAATTTCAGCCACTACCTCAGAGAGCTTAGTCTCCAGTTCAGATGCGGTTAAGTTCTGAACTTGACCTTCAAAACCTGGAATGTGATTTTCAGTGATTTCTGTCAAGGCAGCTTCTAGATCATCAAAAAGGTCCCTATGGCTAGAGGCCTCAGAAGAACCTGCGTCAGTCATTTCTAAATCTGTTGCTCAGCTGATGAGGAATGAAGCTGGAGGGTTTAGACAGCTTTGTTTAGCCTCAATTAGCAAGTACCGAAACTTTAGCTTTTAGCTTTCAAATCACTATATCATTAGCTTTTAGCCCCTTAGCATTAGCATTTAGCATTAGCGTTAGCTTTAGCCTTTTAGCTTTTAGCATTTACACCTCACTGCCAGTAGGGGGAGATGACAAGTGTGATATCTATTTCAAGCCACAAGGGGGAGTCAATGAACCACTGACTTAGCAGACCTTCCACCTACTGCTGTCTACCTAGATTGCACAAACTTTCAAGTCTCTGAGTGGATTAAATATAGGTCTCTATATCTATGTTTCTACAGTCAACCTGCTTTGGTTCAATGCAGTCCAAGTACACACACCTCCTCTAGGCCAGTACGTCTATGGATATTAATCCCACCTGTAACTTGGTTCAACACACAACTTCTGATTATTATTAGAAGAGGGTAACACCTCTGGCTCAGAGGTCCACCTCCTATGACCCTGACTGCGTCACAGCTTTAGCCACACCCCTTGGGTGACCCGGAAGTTCCTCCTTCTTTCTCCTCAGTTTTACTCAGCGCTCGTCGCGAACACACCTAAAGCAGGCAGTTTTTTAGCAGAGGCAGCTAAACGTCCTGAAGACAAAGCAGTTACTCACAGCAAACCCTAAAGCTGGAAAACGGACGTGATTGCAACTTTGGATTTAAGCTAGTTGGTGTAACAGCCTTGCTATCTCTAAGGTGTCTTTTCACTGATTAAAGTAGGAACAAAGAGTCTGCAGACCGCGCCTGCGTGCTTTGTGCTATCAGCACAAGAAAAAAGGTGGGTCAGGTCTGCCACAGACTGACAATTGCTCCTTTCAGAGAGCTTATTCACAACAGCCAAAACGCGCAGTTATATCCTAAAATCCTTGTTAATTTTAGTAACCCGCTACGGCTGACAAGAGTGCTTTCCTGCACTTTCATAAAAAGACGTTTACGTCTTATAACGTCCACTCATAAATAAATCTATGGGTGAGGTCGGCCGGAATCCTCAGCCACTGTGGACGACGGAAGTCGGGCCTGTGTCCTGGAAACACGCAGGTACACAACCAGAACCTTCCGTGGAGAGATTTACACAAGACAGGAACACGCTGAACTTCTGTAATCTTTCAAAGGCCTTTAACTTATTAAAACGCATAAGCATAAATGCGCAAATGCATGCAAATTATCACGTTCTGCTCCGTGCAGAAAAGTTCTGTTTCACAGAGAATCATCTGTTACGCTGGATCGCACAGCGTCACAGGCTTCCAAAGACACACAAACAAGTTCTCAGTCTTAAATAAGGGAAAGTCAACAGCTCAGAGTACTCAGGAATTTCATTCAGAACCGCAGTTACGTTTTAGATGCACAAACCTTTCTAATTAACCTGTTTATCTCAATTTTTCCAGTTCACAAAACGTTTTGCAAAGCCTCACACGGAGCACCATAAATTAAATGTAGCATGAATGGCTAGCAATTAATACTCATATGAAGGGTTGATATGTGAATTCGCCCTTCAGATCTGGTCAAAGTTATAAAGTTTATTAATCTGCAATTTTCAGATTAACCTGTAGGGCACCACCTCCTCAAGGAGAAATTATCACTTTAATTATTAGTTATTATTTCTAATTAATAAAGTAATACTCAAATTTATCAGTCTACTTATCCAAAAGGAAATTGAGTGTCTTTACCTTTGAAGGGACGTTTTGTGAACCATGGAAATTATGAGACAGAACAACGACTTCTTATACACGTTCATTTATTGCATAAAACTGGATTAACAAGAAGGATTATTGAGTGTGAAAGCACAGCATTGATTATACTTTGCAGAGATGAAAAGAAGAAAGAAAAACACTTTTCTAAAACTATTCAAAATGCATAAGTGAAGAGCAATAAAAGCAGTTTAAAACAAATTCAAGTTATGTAAATGGCTGAAGGTGTATGACTGTAATGTCTGATGTGTCTGATCTAATGCAAAAATAATGTTTTAATAAAATCGAGATAAATGTCCTTCTGGTGATTGAAACAATAATTACTTAGTTAAATTCTAAATCAAAGAAAATGTACCTCTGACCACAAACAGTAAAACGCTGGAGCTAGTCTTCTTACCATGCGGCCTTGAGTTCTGGTTCCAAGAGCACAGGAAGGCCTCTCTTTAGTTTCAGCTTTGAGAGACGGCTCTTCTCCCGAAGTCAGCCCAGGTGTTGAAGTTAGAATCTGTTCCCAAAGGAAGATTCAGGTTGTTGTCCAGGGTTTTTCTTTTAGTCTCAAGTGGTCAAGTGAGGCTTTATTCCAAAAATTAGCGACTAAATTAAAAGTTTTCAAAGCTGGCCGGGCTACAAAAACTTAATATTATCTTGTCACTTATAAAAATTAGAAAGAAAAATGAAAAGTTAAAATTGCATAAAACGTAAAAAGGTTGAAGGTTCGGTTCGTTTAATCTTAAAGATGGAAAAATCTCACAGAAGTTTTCATCTCGAAGCTATTAAAATCTTACAAGTTAATTCTTTGTTCTGAGCTTTTCTTTGTCTAGTTTCCTTTGTTCAGTTTCCCTCCAAAAATCTTCTGTCTTCTGCTTGAAGCTATCTTCCCTGTTTTCTGAGATGTCTTCTCCTCTTGACTTCTGAACTGACTCTGACTAACTGACTGACAGTTTGAACGTCGCGCTGGACAAAGGCCCTGAAACTGACCAATCAGAAACGAGTTGGGCCGGTCTTACGCCCCCATCTAATTAACATACTCCAATAGGATGTGAGTTCCTAATTGTGGGTGTTTGTTTCTTCAGAAGGCAGACCCTTTTACACAAACATCTTTTAAAACATTAAGGAATTAAAGAAACATTTAATTATTTTAATCAGCTTGTCTCCTTATAAGTAGAAACCCCTTTTGGCTGGAAAGAAAACAAAATAATAATAAGCATCAACATTTAGAAGGTAATAAAAAGATCAAAAGAATTAAAACCAAAATCCAAAAAGAAAAACGAATGATAATGGCTAAAGATAAATAAAACCTCTGGTTCGTTTCTTATTTACCTGCCAGATCCTTCTTATAAAAGATGCACAACTTTAGTTAACTTTTACCAGTAAAAAGATGTTGAAGTGAAAAACATTTCGATACCAGAGAACACAGAATACACACGTCTGGAGAGTCTCAAGCCATGGGGGTCAAAAGGTTTTTGTAAATCCAGTCTCAGTGATGTCTCCGGCCTGCTTTTCAGAGGATCTGTAGAACGTCATGTCAACAAATAATAACATTTTCTTGTGACTTCAAAAGCAACTTTATTCAATGGAATGCACTTTCTGGTCGTCCTGTAAATCAAGATGGCTGGTTAGGCTCCAAGGTGGCTGGTCGTCATGGTAACCTGGGATTACCCACGTCTTCCTTTGCGGGGGAGTTAAGTGTTTCTGGGGTCTGTTGCCATCCAGTCTGACGAGGTGTTACTTTCAGGGGAGGCTGATGTGGAGTGAAGACAAATGCCTGTTGGAAGGGGGGGAGGTGATCTTTTATGGCCTCAGGGTCAATTTCTGTTGGTTACGGTCTGGAACAGGCTGAAGCATCTGGGTCTGTCATGCTACACTATAAATGAAAAACATATTTTACCAGGAAAACATGTTTAATCTTTTATTTTAATCAACACAAACCAAATATCTCTAACTTCTATCATTCAAGCTGGCATTTTGAGAAGAGTGCAGTCTTTGTTGTTCCGAGCTATTAGAGACACTAAGACATTATGAACATTAGAACTAAAGTTTGTAATTGTGCAGGAAGTGGTTTTTAAGAAAAAATAATGACAGTTGTTTTATATTTGAATATAAAAATACTTTTGGTATTTGAAATTTAAACCTAATAATATAATCTTAATTCTCTTCTTTTTAGTTTTCCTAAAGATAAATATCCTTCCATATAAAATATTGGGTTGGGTTTCTTAAATTGATATTAAAATAAGTTGTTGTTAATAAAGTTTGAATGAATCTATTTCATTATGAGTATTTACTGTTGTTTCATTGTATAAAAGCAAATCTAAGTGCAAGAGATGCTTAAAATACTGTTTATTTTTATGTGTTCTCAACACTATCTCGTCTTTTTTAAAAGCAGCTAATAGTTTTAGATTGGTGGCCTGGCACTGAAAAATGATCCATCTTCTGTGTCTGTTCTCTTCGGCGGATGACTTTAGTCTTTTCTCAGTCCGTGACGTGGTTTTCTTGCTCGCAGTGATCCGTCTTTGCTGATTTCATATTTTCCTGAGATGCCTGTTGAAGTGCTGCTCTTCTTAATCTTTTTTCTGTTTAATTTTCATACTCCTTCCTTGTTCCGTTTTTCTTGTAAAGAATGTTTGTCCTGTTTCTCTGGTGTTTGGTAGATGAGGTTGCGCTTGTTATTTTGCTCAATCTCAAAAAAGTTATGAATACTACAGACACTATGAACTTTATCACATTAAAAAACAAAGATTGTTAGAGGATGAGTCCATCTTTTTGACAGCCTAATGACTCAAAATCATAAATAGACATTGTTGCCCTGATGCATACAGCAGACACGCAACACATTAGATTCAACCGTTGGTGCAGTCCAGAGGTCTGCAACCTTTGATTCTGAAAGAGCCGTGCGGTCCAGTTTTTTACTGACCAAAACCGAGTCAGTCACCGTTTAAAACCGTTCATCGTTTTGCTCCGGTACGTTTCCCGTATTCTGTTACCACACCAGCTTTTATTTAGTTTTTCATATTTATCAGGTGACATTTCAATGAGATAAACTGAATTCTTTCATTATAGCGAATCTTCAGTCATGCGAATTTTCTCATGTAACAAGCAAAAATATTCTGCCAACAAAGCAAGACCAGAAAAGTCGTAACTAGTTTCCTGTGAGGATGCTGACAGCAGAAGCTGCTCGATTAAAAACGCTGATGTTTGATGGAGCTCCAAAAACAACAACATTTAGGTTAAACTCTCCAGTCACTTGTTTTATTCTACAGTTAAGAAATGGTTCAAGGTGACAAATAAACTTAGGAAAAAGACTTTATGTAAACCTTTATTTACTTTAAAGGAGATAATTAGCCAAAGAAAATCTAAATGAGGTTTTAAAAACTAAAACTATGCATGAAAAGAGAGGACCAATATCACAATTCTCCAAAATATTTAAAAAAATTATTTGTTGCCTGAGTTGGACACATTCCTAGACAAAGCAAATATCTTGAACAAAAGTCAGTATGGGTTCAGAGTGAATCCCTCCTCTACAATGGCATTGATGGAATAAACCGAAGAAATATCCACAGCAGATGACCAAAAAAAAAAGACATCTCATCAGCTTTTTCATAGACCTCAGAAAAGCATCTGACACCATAAACCACAACCTTTTACTGAGAAAACACAGTAAAAATAGGATCTGAAGAGTCATCCTACAACCAGTTATCTAACAAACAGTTTGTACAAATAGAAGACATAAAATCTACACTACTGTAACATGCGGGGTACCCCAAGGATCTGTCCTGGGTCCCAAACTGTTCAATATATATATCAATGATATTAAAAATGTATTAAAATGCTTTTTTTTTTTGCCGATGATACAACGTTTTGCCATGTGGGAGATGACATAACACAAATGAAAGAGCCACAAAAAGAAATGATACAACGTGGACAAAAAGCTGTGCTGCATTAGCTCGATCACATGACCTTTGTTCCTGTCAAATTAAATCAAATGCTCCAATAATTAAGCTGCTGCAGTCAACTTTTTACCTCAAGGTAACTTTGAAAAAGTTTAATGTCCAACTAATTCTCAAAAGTTTGTAGCTGAAGTTCTTAGATTTTCAAATGCAGTTTTGAAACTTTTTTTTTTAATTTTCTAGTCATGGCATCTGGACTTATAATCCCACGACTCGACTTTAAGACAGTTGTTGAATTTGCAAAAAATTTACTCCTACAAATGCATAGAAAATGTATTTATTTAACTAATTATAGATCATTTTCAATGGAATTAAATTATTTTGTTTTAGTAAAATTCAGCTTTATATTTTGTGCTTTACTATTCTATTCTATTCTATTCTATTCTATTCTATTCTATTCTATTCTATTCTATTCTCTTGTCAGACTGTCTCTTCCGGCGGGGAAAGTGGCGTTTGGCTCTGGCAGACTACCAGCAGGCCGAGGAGATGCTGCGTCCGGATGACCCTGCTGTGCAGCTCCGTCTCGGCCTCGTCCACAACACGCTGGGCTCCTCCTATTTCCAGGACCAGTCAGAACTTAGCAAAACAAGCTCTGTAAACCAACTCTGTAAGTCTAGTGAATGTTGACCAGCATGCATCTGCAGGCACTTCCAGGAGGCAGCTGACATGTTCTCTCTGGCCGTCCATTACAACCCCTTGGTCGGCGAGTATTACGGCGGCGGAGCAAAAGCCTTCCAAAGCCTGGGGGACCTGCGAGGGGCCAGGGAGGCCTGCGTCTGCATGCTCATCCTGGATCCCAGCAACGATCAGGTCAGAGCTGGGCTGCGGTTCTGCAGGGGATCAAAGTCACGTTTGTGTGATCCAGTTTCAGCCTCTCTCAGACTCCCATGTCTTAGACTAGAACACAACGGCAAAAAAAAAAAAAAGCTCATATTGTCAGCAAACTGACCAAACTTCTGCTTTTACAGAAGCCTGACACACGATCTTCAAAGCCAATTTCACTCTGCTTCTGCTTTTATCCAAAAATCCTTTCACCCATTATCACGGATGATCACGTGATCCTTCAGTAAAATGTTTTTGAAGCAGTCATGTTTTCCCCTCTGGTCTTGTAGGGGCCTCATTTGCTCACAAATTTGTTTCCTGGGAAAACCGCTGCAGACGTTTTGTCTAGTCCTGAGGGACAAGCAGCCAAAGTCCGTCTGATGGAGCGGATCCGGTCCTGGAGACCCTCCTGTGACCCTCAGAGGTCAGCAGCATCCATGTCGAAGCAGGTTCCTCACAGAGGTGGGACATGTGACCTCAGCTGCTGCGAGATCAGAAAACCAACCTCAGGAGAAGAACGAAGCTGAGCCGCGTGCAAACAGACATCCTATCTGCCCCACGGTGCCTCATTCTGCCCCCACTGCACAAAGGTGTGAGGATTTCCTATGAAGCTTTTGGAGACTTCAAAAACCAGAAAGACCCAGAAGAATGTTTCAAATATATAACCAGAACTCTCATGTTTTCTCGTCTCTCATGTGTTTTTTTGACCATTTTCAGAGAAACTTTTGTCACTATGAAAAATGGAACAGATACAAATTACAACAGTCTTAAGGCAGTGGTCCCCAACCCCCGCCCCGCCCACGGACCGGCACCGTGGCCTGGAGGAAAAAAGGAAAAAAAAAGAAATACATGCACTAACTTAGATTATTTCCATGTCTAGTTTGAAAACGTCCATAATCTCGTCACAACAGCCGTCTTGGTCGCGTGACTTAAAGCGGTTACCTGGATTGCTAAGCTAGTCGCCCAAATCTAACAGAAACCAAACGATAAAACGTATTTGGAAAGTTTTTTCAGGAAGAAAAGAGTCAGCGAGGAAGTTGAAGAAGAGCCTTCGACTTAAGAGCAATAAAGCTGCTGTTTACAGATAAAACCGAGAGTTTTCTTCGACATACAGAATTATTCAGACCGTTGTTGTGACGTAGCAGAAGCTGCTCTGTTTAATACGCGCCGCGGCGACAGTCTCTCAACTGTTTCACACAGATAATAAAGTTGGAGACACGGTGGATTCAGGTTTATATTATGTTTAGAAAATACTAATTTAACGACAGTTGTATCATTTTATTTTGCTTTATTTATCCATCAGAAGTCAGACGTAGTTGAAGCTAGCGTCTTGTTGGTAGCCTCCACTTTGACATTTAAGGGAAAATCTTCATCACAAACTTCAAACATTTTATGGAGAATGAAGATTCAATCTAATAAAGTTGTAAAAGAGACGTATGAGAATTTTCCAACAGTAAGGCTGAATTAAGTTAAGAAACTTTTGCACAGAAAATGTAACTTTGTGTTAAAAAAATATCTTAGGAATGAGGATTCATTTAAATACAAAATATGATCATTTTTTTTCCCTGAAAGAGAATCAGAGCCTGGATTGATGTTAAAATGACATTCTGTGGGGAAAAAAAAAAAGAAAATTCAAATCAGAAACGACTTTTACAAATCAACAACTCTGTTTCTTCATCTTTGGAATTTAAAAAATCTACTGGTATTTTAAGACTTTTTAAACAAAATTTCTTGTAGTAGCCTTTTATTTTTCAAATAGATTTTAAAAATATCAACTTCTGCCCCGTTCAGAGCGGTATTGTCTAATTTAAAGCGGTCCGTGGCCTGATGAGGGTTGGGGAGCACTCCTCTGAAAGACATAAATACTGGACTGAATTTAAAAAAACCTGGAAGATCTTTCAGAAAACTTTTGAATCTGGACCAGAAGGTTAGAAGAAAAACTTTTAAATAGAGCAACAGAAGAAATGCACAGTTTATATTCAATAGATTAACCAAACACAAATAGAAAACAGACAAATTCACCTGTAAAAACTTTGTTCACTGAACAACATTATAGACATAACTCTTGTTTTTGCTCCCATTTCTCATGAGAGGAACTCAAACATCCAAAACATTTAAATGAAACATTTTCTGATGGCCGTTAGCCTCATGGAGTTCAGCACATCTCCTTTGCAGAGAGCGGTGGAATGTTTGTCCACTCCTCTCCAAGGTCTGTGTGAGGTTACTGGATCTAGAACACTATCGTGTTCACCCATCCAGATCGTCCCAAACCTGCTCAGTGGGTGTCATCGCCGGTGAGGATGCTGGCCATGCAAGAGCTGAGATGTTTTCAGCTTTCAAGAATAGTGTACAGATGATGTTCTGATGATCTTGGGTGTATGTCACAACACCAGGCCTCAGGATCTCGTCTCTGTATCTGCATTCAAAATCATTAAATTGCACCTATTTTCCTTGTCCGTAACACACACCGACCCATGCCATGACCCCACCGCCACCGTGTCCTCAGACATTTCATATCGTTGAGATCATCTCATGACAAATGGGAGCATAAACAAAAGTGTTTCTATTTTTTGTTCACTGCAGTTTCAGGTTTCCAGGAACAAGCTGGTGCACAGCGTTCCCTGTAGGTGGCAGCAGAGTCGCAGTTTTGGGATGTTTTTTTCATTCCTCTGCTCATGAGGAAAACTGCAAAGATTACAAATATTCAAATGGTTTTGGACCAGAACTAGGGAACAACATTTGTGCAAATAGAACTTTGTTTGATGTTGTTGGGAATGTTAAGATCAGGAGATTTTTAATGGACCTTTGACTCAACAGGTTCTGCTTTTTTAGTGCTCAGACTTTTTCAGTTGAAGCAGTAGATGGTGCTGATGACCTGGAGATGCTATTCTGAACACATGCAAGATAAGATTGTAGACAAGAAAGCAGAATATTCTGAGGTGAAATGCCAAAAAACTTGAATTAAACAAATTCTAAATTTAGAACACAATTTGTAAAGATTTTCTGACAGATTATTTCTTGCTGAATTGTGGGTTAAAAAGTCCTGGAAACAATAGAAATTACAATTTCCTAATGGTAGATAGGTATAAAAATAAAATAAGGATGAGCATTGGTTTTAGAAAAAAAACAGGAAATAGAAATAAAGGTTTAGAAAAACCATAAAAAACAAACTGTGCAGAGGACAGATCATAGAGAAATAAACGGACTTAAGAAAATATATTTCACAAAAATACAAAAAAACGAGTACATTTTATGTAATATATGCCCATCCATCCGTCCATCCATCCATCCGTCCGTCATCCATCCGTCCATCCATCCATCCATCCATCCATCCGTCCGTCCGTCCGTCCGTCCATCCGTCCGTCCGTCCATCCATCCGTCCATCCATCCGTCCGTCCATCCATCCGTCCGTCCATCCATCCATCCATCCATCCGTCCATCCGTCCGTCCATCCATCCATCCATCCGTCCGTCCATCCATCCGTCCATCCATCCATCCATCCGTCCATCCATCCGTCCATCCGTCCGTCCGTCCGTCCGTCCGTCCGTCCGTTCCGTCCGTCCGTCCGTCCGTCCGTCCGTCCGTCCGTCCATCCATCCATCCATCCATCCATCCATCCGTCCATCCATCTTCAGAACATGCTGAATCCCTTTCAGGGTTTCTACTCTGCTATCATTGGGTGAAGGCGGGGTTCACCCTGAACAGGTCACCAGTCTGCTGCAGGGCTACACTCACACACCCAGGGGCAATTTAGAGTCATCAGTTCAACTATGAAGCATTTTTTTGGGGTGTGGGAGGAAACCAGAGTTTCCAGAGAAAACCCTCACGTGCCATGGAGAACATGCAACATCCACAACTGAAACTTCTTGCTGTGACATGGAAGCACCAATTATTTTACATTCCAGCTATGCATGGAAAATGTATTTAATATAATTTAATGAAAAATTAAACAAATGCTCTTCAATCTGATTTTTATTAAGATCCAAAGTTTTTTTTTTACTTTAAACTTTTTATAGTGTTGTAGTTCATATGTCAGTAGAGAATGGTGTCATTTTATTTTGAAAAAATTGAGCAATAACATTTTTTAAAATTAACAATTAAATTAAAATGGTAATAATAATAGTAAACAAACAAAAAGAAGAAAACAAAATAGAACCAGTGGAGTACAACTATAATTTAACTTTAAGCTGTATAATGTTTCCATTTCCTCCATTGGAGTTGAAATTCTTTCACCTTTAACTGAGGGTGAAATGTCATTTTTTCCATAGAAAAATTGTCCTCCATACTGTCTGTCCATTGTTCCTTGTTATAGTTTTTCTTTACAAGCCAATATCATGTCCTCTGTTGGTATCACATCTGCTGGTAATAATCCCAAATACAGTGGATCCTCGGATATTTCATACCCTAGAATTCCCTGCAGAGGCTGGATGATGCTTTACCAAATGGGATCAATTTTGCTGCATGTCCAAAAAATGTGTGAATGGTTGCCGTTCACCCTCAGCTGTTTGCTCTTTATACATAAAGAACTTTGTTACATTTTTCCACTCAAATTGTCTCCGTTGTCTTGAACATGTTGAGGAATGTTGTAGAAGGCTGTCCTCTGACAAGTCCTCCTGCAGCTCTGTTCCCCAGTTTTCTTTTAAATACAGAGAGTCAAAGACTTAATTTGAATATAATAATTACTGTAAATGTTAAAGTCTATGTGTCAAAATCACAAAAAGATTCATAAAAAAATTAAAGAACAAGGGGAAAAAAGTAAAAGTGAATTCAAATGAACTTAATGTTGCCAATGTGGTTAAACCTTGAACTTAACTGTCATCTCTGTGGAACCAGACGGTTCTTCAGCTTTACTGATTCAGTTTAACAGTTTTTAACAGTGTGAGATAAATCCTCCACTCCATCACTGCTTACAGAATACCCAAGAAAAAGTCAGTTCTGCTTTGTCTTCATCTATCCAAATCTAAAAATTCACTCATGAAAAACACTGAACAATGTGTTAAACCACGATCAGGTTCACTCTCTTGTCAAACAAACTTTGTATTTTCCCCAGATCTGTGTGTATGTTCTGGCCCCTTCTCAGTTCTGTTTTTTTTTTTTTAAATCTTTCAGTTTTCAGAATTATTTTCTGGATTGATTTTAGATCACTGAATCAGATCGTTCACAATGATCTAATACCAAAAGTGAATTGAATTGTCAAACACAAATATTAAATCGAATCGTTATTGAAATGAATTGTTACATCCATAATTTTGAACATGGTGTAGCTTCTGTTTTTTAAAGAACTAATTATCAACATATTTGACATTTTTTTAATACAGGCATTTAATAAAATAATTAAAATAAATGAGTTATTTAATATTCAAGGCGTAAGAAGACGAACGTATTTACTGATCATTCGCTTTATTAAGGTTCAACAACAGATCATCCTTTTCTCTCCTCTCCCTATCTCTTTCTCAGACCTCTATCCTCTAGCACCTCCTAGTGGCTTGGAGTATACATGAACACAGGACACAACAAGTTATTCTCACTGTTAAAAATTAGCCAAACGTTTTCCTCCAACAGTGGAATGATGACGAACTACAGGACAAAAAACAGCTAAACTTATGTACAATGAATTTATAAGGAAAGTTTATATCATGCTAATGAGATGGGCTCTCAGAAATGTGTGTGTCTAATATGATGCCAATTGTTGTATAAAGTTTCACAACTTACTCCACTAGTTTCATTCAGTATGTGCCGGGTGTAAAAATGAGATGTCCGGAGTTTCTCTAAATATTCAGTTTGTATCTTGGTGTTTGATTTGCATTAGTAACTGTTAGACATTGAAACTAAATCACAGATCAAAATGAACTTTTTCAGCTAATTTTGCTTTAAAGTTGTTGTTGTTGTAACATGCAGAGAAATGGTTCAAAATGTTCACACCACACAGACAGTTGATGCAGCAGATTTCCTCACTAACCTTCTCTGTCTGCAGCAGACCCCTCTGGGTTCAGATCTGCTCCGTTTATCAGAAATGCTTTTATGAACCGTGAAGTGTCTGTTTGCCCTCACGCTCTCGTTATGGTTTTTGGTTACAGAGAGACCTCGATCTTCCAGTCCTGAACGTGTGTGGGCCTCAGCCTCTCAGACAGAGTTTGAACAGGAGCTGCAAAGTGTTTCATACTTGTGCAATAAAAGGTTCATGTTACTGTCCTCTCAGGAGCAGGAGGAGCAGCCAGCTCGGTCTCTGAATCCAGACAAAAACACCTTTCTCCGGGCACGGGAGATGGTGGCTTGGCCCCGGCTCAAAACATTCCCCGATGGAAAGGGAGGTTTCCTCTCATCCTGGACGCAGACTGTTTTGTCTGAGATACGCGGAGCACGTTTGTAGTCTTTGGGTCGCGTTTGCAGCAAGTGACGTGGACGCACGCACAAGCTCCTGTCCTTCTGAAGCGAAACAGAAATGAAATATGTTGGTCTGGAAATGGATTTGTGTTGCTAGACTGGAGCGGGCCTTGAAGTATTTGCCAGTCAGGGTTTTTCAGAGTGGTCAGCCTATGTACGGCTCTCAGATGTCTGTCAGCATTACATCTTAATTTGAAACATTACAGCATGTAAAGAGTCAAAAAGGCACCACATTCAATGTGTGATAAATAACAAGTTTAATATTCAAATGAAATGAAAAAAGACGGACACGCAGCTTTATAGGAAAACAGACATGAGTTTATGCGTGCATGCAGAGGTTTCCTCCACCAACACTCCCAGGAAACATTTACCGTGTCTTGGACTGGAAATGCTTCCATTTGGACTTGGGCTGGTTTAAAACTCAAATTTAGATTCCAGGTGTAGTTTAAGGTCCTTCGTCTTTGGTTTGGGTCTTTATACGAAGACTTGTTTCCAGTCAATCCTGACCAGGAATAGAGCCCTGCAGTTAGATCTTAATCAATAAGAACTTGGACTTGATATAGGTCCTCTGAAATCCTGGAAAGTCTGGATCCACTCCCTCAAGTCCAAACCAGGAACCAGGATTGGACTTCAGGTTCAAGTCCAATCCTGATCCTTTAGCTGCCCAACCTGCCTAACGTGCCGGTCACATTCAGTCCTGATCAGTTGAGACCTCATAGATGAGTTGATCTAAGTCATTTGGTCTAGTCCAGGAGTCTGCAACCTGCAGCTCCAGATCCACATGCGGCTCTTTTATCTCTCTATTGTGGCTCTTTGGCCAAACATAGAATGAGTCATGGAGACTGATGACCCAACCATGTCGACCATCGGAGTCAGGAGCTCCCCCAAAGAAAACAAATAAACAAAGCCCACAAGCTACCAAGGTCCGACCCCAAACTAAAATAACAAAACCCAGCAGTGAAAGACTGTTGAGAACAAAGAGGAGAAAAAGAACTAAAAAAGTTATGTGAGCTTTTGTCACACATAAAATGATTGTCGATCTTTACTGGTGTCCAATGACAGACGTGGGTTCGGGGTTGTCTGCGCCCGTGGAAGGTCGTAGACCGGAGCGTCTGTATCTTGAATCCTAAGGGACTCTCAAGTTTTCCCTGGGGCCACCTGAAGAGATGCTATCAAAATACAACGTACCGTTGTCGTGCAGGTACTTAGAGTGTCGTGAAGTATTTGTTAGAGCAGTGTAAGTTACACACACTTAGACGTACGAGTATTGCTGTTGCGCCAACGCCACTCAGTCATTTTTAAGTTGCGAGCACTAGATCTTCACTGACTCTATGCACAGGGTGTGCACGTGATACTGAAGTGCCTGGAGGACGCCGTTCACACAAATACACTCTGATTGACATCTTCTCATTTCTAAAAGCCAGGCTGCGGTCCTGGAAGAAGCCCTGACTCTTGACTCCAACAGAGAGGCTGAAAAATTGTAAATGCGTACGACACGCCCACACCTCACATACTCCCCCTTCCATGTGTTCGCTATGACCTGTTCCTTGCAGCATACCCATAGAAAAAGAAAAACTGAGCATGAACATTTTAGCTCTATGAAAATTCTGATGCTTCCTGTAGGCAATCCGTGTGCACGTATAGATTTGTCAGTTTTTCCCCCACAGACGGCGCGTCCGTCCACCCGTAAGGACAGTTGTAACAGGCATTACCTGCAGCAGCAGCTGCTTTGGTGTGTGTTGCATGCTCACACACAGCTACACACCACCTGTGCGCACCACACATCTCGATACAGAGCAGATAATGGGTTAACAGACAGGAGTCCACCTGCTCCGCGATCCGTCTGTCTGATGTCTGGGCTGCAGCTTTCCAGCGTCTGATGCTCCACATGACACGTCTGGCACCTCCAGGACAAATAAAACAGTGAAAGGTGCTTTACAGGCTAATAATTCTTAAAAGCTGTGCGGATGGCTTCTCTCAGAGATGGAAAGAAAAGGAAGAGAAAGAGAAGAGGGAAGCAGACGAAGGCTTCTCCCCAGAGAAACATCTCCAAAGACAATTTATATATTTTGGAGAGAAAAAACTGTCTGCCTGTTTGCTTTTCTCATGAATCTTCCAGTCAGTTTTACTGTCTCGTCTCAGCTGCCGTCTCCTGTTCGAGTTGTGTGTGTTCTGCTTTGCAACAGCGCTTCACACAGCTGTTGACGTCGAGTCTTCGAGGGCACCAGAGGCCTAATCCACCTTAAGATCTCATCTCCACCAGGGATTCACTCTTCATCTGATGGTTGCCGCGGATGAGTCTCTGATGACCTTAAATATTCCAGCAGCAGAAATGGGCTTTTATGGTTGAAAGGACTGTCCACATGGCTGCTGGCTTCCTGTCCAAGTAAATTAACTTACCAGCCACAGACAAGTTTATTTGCTCTGCTCTGAAAGTTTCCTGTGAACAAAGTCCTGTCAAGTTGTTGCGTCACTTCCAGCCGTTCATCTCTTTGAGTTTGCTGATGCTGGTCCCTTTGACAGGAGTGGAGGGTGGGGGGGTGTAGAGGGGCAGAGTGGAGGAGCTACACCCCTCCGTCCAGGGTTTCTTGGTAGGGACCGTCCAGACTGTCCGAGATGACTTCTTCTTTTGCTTCTCTGTCTTCTTTTCTGAAGAAACCGGGACCACGGACTGGAAATGGAAAGATCAAGGAAGCAGGTTAAGAAAGCTTGATACACAAGTACATTAGGATAAAAACTGCTAAAAATTGCACACGCAAACAGATAGGCTAGTAAATAAAATACACATTTTCAATATAACTGCTGGAAACCTACAAAGCATCATCTAATCAAAAGGTCAGGATTCTATCATTCTATCAACATCACGATAGAATGCCTAGAACAGAGGTCAGCAACCTTTTACAGTAAAAGAGTCATTTAGGCTAGTTTTCTACTCATCAAAACCTAGAAGGAGCTGCATTGATTTACGTTAGCCTTTAAGAAATTTGAATTTTCATTCATAACCTTTTCTTTGTTTTTTTAATAAATAAGAATCTCTAGTGTTGTCACGAATAAAGGCAAAAAAAATAAAAAAAATAAGCTAGCATCTCTTAAAAAGATAATTTTTTTTTTTTAGATTTTTAACTTTAGCAGCAAAAAAGCTAGCTTGTTGCTAAATTACTAGCTTAACTTCAAATGAGCATAGCATTTCTCTGTAAATTAAATTAGCCAAAAAATTTTAACATGTTGCTGAAATAAAAGCTAAACTCAAAATTAGCCTAAAACCTCCAGTAGATAACAAATTAGCCAAAAATGTTAGCATATTGCTAAAATATTAGCTACACTCCAAATTAGCATAAAAACTAATTACACGCCAAATCTGCCAAAAAAAAGCTAGCTTGTTGCTAAATTACTAGCTGAATTCCAAATAGCCTAAAATTCCTCAGTAAACTAAATTAGTCAAAAACGTTAGCATGTTGCTAAAATATTAGCTAAACTCTAAATTATCCTAAAAACCCCACAAGAAAACAAATTAGCCAAAAACCTTAGCATGTTGCTAAAATAATAGCTAATCTTCAGCCAGAGAGCCGCTATGGAGATATAAAAGAGCCGCATGTGGATCTGGAGCCGCAGGTTGCTGACCCCTGCCCTAAAAGAAACAAACAAATCCTTTGACTTCTACCTGTGTACAAAGTTACCTGGGTAACTGTTGTGGATGAAAACTAAGGAGGAAATGTATAATTTCCATCACAAGAAGTAGTGCTGAAAGCGTCTGTTTTTCAGACACAGCTCCTGCAGTAGACGGTGAAGCTCAAGTCTCTGAATGATCTCATGAATCCAGACATGGAGATGTGATTACTGTGTAGAGCCCTTTAAAATAAATATCACGAGTGTCTGCCATGAGATACATAGATCAGTGGTTCCATGTATCGATGAGGCTAAAACCCTGTAGCTCCTTCCGTACGCAGTGGGAGCATCACGTTTACGGACACATTTTTGAACAAGCAGCAGATTCGGTATGAGCGCAGCATTAGAGACTCAAACGTAAAGGCATTTCGTCACGTTCATGATTCTGAAGGTGAGTTTACATGTTTGTGGATGTTGACGGGTTTTCCTCTAGAAATATTGAAAACAGGAATCAAATGTGCACTGGAGTTTTAGAATTTTACAACCCACACACACACAGACACCACCCTCAGGATGGCTGACATGTCAGTGTGACCTACACAGCAGCACAGAGTGAGGCAGCTGAGCTTCGCCGCGTTCTGTCCTGAACCGGCGTAGCGGTTCTTCTTTGGCAGCAGCAGCACAAAGGACACGGCCAGAGAGAGGTGGTAGAAGCTGTGGACGTAGGCGTAGTCCCATTCCTGCCCAGACGACGAGAAATCAGTTTAAGCAATCAATGCTCCATCTTCAAGCATGTATTGATTTTGGTGTCAGCTGGATAATAAAGTCACCTCAAAGTAAAAACGCAGCATCAGAGCGAGAGCGCCGAAACAGCAGCCGGGACCGACCTGCTGCGTGTACACCGTCTTCTCTGGATACACGGCCCGCAGCTGTTTCATCTTCTGCAGCTGAAACAGCATCGGTTAGTTTGGGTCAACCAGGCCAGAGAAAAGAGCAAAAAAATAACATTCCATTGAGAAAGATGACAAATGGATGCAAGACTGATAAACTGAGACTGGTATGGTTTGAGGGCATCCTTCTCTGACTCACCCATTTGACGGTGATGATGAAAACGGCGGATCCGATGGGGCCAGAGTAGATCCCGTAGCCCCAGCGGTCCTGGTAGATTCTCACAGCAATGGTCAACACGCCAAACATGGTTAAAGTGGAGCGCTGGGGTTCATCGAAGTCACCAAGAGCTGCACGGAAAACATTTACCCTTCAAACCTTCACCATGAAGAACTGCTGTAGTTCAGGTCTTCAGTGATACAACGTCAACGTGAAATCATTGAACCATGAACAACTGAGCACCTTCTGTCTCCAGAGTTGGACATCGACCCTTCTGTCAGACTAGAAACTCATGTTAAACTGTTTTAGACTGATGATGGCTTCTAAAGTTTAGATGAGAGGTCGTAATTGGGTTTTTAGGTTTGTGTTGAGCCTGTCTTTTTGAAAGTGTGGCAAATATCAGTAAAGTAGGCTACATGAGATGAAGGTCAGTTTTGTCCTCATACTCTGTGACTCTGTAGGTCACATGTGTCAAAGTCAAGGCCCGAGGGCCGGATCTGGCCCACCGAGTAATTCCTCCAGATCATTTTATTTTATCCTTATTAATGGTCCGGTGATATTTTGCTATTTTTTCAAACTTTTGACAAAATATATTTTTATTGAGAGTAAAATATTGAAAGTTATTTAAGGTTTAAGTTGATTTATTCTGGAATAATATTTCTGCCTTTTTATTATTCATAATCATGTTCAAAACCTACAGTTTTAAAGTTTTAAAAGTTGACATTTTGCTAGCTTTTTGAACAATTTTGGCATTTACTAAGAATTTTTAGGCTGTTTTAGAGTTTAGCTAATATTTCAGCTAAACGCTAGCTGTTTTGGCTAATTTAGCCTTTCTATAGTTTTTAGGCTATTTTGAAATTCAGCTATTTTTTTCAGCTACATGCTAGCTGCTTTGGCTATCCTTTTTTTTTTTTAGTTTTTTATGCTAATTTGGTATTGAGCTAATATTTTAGCTGTTATCAGCTTCAGTTAGCTTATAGCTATCAATTTCAACATCTTCAGCGCTCAAATTCAGCTTACAGCATTCACAGATAATGCTATATAACTAGTACATAATTATGGTAAAAAGTTGCAGTTTTAAAGTTTTAAAAATGTGGTTGTCAGAGTGTTCAATAAATGTTTATCCCGTTCGGGCCGCGACTTAAGGTGCGTTTTGGATTTTGGCCCCTTGTGCGATTGAGTTTGACCCCCCTGCTGTAGGTGGCGGAGTCAGCTGTGGAATATTTGTGCCGGACTCAAGGCTTATACACCCACCACAGTTGTGTGTGCGGGACAGTAACAAGTGTCTGAGCAGTTGACATAATATCTCTGAGTCAGAACATATGTTTTTAACAACCGCTTGCTTCGTCCAGGCTCGGTGAGTCAGGGTGGGTGTCTCAGAGAACCTCACAATCACAGCAAGAAAAAAACACCAGTTTAGAAATAGATTCTGAAATGAAAACAGTTAGGGCGACTTTCAACACCTAAAGAGCCTTTTGGGTCGATTTCTCACTGGGCACAACCAAGCGAGGAGCCAAAAGAGAACTTATCATACTGTCACTATTATGTCAAGCATAAATTAAGTACTGTTTGCTTTGCATAAACATATAGAGAAAATAGTAATTTTCTTCCCAAAATATTAAACAACTTTTAATAGAGGTTAGCATGACTTTCAAAATAAAAGTCTGTGTCACATCAAACCATCTCACTGCAAATGTGGTGCAACTCAGCAAGAAATTTGAAAATCTAACTAACTAAAATGAAACCAGGGATCACTGAGTGACCCTTACCATATTTCTTGAACTATAAACCTCACTTAAAATTCTTGAATTAGTTCAAAAATGGAAAATCTGAATTCTAATCTGGCATGCTTTAAGTATGAATTCTGGCTGCTGACCTTCAACTGATTTTCTGCAACTTGATGCACAAAAATATTTTAATGCGACTTTGTCAGACTACAAAGTAGATGCTCAGCGGATCGTTTGAGCATTATGGGTAATGTAGTCAGATGCCTCGCAGAGTGATATCTTCATTTCTTTTTATTTTTTGTTACTATTTACCAACTTTTTGCTTTTTAAGATGAAAAAACGTTTTATTTTGCTGTAACCAGAGAGCCATAATGGTAGGGTAGAGGTTGCAGACCCCTGCTTTAGCTGGTTCTGAGAGTCCCAGGCTCACCTATGAGAGTGACCCACATGGAGAGCGCGGTGCTGTAAACGCTGAAGTACTCCAGGATGTCGTATCTCATGAAGCATAAGATGGAGAGGCCCGGGCCGTCACACGCGTGGTAAACCTGCAGGAGGACAAACACGCTTTTACCTGGAAACAAACCAAAACTCCACTTCTAGGACCTTCACATCTGCTGTCCCTTTAAAGGAATGTTCTTGCTTCTCATTGGATACCAAAAATTATCAATGAAATCTTTCAACAACAAACTAACATTTAAAGAATCATTTTTAAGATCTCCAGCAGCAGTTTTCTCACCGCGATAAAGAACATGGCGAAGAAGTAAACCATGGCTTCCATGTGGAAGCCCCTCTTGGCGGCCACACTGGCCGTGGGCAGGAACACCAGGCTGCTGAAGGTGGGCAGCAGCATCTTGGCGATGAAAGCCCCCATAGCTGGACAAACGTGGAAGAAATGTTCTTATGTCCTGCAGCTAAAAGCTGAGATTTGTTGCCTTCAGATCCTTGGTCTTCAGACTGAGAGAGCAGCACATGAGCCTGCATGTGGACACGCCCAGCTGCCTTGTTGGGCCCTTTAAAGTTTAAATGCCCCTCAAGCATGTGACACGCTGCCTCATGGGAGAGCAGCTGTGTTCATACCAGCATGACATGGGAGAGGTGTGTACAGGGCAGGGGCTGCCACGAAGCATGTGTTTGGGTTATTGAAGTATCGGCATGTGTTTGTGGGTGAAGATGAAATGTGGGTCGGGATGGACAGTATCTGCAGCTAGATCAGGGGTCGGCCGCCGTTTGGGCTCGCTTTCTACTGATCAAAACATAGAAGGAGCTGCATAGTTTTACTTTAGCCTTTAAGAAATTTTGGTTTATGACCTTTTTTTAAAATAATAAATATAAATTATGTCTATTTTTTTATACGAACAAAAGCAAAAATATAAAAATAACCTAACATCTTTTTTTTTACGTTTGACAGAAGCTCAAATAACTTATTTTCAGAAAAAAAGATGTTCTGTGCTCTGGACAGCTAGTAACCAATGTCGTTCAGCATAAGATAATACGTGCTTTTAAATCATAAAAGAACACATTTTTTACCAAAGTTTTTCTTTGCATATAAAATCTGTTCATTCTGGAGGTAGAGTTGAACAAACAAGACGTCTTCAGGTCAACAGATGTAAAAACCTACAGTTTATGTGACATCAATTCATAAATTTAATAAATACTAAATAAGTAATTTAGTTGATTTTTTTCTATGTTGCCCTTTGTAAATGGTAGAAAAATATTGAAAGGAAATTTAAACGATGGACTTTAACTGTTGTCAATGAAAGGATGAATACGTTTCTCTGTCGGGTTCATATGTTTGTAAATCTGACTGATGACGTCAGTGACTCACTGAAGTACTATGATTACTCACAATGTTTTTCATGATTTTTTTTACTTCACATTTGCACAGCGGACAAGTTTTGTCAAACTTCCGCAGACCAGAGTTCCTTTGATGAGCGGCGAACTTTATCTGAGGCTTCATGCTTGACAAACCAACTCCGGTGGAGATCAAACCACGGACAAATGTGCTACAGTACGTTAAAGATTTTGTCTTAAGCGTCATTTTTCAGTCAAAACCTCTTTAAAAGTAAACTTGCGGAGGAACTCGTGTGTGCTCTGGAAGTCATAGAGGAAAGCTTTTCTGCCAAAAACGAAGACTTTTTATCAGCTGAACCGAGAGAGAACCGTCCAGTTTGGAATTGGTTTCTAGTTTCATTGGTTGGCAGGACTTTTTTTTACAGACTGAAATCTCCATTGTTCAACTGAATTTGATTCAAAAAAGGTTTTACCTCGTTCCTCAGCAGCAGATGTTTTTGTTCAGTGAGCTTAGCTTTCATAATGATGTAAAGAGGGTTTAAAAACAGAGGGTCACTCAGCTCCGGATTATAAAACTTCTGCATTTGCGTTCATTAATAAACAATATCCACTGGAATTGTTCATCTCTGAGGATACACATTTTCTTCAAGTCTTAAAATTCCTGCTCACTCAGCCGTATTTCATCCATTGGTTTTAAAGTTATAAAAGTTCAACTTTTAAGAGGCAGCCTCAGAGTTAAATCACAGTTTCACACTCTCCGTTGTGTCAAAAAGAATATGTTTCAATTTCAGGTATTAGCTTTTCTTTTGCATCATTTCCTGCCTGTAAATTGTAAAAAAGCTCCCAGACTCCGCTGATGCCAAGTGCAAGTGTGAACAGAAGATGGTCCATTCCACTTCACCCGTCACACATGGGAACTGCTTTTTCTGGCTCAGCGTTCGAGGCTGAAACAAGCCAAAGCTCCAGGATATTGGCTGATCTGTGGGTGAAGTCAATGTAAACTTCTGTAGGTGGAGTTCTCAAACTCTACAAGTTACAAAAAGTGTAAAAAAAACACAATAAAAAAGTTAAAGGCAACTAAACCAAATCTTTACCTTTTTTCTTGCTGCTTATAGGATGTATTCCTTCACAACCAACTCCAAAGACATTATCATTTAACATTTTCTTGTAGTTTTTTCTGATGATGAGGACATATATTAGGAAAATTAAGGTCCAAATGGCATTTTTGAAAATCATTGTGAATAAAGAGTAAACAAAAAAACAAGTTTTGGCGTGCCACAAGCTTCCTGCTCCACTCCATTCTGATGTTTTCACTTGTAGACAGGTAGATCCGTGTTCGTCATGTAGCTCAAAACAAGAGCAGGGTCGATAAATCGATTTGAATCTATCTAAACCAGGGGTGTCAAACTCATTGTGGTTCCGGGGCCGCATTCAACCCGTCTGATCTCAAGTGGGCCGGACCAGAAACATAATAGCTAAATTATTTTGTTCAACTTGTTATTGAATTAAAGGCAGAATATGGCCTTTATTTGTATATTTTGGACAAAAGCAATCTTGGATTTGAACAAATAAGGCAGAAGACAAACTTTGAACAGACGGCTGCAATGCAGGTCAGCCCACCTATGGTGGGGGCGGAGCCAAACAGAGCTTTCTGCAATTAGAAATCCCACAAGGAAAAATACGATATTATTTTTGCTTTGGGAGAGAAATTAGTTTTCTACAGCATCAAGAACCGCCTGCATTGTTAAAAAAAAGTCCAAAAGTCTCCCCCGCCGCTGTTACGAGAGGAAAGCAACAGAGCTGACAGACACGCCCCCACCTGAGAGAAAATTCCAGCCAAGCCGACCTGAAGTCCAGCTGAATCAAACTTCTCCCTAAAACTTTTTTATTATTCCTCACAAACACAACAAGGAAAGTTTTGAGGAAAAAAAAGTAAAGAAAAGAGACAAAAAAAAATAGAATTCCATGAAATGTCAAATGAACAGCAGAGATAGGAGAGAAATTCTTATTTTTCGTATTTCTTACTCAAAAAATTCTTATTTTTTGGTCTGCCTGCAAGCTGAAGCCACACAGACAGACTGAAGAACTATTACTGTCTGTATGACAACATATAAAGGTCTCATCATGGAGCTGTGGGGTCTGTCATGTTCCTCTACCAACACAAACTCTTCATATTTGTGGCCCAAATAAGGAATCTGGGAATTTCACCTGGAATTGTTTTTGGTATTTTAATTCAAAATTATGTTGATTAGTTTGTTGACTAAATTTATTCTTGTAGTTTTGATGAAATTACACCTAAAACTTTCATTCTATGCTGTAAAAACAGTTCTTGTAAACATTTTTGAGGTTTCCACAGCAAAATGAAATCAATTTTTCCAGACAGAGTTTTCTGTTTTTGCATGATTTTATGTCTGATGTATGAATAGAACATGGAGAAATGACTAAAAAAAGGAAGCGCCACTTAGGAGAGGTTGTGCTGATTACATTTATACCAAATAAGCATGCTAAATTGAAAATACAGATGTAAATTCAAAAGTGAACAAAAACAGTTATAGCCCTTGGTTCTAGTTGGTTAAACTTGCAAACATTTTGATGCTAACCTCCCTTTCTCTCCCAAAACTCGGCATGGTTTGGCCTTCATCATGTTTATTTCTTGATCCCTTAAGTTTCCTTTGCTTCCCCTAGTGGTGGAATTGCGCTTTGCGGTAATTTATTTAAAGAACATTAACTGGCCACAGGAATGGGCTAGAAACTCGCTTTCTTGTTTGAAAAATCTATTTTTTTCCTCATATCTGGGTTGGATTAAACCATCTGGTGGGCCGGATGCGGCCCGCGGGCCGTATGTTTGACACCCCTGATCTAAGCTTAATAGATCAAAAATCGATCCATAAAAATAGAGATCAATTTAGCACATGAAGCTAAAGTCCAGTAGCTTGATGCTAACATTTAATGGAATTTTCCATAGGACTGCTAATGCTAACACTCGGTCAACCTAAACAGACATTGCTGACTAAATAAACATCTTTATAAACTCACGGGCATTAATTTTCCAAACTCCAATATTTTTAAAGTTACCGTTTGTGGTCATTCTTTGCTTATTCTTTTTGACAAAAGTGTACGGCTATTGAACAATCGCCACCTAGTGGCCAAACTGAAACGTCCTTCAGGAGAAGCAGAACAATGTTTACAATGTTAATGATCTGAACATTTTTGTTAGAACTTCTCCTTTTTAGAATCCATGTAACACTGGATGATATTAACAATCTCATTATTTTACTAAAACATTTTATAGTGAACTGCATTTGATTAAAATTATTATTAATGTATTTTTAAACAAATTTTTCTAAATGTTTTAACCAAAAGTGAATTGAATCAAATTGAATTGAGTGGATTGAAACAAATCGGAAAAAATTGGAATCTAATCAATCCAGACTCTGGTGAATCGAATCGTTCATCTTCTTAACCGTTTGTCCCTTTTGGGTATACAGGCTGCTGGAGCCTAACCCAGCTACTGATGGGCGAAAGCTGGACACACTCTGGACAAGTAGCCAGTCTGTCGCAGGGCCTCAATCTCACACACTCACACCTAATTTGAGTAACCAATGAACCTATGAAGCACGTTTTTAGATGTTGAGATGAAGCCGGAGTCCCCGGAGAAAACTTTTTTTTTCATTTTCGAATCTCAAAGTTTTAGTTTAAAATTTTTTGACCCGTTGCGGCACGTTGGGGCGGAGCTAACACTAGGACCAATCAAAATCAATGAGGGTTCCAATGCATTCACCGGCTCTGAGAACCAACCATGGAGACAATTTATTCCAGAGAAAGGACGTTTTTTACGCCTGTATTTAACTCAATAAAATGGCGCTTTGAACGCGCTAGAACGGTGTTTTAGTCATGCGGTTTCTACGCAATAAAACCTTTTACACCCGTCTTGAGACAACTTCAGACTATGAGAATACAGACTGAACAGCCATTTTCTGGTTGTAATTAGAGTTCTCAGAGCCAGTGAAGGCATCAGAACTGAGGATACCACCCTCATTGATTTTGATTGGTCCTCGTGTTAGCGTGATATTAGGGTATTTTATTTTATACTGTTTTTGTGTCTGATTTCTTTCTGATTTTATTCTATTGTATTTACTGTTTTTTGCATCTGATTCCTTTCTGTTTTTATTCAATTTTATTTTCTTAAATCTCTTAACCTCTTTCCTTTTCTCAAAAGGTCTTGCCTTTTGCCAGGCCACAGTTGCAAATAAGAATGTTGTTCTTAATCTGTCCTGCCTGGATAAATAAAGGTTAAATAAAAAAAAAAAAATAAATAAAAGCTCTGCCCCAACGCGCCACAACGGGCAAAAGTTTGTAACTGAAACTTTGAGATTCGAAAAACGAAAAAAAAAAGTTTTGAAAATAAAATTTTGAGTTTTGAAACCTATTTTTTTGGCCAAACATTCAATGTTTTTTTCAAAATATTTTATTTCGGTTTCAAATAATATTGGCCCCAATTTAGCTCCATAACAGTGTGAGATAGGGTATTTTGTGCTACAGGCACAACAGTTCATTTTTTGAACCCCTAACCAAGTAAACAGCAGACAGACTCCATCTGAGTGAACTACCAACAGCTGCACTCTGATTATCATGGGTGAGGAAATACAGACAAATGTGAAGCAAAGAGTCTGAGTTTGTCAGTCGTTCTTCTATTTTTCCTCCAGAGACGGTTCTGCCTCCAGAACCACCTGGACCTGTTTGGACTCACTGCATATGTGTTTATGTTTCTCCCCGTCCTGAAGCCTCCTTTCACATCCCTAAAGATTGCAGTCTGACCTTGTGTCTGTGGCGTGGCAGTTGCTGTTCTACGCTCAGCTGCTGCAGCTGCTCAAGAGTCTTGCAGCAGCGGCACAAAAGGCTGCAGTGTTGCTGTGAAGTTTTACCCCCCGCCTCAGATTCTCTGGGTGTTTTTTGGTAACCGGAGCAGCTAAGAATGTTAAGAAAAATTAGAAGCTTTCGGAGAAGCAGGATCACGCCCCCTGCTGGACACTCCAGGTTTAAAGTCCCACTTCAATTAATTTTTAATTTATTTTCAAAGTGTTCCCAGTGGTCTTTTATTTATAATGATGCAGTTTTTAGCCAAAAACACGAGTCATTTTCTAGGACATAGTTTCTGCAGAGCGGCAGGATAAGTAAGAAGTAAGTTTGAGCTGATTTCCAATCATCTCTTTTTTTTACACTCCCTCCCACTAGCTTACAGCCCCTCACACAACCCCACACAAGCATTACCGCTGCAACAAAACTGGCAAGCAATATCAGATCTGTCCAGTCGTAGAGTTCTGATCCAGATTCCAGCTCAGACGAGGAAAACAAAGACGTTCATGGATCTATTTGTCTGAAAGTGGATGCATCAGAATGGAGCAGAGCAGGGAGCTGGAGCCTATAAGCTTTTTCAAACCGAAATTTTTCATCGGATTCTTTCTGATTCACAATGATTTGAATTAAAAATAATCAGAAACACAATTTTATTTATAATTTTCTTAATATACGTTTCCATCATCAGAAACATGCCAGAAGATCATGTTCAAAACACCAAAATCAGCATTTTCATTCACGTATGTCTTTAAACAAACAACCTCATCATAAACACCTTAACAAAAGAGGGATCAGGTCTAAGAACTGGATACAGGGATGGCAACCTGGTCTCAAGAGCCTCAACCCTACTGTTTTCAGCTCTCTCTGACCTGCTTGCTGCTGATTAGCTGACTCAAGTAATTCCACATCCTGATTAGCTGAACACACCTGATTTAGGTTGTCAGCATCAAGCAGTCCAGAGAGAGCTGGAAAACAGGCAGGGTTGAGGCTCTTGAGGACCAGGGTTGGCCAGCCCTGAACTGGAACATCAAGGTTCATCTGCAGACTTAACACCTGAGCGGACGTCCACCTGAGGGGTTGCTTGTTCTCCTAGACCTGAAGGTCAGGAGATGGAGGTCTGAGCTTCTTTTGACCGGGAGTAGCAGCAGAAGACAGAAGACAATGACAAATGCATCCAAATGACGCTTCGGATCGAACTGTCCAATCAGACACTGCACCCATGAAGTATCAGCTAATCAGAAGCAGAAGTTGTACATCTTACCAAACCTTAAAATTACCAATCTGTTTTGACCCGTTGGTAAAATGACTAAATATAAGTATAGCAAGTGTACTGGAGAGTATGTACAGAACAGAGCTATGAAAGAAAAAGTCTGGAGCAAGATTCACTAGATTTGCTTTGACTCTCACACCAAGTCTCTGGCGGACAGGAGTTAGTGATCAGCAGAACAAAAGAAGAGGAAGCCCCTCCCTGCTTGTCCACTGTGAACACCATGAGCTAAACGCTCACTGAAGAGCAGGCATTTGATGCATTCTTGAATCTGCATCAAATGCCTGGTGTGAACTCAGCTCGGGACTTGATGGGTTCGTGCCTCGAGGAGGTCAGAAGATCCTTAAAGTTGGTAGCTCCCGTCCTAACACACGACCATGAAACCAACAGATGCCAAACAAACAAAACGGAAACAGTCAGAGATGATCTGACATACTGCTTGTCCGGTTCTCTGGTCGCAGTAGGGAAGACAGGAAAGCCGTTGAGAGGATTGTCAGAAGTGCAGAAAAGGTCATTGGAGTCTCTCCCTTCTGTTCAAGAACAAAACCCAGGCAATAGCCAAAGACTCTTCACATCCTTCAGGTATAAGATTCAAAAGCTTTGACTATCTTAGGTTCCCTTCAAAACCGGATATCATGTTTGAACTTGTTGACTGGTTGGGTGGAAAACATTGTGCAAAATTTTGGGGGCGTATAAAGGGAGGATGAAGGCAATTGAGAGTTAGGTTCTTTGCGCCTCTTGTTGCTCTTTTATACTATTATTTACTAGCGTTTTACCAGTGTTTTAGTCTCGTATCTACTATTTGGTCCCAGGAAACACTACTTCACTTAGTCTGCAATGCACTGTGGGAAGGCAAGTGACAAAAAAGCTTCTGTAACTGGAAATGTTCTATGAGGACAGTCGAGTTTGGGGCGGTCAAGGTGCAGAGGTAAAGCGGTTTGAGCTCCGCAGGTCAGACACTGAAGCCCACATTGTTGGTCATAGGTTGGCGTCAGTGTTCAGCAGCTGTGAGATTGTGTGACTGAGTGAATGGGACTGTGACTGGAAGGTCCTTCAGGCCTTCTAAAGGTAGAAAAGCTCTACAAGCATGTGCCATATACTATGTTGTTATGAAAAATCAATAAAACTTCAGCAACCCATTGAATGCTTACGAGCAGACTGTTTTCTGAACCTCACCAGTTTATACTTTTTCTTCAAGTAATCACAATCCAAATTCTTCCCTTCTCTCTTTCCCTCCATTTGAAGGGGGAGTTTAAGTGTGTCCTGGAGATGTACTTTTTAAATACGACCCTCAAAACGGAGGGATACAAAGTCCTCCCCGCGAGGAGAGCCACAGACGGCTTCATTTTAATGTAAGTAACGACTTTTTTGTTTGTAGCATGATCTTTTAAACATTATAAAACCGCTGGTGTTATGTACATTTGAACACTGGAAGCTCCAGGCCTCGCCAGCAGACCGGCGATTATTGATTATGTCATCGACGAAAGTGACGTCCGAATTATGAGACACTATTATTTCATAACTCTGAAAAGGATCTAAACTGAGTGTCAAAAATCCAGGAGACTAAAAAAAAGAACATCCAACCCCGGACTGAACTCAGATATAAACTTTTGCGAAGTTTAAATACTCATACTACTATCAAACGTAAATCTTTCTGAAATGCATTTTACGTTGGATATTTTTGTTGTTTTTACAGTAAAGTGCTACAGTATTAATAAACCGCTCTTCTTCTTTTTGAAGAGTCTTTCCAGACCGTGAGGAAGATACAGTTTGATGAACCTGCGACGTTTCAACGATAGGAAGACATTCAAAAGTTGTTGTAACTGTTTTATGAACAGAAAGACTGACCTGCGCACGCACACACGCACACTCGCACTCGTGCACACAGCGGTCTCATTATCAGCTCCCAGCATTCCACATTATCCACAGTTTGAGTCCAGCCAGCTGCACTTCAGCATTTCCAGCCTCTCAGTCAGATTTCTCTGCGCTCTGATCAGCTGTTTTCCGTCCCTCTTTCAACTCAGACACTCTTATCTGTTTGGAGAATTTGACCCAAGAAGAAGAAAAACTAAGCATTGGCTTCTAAAGGCAAGGATGAATGTCAGAGTATGTCTTGTTTAGAACAGAAAATTTGTTGTAAATACATTAAAATCATCCTCCAAAGAGATAAAAAAGTATCAGGTTTTTGTGCCGAGATAAAAGAAAGACCCACTTCTTCATGGTTTGTGTGTTTTGTTTCACGCGTTTAAGAACTGCATCAAACCACAGAACATTTTTCTCCTCATTTTTCTGCTTTTATAACACCTTTAATTGGTCTTTGTTTGAATTTAACGACTTTAATGACTCCAGACGCAGTTTGGCTTTCAGCAAACTCACAAACACACCCCCATAATGTGTAACACTTCTGCTAACTGCCCTCATTTAGCTGTCGTGGGGAGGGCGGCGGGCTTTGACCGGGGGCTGGTAGATGGAGCGTGCTCCTCTGGTCTGGCTGCCTCACTCGACTGTTTCAATCAGCTTATAAATCTGGAGCTGGAGGGGAGGCGGATGAAACGAGGGAGGGAGAGAAACAGAGGAGAGGTAAAAAAGCCAACGTCTAGAGAAAGTTGGAGGTTGTAATTTGACAGACAGTAGTTTTTAAATGATAAAAAAGTTGAATCCCTCTTTGGTTTGATCAAAAAGAATGAAATATTTTTAGCCTTGGTCAAGAGGCTCAGAGGACTGTGGATTTTGTGACCACGGAGTTACTCTGAAAACAATAAAACTCAGCAAATTTTAAAAATTCAGATTCCAGCAGAATAAATCAGCTCATCATTCATTATTTACCACAACATCAATGTTTTTTGAGGATCTTCATTAACCTTTCTCATCCCTAGAGATTGCTGTCTTTGGTCATCATTACAATTTTCCAGAGTTTCTAAAAGACACTTAAACTGCATTAAATTATTCTTTGTTTCAAAGACACATCCAGTAATTGCACTCAGTGTTAAGGTGCATTCACACCAACTGGGATCAGCGCAGCAGAGGCGGCCATTTACAATGTTAAGTCAATAGTACAGATGCGAAATTAGGCGATCTGGATCGAAGAGGCGCGAAATTGGCTACACGGCCAAAATTTTAACATCTGAAGTTTGACAAGTCGCCACATCGCATCAGCCAATCGGGGACTCAGCTTTGGGCATATGACGTTTTCAGTGACTCGATCAGCAGGTCAAATATTAATCAATGCGAGTGTTTTTGTTTTGAACATCCATCTCATTCCTAAACTTGCTTGGGCCATGGAGTTACTAGAAGAAGTGATATACCCCAGACAGATCTCTAGCCTACTGGGGGGGGGGGGGCTGGCTGCAGTTACCCAGCCTCCTTTAGTTCAGCGGAGCTCGCTCGCTTAGATATGCCAGCAGACAGACAGTAGTTGCGAGGAGCGGGGGCCATGTGAATTATTTGACATTTTTCTTTTTTTATTGAGACAATAATAACCCTCCCCTCTCTCATTTTTTTCACCCTCTTGGGTTAATGCAGGTCAACCTTCAGAGTCAGTCACAGAAACACAGCGGAAGCGACTGTCATCCAGACACAGTCCTCAGAGTGAGAGGGAAACCCCCCAGAAATATTTGATTTGAATAATCTCATAAACCAGACATAGAGACATGATTACTGATGTTTAAATAAACCCGATCTCTCAACATAACCCTCTAAACTTCCATACATTGTAACTGACATATACACAGATACTACTCCATGTAATGCTTACGATATTAGCTGGAAGCTTCTCCCCCCATTTTTTGACAGGCGACATTGGGTTGCTGGAACCAGTCACTGTTTAGTGAAAGTGGGATCCACCCTGAACAGGTTGCTAGTCTTTTGCAGGGCAACACAAACACTTAACCTATTTCAATAAAGAGAGTTTGAATTCTCGAGCATAAACGGTCAGAAATCTTTTGCCGGTTGGGCTCTGGGCCGGACACATTTTGCATGCTCACATAGTGGTGACCTTGGATCAAGTGAAAAGACCCAAAGCCATAGAGCCATAGACTCTGACGGTGGTTTAGATTGACCGTAGCGGCCAAAGTTCCAGTGTTTATGTTCTTTGATTTAATGAACCTTTAAATCAACGTAATTCCAATTTTCTCCTTCAGAATCTTCTGGAAATACGTTGATCGTGCTAAAGATGAAACAAACAACAGTATGTTAATTAGTTGGTGTTTCAGTGTCACCGGTGACACCTGAGGTGTTAAGGGGTTTAAAGGCAGAGATTTGATTGTGATTGGCAGAGAATAAAATAAGCACTTCAGCTTTTGGCTCAGAGTGGAGACCAACTGATGACGTAAGGAGTGATGAGTATTCCTGAGGTGACTAGACCGTCCTTATTGAAATTACACCAAAGCTTCACTAAAACACGTTTGTTGAATGTGGGAGGAAACCAAAGTACCCAGAGAAAACCCACGTGTCCAAGAGGTGAAAGTACGAAGATGGTAAACAAGATGGCAGCTAAAAATCAATATCCAGAAGTGGAACACCAACCCATGGAACAGTACCCTGTTAAGGCACATTTTAAGATCGTCCTGAACACTAGAAAAAGTTTTGATAAAAGTGGCTACAACTCTGAAATCTTGGAGAATTTCCACTTCTGGCTAATGATTTTTTAGCTGCCATCTTGTCTGCCACTAGGTCCTCAAGCTGGATGTTGAACTCTCACCTTCTTGCCTCACAATCAAGAGTTTGTAGCCCAACATAGAAGTACCAAATATTGTAGTTCTGCAAAAGGCTGCAACAGGTTGGGGAAATATTATTCAAAAAAATGAAACCAATGTATAGTACTCCCAACATGATGAACACAATTTTATTCTTTGAATAGATGAACACAGAACAAAGCTCAGTATTTCTTTGTACCGTCCAATCAGAAATCTTTTTGCTCATTCATGAGGTGGGAGAAGCAAACTCCAGTCCTGTCGTCCCTCAGGTTCATTTTGCTGTTCAGAACTGAATGAGTGATGTCAGAGGCTAACCCTCAAGTTTACAGCTCTGTTCCAGGGGTCCATGGTCTATGTCTGGTATCTAAGTTGGGCTCAGAACAGGCATCCAGGTGCAAGTCAAGCTAAGAGAAGCAGACGATGAAAAGCTTCATTACTTTTAGAATTCAAGCTCACTTTTCAAAAACAGGCTGGGTATGAAGTTCTGTGGAGAATGAGTGGAGAGTGGGTGTGAGCTGGAGAAGAAAGGAGATGTTTATGACAAGTTCTTGTAGCATTTTCTCATTATGGAGGACATTTATATAGAGAATTATGCTCAAAATTCCATTTCACTATACATAAATTATGTCCCAGAAAACTACAGTTTTTTTTAAAATTTTGAATTATAAGACCACTTGGAACGCTTTTACAATAGATCAAAAGATGCTCGGAGTTGGACTTCAAGACATGCACACAAAGAGCAGAGTAAAAAGCAGGTAAAGCATCATGAACCAGTAACTTCTCATTAACAGCAGGGGGCAGTATCAATGCGCCCTCCTCTGTTCCTGTCACTTAAGATAAAGCTGTGATTCCAGGTGAGTTTTGCATCGTACTTGTGAACAGCCCTGTGCTGACTGACAGGCAGGTTGGAGCCACAAGTATCACATGACCAGGAGGCGTCTGTCGATGTCCACGAACAGGAATAGGGGGTTGAAGTGGATTAAAGAGCAGAAAAACTAGAAACTTAAAGGGAATTTCTTCCTCCTAGCAGCTGTGCTGGAGCTCCCAAGAAAAACCACTGAAGGAGAGGCTGTCAGCTGTTGAGCTGCTGCTCTGACTGGGAATCGGCAAAGTTCAAGTTCTTTGAGAGGAAGTTCTGTCCGCTTTTTTGGCCTGATGAGTAGCAACCCCTCTCACTCTGAGGACCTGGATCACCCACCTGGTTTTGGGCAGAAAACGGCTCCTGGATTTGTCTGACAGCTCTCTCGCTGTCAGGTGTTTGGGTTATAGAGACTTTACAAATCAAACAGAGGTAATCCCAGCATGGGCCACAAAATGCACATGTACAGCTCTTCTCTCGTGAATAGTGACATGACGGAGGGGATGGTGGAGTTCAGAAAACAGATCAACCTTGGCATGATAGCAGGTGGAGCAGACTAACAGTCAATTTCTCAAGTTTAAATACATTTATCACCAAAGGTTTGCAAACATGCAACATGTAGGGTCATCTCAGACACGCCTGTAAAGCTACAGACACACCGAGCATCTAACACGTGTTCTAGAATGCACTAACATGTTCTAGAACATGCATGTAGCCCGGGGTGCTCACACTGGACAAGCAAGGGCGAGGGCTTTCTCCTTCTTCTACTGTTTACTGGCACATGGCCACCACCTAAAATTGGAAGAACATTGGTGTGAGATGTCAAAGTGGTGCAAATGTGGGAATCTTGCTACAAGCTTTTTCTTTCACAGCTCTATTCCAATATATGAAAAACTTGGTGTCTTAGAATTACGTCTGGGCACAAACCATAACATCCTCAGGATCCATTTTTAAATATTTGGTAATTCCATTAATCAATAGAGACACCATCGATACATCATTACAAAGTTTGACCTGGTTTAACTTGATATAGTGGGCAAACTCATATGAAACCACTGAATAGGCGAAAACGTGCAGAGCACAAATGTCTGGCTGCATTTCACAGCAGATCACAGAAGTTTGACAGGTCCCATCAGCCAATCAGGAACTCAGCTTAGGACACGAGACAGTTTTAGTGTAAGCGGGTAAAATACTAATCCAACACGAGCGTTTTTGTCCTGTCGCAGCGCGGCGGTTCTCTGGCTGCAGCCAGACTTCAGCGGAGCTCACTCGCTCAATACGGCAGCAGACAGACAGCCGCTGCGAGGAGTGGGGACAGCCTGCTCGGGTGTCCTGAGGTGTGATAGTATACTCAGTTTTGTCAATACAAAAATGTAAAAGGTGACTTAATTTTCCCCCCTCTTGTGTTAATGCAGAACAGACTTCAAACTCAGTTACAGAGACACAGAAACAGTGGAACTGGCTGTCATACAGACACACCCTCCGAATGATATAATTGCTCCGGTAACCCCCTAGGCACCATGGCCCCTCAGCCGCGGCGTCTAGCTCAGGGTCACGTTTGACAGTCAGCAAGCAGCGAATTTGCTGCACGGTAAAAGAGGGGCAGCCACCGGTTTGCGGTTCAGAGGTTGGAGAGCTCTGACTTAATGGGGACAGTCAGCACGGCAAACAATGACGACACCCACAATGTCAGCTTTGACAATGTGGAGGTGTTTACCATGCATCAATGGGACTTGGGAATGAAAATGTGTTGATTTGGGAAGATGTAGGCATTATTTTTTGTTACTGAAGTACCAAAATTGCCACCGACTAGGAACCGAAACCGAAACCGAAACCAAAGAACTACTTTGGCATCGGAACCAAATAAAACCCAATTGGTGCTCAATCCTATTCCTGTCACATCTAGGGTTGGGAACCGATTGGGTTTTATACAGTTCCGGTGTCTTTGGTTTCAGTTCCTAATTGGTGCCAATTTCGGTACTTCCACAGTAAAAAAATAATGCATACATCTTCAATAAAATCAACAAATTTTCATTCCTAAATCACATTGACGCATGATTATTTGTGGCAAAAATTGACTTGACCGCGTGCTTGGCCCGTTAGTGCTTTTATATGAGCCCGCCCACCATCGCAGGAAAGGAAACAGGATTGGCTAGAACCTCAAAGTAGTAAAGACAGAAGAAGCGATTGACGTACAAAGACCAATAGACGTTCAGTGAAACTAAGCACTGACATGCGGCACCGTTTGCAGCAGCTTCTTTTGGTTTTGGTAGAACCGCGAAAATCATAACTGTTCCTACTTGGAACCGAACTTCATTACCCAACCCTAGTCACATCCACAACATTTATGAAAAACTTCAATTTTGGTATCGATATGGCATTGTTATCGGTGATATTGACCAGTCAGATCAGTGTCTGATCGATACCCAGATGCTCAATATCGCCCGGCCCTACTTGCAACATGAATTTTGTAAACAGTCGTAGAAACTTGCATGGCTATGTGTGCACTTGAGAGAATAAAACATGGAAGCCTAAAATGCTTGTTTGTGTGTGTTTACATTGGCTTTTCTGGGGGGAATGGTCGCTTGGATGTGTATTACTGAAGACGATGTTAAAGTAGCTTCACACAGACGGGCAGGGGCGGTTCTACACTGAATGACTCCCCGGGCGAGAGCCTCCCCAGACGCCCCCAAAAAAATAAAAAAATTAAAAAAAATAAATAAAATAAAAAATTAGCTAATGGTTGCCGTCTTCAATCCTATAATTGGCACATTTTTAGACTGGTTACATTATGTTTTGTCACCCTCGAGTAGTTGTTTATAGTTAATATTAATCTTAAAAACTACCAAAAGATTTATGAATATACTATTGCCTAAACATAGAACCCAACATGATGAAACAAAATAATAAACTTCATGCACACAGGCTCACAACTAATCCACTTTAACAGTTAAAATCTCCAGTTAACTGGTTAAAAAAATTGAAAATGTTATGGTTAAAGTCATGACTAACCAGAAAAAAACAGGAAAAGACACGAAAATAAAGCTTAAAACTGCTTTTTATTTTGACCTTTTTTTTCTTTCTTTTGTAGCTGGACTTTTGGCGATTTTTGAAGTAATAAATCTCAAATAAAATAAATTTTTATTTTCATTTTTTTATTTGTATCAATTGTAGTATTGAAACTATAGGAACATTTAATTATTTCAAATAGTTGTCATTATCTGTAGTACATGAACAAGTGACGCACTGCTGTGCCCGCTGTTCCTTTGACTTTTTTTTTTAATATCAGCTGCTGTACCTCACTGTCTGGGAGATGTAAACCCAGAAACTGAGATGTGCACGGATGTTTTTATTCAGATCTTTAAAATAAATAAACCTGATCTCAGTATCCACATCCATGACAAGTGCCCTCAGGCAGAGGGAGCTTCAGGTTAACAGGAAAATTTGGCACTAATTAATAGGCTTATATATTTATCATATTTTTTCTCTCATTTAAAAAAAACCTTTTTCTTTTTTGGAACAATTGATTTTTTTAAAGTTTCATAATGTAGACACCCCCCGCTTTTGTCCCCCGTACGTCCATTTAATTTGGTAGAGACCCCCCAGCCCAATCTCAGTGAAATGCGTACATATTCCAGGACTTTGGATACCGTGCATAATTTACGAGAAACACGGTTTTTGCGTGCATATAATATGTTCGATCCTGCACGGTCCTGAATGTGTTTAAATGTCTTTTCCACATTTGAAACATCCCCTGGTGGACGTAATCCTAACCTTAACCAGCATTTTTAAATGCGCCAGAGGTTCTCTGACCACGTGATCAAAACGAAACTTAAAAACCGTGTAGTGATGGTTGCGGGCTTATTGGGCTTGCTGTCAGATCTGGCAGCGCAAGGAATTGTGGGTAACCATTTATTTTGCCTGTCTGGTTAGAATTGGGTTTAAGTTTGAGTTTTCATTTATGTGTTTTGTTGTCTGACCGTTTAACACTGTTTCCATTTGTTATTTTGGTGCATTGTGTTTCACTTCTTCCTGCACCCTGAGTGAGAATGACGGAGAGACTGATCACTACCCCACTTGTTTCAGTCATTATGACGCTGTGAAAAGTAAAGCATATGGCAATTGAGGTGGACCAATCTTTGTTCGCTTTCTCGCTGTAGTTCTGCTGTGATTGTTAGATTACAATTCATCTTGAACAAAGCATAAATATTACGCATCCGCGATTGGCGTGTGATGTGCCCATTTGGACCCCTCCACTTCTTCAATACACACCCTTCAAACAGGGGCGCCTGCACCACCTGGGGCGCTAACTCGCCTGTTTCAGGCCGATCCTAACACCACACAGATATAAACACCATAGAGGTCCAATTTTTGTTCAAGCCGAGATGCCGCCCCCTATGAACTGCCGCCCCGGGCTACTGCCCGCACTGCCCGTGCCTAAAACCGCTACTGCAGACGGGTAAAAGAAATCTAGATCTGAGCTCTGTAAAAAAGTGTCTTTATTTACTTATCTGCATAGGTTACTTGTTGTGGCAACTGTTTAACCCTTTAACACCTGAGGTATTGCCGGTGACGCTTAAACATAAAATCTTAAACATACTTTAACTTTTCAACCATTGACAGTAGGGATGTCCCGATCCGATCACGTGATCGGAAATCGAGCCCGATCACGTGGTTGAAGACTCGATCAGAATCGTGCTCTGTTGTCCGATCAGGATCAGATATTTCATTTATTCTTCTTATCATCAGCACTTTACATTTCAATCTTATTATTCCAGATAAATCCTCCACTAGAAGTCTGCATGTCAAGAACAGATCACAAAATGTTATTCCTGGAAAACGCAGCAGAAAACGGCAACAGTTCAAGCAGAGGACTAATGTAAACAGATCAATAATAGCTAGCTAGCCGATCACGGATTCAGACTTCAGGGATCAATAACTCTTTTGAAAACGCTTTAAACTGACAGTTAGTGTCTCTAAACAACAACCTCTGAAGGAATTTCAACAGAAAAAGACAGAGTTTTGTTTCTTTTTAATGTTAAACTCTTCCTGATGTAGACAGATGCTAAACAGTAGCTGCTAACTGCTACATGCTAGCGCCGTGATTTAACTCCTTAGGACCCGAGCTGTCCTTTGATATGCCTGTTTTATTTATCTGAAAGAGAAATAAAAGTTAAGAAAATTAACTACTCTGTTATTAAAACCAAAAATGGGATGTCTTAGGAGTTTAAAAAGAAGCACATAATCTTAAAAAGCAAATTAAGAAAAAAAAATAAATGAAAATTATTAATATGAGCTAGTCATGAACACTCATCAAATTCATGTGAAAACAGTCATAATTTATTTTTTAAGAATTCTAAAAAGGACAGGAATCATATCTGGTCAGAAATGTTCAGTAGCTCTAAAGATATTAAAGCTAAAGTCACTAAACTTTCTCACATGACTAATTATCACTTATAGAACAAGAAAATATGTTTTTTTTTCTAGTTTATATTTGCTCTATTTTTACTTGTCTATTAAAGCTACTTCACTGAAGTTTTCTATTTAGTATTTAATGATAAAAGAAGGTTAATGGCATATAAATGAGGGATAACACAAATCTGTTTATTCAAGTTGTTCATGTTTTAAATTTAAAAAAAGTATCGGATCGGGACTCGGTATCGGCAAATCCACAAAATCCAATGACTCGGAATCGGATTGGGCCCAAAAAAACCTGATCGGGACATCCCTGGTTGACAGCAGCACGGGCCACTTTTATCCTATAGAATCGAGTAGGGTGTACCTGCAGGCCTGGAGAACCAACAGCGCTCACAGGACCACGCTCTCAGGACCGCACTCTCAGGACCCAGGGGGTTTTAACACAGCGCCTCCTACAGGATGGAGTTTGTTATGTTAATTTCTGGAGACTTTACGAGACACATTGCACACGTGAGTAGTATGAGTAAGAGTTAAAAAAATGATCCAAGCGCTGCCTAAAGGATAAACAACTAGATAAATTATCACAGGAATCTAAAATATAAAAAGGGAAATTACAAATTAATTTTCCGTTTTTTGCAGAAACATAAACAGTGATGTTTATGTAGCTTAGCTTAGCTTAGCTTTTATCCAAATTAATGTTCTTTGTGCAAAAATAAATTCATGACGGTTTGTTAGATTACATCTTTCAGCATTTACAGCATACTTAATTTTTGGTATTTTTCCATCTTCATGTGTTATAATTTTTTTTTTTTTTTTGTGCAATTCATTACTATTGTGTCATTATAACCCAAATATAGTCGACATGTATTACAAAAACGGGGAAAATTAAATGTTTATTGAGCAAAGTCAAGTATGAATTTATATGTATTTTACTATTTGGTAATGTAATATAAAGACTTGATTCATTACTATTACTGAATAATATTACTTTTTTAGTAATAAGTATTTATGTATTGTTCAGAACTAATTTACTCTTTACTTTACATTTACTTATGTACCTTTTTTCCAGATGATACAACAATTCAAAAAGAGGAACTCTCCAGATGAAACAGTGTGGTTGAATGCTTTGTTCTGCAAAATATTTCCAACCAACAATAGTATAAAAAGTTCAAATTCATGATTAAAAACTCTCAAACTTAAAAAAATAAATAAATGGCAACTGTTACAAAACATTTCTGAGAGCAAAATATTTATTTTAGTAAAGTAGATACATTGACAGAGGATTGGTATAGAATTGAAACAGCAGAGAACTCCCCAAGTAAAAGTATTTTTAATCTCATGTTTAATTTGAAAAATTGTTCGAAGATATTTTCCTTTCCAATATACAGCTGTGATTTCTTGTACAGAAAATATCTGTTAGGTGGCTACAAGTATTGTTTTTTATGTACCTTTATTCTGTTTAATGTAACTTCTATAAAAGTTATTCTTCCCACCTCAGCAGATCCTGTTTAATTTTCCAAATGTTTTGGGTTGGTTTTTTATTTGATTTTCTGGCACGTTTTAATTTATTATATTCAATTTTTATTAATTATAAAATACATGTGTTTCTCATTGAGAATGTGTTAAATTAGTGCAACCGAATAAGACAAAATGTAAAGACGAGTTTATATTAAAATCCAAATATTCTCAACTTCTGATAAGTATTACGTGGGTGAAAAAAACACCAGACTCAACTCTCTATCAGCAGTTTGATAAAACAATAAAGAGAAATCAGTTTGGATTCTCTTGCCAAATGTTTCAAGATCTATATGTACTGAATTATATTTCCACTGAAAAACCCTGGTGCCTAAAGAGTTAAAATAAATATATGATTCATCAGAAAGAAACATTAGAAATATTCAGTCAACATTTGTAACACTTACTAAAAAAAAAAATAAAATAAAGACAAACGGCACTCAGCAGCAAGGAAGCGCTGTCTCAAAAATGAGTCCTTAAATCGTCCTGAGGGTGCAGTTCGTCCTCCAGCCAGCCTGAGAACGTGGTCCTGTGAGCGCTTTGGTCTCCAGTTCTGCAGGTTTATATTACTGATAGAATCTATTGTAATTGCACTGATCCTGTTGACAAAAAAATACAGTAAATCAAAGAACATAAACATTGGAGCACCGGTGTTAAAGGGTTAAGTGTTCAGAGGAGTGAACATCTCTCTTATCCACACCAAACTCCAAAAATCCATAAATGAACCTGAAATACTCCATGATACTTTTTTTAAAAACATTTTCCTGATAATTCTCTATACTACTTATTCATTCATCGATGGCTAGTAAATAAAGGGGTATGTCACCGCTCTAGGGGTGTTTTTGGCAGGAATGTCAGATCTGTTAAAATCCACTCCATTATCTGTTGATCTACTCTAACTTTTGTGCTATCTTAAGCATTAAAAGTGGGGTCATCTGGACCCCACGCTCAACTTTTTTTTTTCAAGGATTTTTTTTGTATTTTCACTGGTGTCAGTGGCAGACACGAAATCCTGTCCACCTTTGTCATGGGAGAGATCACACAGCAATATAAGGGTGGGGTCATCTGGACCCCATAAGAGAGCACAAATTAAAAGTCTTCCAGTAATCTTTTGATTATGATAAGGCTGGAAACAGTCATTTTTTTGAGAAATAGTTTCTGCAGAGTGCCATGAGTTCATCAGGAATTCACCCCTAAATCACAGGCAAGACAGCAGAGTAAGCCTGCCCTCATTTCCCATGATTTCCTATGGTAAATAATAAGCTCTGTAGCTACAGAGCCTTTGACACCAGGGGTCCGCAACCCGAGGCCCTGGAGCCACTCATTTATCCCTCCGCTGTGGCTCTTTGGCTTCAAATAAAACTTATGATTTAACTAGTTATTTAACTATTTAATTTGTGTTTAGATTTTTCACAAGTCAGAAAGGTCTGTTTGATTAAAATAATAATAAATGGTTTAATCTACTGTGAAAGTGGCTTATCAACAGTAACATTACCTTTTTGCATTTGCATGTATAGATAAAAAAGTGGATTCTACACTTGAATTCTTTTATTCACTAATAAAAGAAGAAAAAATGATAAAGGAACACCGAAGTCATAATAATAAAAAAATCTCGTGTTTCTTGACCCTGGACCAAAAGGCTCTTTTGCCATTAAAGGTTGCAGACCCCTGACCCAGACTGACAAAAACTTTTAATCTGAGATGGGAAATTAGTTAGACGGGTCAATTTTCTTCTTCGCTGCTTTTCCTCATCTTGATCAGAGCAACACTGCCCCCACATGAGAGCTATTGGAATTGCAACATTATTTTCAGGTCTGCTTCAGGATGGCTGAGAGTGTCATGTGAAACCAACAATTTCAAAGGAAAATATTGTGGACTGACTGAGTGTGAAAACAACTTATTACAATTGAACCGGCTTGTTGTTTCTCACTTTTTCTTTGCCACTGCTTCAAACTGCTTCACAGTTTTTATTCCCCTTTGCAAAAAACTTTTTAAAGGTTCATCCTTTGCAGTTGAATCAATACTTTCCCATAGGAATGATTTAAAAGGACAATTTTGATTGTATCTACCTCAGGTTTGGTCAATGATCCCTTGAGCTGCGCTGATCTCTGTTTGTGTTTTGGAACACGATCAGCATCAAATCGATGAAAAGGAAAGAACGTATGAGAGAACAAGTGCAACGCTGTGAGGAGACAGCTGTAGAAACAGAAATGTGACTGAAAAACGGCAGACAGAAAGAGAAGGAGGGGTGAGAAATAACAGCACAGGAGCGCAGAGAAAACAGGGGAGAAGTAGTAATAAAACAAGCAGGAGGAAGACTGACAGATGAAGGTAAGAGAGGGAAGACAGCCTGGTGGGCAGACACGGTGGTCCTCAGACGTCTGCTGCTCCGTCCTTGACTTTTCTCACGTTCCCAGGCTTCTCTCCATTATTTACTCCATGTACTGTCTTCACTTGAAACACATGAAGAGGACATCAGGTTGCTGCATCTCTATTGGGCAGATCTTGATTCACTGCAGTTCTCAAAGTGGTATTACACCATCGACGTAAACCACAGGTAGTTAAAAGGAACATTTTTGTTTAGGGTTTCTCTAACAATTTAAGCCATCAAATTTTCACAAAAGAAAAAATCAAACCACTTCAAAAGATGGCAGGAGGTGCAAATACTGTACAGCACGTGTCAAAGTCGAGGCCCTCCGGGTAATTCTATCCAGCCCTCCAGATCATTTTATTTTATTGTTAAAAACGGCCACAACACAGTTATTTCTAACTTATACAATTTTGACAACTATATTTTTATGGAGAGTAAAACATTGAAACATATTTAAGGTTTAATTTGATTTATTCTGGAATAATATTCTTGCCTTTTTTTTAAAAGAATGTCGTTGTGTGTTGACTAAATGCTGTTCATTGTGCGATCTAAGGTATGTTTTGGATTTTGGCGCCATGTGCGATTGATTTTGACACCCCTGCTGTACAGGATCCTTTATGGCTTCTCCTGGATTACCGACGATAATCCTTTATGAGCAAACATTTTAAGTGATGTTCTTTTTTTTAAAAAAGCTTTAGCTGAACTATTTGAACAAGAAATTGAGTTCCACTTTCAGGTTTAAGGTTTCGAGTTTGGTTAACACCTGACGCGGAAGGGAGCGGTTCACACCAGGGAGCAGCGCGGTGCGGCGCGGTGTGGTGCGGCGCGGCGCGGCGCGGTGCGGCGGGAGGTCTTCTGCGGAAGGCTTGTACCGTGCAGTGGGTTGTTTCGGCTTCAGGTCTATTTTGTGTGCGAGCCCCAAGTGATCCACGTCAAATCTGGCAGGAAGTTACATCAAGATTCATGAGAAATATAATAAATTTTTCACAATAAAACACAGCGATTTACATAATTTTGTATCTAAACAGACTGTAGAGATGGAAATAAACATACAATCACAACACACACACTTCTCTCTCTGTGTTTCAACAACAAATAAATTAAATAAATGTAAGCCTACTAACTACTTGCTTCTTCTTAGCAGAAATATGGGGTCATATTTTTAGGTTATTAATTTACCTGTGATGACAAAAAAATAAACAAAAAAAAAGCTCTCGCAGAGGCGCTTGTTGTCGTGGAAAATTGGTGTGAATTGCACGAGAGAGAGGATGCTGCGCGTGAACCCTTCAACACCAGAAATGCTGCTGGTGTTCTGTAAATCCTTCCTGTCCACCTTGAAATATTTGTCATATTTATCAGTTTTGTCAGACCACCCATAAATCTGTTCTACTTCTTTATGTTCAGGAGAACGGTTACGGAGTACAGGGAAAACCCCCGGTGGATCCTGAGCGGTGCTGCTTTTGCAGCTCGGTGCTCCTCTGCGGGTTGGACCAAACACGGACAGAATATTTGTGACAGCTGATGGGATTTTAATTTCAGTTTCATTTTAAATTCGTGAGGCCAACTTAAAATATTCCCGTCTTGGAGATGAGTGGGCGATGCAAAAACACCGGCCTTCACTGCACTTTTCTGCATTTTTCTCCTCGTCACATATTGATATGGAAAAAAAAACATCAGCCTAAAATAAAACCCACCGGTGAACGTGCAGGCTGTCCATTTGATGGGGTTTTGATACAGGATACCACACGATTCCTTTGGAAAATAATGAAAGCTAACATCAGTATGACCTTTCACTGAATTACAATCCTTTACAGCACAGAAGTGGGATGTTATCTTCTCTTCTCCGGCCTATGCTATATCCGGGCCAGTTATCGTGATGTAAGCTAAGCTAAGGAATTCAAAGTTTTTCTGCGACCATTTGACTGAGAGATTTAAAAGGAATAATACTCGGAAAAGCAAAAACGAAATGATTTCTTATTACATTTTTTCTCTTTCTGAAGAAAAATGCCACACATACATGTTAAAAACTCAAAAAACATGATTTTCATTGAAGGAGGACTTTCATTTTGTGGCCACTCTAATGGATTTTTTCTGTTTTAGAAACTTTAGGTTATATTTAATTGATGCTTAATCCAAATAATACAATACTATACTTTTCAACTGAATTTTAGGCCAGCTCAACCTACTACTGGGTCTTGTAAGTTGTTTTCACACCACACCATAAGTCTGTGGTAGATTTGTGTCTAAAGTGCCTCTCTGTCCGTGTGATAAACATCTTAAAATCTGCAATGTATTTCAGTGCGAACGCCATGAGCACAGAATATATACAGTATATATAATAATACATACTGCTCACAAAAATTAAAGGAACACTTTTTTTATTGAGCTTGGCATGAACTGAATGAAACCTGTCTGATAATGTTCTTGTTGGTTAATCAGCTGAGGCCTCGTTAATCAATTTCATCTGTATAGGTGTTCATGAATTAACAACAGGTGCACCTCAGTGGTAACAATTAGAAAACCCTCCAAACAGGATTGGTGTTACATGTGGAGGTCATTTCAAGTTGCAGAAATGAAGTTTTGGAGAAATTGAACTATCCTGCCACACTTTCATTTCACTCTGATTTTATGGTGTCTACACAATTGAGCCTCTGTAGACTGAAAACTTTAATTTCCATTAAAAGACTTGGTGTCCTTTTGTTCCTAAGACACTGCCCTGTTGTTATTTGTATAGATCTAACTTCATATTGAGATCTGATAGATCTAATATGTTTCTTTAAAGTGCTCCTTTAATTTTTGTGTGCAGTGTTTTATATATATATATATATATATATATAATATATTATATATTATATATTATATAATTTATTATATATATATTATATATTTAAGCAGAATCTGCAGATTTAAGTTGATTTTGAAGACTATTGTGTGTATGTTACATGTCAGAACAGTTTTAATAAAACATCGGCTGATTTACAATTCACTGCCGTAAAGTGTTGCATATGCTGCTTTTCTTAGCTTCAAAATTTTCTGGAGTTACGCTAAGGGTTACGGTAGTCGTGTCACAGGTGGGTTGACTTCAACTTTTATTTGTTCAGAAAAATTAACACTGAATTCCAACTATAAACAATATTTGAAAAAAAACATGAAGAAAATCAGAAGAGATCATTTTGTCAAAAACAGCTCAGTATGGGTTAATGTGAGAGACTTTTGGTGGACATTAGAGTTACTGCCAAACCTGCGGACCAAGGTTGTGTCCAAATACCCTCACTACTCCTCATTCAGTGCAACATACTGGGTGTTTTGGGCAGCATGGTGGCGCAGTGCAAGAGCAAGAAGGTGATTGGTTTGAATCCGAGCTGGGACCATTCTGTGAGGCGTTTGCAGGTTCAGTCCATTCATGTTTTCTCCTGACTTCCTCCAAAAGTTCAAAAACACTCTTTGTAAGATAATTGGTCACTCTAAAGTGTATCTAGGTGTGTGAAGATGATTGTGTGCACTGCAACAGACTGGTGACTTGTCCCGGGTATATCCAGCTTTTGCCCAACAATAGCCAGGACAGGCTCTGACATCCTTGTGACCTCAAAAGGACCATAGTGGATTAAGAAGATGGATGGATGGAGTGTTGGTGTTCACCGTTCTGCTGGAGTGTCCAAATCTACAATTCCAAAAAAACAAAATGAAGTTAATTTAGTCACCATTTTCTTGTGATATGGACACCCATAGATGTAAATATCACTACAGATGACACACACACAAAATTTCTGTGTATAATAGACTTTTTCTTGTACAATTTCACTTTTAATTTGGAAATTGTTTTGCAATACAATGAAAAAATATAAGTAAAAACAGACACTGGAGTTTTAATAAAAAGTTTGGCTACAATAATTGACTAAAAATATATATATTTTTTAAAGTTTTAAAAGGATATAAATTAGATTTAAATTGTAAAGTATTAAAAACTGATCAGAAAGGGTCTGGACTGCTGAGAGATTAAGATAAATTAACAAAAGAAAATCACAAATGGAGATGCTTGAAAGTAATATTTCTATCAGTTTTTTCAAAAAGCAGTAGTGGTGAGGTGGCAGGGACAATGCTGTAAAAATATTTACAGAACTTAAGAGCTCTTTCTTTATCATTTGCTTAGTTTTCACGGTTTTTGCTGAATGAAGAGTTTGAACTCGACTTTAGTCGTCAAACTCCAACTGATCAGAGAGAAGCATCAGAGGAACGAATGCCGGTCCTCCTCCTAAAGAGGAGGAGGAGGAGGAGGAGGAAGAGGGATGCAGGGAGAGCACACCTTACCTCCCCTCCTCCTTGACTTTCTTCCTGCCCTCTCTCTGTCTCCCTCTTCACTCCACAGCAGCTCTCAGCAGCGCATCACAACACAGCAGCCGCTGGACGACACACACAACCACACACACGCACGCACGCACGCACGCACACACGCAGAGCGGCATCCTCAGCTCAGACTGAGACGCCCCCGGACTGCTGCAGGCGAGGTGAGTGAGTGGGATGCAAGCGTGCTGGGGTTTGTGGGGGTTCGCTCGTCTTTCTCTTTGGATTTCTGCATGTGCGTCTGTGGTCGGCCTCTGCTGTGAGTGTGCGCTTGTGTGTGTTTACGAGGCCCGGCAGAGCCAATGAGACTTTTGCACCAGACCAAAACAAATCCACAAAATAATGCTGACTCTCTCACAGAGTGTGTGTTCTTGTGCAGACGTGTGTTCCTGGAGAGGCCCAGCTCTGTCTGGAAACTTGTCAGCTGTTGGAAGGCATGTGTGTGTGTGTGTGTGTGTGTGTGTGTGTGTGTGTGAGGTAAAAGCTCACATTTGTGCCAACTCTACTTGTCAAACTGTAGTTTCTGGCTTTTGTGGCTTTTAATCGCTGCAGAGAGAAAATCTGTTTCAGCTCCCACATGCACCAAAGCTCCCCTCCGAGTGTAGAGAAGACCCATCTGCCACAGAAAGGCCTGTTGGTGAGGTAACAAGAGAAGCCGGGCTGATGAGGAGACATACTCTCCCAGAGTCAACATGATGGCCACATACAGCCATGCAAGACCAATGTCATTGTTGAAGAAACATTAATGGCTCAATTCTAAGCTCAATGGGATTTGCACAAGGCAATTATAAAGCAGGCAATGCATACTTCAGTCTAGTCTCTTCACAACAGCCATGCTCTTTAGCCTACATTTGTTAAAAAAAGTAGCTTTATTACTTAAAAGTGAAGAATGGGATTTGGTTACAAATAATCAGTGTTTGATGAAGGATTATGTACTTTTCTTGAGTTCTCCAAGAACTTCAGTCTTCTGGATGGTGTCCCACAGAGATTGTGTCTTTGTGAAGCTTAAACGCAGCTAAGTATCAGGGATATACGGCACCATGCAAACGCTTTAGGCGCAGTTTGCTTATTTGATTTTCCTTCCAAGCAGCCAGACTTTGCTCTAATTGTCAGAGCGGCCCGGGGTCTGCAGGCTCTCTGTATAGGACTTGGACTCTCTCAGATCTGTTTTGTTGTTACTCAGCCACTTTCTGATGAGGAGAAAAAACAATTCAATGGTTTTAAGAAACAGAAAATGGTCGTTGGATAAGTGGACTGAAAACAAGTCGGTAGACTCAAAGACTTAAGGAAGTCTCAGACCTTTGCACACAAGAGGCGTTTAGGATTGTCTGTTTTTACTGAATCAAACACACATTCAGTCCCGACGAGAGCCCGTTCTGACCCTGTAGAGAAACGGCTCTGAGAGGTGAGAGGTGTTCGGACATCATCAAACAGCGATGATACAGTAACGTTTCTGTAAAGCCTGGTACGATATAAAAGAGACTTTAGGCTTTCAACTGAACATTTAAGCAAATCAAGAAGGAAAAAACAAATGACAGCAGAATGATTAAAATGATGCCTCCTGTCAGTCACAAAGCCTCAGTGGGACAACGTGGTGATTTTCTCCGCCCTCAATGAAGGTCTGTGGTTCCAGAGATTTCAGCTTCGTCAGCCACAACCCCAACAGACGGCTCTTCCTTTATTTCACAGCTTTTTGTACTTGGAATGAGGTCCTGTCCACTTTTAGGAGCTGTTGGGTGCGATCACACTCCTGCTCCTTTGGCTTTCTTGAAAACCTTTTCTTTTTTTTATATCATTAAAGAGGGGATTGATTTTCTGTGATGGATTTCTATTGTTTAAATTTGTCAGGAAGAGGTGGCGGTGGACCCAATATGCAGGAGACTGGAGACTTTTAAAATATTGAATGAACTGAAACATGACAAAAACCCACGGAGAACCAAAACAATGACGGAGCAGAGCAGATGAACTGAAAACGACACACTAAAATAGGTTGAGGGCAATTAACTGAAATGAAAACAGCTGTGAATCATGATTAACAAGGAACTGGTGTGACTGACATGAAAATTTAGAACATGACGGAAAAACAAACCAAACAAAGTCACAGAACCCTTACAGTACCCCTCCCCAAAGGGGCTGATCCCAGATGCCCAAAACCCTAGGACAGGGGTCGGCAACCTTTAAGAGTAAAAGAGCCATTTGGGCTCGTTTTCTACTGATCAAAACCAAAAGGAGCCGTATTGACTTACGTTTGCCTTAAATTTGGATTTGCATTTATAAGCTTCTTTTTTTTATAAATATGAATAATGTCTATTTTTGGCATGAACAAAAGAAAAAATATAAAAAATAAACTAATATCTCTCAAAGGGATTTTTTTACGTTACCTTTGGTAGCAAAACAGCAAGCTTATGGCTTAATTACTAGCTAAACTTCAAATGAGCGTAACATTTCTCTGTAAATTAAATCCGCCAAAAATGTTAGCATGTTCTTGAAATAAAAGCTAAACTCAAAATTAGCCTAAAACCCCCAGTAGATAAGAAATTAGCTAAAAATGTTAGCATATTGCTAAAATATTAGCTAAACAACATATTAGCATAAAAAACTAAATAGAGGCCAAATTCGCTAGCTTGTTGTGTAAATACTGGCTAAATTCCAAATTACCATAAAATTCTTCAGTAAACTAAATTAGTCAGAAATGTTAGCATGTTGATAAAATAGAAGCTTAAACTCTGAATTAGCCTAAAACCATAGTAGATAACAAATTAGCCAAAAATGTTAGCATGTTGCTAAAATAATAGCTATTCTCCAATTTTTGTGAAAATTACTATTTTATTTTTCTTCAGCCAGAGAGCCATCATGAAGAGATAAGAGAGCTACATGTGGCTCTGGAGCCGCAGGCTTGCAGATCCTGCCCTAGGAGGAGGGGACATTTTCATTTGTATTTGGGTCCTTCATCTACATTTCCTGACCAAATTGACTTTTTGAAGACTCAGCACTTTACGGTAGAGAAAAGGAGCCGAAATGGAGCCAATTTTCTCACAGACACATGCAGGTTAAAGACCCACTCCGGGTTAAAATTGTGTTTTTGGTGTTTTAACATGTTCTTGCTGCATTTCTCTCATAATTGAGGACATATATCACAAAAATGTAGTTCAAAACTGTCATTTGAAAAAGAAAATACGCTGAAAATACCACAATCTCCCTGCTCCACTCCATTCTGATACATCCACTTGCAGACAAATAGATCCATGAACGTCTTTGTTTTCCTCTTCTGAGTTGCTAGATCAAAACCAGATGGCTGGAAGGCTCCATGAATGCTCACCATTTTTGTTGCTCCAGAAATGGTAGGTTGAGGTTGTGAGGGGTTGTAAGCTAGTGGGAAAGCATGCAAAAGGATGGGTGACCAAAAAAGGGGGCGGGGTTGCTCTGCATCATTCGTCTTGCCCACACTTCAGAGGTGAATTTTTAATGAGCTGCTGTTGCTCTGCAGAAACTATTTCCTAGCCTAGAAAATGAAAGTTCTTTTAGATTTTGGCTAAAAAAAAAGTGAGGCGTTGCCAGTGACGCTTAAACACAAAATCTTTTACACACTGGAACTTCTCAACTGTTAAGCAGCGTCTTAAGCAGACAGACGGACGAGTTGCTGCTATAAATGCTGAAAAGAAAGCGCTGTGGGGTTTCATCCTTTCCTCCTTTGTGAACTTCTCTATCCACATGAACTGAGCAGCTTAAATTCCTGGGAAATCCAGTTCTCAGGAGTGAGTCAATAAATAGTTCAGAGTTCAAGTGCAACAATTCAGCCATGTTTGCCCTGGGGGCAGCTCAACTCCACTGACCTCCCCCAGCTTCTCAGAGCTGTGCTCGCTCATCCTCTGACGCTTCTCTTTTTCTTGTCTGTCACGGCTGGACTTCAGCTGGAACTCTCAGACCAACCCTGGTTGATAAACCTCCATCCTCTGCAGCAGACAGTGATTCACAGTCCAATCATCACAGCAACAAAACCACATTTAGTGCAAAAGTGCTTCAAACATGCATCAGCTTTCTGATCCCTCAAGTTTTCCAGAAAATTACCTCTCCCATAGAAACATCGATGTGTTCTTCATGCTCTCATGGGAACAGTTTGAGGTTTTTCTAATGAAGAAAAGACCCACTTGAGTCTAAAGATAAAACGTGAAAGTGTTTCATGATGTCTGATCATCAAGAGCTGCTCTGCAGAGGGTAGAAAAGACAAAACCAGCTGATGGAGGCTGACGTTTGTGACACCATCAAAGTTAAAGTTCTTTTTTTAAGACGACACACCAGGAGTTTGTTTTTAAATAATCCTATCCAAAAAAGAAAAATGAGAGAGAATGAAGTTGTAGTTCTGTGTTTCAGTAAAGCAAACATTCATGGTGTTTACTTGTATAGCGCTTTTCTAGCTTCCTTGGAGGCCCAAAGCGCTTTACAGTCCCACACACTAATGGCGCCGCTGCCGAACACTGGCACCAACCTTCCACCAGAGGCAACGTGGGGTTCAGTGTGTTGCCCAAGGACACGAGCGGGCAAGGCAGGAATCGCACCTGCCATCTTCAGATTGGGAGTCAACCGCCCGACCGCTGCACCACAGTCAGTTTTCATTTACTCAACATATGATAACAAGGTTTCAATTGATTTACTTTTTTATTTTTGTAGAAACATGTATGTGTTGAGTTAGTCCATCAGCTGCAATGTCCCTGAATCCAGAGAGGAATTATCACTACCAACCCCTGACTGTATATAGAGAACTGGACTGGGCGAGCCTAGTAAATGACTTATTTCCGGTCCAAGCACAATGAAGCCAGTTCAGTTGCCATTTACCAGGCGACAGTGATCGGTCTGAGTGTTTCCATGGAAACCGCTGTCGCCAGTCAAGACTGAGCTCGTTCAAAGTCCACACCCCTTCCACTGAGAGCATCTGTCAATCAAATGTTTGAGGCCAGAGGGGGCCACAAGCTTTGATTGAGGCATCGGATTGGTCAGTTTATTAATATGAGTAACATGTGATAAAGAAAAAATCACAACAAAAAAAAAGGATTAGGAAAGAAGATGTTCAAAAAAATGTATCAGAGGAAGAATGGTTTTCTGACCAATGGAATACAGCAGTAATAGCTGTCCATTTATATATAGAAATCTATTGGATTTTGGCTTTTTGGAACCAGAAGATACTTCCTATTAGGAATGGCAGGAAGGAGGAGTCTCTCAGTCCGGTCTTCTAACATCTCTTTCATTGTTGTCTTGATGGCAAGTCTCTGTTCTGGTCTTTTTCTCACTTCTACAGAAGTTTTAAATAGTTTACAAAAATCAAAACAATTTCTTAATTTGTTTATGATGATTAGAAACTTAATGAATGAAACCATCATACAGCGGATGGACTTCTGCCATGCTGTAGGAACAAGTTCAGTATGAATCATCATGTTGGAGCTTTGTTTTTACCTGACAGATTAGCCTCTAAATGAGCTGTTTTGCCTCATGTTCATGTCAACTATTCTACATTCAAACTAGGCATGTGATGCGTGTTCAAGAACAAGCTAACTCTTGATATTCTTTAAAGGGTCTTCAGACCATGAGGTGTTCACTCTGGATTAGCTGGGAAGGGCGTCTTCTTCTTTATCTTCTCTTCTTCTCTTTATTTTATTTATTTTTCTGGTGCCATGATGGATTAATTTATCCCTCTGGAATATGAATAAAGTTCAATTCAAATCAGCTTCAATCAAACCTTCATGTCTCCTCTGTTATCAAATGTCAAACAGTTGACACTTCTTTGATTGACAGGGGTTCATCCATTCATCACTACCAAATCTGAGTTCCTGATTGGTCAAAACTCAACCTGGCTTAACTTTCGATGCACGTTCAACAGCTGTACATAGCAGGGCCGGTCGATTTGAATAGATGAGATAAGATTAGCAGATTAAGAACTGATTCATAAAAATATAGATCTATTTAGCACATACAGCTAAAGTCTGCTAGCTTGATGGTAATGTTTAATGGAATTTCCTAAAGAACGGCTAATGCTAACGCTTGGTCGACGTAAACATACATTGCTGACTAAGGGCACATGTTTTTAAACTCACAGGCAAGAATTTTCCAAGGAAATATTAATTAAAGTAACCATGTGTGGTCTAAAAAACAGTTTATTCCTCATTCTTTCTTCTTCTTCTGGAATAAGCTGTACTGCTATATCAATCGCTTTACTGATCGCCTCCTAGTGGCCAAACTGAGGTTTCCAATGTTAATGATCTGAACATTTTAGTTAAAAATTCTCCTTTAGAGAATCCATGTAACACTGGATGATATTAACAATCTCAATATTTCACTGATACATTTAACAGTATGTGAACTGCATCAGATTAATATAAATATTAATATGAATATATTCAAATCATATAGTAGATTATTAATGTATTTTTAAGCAAATGAGAATTTAATTGAATTGAAGAATTGAAATAAAAATCTGAATTGAATTGATCCAGGCTCCTGTGACTCAAATAGAATCGTTTTTGAAAATTAAAATCGATACCCAGTACATTGAGCCAGAAAGTTGTCTAAAAAACATGCATATTGACGCGTGAATGTGAGAGTTTTGAACACAGAGGCCTGAAATGCACATATATGCGTGTTTATGTAGACTTTTCACTGGACGTGGTGACTTGAAGAGCGGTGTCAACGTAGCTTCATGGGTACCAACTCATAAAATGTTGATTCGTTTTTCTGCACTGACTACTGACTGTAGGTTATGGATTTGATATTCTTGTTCTGTGTGGAAGTTAATCCTCCTCAGGATGGGATTTTGAAAAACCATCTTTCAGAAGGTTGTTTCCATTGGTACGACGAATCGCCAAACTTTTTGGCACCATGCAGCATTCTCAGAGCTTGCTTGAGCCTGGTCCTACCTTTGATGAAATCGTGTGTATTTGCTCCATAGGATCGACAATGTGTGACTGGTAGGATTTTGAATGTTCTTTAAGAATGTTGACTCTTGGGTTTTGTGGTTTGGCTCGTGCTAACACAGAAAATGAATCTGCCCCTTCGCGTGGAGGAATCCTCTTTGGGAACGCAAAGATGTGGAGTCACTGTAGATGTCAAGGTGCTGGTAATGTGCTCACTGAGTGGGAAAGAAATGTTTGAATCCCAGTGATAACAAAGGAAGAGCCTCTGTTTTATCAGCTGTACCAACAGATTCACCCACATGTCACGAGTTCCTTCTCATAAACAGGAGAGCTGACTGGACAGCAAGTGATTTACAGCAAACATTTTACGGTTGTTTAGTCAATTTTGTCATTAAAATGTTCCATTTGTGCAAAAATCAATGCATTATATTTGCTTTAAAGTCATCTTTTGATCTATTGTTAAAGTGTTCCCAATTGTCTTTTAATCAGGATTTTGACGTTTTTAGCCAAACTAAAAAAAAAAACAAACAGTCATTTTCAAGGACTTAGTTTCTGCAGAGCAGCAGTTGTGGGCAGGACTATCGGCATTGAGCAACCCTGCCACTTCCCATCATCCCTTCCTTTACACTCTCACACCCCCAACCTAACATCAGGGGTGGGTCGATAAAACCGATTTAAGCTCAATAGATCCGTAGAGATCAATTGAACGCATAATGCTAAAGTCCACTAGCATGAAGCTAATGTATAATGGGATTTCCCATAGGACAGCGAATACTACCGACGTAAACATACAGTGCTGACTAAATGAACATCTGGAAATGTTTTATTTGTTTAAACTAAGCCGTCCGGTGTGGTAACGAGCAGTAAGGTACGGACCAGTTCATTCTGGAGAGCGTCTCCACTCAGTTAAGTCTTGGTTCTGCTGAGCCGTTTGTTTTTATGACGCATGCATGTCCAGCAGCTTGTCTTTTTCTTACTTTACTGTTCGTACATGGTGTATACAGTGTGCCCCCCTCGTTCCCGGGGATAGCGACTGGAGACCAAATCCACGAATACAGTGAACCCCCTGTCTCCGTCTCATCCCCCGCAGCTGCAGAATGTCTGTTCCGATCTCATCAAAAACACTTCTGATCATGCTTTGATCAGAAGTGATCACTTATTAAAGAACATTGGAGTATTACTCAATATAAAGAGTTTTTTTTATTTTCAGAAGAATAGACTTTGTACTTTTCCTCTATTGGCTGTTGAGCTTTTCAACAGCGAAGATGAATAAAGAAATGCAAATAAGCGGTGGACCAGTATTACATGTGGAATTACCGTTGTTGGACAGAAGATTGCTGGAGGCAGTAAAGAAGAAAACAGAATCGCTGTCTCAGCGCTATTTTAATGTTTGCCAAAGTCGTCATCGTTCTCTACCAATCAGCAGGTGGCAACAGCGGCTCCACTCCAACTGTTCCGTTCCATTTTTCTATGGAAGTGTTTAATGGGTCGGTGTAAACTCAAAAGTTAATTGAATTGAGAGGATCAAAAGAATTGCAAAAAATTGGACTCAAATTGATCCGGGCTCTGGTAATTCAGTAAAATATTTGAAATTCCCAGTTCTACATGTTAGCATTGCAACAAAAATATTGGGCAATATTGTAGCTATCCAGCGTACAGCTTAGATCCAGATTCCAGCTCAGACTAGAAAAACAAAGACGTTCATGGATCTATTTGTATGCAAGTGGATGATCAGAATGGAGCAGATCAGAGAGCTTTTGACTCAACCAGTGGATTTCTGTGCATCAAATAAGTTTTTTTCCAACATTTTCTTCTCTGTTTCAGATTAACAAAAATAGGAATAAAGAAATACTCAGAAATGCTAATTTTAGCTTTGCCTAGTTAATACAATCTGACAATTTAAGCTTTTTTCAGTTTTTTAGGACACTTTGAAGTTGAATTATTTGTTCAGCTACACACTAGCTTTTTTGGCTAACCTAAGTTTTTTTTTTTTTGTTTTTTATTCTAATTTGGCATTTAGCTAATATGTTAGCTGGCTATTAGCTTCAGTGTTTTCAGCTATCATTTTCATCATCTTCAGCAGCCAAATTCAGCTTACAGCATTCACACTAGCATTATAGCAGGTAATGTTATATATTTAGTTCATAATTATGTTAAAAAGTTTTTAAAAATTTAGTTTTATAGTGTTCAATAAATGTTTATCCTGTTTGGGCCGCAACCTAAGGTGTGTTTTTGGATTTTCGCCCCTTTAGCGATTGAGTTTGACACCCCTGATATAAAGCAGAGCCCTATTAAACAGAACCCTTAAGCAGGGTCAGACTTTTATTGATCCGTCCGTCCGTCCATCCATCCATCCATCCGTCCGTCCGTCCATCCATCCATTTTTGTTTTTCTGTCTCTTCCACGGGCAGAATGATTGTTTGTTTCATCACAGCCACCTTCCAAGCGTTCACTCTGACATCTTCATCAGAAACACGTGACCTGGTTCTAACGGGAGTCCAGCGGCATCGGGAGGAATGTCAGCATCAGATCATAAAAGTTCCGCACGTGTCAGACGCATCAGTCTGAGCGGCTCGCTCCCATCCAGCCTCCCCGGAGGCTCACTGCTGTCTGCTGCAAAAACAAGACGCCGAGGCCAGGGGCCCCAGGGGTCCGCCAAGGTGGGCGGGGTGCAGAGGTGAAGGAGGGGGGGGGGGGGGTCGCTGTGTTTACGTCTGCCTCGCCGAATGATTGCTGGAAAACGACAGAGGAGATGAGAGGAGGACCCTGTCTCATCATGTGTGTGTCTGCATGTATGTGTGTGTCTGCATGTAGGTGTGTGTCTGCATGTAGGTGTGTGTCTGCATGTAGGTGTGTGTCTGCATGTAGGTGTGTGTCTGCATGTAGGGGTGTGTCTGCATGTAGGTGTGTGTCTGCATGTAGGTGTGTGTCTGCATGTAGGTGTGTGTCTGCATGTAGGGGTGTGTCTGCGTGTGTCACGCAAATCTGTATGAGGTGGAAAGTTGTGGTAGTTTGGGTGTTTTGAGTCTGTTTCTACTCTCATCCTTGCAGCATTAGCACGCTTCAGAGACTGGAGAAGATCATCAGTTTAAATGAATATTTCCAAGATGAAGAGATGAAGTTTGTTATGTCGATTCTCTAAATCAGGCGTGTTAAACATACGGCCCGCGGGCCGCGTTCGGCCCCGCCAGATTTTTTATATATTGATTTTAAGATTCTTCTTCTAGTTTTTAAATGTCTTAATGGTCTGAGAGCTGCATACCTGTCTGATCTCCTCAGTCCTTTCAAACCTTCAGATCTCTCAGATCCTCGGGTCAGCTCGATTATCTCTTCCCCTGTGAGAACCAGGACTCACGGTGAGGCCTCCTTTCTGTTTCATGGTCCTAAATTGTGAATTAATTTACTTGAAGATCTGAGAGTTTCTGCCTCTGTAGAGATTTTAAGATTTGAACTAAAGACTAATTATTTTCAACTTATCTTTTACATCATAACCGACTTGTTTATTTATATGTTGGACTTTTATGGACTTTAAGGCCATTATAGATGATCATTTTTATCTTTTGATTCTATGAAATCTCTCATCGAATTCTAGCCACAGCGTGGCATTCATTTATTTTATTTTATGTCATTTTTATTGTTTTAACTAATGTTTTAATCTACGCAGTGCCTCCTCAAATTTAAGCCACAGCGTTTCCTGTTTTTCTCATTTAGAATCTACTACAATGATTGTTGCAGTATGTTGAATATTTTGAGTTTAAGCGTCACCGATGACGCCTCAGGTATTTCAAGGGTCAATGGAAAATGTTTTAGTTCGTTGAGTCATCCTTCTTCCCGATTGCTGTTGGTATTGTTTGCACTAAAGCACGTGTGTCAAAGTCTAGGCCCAGGGGCCGGATCCGGCCCTCCGGGTATTCTATCCCGCCCTCCAGATGATTTTATTTTATTGTTATTAATGGAGAGCTAATTTCTAACTTATATAATTTTGACGAAATATATTTTTATGGAGAGTAAAATATTGAAAGTTATTTAAGGTTTAAGTTGATTTATTCTGGAATAATATTCCTGTCTTTTCATTATTCATAATTATGCTAAAAAGTAACTTTTTTTTAAGTTTTAAAAATTAGCATTCTGCTAGTTTTCTGGATTTATTAAGATTTTGTTGGCTATTTTGGAGCATAGCTAAAATTTTAGCTACATGCTAGCTGTTTTTATTCTTGCTAAGGTTTTTTAGGTTTTTTCTGTTTTTCTAGACTATTTTGAAGTTTAGCTATTTTTTAGCTACATGCTAGCTGTTTTATGAGCCTAAGTTTTTTTGTGTGTGTTTTAAGCCAATTTGGCATCGGCTTCAGCATTTTCAGATTCAGTGTTTTTAGCTATCAATTTCAGCATCTTCTAGCTTCTTCAGTGGCCAAATTCAACTTCTAGCATTCACACTAGCATTATTGCAAGGAATGCTAAATATCTAGTTAATAATTATGTTAAAAGTTACAGTGTTAAAAATGTAGTTTTAGAGTGTTCAATAAATGTTTATCCTGTTCAGCCCGCCACCTAGTGTGTTTTGGGTTTTGGCCCCTTGTAGGATTGAGTTTGACACCCCTGCTCTAAAGCTAAAAAACTTCTTTTTAATTTTTCTTTCACGGTTTTTTGATTTAAATGAATTACATAAATGAGAAAAAGTGGAGTTTGACTCAGGGATAGAAGAAAGCGTCTTGTGTTTGCAGTTTGACACCCAGAGGATTGGTTACATGTTTAGACTGTCTACTGTCATGTAAACTCAGAGTGAACAGACAGCTCTGATTGGTCATAGCCGTACAGAAGAGTTTCACTCAGGGGATGAATAGTAAAGCTACTGAACCAAATACATTATTTTTTTTCCTTATGACAAATAAGAACTCATCAGAAATGGACAGAACAGAGATGTGATCTCCTAATTGAGTCCAGAACGTCCTGAAAAGATCTACAAACCAGCTCACCTATTATCATTTCTAAAATGGGTAACATGTTAGTAGATCGATAAAAAGAAGAAGTTCAGGAAGCTGAGATCATTCGGCAGCTTAAGAGTTTTGAATAGAGGCTCTTTGGCTCAGAAGATGCAGGCAGATGGGATTCTTTAACCTCTCCAGGCTTCAACCAGCAGTGCTGTGAGGCTCAGGCACCTCTCTGCCAGTCCACAGACCTCTAGTTTGACGTTTGCTCTCAGGTTTCAGCTTCAGCCGGTCTGTAAACACGGGCTGTGAGCGTGCACGGTTACCGCCGTGCATGCACACGTGCAGCCGGACTGACGGAGTGTCAGGGTGTGTGTCTGGCGGCTGGCCCGCGTCTGGCTGGGTAATGAAGTCCAGGTGCTGCTGCGCTGCTGCGCTGACACCTGTCACAGATATTTAAAGCCGGAGAAAGCCAGACGGCAAACACGGCCAGACAGCCCGCTTGCTTATTTTAACAGGATTGCCCGACGGGACCGGAGAACACGGAGGATGAACACGGAGCTCAGAACCTGCTGAAGTCCAACCTTTGATCCCATTTTGGTTCAGAATCGTCCTCAAATGCTGGATGTGTGGACTGAATATATACTGAGGATTTTAGAATCACATGAATGGAATCTTTTCATGGCTCTCCTCTAGAATACAGTTGTTTAGATTGAAGATGTGTTGTGCCAAGCTTTTATCCCCCCTTCTTTCTTCACAAATCATATGTTTTTGTACTTTTTACTGTTTTCCATGAAAATAATTTAAATTTTCTCCGAATTTAAGACTTGAAGAAGTTCAAAAAGGTTTGATTTCTAAAACCATGTGAGAAACCTTATTTTTGAAGAAGGGTTTACTTAGAGCAGATCAAACTCTTCAACTTTGACTTTTGCCAGCTGTTCTATAGTCAGTTTGTTCACATTCTAGTGATGTTTGAACAAAATGAATCTTAAAATATCACATTTTTATTTCAAAACGTACTTTTTTTTCCTTCACAACCTCATTTTTCTTGCGGATCACTGTGCTACAAATGTTTACCTTGCATTTAAAGCGCAACGACACAAATAAATGGAGAAGAAGTGCAGTCAGATTCGCCAGCATGAGAAAAAATGTGAAGGAAATGCTACAAATCTCTGAAACCAGTTCAACAAAAAATTCCTCTGGAAAATTCAGCAAAACCGCATCATTCTGTCAGTGCTGTTAAACAGTGGAGTCTTTGGAGCGGAACTAGGTCCAATATTGTTTTAAACTCAACATGAAAAAGTATTGGTGATCGGGCAAAAAAAAATGTAAATGTCTGAAACTTTTTTTTTATTCTGAAATAAACTTAATTGTTTTCAGCTTCAAATGTTCCAATTTTTAGTTTTCAAAACTCAAAATTCCCATTTCAAAACTTTTTTCTTCATTTTTAAATCTTCTTTTCAGTTTTAAATCTGAAAATTTTGTTTGAAAAACTTTTGGCCCCATTGTGGCCGGTTGGTTACCATGAGGGTGGTAACTTCAGTCCCGGTGCGTTCACTGACTCTGAGAACTTATGGTCAGAAACTGGCTGTACTGTCTGTTCTATCATAGTCTGAAAGTGTCTCGAGACGGGTGTAAAAAGCAGAGTTTTATCGCATACAAAACGCTGTTCTAGTTCATTTAAAGGACCATTTTATTGTGTTTCATACAAGAATTAAAAAGTCTTTATGCTTGCATAAAATGGCTAAAACACCTCCAGTTCTCTTATGTGGTTTATGCCTAGCGTTGTTGCGTTTTAACTTTTTCTCATGCAGGAAATGTGAGTTCCCTCACGGTAACACAGCGGTTTCTTCATGTTAGCAATCGTTTTCTTTTGCTGACTTTTAGCAAGATTATCTTTTTGAGTCTACTTAATGTTTTTTTTTTTTGCTCTTCCTCTTCTTTTACTTTTTTTTTTCTGCTGACTTGTTCTTGGTTTGGTAATTAGATGACTGCAAAAGGAAATTTCTTTATGGTCTGCGACAAACAAAGTCTGTTTTGATCATTTCAACATTTATTCATGTAATACATACCGTACTTGTAAAAACAAAAGTGAAAAGAACAATGTAAAAAAACAACCTTCAAAATAAAACATTTGAAGATTAAAATAGTTACGTTCATTTTAGAATAGTAAAATGTTTTACTTGGGTTTCAAATAATATTATCTCCATAGAGCTGCATATCAGCTTGAGACTGTAATAAGAGGAAAGATCATTAGTCTAAACTTTTGAGTGGTTCCCCAGGAACGGGTGGAGATTTTCACTAAATAGAGTTAAGGAGTGATGTCAAAGGCTGTGTTCACTGTTTAAACATAAAAGTGAAAAATCATTGTAACTTTAAATAGGTACTTTTATTTACATATAATTTATAAGAATTCAAATCATCTATGTTGTCTTTTTTAACAAGTATTCGACCACAACCACGAGTGCATATAGGAACTAGACTGAATGACCCCTCCTCCCTCGCGTTCCTTACTGACAACTTCTGGCTCCAAAATGGCGGCATCTGTGTCATGAAAATGGGAAATGAACTGACTTAGTTGGAACTAAACCATTTTCTATGGATTATGTCACACTCGCTCAGTCCAGTTTTCATATGCAGTCAGTGGGTCAGACAGACTTCATGGCTCTGAAAAAACTGAGTAAAAGACTTTAATGTTTGCCAAATTTATTGAGTTTTCAAAAATGTTTGAGATTGTAATAAAATTGCTCAGTTGTTGGAGAACCATGTTTGTTTTTGGTGTCCAAAGGGACCCTAAACCAGAGGTCTGCAACCTGTGGCTCCAGATTCACATGTGGCTCTTTTATCTTTCCACTTTGGCCAAACATTAAATAACTATGGAGACTCAGGGAGTCAGCAGGTCCTGATAATGGCTGTCTAACCAAAACTACTTAAAGAAAACAAATAAACAAAGCCTTCAAACTAAGACTACCAAGGTCCAACCCCAAACTAAAATAACAAAACTCAGCAGTGAAAGACTGCTGAGGTCAAAGAGGAGAAAAAGAACAAAAGAAAAGCGAAATAGCAATTTTTAAATTAAAGATTACCTAATCATCATTTATTAAATTTAGATTAGTTAATGTAAAAATTGATGTCTGAGGTGCATATAGATCATAAACTCTGTAGTTTTTACATCCATGTTGACCTGAAGACGTCTTGTTTGATCAACTCTACCTCCTGAATGAACAGATTTTATATGAAAAGCAAAACTTTGGTAAAACGTTTCTAGCTTTCATGAGTTAAAAGCACATATGAAATTATGCTGCATAACATTAGTTACTAGCTGATGATCTTGTTTGGCACAGAACAGCTTTTATTTTGAAATGAAGTTGTTAGAGCTTCTGTCAAACTTAAAAAAACAACCAAAAAAAAATCACATTTTGAGAGATGCTAGGTTCTGTTTATATTTTTGCTTTTGTTCTTCCTAACAAACAGACATGATTCATGTTTATTATTTAAAAAAAAGGTAATCAATGCAAATCTAAATTTCACATCTTAAATAAGACTTAGCGCCTCCTTCTAGGTTTTGATCAGTAGAAAAGGAGCCAGAATTGCTATTTTACTGTTAAAGGTTGCAGACTCCTGCCCCAAACCCCCAAAATTTAATATGATTGATGGAGGATATTCCCCAGTTCTACTCCGATCATCTTTTGATCTATTTTTCAAAACGTTCCGGTGGTCTTTTCATTATGATTATGCTGTTTTTAGCCAAAATAATGCAAAATCCAGTGTTATTGTCTAGGCAGCAGGAGTTCATTAGAAATTTACCTCTGACCTGTGGGCAGGACTGCTGGCGTGAAGTAATGGTCAAAAATGGTCAGCAATATTAGAACTATCTAGACAATTTTGATCCAGATTCCAGCTCAGATGAGGAAAACAAAGACGTTCATGGATCTATTTTTCTGCAAGTGGATGATCAGAATGGAGTGGAGCAGGGAGACTGTAGCTTGCCGATTATATTATATATTATATTTGTCCTCCATCATGAGAAAAATGCTACTAGAATATGTTAAAAACACCAGAAATACCATTGTCATCGGAGAAGATCTTTATGCTTTGTATTCAGGAAGACATGTTTGCTTTTTAGTGTAAAGAGGGCAACCACAGGGGGGACACCTCATGTCAAAGTTCAGGGAATCAGAAGATCAAGTACAGCATGCTTCAGGATATTTAGATGTAATTGATTTTATAGAGAATGTACAGAAATTATAGCCGCAGTAGAGCCTCATACTCCTTACCGAGGGCGGAGTGGGTTATCGGGAGGATTCGCGGTGGGCCGCTTCATTCAAGGGCCGGTCAGTCACCGTCATGGAAAAAATATTCATGGTAGAACACGAATGAATCTTTATAGCTTTGTTTGTCCGTCCCTTGTCTAAAAACATAGTGGTTCTCCGCAGTGGGGAGGGGCGGGGCTCCTCGTGCGCGCTCTCCCATGCTCTACAGATGAAAACGCACGCGGGAGGCAGAGCGGCCGTGAGCGAAAAGGTCCGAGCCGTGTCTGTATGTTTCTAAAGTAGAAGCAGACGGCGCGCTGTTTCTAATGTAAGAAAACATGGTTTGTGAGGACGGTTCCAGCAGTGACCTGTCCAAACACCACGATAAAACACATCAGATGCTAGCGGAGTCCTGCGCAGCGTCTCACCGTCCAAATGAGACGGCCAGCGGCGTTATTGATCCAACAGGTGTGTATGCTAGCGGTACATACGTGAAACATGTGAATAAAGTGTTTATTATCAGAGATGAGTGTAGAACATTTTGATAAAAGGAGAGAGAATGAATATGGATGGTAGCACTTTAAAAACAATGCTCCTGTAATATAAACAGGCTCAAAGTTCATAAGTTGTTGCCTCAACAACAACAAAAAAAAAAGTCTGTCATAAAATGTGAAATTAATTAAAGTGAATATGAATTTGAACCAATGTGATTTTTTTTATTTCCACATTTATTTCCCTTTGAAGAGAGACCATTTGATTTACTCTTCATTTTGGTTCTTAACTAGAGCTTTGTTTATTAGCTTATTTGTTTATTACCTTAAAATGTATGTAATTATGGCAAAAATTTAGTATTTATAGATCATCTTATTTTAATGTTGGAAAGGGTGTAAAATTGACATATTGTGTTTTAAATTATTCTAAAAAAAAGATTTAGAAGAAAATAAAAAGATTTCTGTAAAACCACAAATTTTTATTATAATTATTTGCTGTGAAATAAAAATATTTATTTCACATTCTAAATGCTTGCCTAATTTTTCATGTGCCGAAAAATGAGCTGAACGCTCCTGGGCTGAAAAACTGTCCCACTCCACCCCTGCTCCTTACTCATCATTTTCTACCTTGATGAAATAATTTTAAAAAGAAAAAAAGGTATCATCAAAGATCAGCCAAACCTTTCTTCTTCATTTGCTGATTAAACCTTGTGTGTTTTTATGAGGAGAGCCAATGAGACAGAAGTGGATTCTCTTTTTTTCTGTAGGTCTGAGCTTTTACCGCCAGCATGTCTTACTGATGTCCTTATAGTTTCAGGATCCAAACAATAGCCTACCTGTGTGTGATGGCAGAAAATTAAAGGTTGCATTAAGATTTAACGTAAAAAAACAATAAAAAATAAAAAAACGTTCAATGGATGAGTTTGTGAATCCAGATTAGTTGCAGTAGAACAAAGCACTTGTGATGAAACATGACAGGGGGTAAAGGATGCTGTTCTGCACCTTGCTGGGGTGAAGCTTGTTGTGGGAGGAGGTTTCCTGAGCTGTGGGGAATTAAAGTCTCTTCAGGTATTTCTGACTTTCTCAGTGGTTCTCCTGCAGACCATCAAAACGCTTTCTGTGGGTTTGGACATTGATGGGGGAAAAATAACAGTCTGACTCCTTGGTAAAAAGCTTTTACGCAGAGCTCATGTGAGCGCCTATTAGTGGTCACCGTGTTTCCTCGTGTTGGGTTAAAGACTCTTCACTTGGAGAAATGTGGGCAGGTTTGAGGGACTCCTCCGTGTTCTGTGCCGGTTTAACTCATTAAACCGGATTGAAAGAATGTATTTTTGTGCTTCTGTCTGTGCAGGATGAGGGTGTGGTCATGGGAGCAGCGAGGTGAGACGGGGCTGGTTCTGCTGGCCTTCCTGACTCTGGCGCTGTCTTTGGGGAACCTGTCCACAAGGACTCTGCAGGTATAAGGCTGCATAAAACGGCCCCTGTTGGGTTTAACATTGGATATTATTATTGCCATGTTTTACGGTGATCTGTCCCATTAGGCACAAGATGTCTATTACATGACGTCAAGTGGACGTCTCAGACCTCAAACTCTTTTTATCTTGGAATGTTTTTAGATGTCTATTAGAGTACTTTTTCGCAAATGTTCTGTAATTTTGCCGTGAATATTCAAACATTAACGCACGCGAACAATAGAACATAATTAATTCATTAATATTTATTAATTAATTATTAATTAAAATACACTTTTTTTTTACATCCTGTGATTGAGATTTTATTAAATTAAAGACATAATATTGCATTTATTTTTAGTTTTTGGACAACAGAGATCTTTTATTTTAATAAATAAGACGGAGAACGAACATCAATCTGACGGCACCCGCTTTGGGGGCGGAGCCAAACAAAGCTGTCTGCTATGAGAAATCCAAAGGGGAAATCATTATTTATGTTTAGGATGGGAACCCACATGAATTTTCCATGATAACAAGCACAGGTGTCGTCTAAAAATTGAGGAAACTCTGCGTTTCTCTGCGAAAGCCCCGCCCACAGACGTCACGGGAGGTGAGCAGTTCAAAATGGACAGACACGCCCCCACCTGTGTAGATTCCAGCTGACCTGAAGTCCAGCTGGATCAAAATTCTCCTCCAAAAAATGTTTCATTATTTTTCATGAACACAATAAAGAAAATTTATGAGAAAATAAAAGTAAAAGCTGAAGAAGATTTTTAGGGCTGCCTGGTGTGACTTTAGCCTCAATTTTTTTGTATTTTCATTAAAAAATATGTTTGTTGACAAATGTTATTAATGTATTCTTGTTGTTTTCATAAAATTACAACTTAAACTTAACTTCTATGTTAGACATTTTGGGGGTTTTCACAGCTAAATGAATCCCATTTTTCCAGACGGAACTTTTTGTTTGATTTTTTGCCTAGTGTGTGAATATAACATGGAAAAATGACAAAATAAAAGTAGTGTTACATAGGAGAGGTTGTGCTGATTAAAATTATACCAATTAAACAAATAGGTAGTCTTTCAAATAGAAAATACAGAAAACTCAAAAACTGAGTTTTTGAGCCGAGGTTCCAAAGAGTTCAAACTGAACGTTCTAAATGTGAATTTTGTTTGTGATTTCATATTATGATTATTTGCAGACATTAAGTGGCTGGCAAATAAAAAAGGCGATAGTTGCAAATAATATTTTCCAGATTTGCAATTAAGCAATTTTTTCTAATCGACCGCCAGCCTTTGTAATTTTACATCCACTCATCTTCAGGACCCACTGAATCCCTTTTGTAAGGTCACAGAGTTGCATGAACCAAGCCAGCTGTAAATAGTCAGAGTAGAACATGAACAGGTCGCCAGTCTGTCACAGGGCCACACGCTCACATGCACAAAAATCAGCCGTGTTTTTGGACTGTGGGAGGAAGCCAGAATGCATACTAGGAAAGAACATGCAAACTCCACATATGAAGGACCCAGCTCGGATTTGAACCAAGGCCTTTTCACTGAGGTGACGTAGTGGTTAGCACTACACCAATGTGCAGCCCTCAATTTTACAATTAGTTTTATTAGTGATTTTGTTCACAGAACACTAGTATATCACAAAATCCTACATTCCAAAAAGTGGCAAACATTTCTACTGACATCTACCTGGGGTGAGAAGGCCTCAGAAACTTGCAACAATCCAACACAACTTCCTGTGTGAACAGTCTTTTCACTCAGAGGAATCAGAGCAGCACATCTTAACTATTCAACAATCTCACTGATCAAAAGACAACTTTGGATATTTTATACATGTAAAAATTCCTTCAAATAACAATGCAGATAGAAACCTGTAGTAAAAATCTATAGGGGTAACCTGGACAGGTATACTTACACCAAAGTGATCCTGTTTTCAGACACCATTAGGTTGTCCTCTTGAGTTGCATTAGGGTACATGTGCCAAAGGTCAAAGTCAAGGCCCGGGGGCCGAATCCGGCCCGCTGGGTAATTCTATCCGGCCTCTATCCGGCCCTCCAGATCATTTTATTTTATTGTTATTAATGGCCCGATGTTATCTTGTGCTGATTTATTTGATGAAGGCGGAAACCTGCACTTCTGGTTTGAAGAGAGACAGAGTGACACTCCTAACTTGCATCATAAGTACGCTGCTGTACAGGCTTTTGTTCTGAAATTAATAATTAAAAAAAACCCTCTATTGATCAAAACTCCAATGTCGTTTAATTAATGTTTTATTTGTTTCAGAGTGACCTATATCCATATATATGATCATATATTACCTATGGAATACTAAAATACTTTTTTTAAATGAAATATTTGTTATTCTTTGAGTTTTTTTCTACGCAGAAGTAAAACAACTCGATTCCTGAAACTCCGCCTGCCGCTGCATGGGGCTGCCACCCATTTCATGACTTCATCCTTCAGTAGTTTTCCTTTTTTTGTTTGTTTCTCCCAGGAAAATAAACAGTATCCATCACTAAACTGATTCAAAACACAAATACACTAAATGTCCTCATGACTGTGTCCAACCGAGGGGTGAGAGCTGTCTTAAAGGAGCCTCGCGTCTAAAGTAACAAACTCCCGTTTGAGCTGAAAGTACGGACACAACCGGAAGATAAACGGTATTCTGCATCTAAAATGAACGGTTTTTGCTGGTCACTGGTGTTAGACTGGGGCAGGGCGGACTGTTTCTTGAGGGGGCTGTCTCACCCTATGACATCAGCATGTGAAGACCCGCTCGTTTTCGTGGGAAAGGGGGTTCTGGGTACTGAAAGAGCAGGTTTTTTTGAGGATTACTCAGACATCGGTGGACGGATCAAAATACAGCTTTGAGGTTCTTTGTAGTGAGGAATGAACAGTAAAATACACTTAAAAAGCTCAAAAAGTTGATAAAAGTTGGAGTAGCTCAACTTAGAGCCAAATGAAAAGCAGTCATCCAAGTATTGACTCAATTAACTGGTCTGAATAAATACAGTGAAGAGTTTGAAAATATCTAATTTATAGGCAAATTCTTACAGAACCAGGCAAACAATAATGAATCTTCAAAGTATGGTAGTTCAAGATGATCCGACACAAAAACCTTTAAATTCATTAAACTCCTTTCAAAGAAGTCTGCACACTTCTGCCCATTTCTAGAGCCTCTCGCTCACTACAGCTGCTCACCTTTAACAAAGAGCTCAGCTCACATTCCACCAGTCACTACAATGAATCTGTCTGAATGAAGGGATGCAGCTTGACGGCCTCTGTTAATGCAGCTAATCCACATCAGGAATGTGCTAAATGCCTAAAGTCTTCACACACCGGAGCCTCAAAACAAAAGATGCTGTTGCTGGTTTAAAGGCATTTCCAAGTCGTGACGCACACTCCTGGTGACACTGCTCACCTGGATGGAAACCTTGCCAAAGCATGATTGGAAAGTGAATATTTTTAGTGGAATACAAATACAAAAAGCGTTCATCCCTGTATATGGTTAAAACCTGCATATGGTTTAACCCTGTGTTACATATTTGCCGTGGTTTGATACAGATGGTGTGTCTAGACCAGGAATGTCGAACTCAATCGTACAAGGGGTCAAAATCCAAAACACACCTTAGTTAGGATAAACATTTATTGAACTCTCTAAAACCTTTTAAAAACTTTAAAACCATAACTTTTTAACATAATTATGAACTAGATAGCATTACCTGCGATAATGCCAGTGTGAATTGCTGTAAGCTGAATTTGGGATGAGAGTGCTGATAGCTGAAAATGCGGAAATTGAAAACACTGAAGCTGATAGCTAAAAACATTGAAACTAGCAAAAATATTAGCTAAATGCTAAATTAGTAAAAAAAAAAAAAACAGATAACATTTAGATAAAAAATAGCTCAACTTCAAAACAGCCTGAAAAACTAAAAATGGTCAAAATTAGCCAAAATGGCCATCGTGTAAATATAAGCCTAACTCCAAAACAGCCCAAAAACAATTTCCAAAAAAGCCTTAATCAGCCAAAATGGCTAGCATGTAGCTGAATTATTATCTAAACTCCAAAATAGCCTTAAAACTCAAAAAAGACTAAATTAGTCGAAATAGCTAGCATATAGCTGAAAAATTAGCTAAACTTAGTTAAAATTCTTAGTAAATCTCAAAATATTCTTCAAAGCTAGCAGAATGCCCATTTTTAAAACTTAAAAACTGTAATTTTTTAACATAATTATGAATGATATAAAAGAAGGAATATTATTCCAAAATAAATCAACTTAAACCTTAAATAACTTTCAATATTTTACTCTCCATAAAAATATATTTTGCCAAAATTATGCGAGTTAGAAATGAGTGTGAGAAAACATCCGTCCATTTTTATTAAAAAAATAAAATGATCTGAAGGGCCGGATTGAATTATCCGGAGGGCCGGATTCGGCCCCCTGGCCTTGACTTTGGCACATGTGATCCAAAACTCTTTTGTTTTTACAGGAGGACGGCGTGGCCTCAAACAGTCTTGAAGAGGAGTTAGAGGTAACCACGTACTGGTGGGGGGAGTGGGCCAAGTGGACAGCCTGCACCCGGACCTGTGGGGGCGGAGTTATGTCGCAGGAGCGCCACTGTCTCAAACAGAGGTCAGCCAGCTGGACCAGACTCATAATCAGTCTCCTCTGACCAAACTGGAAAAAAAAAAACAAAAAAAAACATTGAATGCATTTTAATGTGACAAATGTCAAATATACACAGAAAAATAAATGACCAGATCCCTGACACAGAATTAGGCACAGTTAGGTTGACAAACAGGTCTCAATGTATAAATTTAGCAGCCACTCATTTGAATATCTAAGCCTGGCTCCTTGTTGCTTCTCTAAACGTTCTATTTCTGTCCAAAGAAAGAAAGTTGCTGGCGGAAAGGATAACATGACCTGCATTGGAAATGCCAAGAAATATCATTTGTGCAACACTAAAGTGAGTTGAGGATTTTTACCCAAACCCATCTTTTATTTTAAACATAAATTCTTTTTTTTTTTTTTTTTAACAACTCTTTATGTCGTGTCTCTGTGGCACAGGAATGTCCTGCCACTGGAAGGAGCTTCAGAGAAGAGCAGTGCTGGTCCTTCAACTCGCAGATTTACAGTGGGAGGAGCTACCAGTGGAAACCTCTCTATCCCGGTAATGACACAAGAAAAAACACCTGAAAAATACTGTGAGGCAGTAAGAGAACCAAGATAATATGAGAGCTGCAGATCTGTAGTTAAAAAGTTAGATTAGCTGAAGTGAAGCAGATAAATCACTAGGCAGTCCTTTGACTTCTGTATTTAAGCACTTCTAAAAATAAAAGTAACTAATCGAACCAGAATCCAAGGCACACCTTCAGTCGAAAAGGATAAACATTTACTGAAAAAAAAAAAAAAAAAAAACATTTACTGAAAACTCTAAAGCTACATTTTTAAACCTTTAAAACATAACTTTTTAACATAGCCTAATTATGAACTAGATATATAGCTTCAGGTGTGATAATGCTAGTGTGAATGCTGAAAGCTGAATGTGGCCGCTGAAGATGCTAGTGCTGATAGCTGAAGATGCTAGTGCTGATAGCTGAAGATGCTAGTGCTGATAGCTGAAAACACTGAAGCTGATAACCAGCAAAAATATTAGCTCAATGCCAAATTAACCTAAGAAAAGCTAAACTTCAATATTTCCTAAAAAACTGAAAGAAGCTGAAATTGGCCAAAACAGCTAGCATGTAAATATTAGCTAAACTCCAAAACAGCCTAAAAAAATCTCAGTAAATGCCAAAATAGTCCAAAAAGCTAGCAGAATGCCAATTTTTAAAACTTTAAAAACGTAACTTTTTAATCTAATTATGAGTAAAAGCATGAATAATATTCTGGGATAAATCAACTTAAACCTTAAACCTTAAATAAATTTCAATATTTTACTCTCCATGAAATATGTTTTGTCAAATTAACCATTTAACTGAAGTGAGTCAGGTGATCCTCCCCGGTCTGAAATTGGGCCAACAGCCTGTCTTTGACCTGTGTTTCCAGCCGACTATGTTCACATTTCGAGTAACCCCTGTGACCTCCACTGCACCACGATTGATGGCCAGAGGCAGCTCATGGTGATGGCTCGAGACGGCACCTCCTGCAAGTACAGCAGCTACAGAGGCGTCTGTGTTGATGGCACCTGCGAGGTGAGTCCGGTCCACGTCTTTCTGGGAAAAAGATGTTTCCTCATTAGAGACTCAAAATGGCTGAAACCGAGAGGACGGAAGAAACTGAGTGTTTCTGTAAACCTCATGCACATCAGGGCCCCTCTGTTGGTGACAAAACTAGATCATGAAGATTAAGCACATTTGTACAACTGTAAGGGCAAAGTAAGAAATAAAGGCACGTCAGATCATAGGAAATGTGTGAAAAAACAAATAAAAAAGACATGTAAAAAGCAAAAAATTAATTTACAAATGAAAGAAAAGTCCCAAGTTTGTTTTATTAGCATTTTTTAATCAATAAAAACACAATGCATCCAATACAGTTTAAAGTAGTTTTCCAGGTGGTAGACTTGAATAAATGAATGAAAAAGACAGAAGAAAGACTCTTCATAAAGTTATAAAAACTACAAAAATAATATCTTGATCTTGAGTCTTCCAGGAGAATTTTAGGTCTCTTTAAAATGCAAAGGTCCTCACAAACTTGTAATGTGTTTTACTAACAAATATAAAGCTCCATTTTACAGAACAAACATATCGGGGGTCAGGAGGGATAGGGGAACCACATCATGCGAACTGTCATGTTGAAAAAATGCTACCAGCTAAACCCAGTTTTATGGTTTTCTGTTCTGACCAGAGATGAGCCGCAGTGTTTATCAGGCTTTACTGAGTTTTCAATAAGAAATCATGTTAAGCTTTAGTCCTCACTCACAACTGCCCTGTATGATGGGAAATATAAAAGCGATAGAGTGCTCACTTAAAATGTTCATTCATATTTTTTGACGGGCATGCTGTTGCGAACACGTGGAAACAAACACTTCTACGTCATGTAAGGGTAACTGCGGTTGAAGTAGGTGAGATGCAGACATGTCATAGAGATTTTTAATGTTTTTTTACCCCACAAATCCTGTAGACTGACGGACCACGGTCCAGATCCAGAAACAGATCTTGGGCCATGCAGCCCCAGCATCTAGATCTCAATCCTGACCCAGATGTCAGGTCATGCGGACCCAGCATCTGGATTTGAATTCTGACCCATATGTCGGGCCTTATCGACCCAGCATTTGGATCTGGATCCTGAGCCAGATGTCGGGTCATGCGGACCCAGCATCTAGATTCTTATCCAGATGTTGGGCCTTTCGGACCCATCCTCGGCATCTGGATTCGGACCCAGATGCCGAGGGTCCGGATCCCATTTATAGACACACAGTGGATTTATGGAGACAATTGTTTTCACGTACCAAACCTCACTGCATAATATGTGGTGACAGATTCTTGAATGTGTCACATAATCTCACAATAATAAAAACACAGACACCATAGATTTGCATTAATTATTACACTGAGAAAGTACACGTTTTTGACAGTTGAATAATTTTTTTGCTTTATTTATTCATTACATCTCAAAAGTCACAAATAAAATCATAACATCTACATTTAAAGCAGCTGCAAACATTTCACAGAGAATGAAGATTCAATCAGACGTAGTTACTGACCTGCTGGAGATGTTTCTGAAGTTAGGGAACTTGTAAAACGTACTTTTAGGAATTTTACAGTCAGAAAGGCTGAATTAGGCAGGAATCTGTTCAGAAACCTCAGCAGAGAGAAAGTTCCTCTGTGTTGAGTTTGGAAGTGCAGCCCTGATATACTGAAGTATGGAGGCTTTTTTGAGTCATTCTTCAAAAGATTCTGAATTTCTCAATTGACAATTCAATTTGCAAATTCATCATGATATTTGAAAATACCTTTTGCAATTGACAGTTGAATATGAAAAATTACAATTCAATATGATAATTTCAAAAATAAAATACTGAATAAAAAGAAAAAATTAACTGGCATGGGTTTTTGATGTTTTGATGTAATAATTTAAATGACAATGCATTTTAAAATGTACTATTCCATATTTAAAAATTATATTTCATTTCATGGTTTGATTTACATTAATTGTAAAGTAACTTAAAATCTATTGTATAGTAAAATCCCATCCATTCATCCATCCATCCATCCATCCATCCATCCATCCATCCATCCATCCATCCATCCACATCCAATCCAATCCATCCATCCTCCATCCATCCATCATCCATCCATCCATCCATCCATCCATCCATCCACTCCATCCATCCATCATCCATCCATCCATCCATCCATCCATCCATCCATCCATCTACATCCATCCATCCATCCATCCATCCATCCATCCCCATCCATCCATCCATCCATATCCATCCATCCATCCATCCATCCATCCATCCATCCATCCATCCATCCATCCCCATCCCATCCATCCATCCATCCACCAATCCATCCATCCATCCATCCATCCATCTATCCTATTGCGTTTGTGCTCTGTGTTTGTGTCCCAGCCCATTGGATGTGACGGCGTTCTGTTCTCGTCCAACACCTTGGATAAATGTGGAGTTTGTCAGGGTGACGGCAGCAGCTGCAGCAGAGTCACAGGGAACTTCCGTCGTGCGGCCACAACTCTGGGTAAAGATCCAGTCAGTCATCCAATAAATGTGTACTGCCGTACCGGTAGACAGCAGGAAGGTAACGTGTTGTTTAGAGAATGGTAAAAGACTAGAGGTTTAGCGATTCATTTTGACAACAATTCCATTCAAATCATAATTTGTGGTTGATGACACAATTTATGATCAATTTTGTTTCAATTTGATTTTCTGACCTAAAGTTGATCCAGGACATGTTTCTCCAAAACTTCCACCAGTGTGACTCAGAGATAAGTAGCTGTACTGAACAGTGCAGAAGAAGTTTTCCAGATTCCATGTGTTTCTTCAAGATAATCAAGTGTAAAATTAAATAACTGTACAAACAGTCAAAAGACCAAGAATGAATGTCAAATCCATTCACATTGTAGTTTGATAACGTTCATAACGTTCCCACATCACATATTGTTTTTCCAATCATCATATATAGAATTATTAGAACGTTCTAGCACACTGTGTGGTCACATGACTTTGATCAATTCAAAGTGTTTCCACACATTAGACTGGAACGATGGTTGATCAGTTTTACTGCTTCACATGAGTGTTTTCTGCTGTGATGGAAATTGGTTGTTCTTACCTTACAGTAAAGTAAACCTTCAATAAATCAATCCAATTTTCCAAAATCGATTATGATTGATTCATTTCATTTTGAAACTATTTTGTGAAAGTATTGGTTGATTCAATTAAAAACTTCTCTAAATCACAGAGAGTAATGCCAACTGCTTTACAGGTTACTTGTTTATCACACAAATCCCTGAAGGATCCTGGGATATCCAGATCATCGAGAGAAAGAAATCTGCGGATGTTCTTGGTACGTTCTTACTTTCTGCTCATAGACGTTTCAAACCTTCGTCAAGCGTTCCCTCTGAGGTTCAGTGTCTTCTCAGCGGTGACTGACCAAGCAGGAAACTTCTTCTTCAATGGAGCCTACAAGCTGGACAGTCCTCAGAACTTCCACGCTGCAGGCACCGTGTTCAAGTACCGTCGACCCATGGATGTGTACGAGACTGGGATCGAGTACATTGTTGCCAAAGGCCCCATCGACCAGGCTATCAACATCCTGGTACATCTGGACTCATTGCTGTTGAATTCTTCTTCAATTATCTTCTGCATCATGTATCTGACTATTAGGTTTAAAGTCAGGATGATGGAACGTTGCTCCTGACCCTGATCAGGTTCCCTGCCTTCTCCTTCAGGTTTGGTATCAGAACGGACGAACCCCGTACATCACTTACGAGTACACCGTCCTCAGAGACTCCCTGCCCGCCGTTCCACCTCCTCCGGTCTACACAGGATCGGAGACATCTGCAGGGGAGGTGTCGGCTGAAGATGGTGGCCCTGTGGTCCATAACACCAACATCAATGACCATGAAGTCCCCACAGGTACGATGAAAACAGGCGGGACTGAAGGGCAGAAGGCTCAAGAGACCAATGAGGTGTACGAGGAATCAGCTGCCATTGACTGTGAGCAGGACAGAGCAACCAGCCCCAAGTTTACAGGTGAGGAAGGTGTGTCAGACATGATTGACAGAGGGGGGTGGTACTATCTGAGATAGTCCCGGACTACACCTGCTAAAATTTACTGCCAAGAAATCAACGGTAAAAACAAAGAACAAGATGAATTGCAGCTTTAAGTCATTGAATTGAATTGAACTTTATTAATATCCCAAGGGATAAATTTATCTGTCGTGGCACCCATATACCTAAAACATTTTTGCAAACACACATATTCCTATGAACATAAATATAAATATGAGAAATGTACACCTGTCTACAATAACTATATACAATACAGTACTATACAACACAATACAATACAATACAATAATTTTATATACACATATTGACCTATTTAAAAAAAAATAAAACATTTAAATAACGAAATGACATGAAACCACGAAAATTAGAAGAATGAGATCATTTTTCAAAGTCAACCTTGATACTTTTTTTTTCTGCCTTTAATTTGGTTTAAAGGGTAACCAAGACCATGATTCTGAAATTGATAGCTAAAAACACTGAAGCTGATAACCAGCTAAAACATTATCTAAATGCCAAATTAAACTAAAAAAAACAAAAAAGAAAGAAAAAAAAATAGATTAGCCAAAACAGCTAGCATGTAGCTGAAAAACTATCTAAACTTCAAAACATCCTAAAAAACTGGAAAAATCCCAAATTAGCCAAAACGTTTACCTGAAATATTAGCTAAGCTCCCAAATAGCTCCAAAAAAATCTTAGTAAATCCCCAAATAGTCGAAAATTCTTGCAGAATCCTAGTTTTTAAAACTTTAAAACCGTAACGTTTTAACATAATTATGAATAATAAAAAAACAGGAAATTTATTCCAGAATGAATAGAATTATCCATCCATCCATCCATCACAGGCCTTATCTCAGCTGCTGTTGGGTGATGGCGGGCTTCACCCTGAACAGTTAACCAGTCTGTTGTTAGCCATCTCCCTGCATTTTTATAGTCTAATTCTTCAAATCTTGCAATCTGTCTTTGTCCACCAATGAAGCTCTGATCTCCTTCACAAAGAAGAGCAAAAAAGTAGAGCAGATGAAGGAGGGGAGAATCTCGATGGTCTTTGGAGGGAAAAAAGATGAGACCGTCTAGATTTAACCAGATTTTTCCTCTTGCCTCCGTTTCTGCACGGACCCATCTTGAGTTCTGTATTATTCATGGTACAGACAAATAAAGAAGATCATCCGCAAATAAAAAATTCAGTTTGGTGGTGTTTTCATCTTTTGAAAGTGGCGGTGTGCAGTAATGGCCTTCCCGCCGGCTCTCAGGCAGCCCAGCTGGCTGCCGAGGCCATTAGGCCGCGGCTCTGAGCTGAAACACTCAACACACACTTTCAGGCTGACGTAACACCTTTTTACAGGAGCGCTTGCTCAAACTGTCTGAACCGGGATGGTGCTCTGACTCCTCTTTTCTTTCCTCCTATCGTTCATTCATGCAGCGATCTGAGCAAAAGGGGTATGAGTGTGATATCCTCGCGTCTGTGACTTCTGTTGCTCTAAGTCACAGAACCCGACGTCAGTGACCTGGACTCCAGGTTTGGGTTCATTCTAACATTTTGGTAGTGAAACAAACACAGGAGGTGTTTACTCTTTTGCACATGTAATAAATGCAAGTTTAAAACCATCTCTTTATTTGAATTTTGTTAATTAATGTTGGCATTTTGACTTATGTGTCGTGTAATGTTAGTCAAAAAGAGGAATAAAGAAGCTGAATTTTTGCACATAAACTGGAAGCAAATGTGAGGCTTCAGAAAACCGTTTATTTCTCGTGTCTGTTACCGCATCAATGCGTCGATGCGTCAGACTGTGTAGGTGTGATGGAAGCCCAGGCTGCGTCCACAGCTGCTTTCAGGTCATCTTTATGTTTTACTCTGGTGTTTCTTCTCTTGATAACTGAATTTCCATCAGGTCCAGGTCAGGCAATTTTCCTGGCCAGTCAAGCACAGTAACACCCCGATATGAGTGCGGGGGCTCTGGATGCACTGACTCCTGCCTCAGTCCACCCCCATATTCTTAACTGGATGTGTCTTTACTATCTTCTCGAGGCTCCACTTCCACTTAGTGTTATGTTAAAGTGTTTTCCTTCGCAGTTTCCTCATGATTTTTCTGATTTTTTTTGGGTCCAATTGAGACGTTTTTTGTAGTCTTTATCCCAATTGGCTGTAGATCACTGTAAATCTCGTGTCAAAGTCAAGGCCCGGGGGCCAGATCCGGCCCTCTGGGTAATTCTATCATCAGATCATTCGATTTTATTGTTTTTAATGACCCGATGTTATCTTGCGCTCATTTCTAACTTGTATAATTAAATTTGACAAATTATATTTTTAAAGAGAGTAAAATATTGAAAGTGTTTTAAGGTTTCAGTTGATTTATTCTGGAATAATATTCCTGTCTATTTTTATTCATAGTTATGCTAAAAAGTTGCATTTTCAAAAAAATAAAAAATTGTAAATAATAAAACCTAAAGTGTGTTTTGGATTTTGGTCCCCTGTGGGATTGAGTTTTTACCCCCCTGATGTCTGTTTGATTGATTGATTGGTTGGTTTATTTCAAGCATAGATTGAAAAACACATTGTTTCGTTTTGAGCTGCCACAAAGACTTTTGTCGATTTTGGGGTAAATCTTTTTACTTCTTATTTTTACTTTTCTTAAACTGTAATGTTATTGTCTGGAATTAATTAACATTATCTAAGCACAATTTGTCATTTTTGCATATTTGTTGTTAATGGACAATCTGACTTGAATTTCTTTCTGTGCCAGCAGTCCCTCCCAGTCCTCCACAGATCCTTTGCAGCCACGTCTTCTTCTCTTTGTTTTAAGGAAACAGCAGTCATACCAGCAGCACGGGTAATCCTTCTCCTGAAGGTGGTCGAATGGAACCAGGACCAGAACCAGACTCCACAAACCTCATATGGAGGGTTCTGCTGGATGGCCGCATTGATCCAGAAGAGCTGCTTATCAACATCTCTACCAATCAGCTTCTGACACAGGAAGAGGGCTTGTTTTCCTCTGAGGTCGGACCAGTGGACGCGGGCCCGAGCATTCTGGAGCGAGGTGGGTCGTTTGACATCAATGAGACGCTGGAATTCACTCTGGGCCAAAAACGCAATGACAGCAGTGACATCAACCAAAACAGAACCATCCAGGGTGGAAGGACATCCAGTCGCGTCAACAGAACCAGGTAATCAAGGAAATCCCAGGTTTCCTTCAGTGTCCGTACGCTTTTCTTTCCTTGAATCAATGACAAAATGGAAGATCTCTTGCTTTTGTGATCAGATCAGCCTTTGATGAAGGTGAGTCTCCATAAAGCTGATGCAGGAAAACTCAAACTCATGCAGAGACCAGCAGGTTAAGAGGTCACTTTTTATTAAATAAATACAGCAGGGAACTTTTGAACATTTTGGGGAAAATGAGGCATTCAGACATACGGGTTCTACCATGTCCAGAGAAATGTCTGGAACTCTTAGATATGAGAACAACATATTCCTTATTCTACAATCTACATGAGTGTTTACAAATGGTAAAAGTTGAAGTTCCACTGAAGACTCACTGGCTCTGTGATATTTTAAGATGCAAATATTTTTTGCCAAAATTTTTGTTTAAGACAGAGTTAATGATTAAAAGAACCCGTCTTTATTGGGTTTTTTTGGCCCGCCAAGTCGTGGCTGCGGAAGCCGCGGAGTATCACAATGTAACAGTATCACACGTTTGGAGGGCTAAATGAAGGGATCCTTTCAAATACTTTAAGATACACTTACAACATGCACAACAATGGTCCGTTCCGTTTTCATGACATCCTTTGAGCTGGTCGTTCGAGCCTTAAGGGAACTGCTCTTCCCTTAAGATGCACCCCCACATCTCTAGGACCCACTACGGGCCTGGAAAGCCCAAAAATCTGCAGCACCCGTACAGGTCAACCATTGTCCAACCCCTGCATCCTTATGGATCTTGAGAAAAAACAGCAGACCATTTTAAGCAGTACTTGAAAGCTTCCAGACTTTCTGAGCAGATATTAGTTGAATGCGATGCTGTAATATTTGTTCTGTGGGCTGTACTCCTACATGTGAACCTGAAGATCATCTGTGGGATGCCTGTAAACCTGTAGAAGAGACTGCATGACTCTAATGGCAAAATGGTAAATGGCGTATACTTGTATAGCGCTTTCTACCTTCCTTCGAAGGTCCAAAAAGCTTCAAAGTCACAGACCCATTCACACATTCATACACCGGTGGTGGCTCCACTGCCGAACACTGGCGCCAACCTCCCACCAGAGGCAATTTAGGGGTCAGTGTCTTGCCCAAGGACACTTCGACAAATGGGCGGGCAGGGAATCAAATCCACCATCTTCCGATCATGAGACGACTGCCCTACCACTGCACCACAGCCACCCACATAAGGGTTCTTAGAGTTGTGGTGGGGGCTGCAGTCTAGAGAGTGTGCTGTAGGCCGATGTGCTGATCTGGCAGTTTTGGATTCATATTTGTAATTCATGCTCAGCAGCCAGTAGCTATAAAACATGATGGCGCTTATTTTTTCTCAGAGAGACAGAGAGTAGACTAGAGAGTGGGAGGAGGTGGGTGCAGCCACACTCAGAGGAAATAATTCAGAGTTATGAGAAAAATTTGAACCTTTTATACCAAGAACAAGACTACTGGGGAGGAAGAGTGTGTAGGGAAGGTGCTAAAGTGATGTGATGCAAACCAAACTCCACCTGCTGGGATTCTGCACTGAATCAGTTTTATGGGGAGAATTTTCATATAAGGATCTCCTCAAGATCAATCTGTCTGGAAGGTGTTTAAGACCCCTAGTTTTCATGCGCAACGTGTGACTTTTTGCTAACATTTTGACAAAGCCAGTATGGATTCTACTTTGTTTTTGATGCTCGATTGTGTGACAGGGGGAACCAACGGCTCTATCAGAAGAACTTGAAGCTCAGTCCGGCTGACATGTACCGCTGGAAGCTCTCATCCCAGGAGCCGTGCAGCATGACCTGCTCCATAGGTGTGGAGATGCTTCATGGACAGTCCAACCTTCCTCAACCTCACCTGTGGTTTCTGCTGCTCAAAGATCTCAACCAGATGATAAGCTTTGCTGGAAGTCCCTAATCTGGTTCATTCATTCCAATTTATCAGGACGTGTTTCAGTTCCAACTTCCTGGCAGCGGATCACTCCATTTTTAGTTTAGTTTTGACATTTGCAAGGAAGAGAAGGCATCATTAACTAATGGAATGTAGGGAAATATTATTGTTTGTCACAGTCCGACAAAGGGCCCGATGTGTATACTATTTATGCTCCCTTTTCTTTGCTATTTCCTTTTTTGACAGAAAGTCTTATTTTCCTAATACTCATACTGTATAAATCACTTTGGATTATAAGAAGTACTGTCGTTTTTGATTCTTCTAAGTGTCTCTTATAGTGTGGAAAATACTGAACTTATCGAATGCTTAACTTCCTGATTCAGAGACTTCTCTTGTCTTTGATCCAGGAGTATCAAGGTCCTTTGTGACTTGTGTGCGCTACGATGGCATTGAAGTCCATGACATGTACTGCGATGCTCTGACCCGGCCAGAACCGGTCCATGATTTCTGTATCGGGAGGGAATGTCAGCCCAGGTACCCCTCACTAGAAACAAATCATGGCTGTTGCTCCTGGTTGTCATGAAGTGTGAGAACAGAAAGTCTGATCAGGTGGGATTCTTGCAGATGGGAGGCCAGCAGCTGGAGCGAGTGTTCCAGGACCTGCGGGGAGGGTTTTCAGTTCCGCCAGGTCCGCTGCTGGAAGATGCTCTCGCCGGGTCTGGACAGCTCCGTTTACAGTGACCTCTGCACCATGGCTGACCTGGAGAGACCTGTGGAGCGCCGAGCCTGCAAAAGCCCCACCTGCGGTCCACAGTGGGAGGTGGCAGAGTGGACAGAGGTACGCCACATCCTGCCATGGGCAAAGTCTGAAAGAGTGACCGGGGGGGAGCAGGTTTAGAAAATGGATGGATGGGTGAGCAAAAAAGTACAGCAGAGTATTAGTGCCAGTTTACAAACAAAAACCTTTTTTTTCTAATTATGAAAGTAACCTAGCCAGCAAGGCCAAGTGGGCCCCGTATGGTTTGAGCAGAAAATGTGGGCCCCAAATGGGTTTGTCCGCAGTTTCTGTGGTGGCCCCACCTGTGCTTGCCCACAGTGACTTACAGTTTTTCTCAGTGGCTTTGGTGCGTTTCTCAGAACACTATTAACATTTGCACAACAGTTAGTGCATTTCTCTAAACAATTAGTGCAAACTGCAAAACCTAGTGGATATCCTGCAAAAGCACATCACATGCTCAAAACTGATTATCCATTCCTCAAAAGCAAGTATTCATGTCAATGAAACTGTCAGTGCCATCAAAATGAAAAGTCTTGACGTCATCTTTATGAACAAGATAGTCAAATGACTTTGTCACGTTTTCACTATGACAGTTTATAATTTCAGTGTTTTCCATTGCAACAATATTTGGTGACACCTGAAAATGCTCAAAACAGCACTATGGCCTACTTATACAGTCATCTGAAATGTGCAGTAAAGTCACTGTAGATGTTAAACATAAAATCACCCTTTTGGTAGAGCTGTGAACAATATACAGCACATGTAACAGTACAGTAAATTACTGTTTGCATACCTGTTTTCCCTACAGAATGTTTGAATTATTGAACTGACAGTAGTTCTTCCAATATTGGGTTGCACCCTTCGACCAGCCTCCTCCATGGTGAGGCCGTGATTGACAACATGGTCCACAATTGTAGCCCTTATTTCATCAGGAATCCACCTATATCTGCCTCTTCTCCCTCTTCCTCTTCCCTTTCCTCCCCACATCCTCACCCCTCTTCCATTGACAATTCATAGGATTCATCCATAATTGACAGTGAACAAGTTGTTTGTCGTTGGTTACAACTACTGTAAAATTGCACACATGTCCTCATGAGTGACAGCTGAAATTCACCTGAGATCAAATGTTCAATTTAGGAGACATTTCCATGAAAAAATGATAAAGAAAGGTACAGAATTTGCTGGACAGATGGCTAATATTTGACATTTGATAACTAGTTCAACAATTTTGAGTGTAATGACTCAAGCAATGAAAGTAAGACTATTAGTTTTACTGAGAAAGACTATTCAGCATCCATAAGTAGAATTAATTTTGACTGACATGACATAAGCAAATGAAAATGTCAAAAAACAGCAGAGAATGTATGAAATCAACTGATTCATGTCCAAAATCATTTGCAGTTTGTTCAGAGAGAGGAGATCTTGCTACTATGATGTGCACAAATGACTAAGTGTTGTGGAGGTTGAACTAATAGTTATGAGAATTTCAATTCTGATCTGAGAAACGCACCAAAGCGATTGAGAAAAACTGTAAGTGGGGATTCAGTTTGTTAGCTTGCTATGCTAGCCAGCTGACAGCGTAGCATGCTAGTGAGCTCCACTGCAGTGAACAGACAAGATCCACTGTAGCATGCTGTCCAGCTCGGCTGTAGTGAGCTAGCAAGCTCCTCTGTAGCATCATAGTGAACTCCTCCATATCGAGGTAGTGAGCGCCACTTTAGCGTGCCAGCGAGTTATACTATAGCATGCTATTAAGCTCTTCTACAGCGAGCTAGCGATTTCTGCTTTAAGCTGGCGAGCTCCTCTGCATTGAGCTAGCAAGCTCCTTTGTAGCAAGCTAGCTTTCTCCGCTGTATTGAACTAACAAGTTCCACCATATTGAGCTAGCAGGCTCCGCCGTAGTGAGCTAGCAAACTGCCATATTGAGCTAGCAAACTCAGCTGTCCATCAGGTGGCTGGATAGCATAGTGAGTCTACCCACTGAACAAACCCAATTGGGCCCCACATTTTCTGCCCACGTCCAAATGGGGCCCACTTGGCTTTGCTGAATGGGAACTGTTGATTTACGAGAATAAAATCATATATTTACGACTATAAAAAGTCATAGCCTAAATTTATGACTTATTTTCTTGTAAATGTATTAATTGTAATCTTTTAAATTTAAGAAATTAAGTTGTAAATTTATAACTAGTAGATTTATTTATTTGAACCTCATAAATTTATAACTTTAAATTTTGTAAATTTAAGATAGAAGAAAAAATTTTAACATTCCTTTTTTTTTTGGTGACCCAAATACTCACTTGAAAAAAGTTAAAAAGTCATGAGGTTTTAGTTTGTTCTATTTTTCCATTTTATTCATAACACAATAAGCTCATTTCATTGTATAAAAAGTATCCTAAAAAATGTTGGTTACTGTTTGCGATGAAGTCCTGTTATGTACTAGTGACATGCCCAGGGTGTATCCCGGCTTTACTCAAACAAAGGTTAATATAGGCTCCAGCAACCTTGTTACCATAAAAGGAATTAAGCTGGCTCAGAGGGAGGATGGATGGATGGATGGATGGAGGATGGATGGGATGATGGATGGATGGATGGATGGATGGATGGATGGATGGATGGATGGATGGATGGATGGATGGATGGATGGATGGATGGATGGGGATTTCCGACTGATAAAATTGTTTTCTGAGAATCCATGAATGAATCCATCGATGAATCGTCTGATTTGGTGAATTTTGAGTTAATTTATTTAAGTCTTTCAATCTTTGTTGGTTATAATGAGGCTGAATAAATGTCCTCTCCATCAAGTGTCCTGCAAGCTGTGGCCGCAGAGCGCAGGTGACCCGTGACGTGCGCTGCTCCGATGAGACCAGACCATGTGACCCGATGAGCAAGCCACCAAATATTAAGAACTGCACGGGCCCGCCCTGTGAACGGCAGTGGACTGTGTCTGAGTGGGGGCCTGTGAGTCTTTCTAAACCTTTGACACTGCTTTGAAAATGAAAGTGTTTGGGCTGATGCCAAAGAATGATGACAGAATCTCTGGTGGTTTATACGGGGCCTTGAAGGGCAAATCATTCAAAGCAAAAACTTAAAAATAGATCACATTGCCAATTAAAAGAGCAAAAGGATTAAAAACTTATATTACATCTTAAATCAAGACCAAAATTTCAGAAACCAAAACATAAAAAAAAAAACATTTTAGAGAGCAAAAATAACTTTTGCAAATCAAGATTAAATGTTAATAAATGAAACAAAATAAGAAACTGGAAAAGCTAGGTATTATGGGACATCACTGATTGGCTGATAATGTTTGATTGTTGAAGAAGAGGAAGAACAGAAGATATTTTGCCTAAACTGTGTTGAAGTGTTGATGGAGCAATCACCAAACATATGCAGCAACTGTGGACAAAACATGAGAGAAAAATCACAAGATATTGTCATGCCAAATAACTTCCAGTTAAAAAGTGAACCAAATACATCATCCAGTTGGGGATGTGCCATATTACCTACCTTTTCAGTTCTTATTTAGTTTCATTTTTAACATTTTATGTTGATTTCTGGAAATAACTTTGTTTTCTGAAACACTTTTTTTTTTTAGTTGCCTTTTGTTTTCTGGAATTTTTTTTTTCTTTTACAAATTTTCATCTGTTATAATACAACATAATCTAAACAAAATAACAATGTTTTTTTATTAGAATTTTTAATCATCATTGTGATCCATCACATGTTTTGGTGTTCAGTGATTTGGTGATGTGTTTTGTACTTCAGAGCCCTCGTACTTTGATGGGAGTTTCCTTCTTGAATTTTATATTACAAAATCATTCATTTCGTCAATGAAAATCAAAGACCTTCAGAAATCTACACAATTTTACCCTTTTCTACTGGGTAAATGAGTCCACTCTTAAAAGAAAATAATGTATATCTCACTAAAATCACAGAATTGATGAGTAAATTGATTATAAGATAAAGATTGAGTTCATGTGATGCAAAATCAACCTGTCAAAATGTCTTGATCCAAGTCTGAACGTAATCTCATGTTTTTCAATATCTAATTGATGAAGTTCTGAGCCTGGAAAAATCTGTGTTCCATAAATCCAGAACACATTTACTCAGATAAATGAAAAATCATTTATTTGAAATGTATTGATTTATTTCTCCCTTTCACCTTGACCTTTCACATTTGACCTTTCACCATTGCTCATTCCAGTGCTCGGGTTCATGCGGTCAGGGGAAGATGGTGCGCCACGTGTTCTGCAAAGCTCCAGAAGGTCGAGTGGTTCCTGAGAGCCAGTGTTCCCGGGAGGACAAGCCGCTGGCCATCCATCCTTGTGGGGAGAGAGACTGCGCTCCTCACTGGCTGAGCCAAGACTGGGAGCGGGTGAGGAAATGAAAACGGAGATAGAGATGAACAGAATATGAAAATAATGGAAAAAGGAGCATTGTGCAGGAATATGTTGATGACAAAAATAGAGAATTAGGTTTATCAAACATTTGAACTTTTACTGCTTAAATAATATTTACATTAATTCATTTTACATTAAAATCAGTTAATGTAAAACTATAGTTTTACTATTCAGACGTTTCAATTTGTGTTTAAATTGAATCTGTTAGTTAATAAATGTTGCAGTTCCATGAAGGTTGGTTTCAAAAAGTAGTAAAGAATTACCTAAAACACCAAATATGTTCCTGTTTTCTGAGATCTTTAGAATACAGAATAGTAATATCAGCAAACTGCAGGACCATCACACTTCTCAGCCTCCCTATGAAAGTCTACTCCACAGTAGGCCACTAAAATTTGATTAAATGTCTGTAAAAACTGTGTTGTTTTGTATGACATAGTTTCCTCTACGTTGGAGGAACCCAACTTCACTTCCCATTATCCCTGTTTTACACTTTCTCCCACTAGCTTACAGCCCCTCACAACCCCAATCTAACATTATTGGTGCATCTCAAATGGTGGGAGATCTTGGAGCTGTCCAGCCGTACAGTTTTGAGCAAAATCCCAGCTCAGACAAAGGAAATGAACACGTAAATGTATCTATTTATCTGCATGGAGATCAGATTAAAGTCTCTACACCAGGGGTGTCAAACTCAATCACACACGGGACCAAAATCCAAAACACACCATAGGTCGCGGGACGAACAACATTTTAAAAACTTTAAAACTGCAATCTTTTAACATAATTGTGGAGTACATATATAACATTTCATGCAATGATGCTAGTGTGAATGCTGTAAGCTGAATTTGGCAACTGAAGATGCTAGTGCTGATAGTTGAAGATACTGAAATTGATAGCTAAAACGCTGAAGCTGACAGCTAGCTAAAGACCAAACCAGCCTCAAAAACTAAAAAAAAACTGCTAGCATGTAACTGAAATATTAGCTAAGCTCGAAAATAGCCTGAAAAATAGATAAAAAAGCTAACAGAATGACAATTTTTTTATTCAAAACTTTAAATCCGTAACATTTTAATATAATTATGAATAATAAAAAGGCAGGAATATTATTCCAGAATAAATCAACTTAAATCTTACATAATTTCAATATTTTAATCTCCATAAAACTTATACTCACTATAAATGTATTATGTCTGCGACAGACTGGCGACTTGTCCAGAGTGAACCCCGCCTTCGCCCATCAATAGCAGGGTTAGGCTCCAGCACCCCCGCGACTTCGAAAAGGATAAAGCGGCCAAGAAGATGAATGAATGAAAAACATATAATTTATTAAAATTATAAAAGTTAGAAATGAGCGCAAGAAAACATCAGGTTGTTAATAACAACAACAAAATAAAATGATCTGGAGGGCCGGATATAATTACTCAGAGGGCCGGATCAGGCCCCCGGGCCTTGACTTGACACATCTGCTCTAAAACGAGATTTTTGAAACTTTAAAACCGTAACTTTTTAACACAATTATGAACTAGATATATAGCATTATCTGCAATAATGCTAGTATGAACGCAGCAAGATCAATTTGAAGTTGATAGATGAGATCACTGAAGCTGATAGCTGAAAACGCTAAAGCCGATAGCTAGCTGAAACATTAGCTGACCTCCAAAGTAGCGTAAAAAAATCGTAGTAAATGTAAAAATAGTCCACAAAGCTAGCAGAATGTCATTTTTAAAAATTTTAAAACTGTAGCTTTTTTTAAATAATTATGAATAACATAAAGGCAGGAATATTATTCCAAAATAAATCAATTTTGACATAAAATAACCTTTAACATTTAATCTTTTAAAAAATGCATTTTGTTAAGTTTAAAATAAGCGGAAGATAACATTGGGCCATCAATCACAATAAAATAAAATGATATTGAGGGCCGGATAGAATTACCTGGACCGCTATGGTTACTGGCTACTGATTTTCAAAGATTTTATTAGGAAAAATACAGAAAAATTCTATTTTTAAGCTTCATTTTCTTTACATGTGTCCTCCATCCTCAGAAAAATGCCACAAGAACATGTTAAAAACCCTTCTTTTTGGATATGTAGGACTGTGAGTGACTGTGTTATCTTCATCTTTGTCTCGTGTTTCCGTGCTCTTTTTGCAGTGCAACACAACATGTGGACGTGGAGTGAAGCGAAGAGTGGTCCTTTGTGCTGGTATCACCGCCGGAAAGTTCAAAGTGTTTGATGAAGAAGCGTGTGGACACAAAGACAAGCCCGAAGAGGAAAACACCTGCTTTGAGAGGCCTTGCTTCAAATGGTACACCACCCCCTGGTCTGAGGTACGATCACAATATACTGGAGTAAAGGCAGAATCACATAGCATATCCAGTACCTATAAATGTAAAGTTCAACAAAGTATTTCCCTTTAACACTGGAGCTCCAGAGTTTATGTTCTGATCCTGCTAAACACCTGTTTAAGTGTTTTTGTAATAAGTCATGAGAGTTTGAACAGTTACAGAGAAACCCCAAACCTTTGTAAGGATCTTCACTTTAAATGGAAGCAAGAGTTCTGCTGGTAGAAAATATGTTACAGTTCAGGTTTCTTTGAACAAAAGTCCATCTGCTCAGTTTGTGACCCCATGTGTCCTCAGTGCACAAAGACGTGCGGCGTGGGTGTCAGGATGAGGGACGTGAAGTGCTACCAGGGCCGAGAGCTGGTCCGGGGGTGTGACCCCCTCACCAAACCTGTGGCCAAACAAACCTGCACCCTGCAGCCCTGCCCCACCGAGCCTCCAGGTAATACTGACCCGGACGCCATTCGAGTGAATGTCCAGAAGAAAACATTCTTTTGGAGGTGTTAATTAATTAAGAAATAATACTTTTAAAAGATTGATTTGATTTATTTTTTGTAATTTATTGGTAAATTAGTTTTAGCTGGAGCTGATGTAGCTCAGCAGAACTTCTTTAGAATTGTAAATAAACAACCTTTTAATGTGTGGAGGGTGATGGTGGTTGCACTCATTGAATAGATCCATTGTGTCTTTGAGCAAGGCACCTGCCATATCAGGCATTGACTATATAAGTAAGAACTGGACATAACAAGTATTGAGGTCCCCCGTTGGAAATGCCTTACTTTAGCCTTTGCCATCACTTCCTGGTACGTCTACCGCCATATTGCAACCGATTGCAAAACGTCGACTGCGATAAGTCTGAGTTGGTCTGAGTCCCGTTTTTACAGGAACTACTGTCAACCAATCATGAGTGAGCTTGTTCCAGCTTGTTGGAAGTCCACACCCCTTCTACTGAAAATGGCTTGATCAAACATTTGAGGTGGGGCCAGCGGGAGCTTTTACTGAGGCATCTGATTGGTCAGTTTAGAAATTGTTTTACTTGGAACAAAGAAAAAATATCTTGGAAAAAAAAAAGGATTAGAAAGAACTGGGGCTGTAACGGATCACGGATAATCCGTGGCCGCAAGTGTACCATGGATCAAACCCTCCCCCGCCACACTACCTGTCGCGCGCATTGTTAAAATCAATTGTCTGTCCACACCGAATGCAATTGGTGTCAAATTCCTGTACTGTTACCATCTGCTTTAACATGCGTCAAAGTTGCTTCTTGTTTCTCCAGAAGTCTGTTAACCTGATTCTCCTGACGCGTGTGGGAGGAGCTTCCATCAAAAACTTTCCTCTAACTCGTCATGGAGAGCACGGATACTGAGAAATCTGATTTATTTATATTGAAGAGTGTAATAAAAGCATTGGTAAACGTCTCTGTGTCTCGGGTTCAGATCAGGGGAAGGCAGTACGGCAAGCCAAAAGGATCAAAAATCAGGCATTGCAGGACCTCACCTGCACGTGATAATAACCATTATTTGAAATATTTAAATGTTCCCACAGTTAAATTTAATTCTACAAAAAAAATAATGACAGTTTATTTTAACTTTGTCATTTATGATTTAATTTGAACATTGGGGGTGGGGGGCAAGGGAAAAACTGCGTATTCAGCTTAAATATTCTCTCAGGTTTTGTAGATTTGGTCTTCAGACATGTAAATGTAATCAGAAACTTCAAGTTTTTTACATTTTTGTTTATGTTCACAGTTCAAAGATGTCTGAGTGTATATTTATGCAATATATATGCTCTCTTTCTAAGCTTTTTAAATTTGTCATTTTAGGCTCTAATCTTCTTTCTTTCTCACGTTGTTTTTTTTGTTTTTTTTTCCTTTTTACTGATCCGAAAAATGATTCAAACCCTGACCTTAAACCCTGACATGATACGAGTTTTTCGATCCGTTGCAGCCCTAGAAAGAACAAGCTCCAAAGAATGTATCAAAGCAAGAATGATTATTCTGGCTAAGAAAAGGAACTGTCTATTTCTTTATAGAAGTCTTAGAGATTCTTGCAGGTACTTCCTATTTGAAACATATGAAGGGAGGGACTGCTCAGTCCAGTTCTTACTTATACCGTCAATGATCATTAGAAACCTGAGAGTGAACTTAACTGAACAATATCTGCTTAAGGTTCATTTTCATGGTTAATTATTATTTGGAAATGTTAAGAAAAACTCACTTATTAAAGCACAAGTTTAGATGATTCCAGTTTATAAAATCCAGTTTGTCTTGAGATAAACCTGTAACCGTTTTTTCTCTGACCGTGGTCTGTAATGCTACAGATGAGAGCTGTCAGGACCGGCCCTCCACCAACTGTCTGCTGGCCCTGAAGGTGAACCTGTGCAGTCACTGGTACTACAGTAAAGCCTGCTGCCACTCCTGCCGCGCCATCCGGGCTCCAGCCTCGTAGTCCGGGATACCACCGCCACCTCCTCTCAGTCCGACTCCAGCTGGGGAAACATTCAAGTACTTTCACCTGAGCAGCCATCACTGTGAACAATAAGAGGACAAACACGGGCGCCCACCTGTTTTCGACAAGAACTTCTAATGGTTGGCTCATGCTGATAGGTTCATTCTCCACCCCTGCTCCAAACAGAACCTAATGTTTTTTTGTTTGTTGATGCCAGACATTCTCTTGGTCTGCCCTTTTATTTTAATATCTCCACTGTAATCCATGTTGTATCCGCAGTTATTGATTATCAATCAAGTATTAGTTGCGTCAGAAGATGGTTCTTTTAACAACAAGCAGAGACAAAGTGGAGCCGCTTCAGACGGTTTCACAGCTCCTGTTTGCTTAGAAGATCTGCTAAGTTATTTCTCAGCCGAGTATACTGCATGAGTAGAATATTTAATATAGTTATTTAATGATGGTGCTTTATATTTAGTGTCTGGCAGGAGAAAATAAACCAAAAAACGTGTTTCCATTGTGCTGCTGGCTCCTCCATGGCGCAGCGCCTGCAGGATGTGAGCATATTCGTTAGTGCTATAGCACATTTTCATTTATCCTGACGGTCCTGCTCATCGGGTCAACTAATGCTCGCTCTGTCAACTCGCACAGAGACGTGAGCTTAGAAGGAGAGAATCCTGACACTTGAAGTACAGCTGAAGTGTGGTCAGACATGTAAATGTATGTCTCACTTTAAATTTGTCCTGTACTGTGTTTATATAACTGATACCTCTTTGTACAAAACTGAAAAACCAGATCGGTTACTGTTGATAATAAACCAAAAACTGTTACTGGGTTGTGTTTTTGTTGTTACGATAAAGTTGTCTCACAAGTTCAAACACAAAAAATTTGAGGGATTATGTAATAATGGTCATTTTTATGCTGATGACACGACACTTGTCGTCATTAAACATCGATATAGCCAAAGTTTATAGTATTGAATACAAAAAACCTGCAATCATCTAACAGCTTTGGTCATCTTTGTTATGTTTTTCAGTTTTGAAAATTTCTGGTTTGAAACTTATGGCCCCATTTTGGTGTGTGGGGGCGGAGCTAACATGAAGGACCAATCAAAATCTATGAGGGTGGTAACCTCAGTCATGCAGTCAGTCTGTAATGTCAGTGCTAGAAAGGGGTCATGCATCAGCAGGAAAAGTGATGTAAAGAACGGCGTATTTGCCATCTAAAACGCCACTTTTTACGCATGTTTCAAACAAAGCTCATAAATTATTCCATCTTTTCTTGTCCCAAGACATCCCCATGTGACAGAACAAGGGTAAAAGTTTTAAATCGGAAATTAACAGATTTGAAACAAAAACAAAGAAAAGGAAATGAAAGCATAAAAAGGTCTGAAACTTAAAAAATGTTTTGAAACTGAAATTTTAAATTTTTAAAGTTAAAAAAATCAAAAAAAAAATGTTTTATTAGAACTGGAGAGATTTTTAAACACTATCTTTTTTTTATAGCTAAGCACCAATTTTTCCGCTTGAATATTTCAAATCGTTTTATTTCAAATCTTTTTGGCCCCGATTTGGTTCCATAAAGGGGAAGGTGGGAACTGAACCTGCAACCTTCTTGCAACCTTCTGATCAGAGGTCAGCCACCCTCGCATACACGGAAACTTAAAACATTTTATAAAATAATTGAAGTTTTTTTGTTTTTTTGTTTTGCTTTTGATTTTACTTTTAAGTTTAAAATGGAACATTTTACACATATAATTATACAAAATAGTATCTAAATCTTTTTTTTTTTTTTTTAACCAGGAATTAAAGCTATGAAAATATCTTATGAAGTTTGAAACAACTCTGACATATTTCTCAATCTTAGTTTTTTCCAAAAAGTACTATAACCTAAAATCCTTTTTTTAGAGATTATTCTGAAAACCACAAGATTATTTTAAGAGGACTTGTAACAAGTAAAGAAAGAACTGAGCAGTAATTCATTACAAGGTCATTGGGTTGCTGGAGCCTATCCCGCACCTTTTGGGCAAATGCGGAGTACATCCTCTTTAAATCTTTTATTAGTGATTTGCCCCTCCCCTTGGTTATAGTTGCACCTTAGACATGTAGGACCTTGGTGGGGGGGTGCTTGGACATCACTGCCAGCAAACAGTAGATGTCCTCTCAGCGCCCTTCCCGACAATTTTAACTGCACCAAAGACATGAGAGGGTGACGGGACATCACTGTGAGTGATCAGGGGATGTCCTGTCAAGCCCCTACTCACCAATTTTAACTGCACCCTTTAGTACACACACCTCTAACACCCCTATCCCTTCCCTGGCGGGGAGAGTGGGGACCCCCGGTCTGGTGGTCTTGTCTCTCGGGTGCCGGTCACCTGGGCTTGGCGGCCTCCTTTCCACGCCGGGAGAGGGATCCCCAAGATTTCTAGAGCAAGTGGATCAAACTACATCGGAGCCAAGGGGTGTCCAGGTCTCTGTGGTGCTGGTTCTGGTCCTTGATCTCGAGAACTGGGCCTCTCCAAAAACTCCATCAGTAGGTGTGCCTGGTCAAACTGGTTGAAGAAAAGTTCAGCATCATGGGTGAAGTCAAAACAACCTGAAAAGAACTAATCGCCACCCTCAAACCTCCTCCTTTTAAGACGTTGCAGGAAAAATGATTTATTCACATCCTTTAACAACAAAACAAAGAAAACAGGTTTGACAAATTCTGTTTTTACATGCTTTCCTCAAGCTTCCATCCTTTCAACAGAAAACGTTTAAAAGAAGAACTGGTGAGATTACAGTGAAATGTTTCCAGCGTCGTATTCGTCCGCGTTCGGTGCTCTTTAGTGAAAGTGACAGCAGAACACGGAGCCAGGCCCACTCAAGACACGAGTGCCAAAGAAGCAGTGTCTCATCCCGTGCAAATGTGATGAATGTTTAATATACTTTTTTGCATTTTTGGAGCCCTATGACACAGAGGGATTACATCAACAAGAACCGACCCAGATTCACCACAACAGGCCACTTGGGTCCAACTGCTTGACTTCAGTTCATAATAAATAGAATTCCATGTCTGAACATCTGTCCCCAAGTTTAACAGTTAATTGATACATGGTTATCTACTTAACTAGCAAGTTAGCAGACACAAGCTCACAAAACCATGAGGATGTTCTGGTCTATGCAACGGTCCGCTCATGTGACTGCTGCAGTCTAAAACCTACAAAACTGTGTTAGGTCAGCGGAGCTACACATCGGTGCTGATGCTGTGGGTCACCACCTCTTTTCTGGTGTAGGAACGGATCAAGTTCTGGTAAAAGTTGGCCAGGTCCGCCGGCAGCTCCAGGTCCTGCTGCTGCACAGTCCTGTAGCTGATGCGGTGGCCGCCGTTGCACAGCCTCTCAGGGTGCTGCAGGTAGAACGGCAGCGTGCAGCGAGCGCAGGACGGGCAGAAGGCCTGTGCGCGCTGGCAGCGGCGGGGAGGAGCTGGGGGGGAGTAGCTGGCGGGCCCGTTGGCCTCGGTCAGAAAGGTGGGGGGGTATGTCTCCGGCTCATCGCTGTGGTGCTCCGGAGTGGGGGTGTGGGAGGAGCACACAGAGCAAGGGGGCGGGAGGGAGACATAGTGGTGAGTTCTGGTTCATCCTCCTCCCCCTTCTCAGACTCCTCCCGCTTGCAGCAGTAATACTGGAACACACGAAAAGTTCAAATGAGGGACACAAAACAACTGTTGTGATCCAAGACTGAAAACACCAAACCAGTACCCTAAGTCTTCTAACCTCTATAATGTCCTTGTCAGAATGATTGTGTTGCCACAGCATGTCCAATGCAGGGCCGGCCCTGTGCATAGGCAAGCTAGGCGGCTGCCTAGAACGCCATCTGCTGGAGGGGATGCCAAATAGCATTGATTTTTTTTTAACAGTTTGACACACGACTCGTTTCATGTATAATGTAAATAAATGTAAGTTTTTTCCGGTTCCGGGTCACCACGAGCAGACATGTGCCTCCAGCTCTCCGTAACTCCCTGGCTTTTCAAGTCTTTTAAAGTCGTCTGCAAGCGACTTTAATCACCGGGCTGCTGCAACACAGCTACCACAACGAGGAGAGCTGATCATGGCACCGAAGAAAAATATTGATTGAAGCCGATCTGGCTGAGCTGAAGACCGCATTAGCCCACATCCAATCCCAGCTAGCTCCTGCTTTGCTACAGGAAGCTAAGCTAACAGCTGTGCTTCAGCTGGAGGCTAAACTAACGCCGCTGCTGCATCTTGTGGAAGATTTCCGCCAAGAAAAGGCACGCAACGAAAAAACGAGACAATCGCCAAGATCTGATGGAAAGAAGGATGCATGACTTGGACCAACAAGCACGGATGAATAATGTGATTCTCACGGGACTCTAACTACAGCCCAGGGCGCGGCCTGGTGCTACCGGCGCTAGCATGGATGCTAACGGAGCTGCTGATGCGACCGTGGAGGATCAAGTTCAAATGTTTTTATCGTCTAAAGGAATCTCCTTGGACCTGGAAACGGTCGAAGTCTGCCATCCGCTTCCCCGGAGAAAGACCACGGATAAACCAGCGATCCTGATCAGGTTCGTGAATCGAAAACATAAGACTGCCTTGATGAAACAACGTTAACAATTAAAAAATACGAAGACATTTCTTAATGACCATTTATGCAAATATTACGCTGATCTGGCAAAACACGCGAGGATCCTAAGATCTAGGAAACAGATCCAGTCCACATGGGTCCAGAACTCCAGAATCTTTATCAAACCACTCGGACCACCGGACCTGACGAAGCCTCTGGAAATAAAATCCATGAAAGACTTTGAGAACTGTGGGATTACGCATGTTTGAACCTCTAATTCAAGCAAAATGTGAATTGTGGACTCATGAAACCGTCGGAACCGTTGAATACGAACTCTGACCCAATTCTGAAGAACTCGAGCACAATTCCCTTGAAAGAAGACCTTCACAGTCTCTCAGTCAAAACAATGAAGATGGTTTACGTGGCCTTAAACCTGTTCCTAAACAAAGATGTAGCTCTGGTCTGAATACAATCTGCTCAAACTGTCTTTTAATGAGAATATTTTGAAGTTTTCCATTAATAAAGCATGATTTTTTACTTAGCACTTTTTCATTATAATAATCGTTCTTTGATAAATGCAATCTGCTCAAATTGTCTTTTTTAATAAGAATATTTTGATATATTTTCCTGCAGTAACAGATGAAGTTGATCACCAAGATGGCCGCCGCTGCACCTGCGTCTCCCAGCACCGACGCCAGTGATACTTCAAACGCCAAGAAACAGATCACTAACCTCAAAAAAGATATACAGAGGCTCTCCAATGAACTGAAGTCGAAGAGTGATCTTCTGAACTCTCTGTTGGACCTGGCGCATCAACAGTCCATGCACATTGCATCGTTAAAAGCGGCTGTGCACGACACGGTGCTCTGGGACCCCGATACCTCGCCGCGGCCTTCCTCGAGCTCCACACCGAAACAACAATGGACTGAAGTGGTTTGCCGGAGAAAGAAAGCTTTGCACCGCGATGACATCGTCCTCACCAACCGCTTTGAAGTCCTGTCGGCTCCGTCATCTGAGGACCTCCTGGCCGCCGCTCCTCCACTCAGCGGGGAAAACCCTCACCCTGTTGCTTCGCGGACTAGGAGAGAAGGCCGCCCGTCATCTGGAGCCTCATCTTCCGCCAAACGCCGGCAGCTCCTGAGAGACGCAGTGAGTAGACGCCCCGAGACCCGCCGCCGCCCGAACATAATCGACGTTCCCGTCGGATCGAACAACTCCGGGCTTCCATCCGCGGTCCCGATCGGGGCGTCGGGCTCAAATTCCGCTGCGTCTCCTCCCGCGGCAGGCGTCACGGTGACCACCGCCTCCTCTCCTCCTCTCGGGGTCCCGCCTGCAGCAGCGGCCGCTTCTCCTCCAACAGCAGGTGTAACGCCGACGCCGACTCCCGCTTGTTCACCTGCCGCGACAGTCCCGCTTACTTCGGCGCCCAGGATTGGCGGCCGCGTGAATCACCTGGACGCCTTCGTCGTGGGAACCTCCATGGTCCGACATGTCCGCGTCAACGGGAGTCGAACCTTCTGCCACCCAGGCGCGGTCGTCCGTGAGATCACCACCTCTGCCCACCAGCTCGCCATCCACAACCCCTCCGTTCACACAATAATTGCTCATGCAGGTGTGAACGACCTGAAGCTCCAGCAGTCTGAGACCCTCAAGAAGGACTTCATCACCCTCATCCACACCATCCAACAGCAAAACAAGCAGTGCATCATCTCCGGTCCGCTTCCATCTCCCCGCTTTGGAGACATCAAATTCAGCCGTCTGCGTCAACTTCACATCTGGCTTAAAGGACACTGCATCTCTAACAATATTCCATATGTTGATAACTTCACCACCTTCTATAACAGACGACATCTCTTCAGACCAGACGGCATCCATCCAAACCGATCAGGATCTCATCTGCTTTCCATGAACATTGAACTTACACTTTGCTCCTCCAAACTGTTCACCAATTGACTGGACCACTGCCATAACCCATCTTCAGCTGATCAACCTATCCCAGTCCACATAACAGACAGAATTCCCAATCCTCTCCGGCTCAGATCCACCATTAGACATCTCCATCCCATAAACATAATGCCGGACACAAAAGATGAAACAATCAATCTGCACTCTGATACCATTCTGAACTTTGCTGTTTTAAACATTCGTTCTCTTTTAAACAAATCTTTTATTGTTAATGATCTTATTTTAGATAACAATATTGATTGTCTTTTTTTAACTGAAACCTGGCTTGGTACTGATGCTCCTATTATTCTCACTGAGGCTTCCCCACCAAATTTTAACTTTATTATTTCTACCAGGGGAGGTAAAAAAGGCGGTGGCACTGCATCGATTGCTCGTGGCTCATTTGTAACTAAAACAGTCACACTAAATAGTTACTCCACATTTGAGCATCATGCATCACTTTCTTTTAGCAGTCCGCCTATTTTATGTGTTACCATCTATAGACACCCAAAAACCTCCTCTTGTTTTATTCAAGAATTTTCTGAATTTTTATCACTTCTACATTCTAAATATAATCGAATTTTATTGACTGGTGATTTTAATCTACATGTTGACACAGATAGTGATGCTGTCACAAACGAATTTCTTAACCTTTTACATTGTATGGATTTTAAACAGCATGTCACTCAGCCTACTCACAACAGGGGGCACACTCTGGATCTGGTCATAACCCACGGCCTGTCCTGTAGTGTGTCCTCTGTTGTTGATGTGGCTGTGTCAGATCACTGTTGTGTATTTTTCAATATCACCAGTTTTATGCAACGGGAAGCTCCAGTGAGAACGGTGAGGAAACGATATATAACTCCTGATGTGGCTGCAGATTTTATCAACATTTTACATCAAACTCCTGCTCAGATTTTACCTGCATCATGTGATTTTATGGTTGAGTATTTTAATGAAAAACTAACCTTAGCAATTAATGCTGTAGCTCCACTTAAAACTAAAACAGTGAAAGCTAGAGCTACAGCGCCATGGATAAATACAGACATCAGAGCCATGAAACGTGAATGCAGGAGGGCAGAGAGGAAGTGGAGGAAATCTAAACTAACTGTACACCTGGAAATGTTTAAAGAAAAACAAACGATGTACAGCCATGCAATAAAAAAAGCTAGAACCCTCCACTTCTCAAACTTAATTATACAAAACAAAAATGACCCAAAATTCCTCTTTAAAACAATAGACACTTTAACCAAAGGAGATGTTCAGAGGTCCTCCATGACAGCATCAGATGCTACATGTGAGAGTTTTGCAGACCACTTCAGGAGTAAAATCAATGCTATTAGATCTAGTCTTTTAACTCAAACAGACCATGTTTTAATGAATCAATAGCATTGTATTTATCAGAGGAAACACTGGAAAGTTTTGTCTCTTTGATGCTCTGGCACTTGGTCGAGTTTTCTCCCAGTTAAAGCCAACTACCTGCCTTTTAGACCCCATCCCCACATCACTTTTAAAAACATATTATGATGCCTTTGAACCTCAGCTCCTAAACATAGTAAATTACTCTCTTCAGACAGGTGTCTTCCCCTCTGCCTTTAAAACGCCGTAGGTGGTGAGACTCTGCTGAAAGAAGAGAATTTAGACCACCAATTTAAGTA